>CM051237.1:409723621-410323621 GCA_027917425.1 Gastrophryne carolinensis | reverse complement strand
ATTCCCACTGGGTGCTTATTTGAACTCTAAACTCAGGGCTTACTAGAGAGGGAAGGGGGGCACAAGGTATGCCTCAGGGGGGGATTTTATTTTTCTACAGCTATGCTCACACATATATGTTATTAGGTGTGGTGTATCAAAATACAGCTGCACATTTTTTGCAATGTACCGTAAGTAAAAAGTAAGGTCTATGGCAATGCAGGTACAACAAAGAATTGTGTTATACCAGCATTAAGTTTGTGTTGCCACAGACTTGCTAGTGTGGCATTGAAAAAACTGCATGAAAAAAATGTCCTAATACGTAGGGCAATGCAACTTATGTATTCAAATGGCCTATTAAAAAAATAGTCAGCTGCTAGGCAAGAACAAGATAGTCCTACTTCTTGGATAAATAATATATATATATATATATATATATATATATATATATATATATATATTATGCATAGGTTTTACAGGACCCTGCATCCCCCGGCTCCGTGCACGTTTACGCCTGCCCATTAAAGTAAATGCATCCATTCATCTTTCTATGGACCCCTAAGTCTAAACATGATGTGTTTTATCCGGATTTTGTTCCTGATTGCCCTATGACCTTCCCTATTCATAACTCAGTTAAGGAAGCTATCCTTAACTAAGCTAACCAGAAGTCCAGTCTATTCCCATCACAGGTCATGACTTACCTGGGGTTTGAGTTCTATACGATCCTTCGGCCTCAGTAGAAGATAACAATCCTTCAGGAAGCAGTTTGTTCCCTGTGTTCCAGTCGGTCAATTTTGTTTCTTCAAGCTATGTGGTTCTTGGGGCTAATGACCTTATTCTTTCCCACTGTAATATGGGGTCAGCTACACTCAAGGACAGCTGCATATTCTAAACTCTTGGGAAGGGTTTTAGAAATCCATAGACAGGATAATCAAAGTCCCAGATTAAGTAAAGGAATCTCTAAATTGGTGGCAAGGCAAGCACAGGTTTGTCAATGGCCTATCCTGGAGGGGCCCAAGAAAATGGTAATGAAGACGGACGCCTCTTCATGGGGTTGGGGGCCCATTGCAGATCCCTGACCGCTAAAGGAAAATGGTCCAAAAGACTGAGCCTATCCGCATCGAATCTCAGGGAATTGTTAGCTGTGAAGTAGGTAATGACAGACAATGCGACTACTATGGCATATTTGAATCTTCAGGGAGGGACAAGGTCATCTGTCCTGCAACAAGCAGCAAAGGAAATTCTGACCTGAAAGGTGGCAAATTTTTTGAGTCACTCTCCGCTATAGGAAGCAGAATGGTCACTGAACCAGGAGGTATTCAATCAGATTTGATTGAGGGGAACTCCGGAGACGGATCTTCAGGCCTCTGGTCGAAACAATAAGATGAGGGAGTCCTCCCTCTATCCCTTCAATCAAACTCTAGGAATAGACACCCTGGCTTACCAGTGGCATTGCAGTCTGGCTTACAATTTTCCTCCAGTTTGGATCCTCCCTCAGGTTCTAAACAAAATATCCTGCCAGTCAGCCATAATTCTATTGCTGGCCCCATGGTGGCCGAAGAGACCATAGTTTTCAACTCTGAAGATGCTCTTGGTCCAAGAGCCTTTGGAACTCCCGGTGAGACCAGATTTTCTCCCAGCGACAAGTCAGGATCTGCAGAAATGGCATCTGACACTTGGACCCTGAGATTGCAATGCTCCTGAAAAGGGTTTTTTTGCGAGGGAGGTGATCAAGACTCGGCTTTCCAGCAGAAAGAAGGTTACAAGGAAGATTTATTTGAAAATTTGGAAAACATTTTACATCTGGAAGGTGTGTAATCAAAGATCCCCTTCTAGTCTTCCAGTCAAATTGGATTTCCTTCAGGAAGAAGTCAACCTGGGTCTCAACATCAGTAAAATGAAGGTCCAGTTAGCAGTCCTTTTGTTTGTTTTTTTGGATAAGAGACTTTCACCTTTGCATTGGTCAGGTGTTTTTAGCTAGCTGTCAGGCGATCCAGACAGGTCCGTTTGAGATTAGCTCCTCAATGGGATCTCCCCCGGGTCCTTAGAGTTCTGACTGCTAAACCTCTGTCGAGCTCTCATATTAAATTTCTTACATGAAAGGCTCTCTTTTTGGTGTCAATAACTTCAGCCCACAGAATCAGTGATATCCAGGCTCTATCCTGCCGTCACCCCTTTCTTCAAGTTTTCCAGGATCGTATAATATTACGGGTGGATTATTGCTACCTTCCTAAGATCACTTACGACTTTCAACGGACCTTAGAGATTATCCTTCAATCCACCGGAGATAGTGTTAGAGCCTCCAAGGCAAGATTGGCCGATAGATGAAGAGCAGTTATCAGTTTTGCTTACAACGGATATCCTTCTCCAGGGTGGTTTACAGCTCATTCAACAAGAAGTATTTCTACATCTTAGGCGAAGCAAGCTGGCTCTATTGAACAGATCTGTAGAGCGGCAACCTAGTTTTTAGCGTAAGACGTTTATTAATCATTACCGCCTGGATCTGATCACCTTGCAAGATCAATCCTTTGGCAGGAGAGTGTTACAGGCAGCCTTTCCCACCGAGGTAGTATCTCGCTTATCCTCTTAGTGGCATGCTGCTCAAGGATGTTTTGAGAAAACTTAAGTTAGTTATCTGTTGAATTCTTTTGTAAACATCTGAAAGGGCAGCATACAGGCTTCCCTCCCTGAGGCTACATTATTTTACATTACTAATTTACCAGTTGGTGCTTTGTCTGTCTTTGTTTTTCAGATCTCTTAAACTACTGGTGTCTGGTAAAGTAGTAAAGGTACAGCAAACACCTCCAGCCACCTCAGGTCTAACAGTTTGCCACACTAACCTGGTGTCCAGGAAAGAGGAAACTGGAGATCACAGCTCACCCTGCTTTAGGTCTCCTTTCACCTAAAACGTGACATCTGGTTTGCTTGTCATTTCAGCCTCTTATTTACATGTCTATATAGATGTGTAGCTTCTTTGCTCTTGCCTTGCTTCCTCTTTTTCTTTCTTTCTTTTCTACTTCCTTTGTTTTCTTCCCTTGCTTTCCTTCCCTCCCTCCATAATTTATTTTTATACTTCTTTCTTTCCTTTCTTCCTCCTACTTTCGTTCTCTTTCTATATGTCCTTTCTTATTTTTGTCTTCCTTGTCTCCCTTTCATTCTTTCTCTCTTTCTTCCTTTTATCTTTTTAACTTTCCTTTTTTCTCCTTCCTTCCTTCCTTTCTTTCAATTCCTTCTATTTCTCGTCCTTGCTTTATTCCTTCCCTTTCATCCTCCCTGCCTCTTTCTTCCTGTCTTTGCTTCATTCTTCCTTTCTTTTGCTTGCCTACTTTCCTTCCTTCCTTCTCTCCCTCACTCTTTCTTGTATTCTCTTCCCTCCCTCTCTGCCTTTCTTTCTTTTCTCTTTTTCTTTCTTTCCTCCCATTCACTTTATTTTTCTACATGCCCTTTCTTATTTTTCTTTCTTCTTTACCTTCCATTAATTCCTTCCCTCCTGTTTCCTTTATCTTTCTATTTTCCCTCCATTTCACTAGCCTTCATCCTTTCTTTCCCTCATTTGATCTTTCTTTCATTCCCTCTTTACTTTCTTTCCCTCTTATCTTCCTTTAATTCTCTTCCTCCATTTTTGTATTTCTTTCATTTTTTTCTACTTTTCCCTCTCTTTCTCTTTCCCTGCAACCTCTTTTTTTTCTTCTTGCCTTCTTCCCTTCTTTTCTTGTTTCCTTTATTCCTTTCCTTGCTTTCTTTCCTTTCTTCCCTTCTTCACCCTTTCTTTCTTTCTTTCTCGCATTACTGCCCTTCTTTATACTTTCTTTCCATCTTTTTGTTTCCTCCCTTCCTTTTTCCTTCTTTTCTCTGCTTATCTCACCTCTACCCATTTCGTCTTTGAGGTGCAGCGAATTACACTTTTGTGTTTTGTTTGCAGTATTATAGGTCATCCTGCTGCATGAATGTGAAGGAGACTGAGAAGAAAGTGGCAGGGCCGGGGGCAGAGAGAACAAGGGGGTGGGTGGGTGAGTACCCAACTGTCCCACAACACAGTGGGTAAAAGGCCATTCATGATACCTGCACTGGCATAGACTTCTAGGAGCTGCAATGTAAAAGAGCCCATTCATTTCAAGGGTCAAGGCTACATCTCTGCTTTCTTTTCAAGGGAGTATTTCAACTCCAGCAAAAACAGGAAGGTGTGAAAGTGGCCTGAAGCTCCTTTTACTCGTGCTGCGTTTGCTGCGTTAATGCTATACCTGTGTCGGGCATTTGAGTAGTGATAGCTTTTTGATTATGACCAATCACAAGCAGGGATATTTTTGCATAGTGAGTTTCCTATGGGCTCTGTATTCAGATCTATTGCAGTGCAATTGCTATTGTATTGTAATCATCCCGCAATCGTCTTAGTGTGACATTAATCTAAGGTTTTTTTTCATGCTCATTGCCTGATCGGTGTCACCAGCTTGGGGAAAGGGGGGGCAACATTTCTCTCCCACCCTGGGAGCTATTTACTGCCCTGAATGTATGAGCACCTAATTGGCCTCTCTAAGCATTTCTGTGCCCGAGAAGCTCCTCCAGCTATCTAAAGAGTTGAAGGGTTTAAGGTCTGCCAAAGCGCATTTCCAGACGAGGACCGATCCTGAAGTGGTAAGTTTGCTGAATCAGCTTTAAGGTCTCTTGTTGGAAACTTAATTTGTAGAGGCCCATTAATTAAAAGAGCCCTTTCTGCAACCAACAGTGAATCCCAAGATGGCAAAGTTCAGAAGCAAGCTTTTCAGCTGAAAGCTCACTTGTCTTCCCTCCAAGCTCGTATGTAACGAATGTGATCTGCGTTCCTGGGGTAATTGGCCTCTAAAAGCCAAACAAAGGAAAGCTGAAAGATCTAAGAAGTCATGGCCAGAGGGCGATTATTCACCTTCAGTGTAATGTTATTAGGTAAAACCTCTGCTGAAGATACTTTTGGGGTTCCCTGCTACTTAAAGGCATAATACAGTGAAAAGGAACCTAGTCACGCTCTTATCTGCTTTTTGAGAAGTATTAGTTGTGCTCTTATGTGCAGACCTTACCCTCTGTCTTAAGACTGACAGAGCTGAACTTTGTTGTAGAGAAGGAAACGTGCCTACCACAGCTGTAGAGAAAATGTCCGCTTATTTCTGAACTTCATCTTTATCCTTTATGCACTCCAGATGCCGTGACCTCGTCTTGTCTAAGACCCCTCATAGCTGTTTTTAAAGTGGCGCTTGACATGTGTTTTCGGCACCGGTTAAGCAGCCCCTTAAATGCTACGTCTCAATGGCTTTATTGAACCAAACAGATCGATATACACTGGTGCTAAGTGATGGGTCAGCCTTGTTTTGCTCCACATTTTCAATTTTCCTCTAGATTAGATAATTACATTTTTGACTCTTGGGTGTGAGGGAAGGAGATGACCAGATTCTTTAATTCTTTAATGCTTAGACCCAATCTCTGGTATTCAGAATAAAAATTAGAGTCCATTTGAACTGGCAACATACAAGAAATTTACTGCAACGCTTTTTACTTAAAGCGGACAAAACCCGGGAATATGACTTTCCTGAGTTTTTGTTTTGTGCCCCAGGGGCATCCTGAATTGGGGTGCCCCGCTGTGTGATACCCGCAAGAAAGCCCATTAAACTTACCTTTCCCCGCTCCAATGCCGCATGTGCAGGTTCTCATCCAATCAGGTGTTTACTTCCTTTCAGCAAAGGGTTCTAATTGAAATGAATGGGGAGCCTATCTGGAAGGTTGGAGCACACATATGGCGCCAGGGATGCAGGGGATACAAAAGAATGATAGTCACCTGCCGAATGACATAGTCACAACAGTCAGCCCTGATTGGACAAGAGCCCGCGCATGCTCAGAGGAAAAGCCAGGATGCCCCGGGGGAAGGCCAGTGGCTGTTTTCACTGGCAGCCACATCCCTGGCACCCTTGTAACTTATTCACATAAGCTGGGAGCAGGAGACTACAGGGAAACTAGGGATGCAGCTGGGTCACATCAGCTGGTGATCTCATACACAGCAAGTGGGTGTTGCCTCAGCAGTGGAAAAAACATATTTTTTAAAAAACCAAGCCACTGCTGACCAAGCTCCATCGCTCGAGGTACTCGGGCGGGGAAGGCATGTGGGGGATGCTAGGGCGGCAAAAAGGACAATAAAATAAAATAACTAAGGGAGAATGTGCAACTATAGACAATACATATTGCCATAGGAACTTTCTATATTCTAATTATTTCAATGACCACCTAGGTAGAACATATCGCTTGTCAGTCACCTAAAACCACATTAAAATGGCACAAGGAAACCATTTAAATGGACTGTAAACCCAATGGCAATAAGGCAGCAAGCAGCTCACCTAATGCCTGTCCCATGTGTCTCTATTGCATGTCCTGTAGTGCCAGGCAGAAGCTTTAGCAGGGCTCTGAAATTTGACGTCCTTTTAAATTCTTTCCTCCAGGACCACACAAAAAAGTGGTCTAACTGCCTCTTTCTGTGTTCTAGCTGTAGGCAAGCCAACGTGGTCCAAAAATAAAAGGTAATGGGTAACCATGCAGAGGTAAATGTCCAAGTGATGTCCCTTCAGCATCACAGACACTTATATAAGCAATAGTAAGAAGATACATACCACAGTAGGTGCAATCCACGGCCCTGGCCCCTGCTTTAGAGTGAAACAACAAGCTTTCGAGCAGCAGCCCTTCATTGTTAGTTTACGCTAAATAAAGCTGGGGAAAGCCATAGTGGCCCCACACCTGCACTTTTCTGTTTTTTGTGTTTTGATGGAAAATAATTTAAGGGGTCAGGGGATGGCTAAAATAATAGCAACCTTCTGGGGTCACACTACTTTTATAATTTAAGCAAAGAAGGGATTTTATATAGCTAAAACAGGGATCCATTTTTATCATGAGCAAGTACATGCTGTACTTGAGGCAAACATAAAGGAATTTAAAGCTTAACTTTACTTCACTAGAATATATGAAGCAAGGTATGCGGTGAGTACTGAAGATTATAGCTATTGATTTCAGGGAAGGAAAATCATTTGTGGTGACTGAATCGATGGGTTATATTACACTCGATCACGGCCAATGTTCTTATTAGATTTTTAGAACCAAAGGGGAATGAGATGCTGACCAGAAGTGCAGCCACAATATTATGTATGGCCATCAGGTAACACAAAAGAAAATAAATATATTCCACAGACAGATAAAATAACTGATTCATCCTTGGGCCCTGTGATGCCGACAAATGGATTCCTCAAAAGTATATATTGTCTTTCAGATAAAGGAAACACATCATGTCTTAGGTATGAAAATATTTCAAGCATTCCCTAATTATGCCATTTTATATAAGCTAAATATATTACCACGACTATTGTTATCTATTCACCAGCTATTCTGCAGCCAGTGACTATTGTCACCACTGATGACAGCCGCCTCCCCCAATATGTCAATGCTAAGCAATGAAAAAAAATCCAACTGAATCGAGCCACCCAATGCACAGTGGGCCCTGGCATCTGCCCAGGTCTGCCGTGTGTTGCTGCCGGTTCTGACGAGGACTAACAGAACCTACTGTAGAGTCTCTTTAGAAGAAACCATACAGTACATTACTCTCAGGGCACTGATAATTTGGTGACACATTTGGGATCATGCTAAAAATCTAGTAAAGCAAGTTTACTTTTGGGTGTACTTTCAGTTGTGAACTGAAGCTTACATCTGAGTGACTTTTTTTTACTTGAGCACATAGAGGCTGATTCATTACTAACGCCGGCAGATGAGCGTCTGTATAGCGGTGCTTAGAGCGACCACTAGTAGACACTGTAAGCGGGTATCGGGCGCTGTAACAGAGCGCCTCAGTCGCTGTAGTAACCTGGCCAGCATTGATGAATGTGATGTATGTTGGGCGCTCTAACACCAGTACAGCGCTGCAGGGAGCGAGGGGCCAATTGATTCCCTCCCCCCGGGGCATCCAAAATCAGGATGTCCCGCTGTGTGAAACCCCCCAGGTCGCCCCATACACTTACCTTGTTTTCCGTCCCAAAGGCACATGCGTCAGCCGCACCCCCGCTATGCATGCGCCATGCATTTGTGAATGGCCTTCGCAGGCACGCTACCTGTTGGAGGGTAGTGGGGGATGCGGCTGACAGCGCACTCGGAGCTGCTGGCCTTAGATTAAGCCTTAGACGATGTGACGTCAGCGTCTCCTAGCGCGCTGATTGGATGAGCAGAAGCACATGTGCCTTAGGACCGGGAAGATGTTAGTTGGGCTTAGCGATCTGAAGGGTTTCACACAGCGGGACACCCCCGATCGGGGTGCCCCAGGGAAAAGGACCAAAACCTGAGAACCTGTCATAATCCTGGGTTTTGGTCCACTTTAAGTACCAGGTTGGAGACTTCTTTGGGAACTTCATATTGGGTACCATACCTGCTTGCACGTGATTTAGAAGAGGTCCTCACATCTTCTGACTAGATTAATAGTAAAACGCTTGAGAACAGTCTAAAATACTCCTTTCGCAGTCCACTGACACTGCAGAGTAGGGCATCCCACACTTCACCCCCCCCCCTTTCACTGTGGTGAGCAATTAGGTTAACTACAGCCCCTGGAACCCAGAAGTGGTAAGTATTTCAGCTCGTTCTCCAACTCCATGTGGAGGGCTCTTTCGAAATCTGCTGAGGAAGACTCTTTGGCAAACCTAAAGTCTTTTTAGACTTACAATGGGATTTATGTGGAATGGACATAAGTGGATAATTCTAAAAACGTACCTCACTAAATCAGGAAATACTTTAAACTCCCAATCTGTCATGGAGAATTTGAAATAGATCAGAAATTCTTCTACACATATAAGAACTCCTCAAATTTCTGGAATAAGATGGACTATAGAAATCCGATCCTGGAAAGGCTGGAGGCAGTGATATCACACATTCCCAGAAAGCTGTTTACCTAGTACGAGGGTGACAGGTACATTTAGGAACTGCTGCCAACTGAAAGTGTGTATTTCAAGGCAAGGCGTTTTTGCTATAAAAGAGATTTGGGATAAATAAAGAAGTTTAACTTTGCCCTGGCACCAGGTGAAATATATACGCCATGCTTGAATTTCAGCTAATCCTTCCATGAGGCTGGCAGAGCATGAAGGTGTTATTCTTTTACTATTCAAATCCAAGTAGTGGTGCAACAGTAGCCGGGTGATTTTAATGTAACAAAGCAAGTCTATCTTTTTTTAAATAATCATAATATTCTCCTCTGCAGCTGCTACCTCTAATTTTGTTCAGATGTTTCCTAGTCTTCTTTTTTCCTTCCGATCAGCGTCTGCAGCACGGCCTGCATCTCGTGGCCACGCACAGCCGGAGAAAGATGTTCTGTGGGCTCATCGGAAAGGTGGATCACAACATGCAGTAGATACAAGTAGGATGAGTTTTAATGTGAGCAATCTGTATGTACAGGGTGCGGGAAACATATAAGGTAGACTCTTATTCAGGGTGAAGGTCCGGTTTCAGCCAATTTCAATCCACTCACAAAGGTAGATCTTTGGTAGGTCTTTGTTTTAGGGCTCTGACTGATGGTCCGTATAATGACCGGTGACTCCACTGTAGGTGATCCCCACTATTGGTGGTGTAGTTTCTGGGTGACATGCTTTGGGAGGAGAAATGCTCTATCTTAATGCCTTTCATTAAACAGGGAAGGGAAGTCCACCTCTCCTTGCACTAGACTATTAAAGCGGACCTTCACTCTGAATAAGAGTCTATCTTATATACAGATACAGATTGGCCACATTAAAATCATCCTACCTGCATCTACTGCATGTTATGAGCCTTTAAACATCCAAGATGGTGGCTTATGGAAGCCGCCATCTTATAAGGCAGCCTGCAAACAGGAAGTGCCTCCAGACTGTGCTGCTCTGCATTCTGGGACTGCTGACCTTTACCTGACCCCAGCTCTGCTCTGTCTGAGCAAAGCACAGCTATAACCCACCCCCCTGTACCTTATCCCACTCTCCTCTCCTCAGTAAGTGTGATGCTTCTGAGTCAAGATGGCGGCGCCCGTATCCTAAATTCCTGAACAGAGTTGCAGCCCAGTGGGGAAAAGAATAATAAGTTAGTGACTAAAAACCTAAAATATATTAATTTTAGATGCTGGGGAACCGTTTTTTAAGAGTTTGGGCTATTCATTAAATCACGCTGAAGGTCCGGTTTAATCCTTCCAGAAACAAGATTTCCATGTTCTCACCACAGCTCACCCAAACTACCCTCTCAATCACAGTAAAGGTCTCTCCCAGCCTCTCCTATACCCCCATCTAGTGGGCATTCTAGAAAACGCTAATCAATTCCCTCCAGCTTATTGAAGAACCTTTGAATGGAGAACCCCTTTATCTCCAGGCAAATCCCTGAAAGCATATTATTTTTAATTTCATCCCACGGATTAGAATAGGGTGCAGATGAGAGGCAGGGGTGTGAGGTGAGTTTAAACCTTTTCCTAAGATAAAATTTGGGTAGTAGTCAAGCCCCCTTGGCTGTGATTTCATCATGTCGCTGTCTTTATGTCTGTCCTTGCACAGAAATAAGAAACCCTGACAAGAGGAGGCAATTGGCTAAAATATAGGAAACCCATACTGAATAAAAGCAGAAAAAAAACATGATTTTAATTTTACCAGGTTTTGTTCCGTGCCCCCCAGGCATCCTGAATATGAAACCCCCCAGAAACCTCTTTCCGGTCCAATGAGGACTGCGTTGGCTCTTGTCTACTTCGAGACACCCACTGAACTGACATTAATTAGGCGAGTAGCACTAATTATTGAAGAAGGAGGAGCCAAGCGCCCTCTCCCCATTCAAAACAAATTGAGTTGCCTCAATGAATTACGTCAGTTCAGTGGGTGTCTCGGAGTACACAAGACCCCGTGCTTGTGTCGTTGCGCCAGGGAAAGGTGAGTGATTACCGGTGCCTGGGGTTTCCCATAGTGGGGCATTCCAATTTGGGATGCCCAAGGGGAAAGGCAGCAGCTGGCCCTGGAATGTTTTAGATTCCAGGATGGGACCCAGTGGGTTTTGCGGATTTTCACTATCCCGGATTTTTGTCCTCCCCCCTTGGGTCACCCTGATTTGGGGTGCCCGCTGTGTGAAACCCCCCAAAAAGCTGAGCTCACTCACTTCTCCTCGAGCCCACAGCGCAGATGCAGCCACTCGTCCAATAAGCTTCTCCCACTGTGCATATTAATGTGCGGCTAGAGAAGCTGACTGGAATTCCTAGCCGCACTTATGAGCGACGCACAACATCACACGGCTCCCTTTGGCTGTGCGCAGCCACACACAGCCATTCCTGGGGGGGGGGGGGGAGTAAGCCTGCCCTGGAGTCTCACTGACTTCAGGGTGGGTTTTGGTTCACTTTAAGTTTGGTGGAGTACCCTGGGCAGAACATCTCTAGTGGATGCCCCTGTAATTGATTGATTTTATCAACTGTAGGCGACCCCAGGGTGGGAGACATGATAAATCCCCCCTTTAATCCGACCCAAAAAGATACCATTGATTTCAATGAAAAGGTAAGTATAATATTTGCAACCCTTCTATCCTATTAGCTGCCCTGCTCAGCAAATGAAAGGCAAACAATGGAGGATAGCCATATATTAGTAGAAGACAGGCAGGCTGATTCACTACTAGCGCCAGCTATCGGCAGATGAGCGTCTGTACAGAAGCACTAGGAGCGACCGCTAGTAAACGCTGTCATCGGCTATTGGGCGCTGTAACAGAGCACCTCAGTTGCTGTAGTAACCTGGCCGGCATTGATGAATGAGATGTATGTTGGGCATTCTAACACCAGCACAGCGCTGCAGGGAGCGAAAGGTAGCGCCAGCTCATTGCGTCCGACTCTCAGCGACTCCATATTCAACAAAAAAACAGACACACACAGCGTCAGCGCTCTGGATCTGGGCACTATAGCATAGAGCGGCAGACACTGTGTGATTAAACACATATCCACCAGTAACAATTACGTTGTTGAAACATTGTGACATACTTTAATGCCAGACCTGTAATGACAATTCTGCATTAAAAATATAAAAAAAGTAAAATATTTGTCAAAAATGACTTTTTTTAGACCAGGAGAGGTCACACAATTATTTGAGAGAAAAAAAAAATTATTAAAAACAAAAAACCCTGTTTAAACAGAAGAAAAGGAACGTCCATTGAAATGTATGGGAGAGCGACAGGTAGTGACAGGTCTTACCTGGTGCTCTGGATGCTAGAGCCTCAGCGCTATACACTGAGCTGCCTGTAATGATGAACCGTACGCTACATGGCGCTGCTAGAGTCGCTCGCCAGAATCGCTTCCATAAATGTGGTATCGCGTACAGCGCCCGGCGTTCACCAGACGCTGCCTGCCACTACAAAGCACTACCTGGCGCTATCCCTTGATGAATAAACCCCTAACTTGAAAACAAGGTAGAAACTGTTACGCCATGGTTTGTACATTTTGCGAGATACTGGCTCTGAGATCTCACATGCACATTACTCCAATATTGCCAGTGTTAGTATACCTCCCTTTAAATGTTTACTAGTGAAATGTTTATAATACAGTTTTTCCTGTAGTAATTATGCATATTTCTGTTGCCCGGCAACAATATCTGTCTGGATCAATTTTTCTTAGTCTGCATAGATTTAAAATGACACTTTTTAAATTAAGATGGGCATTTAGGAATATGCAACTTATATTAAATAGCTTAGTGATGGAAACATGCTAGAATGTAGAAAAAAAGAAGTTTGACAGGCAAGTGTTAAAGGGAACAAAAGGGCTAATTTATTGCCAGGTTTAGAGGTTCTATAGAATAGAAGACTTAGGCCCTTATTTATGAAGGAATAGCGACAGGTAGCGACTGGTGAGCGACCGGTAATGACGGGCCCCGCCACGAGAACGCCGGCTCCCCACCACAATCACACATTTATCAAGCCAATCCTGCTTAGCGACTGATGCCCTTATTCATCAAGCGATAGCGCCAGGTAGTGTCTGACGAGCGCCAGGTAGCGGCAGCTAACGGCGACTACCGACTCAAGTACGCCCGCGGCGGTCACAATGACGCATTTATCAAGCAAAATGAGGCTAGCGCCGGCGAGAGCGACGGCTAGCGCGGCATTCATCATGAAGCCGCCTGGACCGAACAGCGCCGCTGCAAATTCCCTCACAGCGCCAGGTATGAGCTGTCGCTCCCTGGCGATGTCCAATGCATTTCAATGGAGCAAGCTATAATTAATCATAATTAATTGGTATTATTTTTTTTATTTTTTTTTTTTATGTCAAAAAATCGGAGACCACCTCTGCAATGTTAGGATTTATTTTTAAGTCAAAAAAAAAAAAAAAATATGTGCAGAATTGATCTAACAGGTCTGAGATTAATGTATTCATATAACAAAATGATTCTAAAAACATGTATAATGTTACATTAAAAAAATATGGTTGTTTAGGGGTTAAAAACTAGTTAATACAGATCGCCGCCAGCGCTCTGGGGTTTAAACAAGGAATGGACAGCGACAGCACATTCGGAGCGTGATTTTTTGATGAATATGAAGCTAGCCGTTCGCTCTGGCCATTCGTTGTCAGGCGCTCACATACAACGCTGGACCTGTGAAACAGCGACCCCCCAGCCCGTATTCAACATTACCGCACACCGACTGAGTCGCTGTCATCAAGCTAACGCCGGCCAAGCACAGCGAATACTGGCTGGCGCTGAAAAAATCACGCTACAGTCGCTCATCTGTCGCTACCTGGCGCTATTGATGAATCGGCCTCCCCGATAGCGCCATATAGCGACTCATTCATCATTATTCCAGCCTCAGCCCACAGCGCCAGCGTCCGACCTTGAACAGCGACAGGTATGACCTCTCGCTACCTGGCGCTCTCCAATGCATTTCAATGGAACAATCTTTAAATATTCATAATGAATTCATATTAATGTTTTTTTTTTTTTTTTTTTTTTTTTAATGTGATAAATTCTGTGACCACTTCTGCCATGTTATATATTTTTTTTAAGCTAAAAAAAAAAAAAAAAACTTTGTGCAGAATTAATATTACAGGTCTGATATTAATGTATTAATATTACAAAATAATTTGTAAAACTTGTTTTTTTTTGTTTCCAAAAATATGGTGGTTTGGGGGTTAAAAAACTACTTTTAACACATCGCCGCCAGCGCTCTGGGGTTTAAACATGCATTTCACAGCGCAAGAATTTTTTCAGCGTGATTTTTTGATGAATGTGGTGGGAGCCGGTCGCTCTGACCAGTCGCTATCATGCGCACCCATACATCGCGGAACCTGTCAAATAGCGACTCGTCACCCCGTATTCAACATTACTGCAGACCGACTGAGTCGCTATCAACAACTGAACAACGGCCAAGCACAGCGACTACTAGCGGGCGCTGTGAAAATACTGCTACAGTCGCTCAACAGTCGCTACCTGCCGCCATTAATGAATCGGCCTCCCCGCTAGATGAAACATGATGGGCCATACTGGTAGTCAGGCTCAATGTCCACTTCAGACTCATCTTTTATTGGGGAGATCTAGATTCATTTTTTGTGTTTGGTCATCACAGACAGGAAGTATTTTCAAAGGGAAAAGCCATTGTGCTGGACACCAAAATTAGTGCCCAGCCCCAAAATGGGCAAATGCCACTCATCTGGTCCTCGCCCCTATATTAAAGAAAAGTTTTACAATGTAGGTTAGACAACGCTCAGGTTAAACAGGAGCTGAAGAAGATTTCCGAAATTGCTCATCTTTGGCAGCTGGCGGGGCAACAGGAGCAGGTTCTTCTGGGAGCCAGGATGCCCTTTGTATACAAATGTTCACATTGCACATAACAATTGATGGTGGCACCCAAGTGGTGCAGGTCCTGGGGAGGGAGCCCTGGTTTCTTCCCCTCTTTAATATGGCCCTGTTCACCTGCAAACTCCAGGATGAACAGCCGTTCTGCCATCTCAGCAGAATGCCCTTTTCTATACAGTTAGGCCTGACTCTCCTCCTCCTCCATTGCAATGAGTGTGCATGCTCCAAACCGGTAAGTTTCTGCCAAGCTAGGACGGAACAGCTGCGGAAACAAAGCTAAGTAGGGTTTTTTAATTGACTGGATAGAAACTTTAAAGTGGTCCCACGCACATTTTCTGCATAATGGGTGTGAGGCTGCATCATAATCTGGATGTCTCCCCCGTGCATTGACTCCCGCAACACATACCTGATTCTCGATCAGCTGGCAAAATGTGGACCGCGATTGGCTGCCGGTGGCCACGTCACTTTCTCTTGCCTGGCCTCGTGACTGCAGGGGCACTTTTCACCGGCTGATCACAGCCCTATTCACTCACCTACACCCATTATGTAGAAAATGTGAGTGGTCCAGTCTAGTGTAACTGGACTTCTGCTTTAAACTGGAACAACACCTATTATTCACAAAAAATTGAGTTCCTAAAGC
Organism: Gastrophryne carolinensis; assembly: GCA_027917425.1. Lineage (NCBI taxonomy): Eukaryota > Metazoa > Chordata > Amphibia > Anura > Microhylidae > Gastrophryne > Gastrophryne carolinensis. The sequence goes on along the minus strand of CM051237.1, from coordinate 410,308,207 downwards.
AATCACATCCTTAAAGAGGTACAAAATCCCTGAATTTGACTTTCCCCTGGGGCTATTCACTCACCTACACCCATTATGTTGAAAATGGGAGTGGTACCACTTTAAAGTGGTGCAGTCTAGTGTAACTGGACTTCTGCTTTAAACTGGAACAACACCCGTTTTTCACAAAATAGTTGTATCCGGCTCAAGAAGCATCACAACCGGCCGAGTGCTGGCAGCCATGTGACCATGTCGGCCAATTAGAGCGCTGGATTTCTCTGGGGACCAAGGAGAAAGTGGGGAGGCCGATTCATTAATAGCGCCAGGTAGCGACAGATGAGTGACAGTAGCGTTATTTTCACAGCACCTGCTAGTATTCGCTGTGCTTGGCCGTTGTTCGGCTGTTGACAGCGACTCAGTCGGTGTGCGGAAATGTTGAATACGGGGTTAGGAGTCGCTGTTTGACAGGTTCCGCGCTGTATGGGAGCGCATGACAGCGAACGGCCATAGCGAACGGCTCCCAGCATATTCATTACCAAATCACGCTCCAAAAATTCTGGCGCTGTGAAATGCTTGTTTAAACCCCAGAGCGCTGGCGGCGATGGGTTAAAAGTAGTTTTTTAACCCCCAAACAACCATATTTTTAGGAAAAAAAAAAACATGTTTTTCAAAACATTTTGTAATATGAATACATTAATATCAGACTTGTAATATCAATTCTGCACAATTTTTTTTTTTTTTTTTTTACCTTAAAAAAAAAAAACTACCATTGCAGAAGTGGTCACAGAATTTTAGACATTTAAAAAAAAAAATAAATTAATAGCAACTAATTATGAATATTTAAAGATTGTTCCATTGAAATGCATTGGAGAGCGCCAGGTAGCGAGAGGTCATACCTGTCGCTGTTCAAGGTCGCTCGCTGGCGCTGTGGGGTGAGGCTGGAATAATGATGAATGATTCGCTATCTGGCGCTCTGTCAGTCGCTAAGCAGGATCGGCTTGATAAATGTGTGATTGCGGAGGGGAGCTGGCGTTCTCGTGGCGGTGAGCGTCATTACTGTTCGCTCACCATTCGCTACCTGGCGCTATCCCTTGTTAAATAAGGGCCTAAGATTTCTCCCATTCTGCACGTTAATGCACAGTGTATGCCCATACACAATCGAGATGCCTCCCTGCGCCCATTTTGTGATTGTTCCGGTTTAACCAAGCGTAATTATCCTGCAGTGTACACATTTATGTAAGATTTGCCCCTACAGAACAAGCTCCTGCAGACAGGGGGCAGCCAGTTGTGAAAAGAAACCAGGAAGATGTATGAAAGAAATGTATTGGGTTTGGCCTGGAGTTCCTCTTCAATTACATATTTAAAAAAACACAAAATAGAAACTTTTCTTAAGAGAAAATCAAAACATGTTTTTTTCACAATTTCTTTTTTATTTCCTAAGCTGTCGGCCTGAGATTTGCTGGGAACTTGCCAAAAATTAGAAAACTATTCACGGCTTTAATATGGGACCCGAGATAAATTCCTGTGAGCCGGACAAAAGAATGAATAACGGCGACGCTCACAAATGCACAACAATGGGATACGGCGCTTACAATACAAGAAATATCGGCATCTGCTGAGCAGAATTAAGTGGAGAGTGACACTGCTGCCACCGATAGTAAATGAGCGCTGTGCCACTTCATCTAAATCCAGAAATCATTAACACTCCAGAAGCAGCGAGAGCGTAAACTGGCATACATCACGGCTGTCATTAAATATTTATAAAAATATGAAACCTTCGCTAGTTATTAGCAGAGTCAACTTTGACTAATGAAAAAAGACACAGCAGGAAAAATAAAATATATTTGACGACATCCATATTGTACCGGCTGCTTGCGAGGCTGAGCCAAACACTTGTCAAAGGAACGGTTTCAAAGCATTGTTGCTTTTTTTGTTCCAGCAAATTAACATACCATTGTGAGCAGAGCCACTCGAAACTAGATTGCCCAGGTAAGTGACAACTGGTCTTTACTTAGGCGGGCATTGCTCATAGCAAATATATTGGTTAGGTGTATTGACAACAGGGGAGCATCCAAAGGGGGGGGTCCAAGGGTCTGGACCTCCCAAGCCTGGTGGAAAACAGCATCTCTGCAGCTACCATGCAGCATGGATACAGTTTGCAGCATTGATCAAAAGTTAAAGAAGAGGAGGACACAGAAGACGCAAGTTCAGGGAGCTCAGGACACATCTCAGGAGGCAGAGGAGTGGGCTGTAACGATTAAGGGGAAGCAGGGAGTGGTTGCTGTGCCACAGAGTTCAACAGGAGCACCTAGAAAGTAATGCAAAAGTAATGCTCCTTAAAAGGGTACAAAACCCATGAATTTGACTTTCCCCTGGGGCTATTCACTCACCTCTTCCTCATTGGTACAGCACATGTGGGGCCGAGCCGTCTGCTGTGACAATGAGGGGTGCACGCTGCCACACCCCCCTATCCCCAGCCTATCTACATTGCAGCCGCCATGGCAGATCTCATTGGACGAGAGCATGCACCGTAGGAACAAGGAATAGTTGAGTGAATACAGGTTCTGGGGGGGGGGGGGGTTCACACAGTGCACCATCCCAATTCTGGATTCCCCAGGGAATATTTTAGATTTCCAGGGCAGCCGCTTTTGGGTTTCATTCTGCTTTAAGTTTGACAGCTCAAGAATGCAGAATCCATGACCCCACTGGATATCCCCAAGATTAAATTCCTGGGTGATTCACTGGTCAACAAAATACATACCTAAAGTGGACCAAAACCCATCTTGGGAGGCACTGACGTCTATAAGACTCCGGGGCCATCTGATTCTCTCTCCCCGGGGCCTCCCTAATCGATGTCCCCAGTAAAACGTACCTCTTTGCCAATTAACCTGCGCTTGTATGGGTCGCGGCTGCCCTCCGCTATACCTTTAGCTGGGTGCGCACCTGCACAAGGGTTGTATGAATGGGTTGGTCGGGCCCCCCACCCCCAACTAGAGGCTAGCATGGATGTGTGAACCATGCATTAGACAGAACAGTGGCTTAACTAAATGGCCCTGGTGCAAACATTGAATAGGGTACTGTCAGGGATAATGCCATGACAGCACCAATAAAGAAACAACATTGATGGGGCTCCCTAACCTTATAGGCGGGTGAATTGCAGATTTTAGTTTAACCAGGGGATCAAGGATGAGGAATGAAAACTGGGTCTTGAAGCAGGGATATGCTGGGGGGTATCAGCAATCGTAATGCCCCCACCCATGCCCGGATCAACACCTAATTGATCTAAAATGGGTTTTGGACCTTTTAAAAGTCCAAAGAAAACTCTATCATGTGACTGCCTGCAGCCAATTGCGGGTCACAGTTTAACCAGGGAAACAAGGATGAGGAAAGAAAACTGGGTCTTGGAGCAGTGGTATGCTGGTGGGGGTCTATCAGCAATCAAAATGCCTCCAACCATGCCTGGATCAACACCTAATTGATCTAAAATGGGTTTTGGACCTTTTTAAAGTCCTAAGTAATCTCTACAATAAAAGCCTGCAGCTCAGAGGTAAGGTAAGTAAGGTAATGATGTCGATATTGTGGCAAGTCTACATTTTGGCTTATATAAAAGAAAATCTCATTCCAGTGAACAGGTGACAGGTCTATTTAAAAGCATCAAAAAGGGGTAGCAGTAGCCAACCTCATCATCCATCAGCTTGGAAATCAGAGGTGAAAATGTAATAGGCATCCAATACCGGCCTGCTAGCAAATAAAGAGGATTATTCTACCAAATTAAGGTTTCAATCCGGAGTCACCTAATGAAAAGGGACAGGAAACTAGCGGATGGAGACGACAGGGCTGGCATAGGAATGGTGGCCAAATTCATCTCACAAGAGAAGCTTTCATTTTTTTTAGATTTTTTTATTATTTTTTCCCACACCTTCATTTTCAGATAAGGAAAATAGGCTCATTTTCCAGAGAAGTAATAAAACTTCAAACCGCGATCCCGTAAGTGCCATTTTCATGAGCGAGAAGCATATCATAAAGAGGGAAAATTATAGACAGGGGAATGTATAAACGGCAAAAAGGTGAAAGGCAATTCCACACCATTACTGATAGAGGCAAAAACCTTATACATGTTCAAATAGGTTTAGAGGTTGGCTGCATTTATAATGAGCCTCCCATTTCTGACGTCCGCCGAATGGAACGTCTTTGTTGGCATTTGCACTCGTCTGGCTCGAGCTACAATGGGTCAGGGAAAATGGTTATGTATATTTAATATACAAATAGCTCCTGCAGGAGAGGCCTGTCTGAAAGCTACCTTCCAATTCCAGGTCAGTTCATCTTCCTAAACGTTTAGAAGGATGAATTTATTTAACCCCCTGCTTTACATGACAGTTGTACATGTACCGCTGATGGGGGGGGGGGGGGGGGATATACACAGAAGTGAGAGGAACTTCGTCCTTCCTTTGGTTTACACATGACTTTTTCTATTACAGTGTGAAGAACTTGAAAGAAGTTTTCCGGCTCCTCTGCAGTCTCACTACTTTAAACACCCAATAAAGTGCAAGGGAGTTGCTAAATTTTTTTTGCACCAGTAGCACGAGGGGGGGGGGGGCATTGATAGGTATCACTGCTATGGAGAAGGATTTTCAGGCAGTTCGCACCCTGGGAATTCTCCCAGATCTCTTGTTTATCCGTTGCTGACCTTAAAGCCAGACTGACTATGCTTCTTTGCCTACTGCCCACAACCTTTGCTATGGACTTTCGTTTACGAACCTTTGCTGTCAGCACCTGACCTTTGCAGACTGGCCATAGGGAGCCCCGGGAGGATTCTTTGTACGATGCACAGCTTTGGGGGCTGATTGGTCTGCTGCTTCTCACACCCATATCTAATTCCTGTCTCCCTAGTCCTTAGAAAGCCATGTTCCCAATGCTATACCCACAGCATCATGGATCTGTGGGGACATAACCACTGCCTGCCAATACTAAAGCTTTAGTATTATCAATTCGGCCATATCCAACCCTGTCCATGACCTGTCCCTGCAATGCTATAGCCTCAGCCTTGGAGTACAATCAATGGGGTCGATTCAGAGCCAGGTGAGAATTCCCACTCTTGTTTTTTAGGAGACAAAACTGCCATTGACTTCCATTGTCTACCTTGGGGCCGAGAAAATGAAACAGAGTCAATGGCATATTTTTCTGATTTTTGTCCCCATTCAGCTACTGAGTAGCAATGCGCACATCAGAATTGGTATAAAGTACTGTGTTCCAAACCAGTGGTACACATTTCACTGGTCGTATATGACGAGGAACTAAGCACTGATCTGTAGCCCAACCTGATCTATTGCTATCTCTTTACCTAACTGTGGTTTGCTTTATAGATACGAAACTTCCCCAAAAGTCGATTTTTGCATGTGTTATTGTCATGAAGCTGCTGGCGAGGCAAGTTTGAGCACCTGTTAGACTCCATGTAGCATACGTTGCGGGTGCACAGTGCATGTGTACAGACATCAACAGCCTGTCTGGGTCCAGTACTTGAAGTTCTGTGTGCTGACAACACAGGTGCAGGGCATTTTAAGTAGGAAGTCATGTGTGCTGATGACAAAGGTCAGAATCTCTATAAATAGGATGTTCCAGGCCCAAGATGGTGGCGGAAGATATTGTTAGGATCTTGTTTTGCAGCAGGAGTTTCAGTTGCCAAGAAACCTTTGCCAAGGTGCTGCCTGCCCATGACCTTTGCTATAGACTCACATTTATAAATCTTTGCTGCCATCTTACAACCTTTGCATTGGACTTTGACCACAATTACAGCCTATTGCCTGCCCATGACCTTTGGCTTTGGAGTTAAGTCTTCAACATCCATTCTGCTGCCAGTCTTTCGGTTCCAGGGAATCACTTCTTGCCTACCCAGACCCCCTATTCCCCATTGGAACGACCTAGGGCTTCCCAAACATCTTAGCCTATCTTACTTTGTGGAGGCTCTAGTGAAGACTGGGGTTGTTCTTCGATTCAGGACCACCAGTTTGAGTACTGGATTTTGGGTAGTAGTCTTCGGTAAATACTTGTTCTAGAAAAAGGTTGGACACCTCTGATATAGAGCGGTCCATGTGGAGATCCATGGCCAGCTGCTGGGCCTTGAGGATGCTGTTAGGAGACCTTGTATTCGGAAAGGGTTATTATTACTGCAGGTGCCACTCATTATTGCTGTCACTTTTCACACTTTCCCAGTTTGCTATAATGACACCTCAGGGGATAAAAGTATCAGATTCTATCAAAAAACATGAAATGCTATTCTAAGTGATTCTATACTTTTGAACGTGAGTAAATATGATAAGACAGCTGTGATTTATTGATGAATAAATTACCAAACGCAGAAGGCACTCCCGGTCCTGGAGCCGGTGATGTCAATAACTTGCTTTCATTGTGCAATTCTATAGCCTCCAGGCACTGAGGGGGTTAATAAGCGATTTAATTTTAGACACTTATTATTCAAAATTCATAACGTTTCCATTAAACCTGATGCACGGTCTTTTCTTGTCACTATTACAAAAGTAATAGAATTCACCCTGGGATCATGTACAATGTGTTATGCCTAGATAAAAGCCCAATCACAAGCGCCTTTGAAAGTGGGATATAGCGCTTCATTCAGTCCTGTGTTACCGCGCCGCACATCCCACGTTCCCATTCAAGACATTCATTTGAAGATTAGGATTAATGGCAATGTAAATAGTACATGGTACACACTCTCATTTGCAGATCGAGCTCTCCTGGGATTAGAATAATTTCCTTGTGTAACTTTCAGGAGATTAAAGCAGCATTGCGTCAGTCTTAGTTTGGATTGAGTTGTTTAGAGAGAATCATTCAAACATTTTGGCCATTTCTTCAGAGCTGACCTCCAGTCAAGTATCACTTTAGGATTATTTACAATCCCACCACCAGGACAACCTGATTCAAGATGCTCCTCTGGTTATAGAGCAATAAAAAGATCAACATTGAACTGACTACTATCTCCTCCACATTCCCTTGGTGGTGGCAGGTGTTTTATTCCCAGTTCTACTGGCAACTAATAGGGTCATCCAGCAAATCCATGGGTTATGGGGGTCATGTAGGGCACCAGGACATTGCAGAAGCATGGGATGTTTCACACAGCGGAGCATCCCGCATCGGGATACCCTGGGAACGAGGGCTGAAACCCTGGGTTTTGGTCCACTTTAAGAGATTTCTTAAAATCTGTTAATAGATGAAATCAGTGGAATGGCAGAGAAGGGGGGCATTGTAATTACAGGTGACTTCAACAGGCCTGATGTGGACTTGAATATCCCAAGTGCATCGACATGCAAGAGCAGGAATATATTAGAAGGCCTTAATGGAGTGTCTCTAAAACAACTTGTGACATTGCCAACTAGAGGAGATAACATTCTGACCAATGGGGATCTGGTGTCCGAGGTCAGGGTTGAAGAAAATCTGGGTTCCAGTGACCATCAATGCTAATGGTTCAGAATAAAAACAGACATTGTGCAATCACACACCAGAACCAAAGTGCTAGACTTTAGGAAGACAAACTTCAAGGAAATGGCGGAGTATGTAGAAAGAGAATTAGGTGAGTGGAACAGAGTAGCAGAAGTGAGTGCCCAGTGGTCACTATTAAAAATGGCCATCTTAAAGGCAACTAAGCAATATGTGAAACAAACTAGCAAGAATAAAATGAAGAAGAAACCATTATGGTTTACTAGGGAAGTCAGCACCATCATAAAAGAAAAGAAGTCTGCCTATAAGAAGTATAAAGTAAGTGGAAGTGTAGCTGACAGAGAGGCATATAAAATTAAACAGAGGGAAGCAAAACTGATTTTAAGGACTACTAAAGGGCAAAAGGAGGAAGAAATGGCCAAATCTATGAAGAGGGGAGATAAAACCTTTTTCCGATATATTGGTGACAGAAAGAAGAAAAACAATGCAGTCTCGAAAATTAGAAATAGGGAAAATAATTATATTGACGGAGATAAGGCTGTGGCTGACCATCTGAATAGCTACTTTTGTTCGGTATTTTCAGATAGTAGCAGGCATGGCCATAGCACAGCATCCAGCTGGGAGGGCACAGCTCCGGAGTTTCTGGAGGCTGATGTCTTAGCCAAGCTGGCACATCTAAAGTTAAGTAAGGCGACGGGTCCAGATGGAATCCACCCCAGAGTTCTAAAAGAACTTAGATTTGTGATTGCAGCCCCCCTGACTGATTTACTTAACCATTCCCTTTCAACTGGTGAGGTTCCAGATGATTGGAGAATGGCCAATGTTGTACCAATCCATAAAAAGGGGAGTAGAGAAGAAGCCAGTAATTACAGGCCAGTTAGTTTAACATCTATAGTGGTCAAATTAATGGAAACACTCTTAAAAAAACAGATAATTTCCCATCTAAAAATTAATGACCTGTTGGACCCAAAACAGCACGGCTTTACTGAGGGCAGATCATGTCAGACCAATCTTATTGATTTCTTTGACAATGTCACTAAAGTGTTAGATGAAGGTGGTGCTGTGGATATTGCCTATCTGGATTTTAGAAAAGCCTTTGACATTGTACCACATAAAGAGCTCATAGATAAGTTATTGAAGGTAGGACTCAATCCCTGGATAGTTCAGTGGATTTCCAGTTGGCTGAGGGATCGGTATCAGAGTGTTGTGCAATCTGAACAAAGGTGAGCTACAAGTGGTGTGCCGCAAGGCTCTGTCCTGGGCCCCATTCTTTTTAATATATTTGTAAGTGACATAGGAGAAGGCTTGGTAGGAAAAGTTTGTCTGTTTGCTGATGATACAAAGGTTAGTAATAGGGTGGATATTCCTGGAGGTGTCTGCAACATGGAAAATGATTTAGCTTTCCTGGATAGATGGTCAAAACTGTGGAAACTGGAGTTTAATGTCTCTAAATGTAAAATCCTGCACTTGGGTAGAAGGAATCCCTGCTCTGAGCACTGTATGGGCAGCACTGTGTTAGCCAGGACCTCGGAGGAGAGAGATTTAGGGGTACTGATTACTGATAGCTGCAAGATGGGTGGACAGTGTAGCCAGGCAGTGGGAAAAGCAAGCAGGATGCTCGGCTGCATAGCTTGAGGCATCACCAGTAGGAAGAGGGAGGTTGGGATGCCGCTGTATAGAGCCCTGGTAAGGCCACAGCTAGAATACTGTGTGCAGTTCTGGAGACCTTACCTGCAAAAAGACATTATTCAAATAGAACGTGTCCAAAGGCGGGCAACGAAAATGGTGGAAGGACTTAAACTTAAAACTTATCAGGAGAGACTTAAAGAACTTAATTTGTACAGTCTGGAGGAAAGAAGGGAGAGGGGGGACATGGTTGAGACCTTTAAATATGTGAAAGGATTGAATAAGGTTCAGGAGGGAAGTGTTTTTAAGATGAAACTTAATGATAGAACAAGGGGGCACAACCTGAAGCTAGTCGGGGGGAAGATCATGGGCAATGTTACAAACATTTATTTTACAGAAAGAGTAGTAGATGCTTGGAACAAACTTCCAGCAGAGGTAGTTGAAAAATCAACAGTCACTGAATTTAAACAATCCTGGGATAAGCACACATCTATCCTAGGATAAAGAGTACATACAGTATACACATAAGGGCAGACTAGATGGACCGTATGGTTTCCTTCTGCCGTCAACGTTCTATGTTTCTATGACAATCCCCCTGGTTTTCATATAAACATACTTCAATTCTCAATCGCATGGCTGCAGCTAGGCTTAGGCACGCTCCACAGCAGCCCACAGCATTTCCTCCATCTGCTGAGGCACGGCAAGTGCACAGAGCGGGTATGCTTGTGAAGATCAAGGTGAGTATACAGGGAAACAAGAGGGTTTGAGAATAGATTGAACTCTAGGTCAGGTTTTGGTCCACTTTAAGTATGTAATACATACTTGTTCAGAAGATCAAGCCACAGGCTCCAGACAAGCGTGCCATCTCTTTTACATCACAGTGTGTGTGAAAGGCTCTATTCACTGCATGCAGGAAAGGGTGCGCAAGGGTGAGCACATGCCCTCTGTTTGAGGCTGAGGGGACCCATGTGAAGACAGGACCTGGACCTCCTGAACATATTTCCAGACCTACCCCTAACCAAGACAAACTGCAATGATTCTGTAGCTATTTGCAAGGCAAAGCTTCTTTAGAAAGTGATGTATTTATCTATTGATGATTCTTAATAAATAGTAATATGAATAGTTTAAAGTATGCAGTTAATAGACTATATTTTTAAGGTGAAAAGGTAATAATCAATGAGTATATTTGATAATTATTAATTAATAATATTTAAAATGTATTATCAATTATTATTTTATGGGAATTATGTACAAACATATTATCATATTGTATTGCCAAAAGGGGGTGATCCAGGTATAAAAATATTTGATAAAATCATGGTATGGAACATTCTGCTTATGTTCACATCTTTGATTAGATTAAAAAATAAATGACTAAATTAAATTACTCAATTGATACACCTTCAGTGAAACCGTTACCCTTTAGAGGAAAGTATACATTATGTACAAACTGTAAGGTGCCAAAACCATGCCATGCATTGGAGAAAACTGATAGAAGAGCAACATTTTGAAACAATATTTTTAGACATTTTTTGTTGCTTGTTTTTAGGGCAGGATTAACATCCTCTCTGGGGAAGCCATAACGACATAGACGAAATGCGTTTGAGGAATCTGACGCTATTATAGTCTGTTTGCCTAGTAAACCTAGTAAATTGGAGGTGTTAAAGAAGGGGTTATAAGAAGAAGAGGAGGTAGGGAAGTGACAGTTTTATAGCAGAGAGGGGGAAAGTAGGGGGGGGGTCGGGCAACAGGGACCCATCAGAGATAATGAGGTTCAGGGGGTATTATTGGTGTGGGTTATCTATGCTGGTGAGTTTGTCGTTGACCATAACTAGTGATGAGCGAGTAGTATTCGACCGAGCCGGTATTCGATCGAATACTACGCTGTTCGTCATACTCGATTTCGATCGAGTACAGCGGCGATGGCGCACTCACAATTCGTTTCCCCTCCCACCTTCCCTGGCGCGGTTTTTACACCAATCACCATGCAGGGGGGGTGGGACAGGTCCTGGGAGGACGCTGGCATCGCGAAAACGGCGTCTACACGCATTGGCTGGAAAAACCATGTGACCTCGAATATACAAAACTCAGCACTTCCTCTTCGTCAGCATTAGCAGCTTGAACTTAGTGAGGGACAGACGCTCACAGCAGGGAAAGACAGGCTGTCGCTGGCAGGGCCCCAGAAGCTCGGAATATCGCATTTACCACCATCTATACCAGCTACCAGAAGACAAGAGAGTCATTAAGAGCCCTTATTAGGGCTACTACGCTGAACGGTATATGGCTCATATGTAGGCAGGCAGGGCCCCAGAAGCTCAGAATATCGCTTTTACCACCATATATACCAGCTACCAGAAGACAAGAGAGTCCTTAAGAGCCCTTATTAGGGCTACTACGCTGAACAGTATATAGCTCATATCCTATGTAGGCAGGCAGGGCCCCAGAAGCTCAGAATATAGCTTTTACCACCATATATACCAGCTACCAGAAGACAAGAGAGTCCTTAAGAGCCCTTATTAGGGCTACTACGCTGAACAGTATATAGCTCATATTCTATGTAGTCAGGCAGGGCCCCAGAAGCTCAGAATATAGCTTTTACCACCATATATACCAGCTACCAGAAGACAAGAGAGTCCTTAAGAGCCCTTATTAGGGCTACTACGCTGAACAGTATATAGCTCATATCCTATGTAGGCAGGCAGGGCCCCAGAAGCTCAGAATATCGCTTTTACCACCATATATACCAGCTACCAGAAGACAAGAGAGTCCTTAAGAGCCCTTATTAGGGCTACTACGCTGAACAGTATATAGCTCATATCCTATGTAGGCAGGCAGGGCCCCAGAAGCTCAGAATATAGCTTTTACCACCATATATACCAGCTACCAGAAGACAAGAGAGTCCTTAAGAGCCCTTATTAGGGCTACTACGCTGAACAGTATATAGCTCATATCCTATGTAGTCAGGCAGGGCCCCAGAAGCTCAGAATATCGCTTTTACCACCATATATACCAGCTACCAGAAGACAAGAGAGTCATTAAGAGCCCTTATTAGGGCTACTACGCTGAACAGTATATAGCTCATATCCTATGTAGTCAGGCAGGGCCCCAGAAGCTCAGAATATCGCTTTTACCACCATATATACCAGCTACCAGAAGACAAGAGAGTCCTTAATCCCTTATTAGTGCTGCTATGCTGAACAGTATATAGCTCATATCCTATGTAGTCAGGCAGGGCCCCAGAAGCTCAGAATATAGCTTTTACCACCATATATACCAGCTACCAGAAGACAAGAGAGTCCTTAAGAGCCCTTATTAGGGCTACTACGCTGAACAGTATATAGCTCATATTCTATGTAGTCAGGCAGGGCCCCAGAAGCTCAGAATATCGCTTTTACCACCATATATACCAGCTACCAGAAGACAAGAGAGTCCTTAATCCCTTATTAGTGCTGCTATGCTGAACAGTATATAGCTCATATCCTATGTAGTCAGGCAGGGCCCCAGAAGCTCAGAATATCGCTTTTACCACCATATATACCAGCTACCAGAAGACAAGAGAGTCCTTAATCCCTTATTAGTGCTGCTATGCTGAACAGTATATAGCTCATATCCTATGTAGTCAGGCAGGGCCCCAGAAGCTCAGAATATAGCTTTTACCACCATATATACCAGCTACCAGAAGACAAGAGAGTCCTTAAGAGCCCTTATTAGGGCTACTACGCTGAACAGTATATAGCTCATATCCTATGTAGTCAGGCAGGGCCCCAGAAGCTCAGAATATCGCTTTTACCACCATATATACCAGCTACCAGAAGACAAGAGAGTCCTTAATCCCTTATTAGTGCTGCTATGTTGAACAGTATATAGCTCATATCCTATGTAGGCAGGCAGGGCCCCAGAAGCTCAGAATATCGCTTTTACCACCATATATACCAGCTACCAGAAGACAAGAGAGTCATTAAGAGCCCTTATTAGGGCTACTACGCTGAACAGTATATAGCTCATATTCTATGTAGTCAGGCAGGGCCCCAGAAGCTCAGAATATCGCATTTACCACCATATATACCAGCTACCAGAAGACAAGAGAGTCATTAAGAGCCCTTATTAGGGCTACTACGCTGAACAGTATATAGCTCATATCCTATGTAGTCAGGCAGGGCCCCAGAAGCTCAGAATATCGCTTTTACCACCATATATACCAGCTACCAGAAGACAAGAGAGTCCTTAATCCCTTATTAGTGCTGCTATGTTGAACACAATTTTTAAAAGGTCTCAGCTCTTGGGCCTCCACACAATTTTTAAAAGGTCTCAGCTCTTGGGCCTCCACACAATTTTTAAAAGGTCTCAGCTCTTGGGACTCCACACAATGTTTGAGAGGTCTCAGCTCTTGGGCCTCCGCACAATTTTTAAGAGGTCTCAGATCTTGGGCCTCCACACAATTTTTAAGAGGTCTCAGCTCTAAGCTTCCCTTACTGCTGGGGTGACACACTGTAACAAACCTCCTCCTGTAAGCTTCCCTGACTGCTGGGGTGACACACTGTAACAAACCTCCTCCTGTAAGCTTCCCTTACTGCTGGGGTGACACACTGTAACAAACCTCCTCCTTTAAGCTTCCCTTACTGCTGGGGTGACACAATGACACAAGAGGACATGTCTGACCACATCTCACACACACACACACACACACACACACACACACACACACACACACACACACAATGACAATTAGGGGTGGGGTATATTTATTTTCCCCCTTGCCTATGCCATCTGTGGTTGTCATTAGGCAACGTGATTTTAAGGGGTGCAGAATTTTGTTCTTCTTTTTTGTACAGTTTGGCTTGGGGTCCATGGCAATGTAGAGGAAAGAAGGTTTCCTTGTCTTGTCTCACTTTACGTAGAAGTTATATTGTGTTTGGAGTGTATTGTTGAGTGGCTGTGATAGTGGCGTAATAGTGCGACTTGGGCGCGTTATATGCACCCAGACATGCTTCCCCTGCTGTCCCAGTTGCATTCCAGCAGTGTTGGCATCATTTTCTGATGTTTCAGGGTGGACTTGGTGACCTCCAAGTGGTCGAATTGAGATTTCCAAGTGTCGAGCATTTTTTTCCCATAGACTATAATGGGATTCGATATTCGGTCGAGTAGTCGAGTAACGCGGTCTATTCGAATCGAAATTCGAAATTTCGAATATTTCACTACTCGCTCATCTCTAACCATAACCCAGTTTAGTTTTCTGGAGATTGTGGAGAGTGTTGCTGCAATGGTGGATTTAGCCGCTAGCAAGATTAAGAGATTAGTTTGCGGGCAGGACTGGGGATATCTGGAATATTAAGTAAGAAATGTCAGGGGTTAGGGGGGATATTATGTGATGTAACTAGAGATGAGCGAACCGGTTCGGACGAACCGGAATTCGCTCCGAATTTCAGGGAAAATTCGATTCGGCACGAACCCGAAATTTTTTTGGTTCGTGCCGATCGAATTTTCCCTGAAATTAAAAAAAAAAAATGCCGGCATGGTGGGAGCGGGCAGGCCGGCTACGCTGTCAGCGGGCGGCGGAAGCCGGCCTGCTGACAGCGCAGCCGGTCCTGCCCGCTCCCACCATGCCGGCATTTGTTTAAAAAGCAAACACTTACCTGCATGCTCGGAGCGTGGAGGCCGGCGCCGCTTTCAGCTGTCATCAGAGGACGCGTCATCAGAGGGCGCGTCATCAGAGGGCGCCTGAGAGCGACGCCGGCCTCCACGCTCCGAGCATGCAGGTAAGTGTTTGCTTTTTAAACAAATGCCGGCATGGTGGGAGCGGGCAGGCCGGCTGCGCTGTCAGCGGGCCGGCTTCCGCCGCCCGCTGACAGCGTAGCCGGCCTGCCCGCTCCCACCATGCCGGCATTTTTGCTTAAAAAAAAATGCCGGCATGGTGGGAGCGGGCAGGCCGGCTCCCACCATGCCGGCATTTTTTTTTCTGATGAGCGATTCGTAAAAGTTCAATTCGGGCGAACCCGAATTTCTTGGGGAAATTCGCCGAATCGCCCGAATTGAACTTTCAAGAAGTTCGCTCATCGCTAGATGTAACCTTTTGGATAAGGTCAGAGACCTTGGTCCAGAAGTTAGCAGCTATAGGGCAGGTCCACCAAGTGTAAAACATATAACCATTAGTTCTGCAGTCTCTAAAGCAATCGGAGGGGCTGTTTGGGTATGCCTTAGCGATTCTGGCTGGGACCATATACCATCTTAAAGAATAACTTCAGAGGCCCTGGAGGAGTCTAAAAAACCCCTGAGCCCTCCGAGTACCTGTCCTTGGGGCTTCAGAAATTAGGATGCCCCACAGTATGAAACCCCCCAGATGCCCATATCCACTCACCCTCTCCCGAGCCCCGTCTTGTCTCTGCGCTGCTGCCACATCCCTGCACATCTCTAGCCGTGCACGCGCCCACCTTACTGATTGAGCAGTGCAGGCATGTCTCAGGTTCAAGGTGAGCAGGGGATGCGGCTGCCGATGCACTCGATCCCTTCGGTGCCGCTGGGGTGCTTAGCCGCAGCAGCTACGCCGAAGGGAGCCGAGTGACAGTGAGCGCGCTGACTGGCTGAGCGGGCCGCTCAGCCAATCAGCGGGCTCGCTTTGAGCTCGAGTCTGTGCCGTGGGATCAACTGGAAGGTGCATTGATTGGCCGACCTGGGGGAATACTCACAGCGGAGCAACCCAATTCGGGATGCCACTGCACGGGGCATGGGAAAGCGAAATTCCTGTGTGTTGTTCCTCTACTTTAAAGTTTGCTTTTATTAAAGCAGTATTCAATAGGCCCTTTATGATTCTGGATGTTGATTGTTTCCAGGCTGCCAAATCAATGGGCATTTTCAGGTCCCCTATGACAGGCGTCCATATAGGGGAGTTTGGTTTTAAATTCAGAAAATTGCTAATATATGAATGAGATACCTCCTGACTGACCTGGTGCGATGTTTGAGAGCCCATATCTACAGAAGTTTTCTTTACTGAAAGGAGAAAGGGGTATATTTGTTGAGATCTATAATGTTCCCGAGGGAGGGCTACCCAGCCCTTTGCTAAATGCTGCATTATTACCTCCTTTAAGAGATGGAACAAAGTCTGCTTTTCTGTAAAGGCTTTTATCGGACCACCAATTAAAGATTGAATTGTGCATGCCAGGGACGAACATGGGGTTACTAAAGAGAGGGGCGGGGGGGGGGGGGGTATGATTAGATCTTAAAGGGAATTCTCTGCAAGCCTTATCCCAGATTAAAAGAGAGACCGTCATTTCAGTTTCTAATAAACATCTAAAAGTTATGTTTGAAGACCCTGAATATCTTGTTTCACCTGCAGTCTTCCCTAATAAGCAGCCTTACTAATGATTGGTCTTCATTGACGCTCAAGCTTCTGTAGAAACCTTTCGATGTCCTCTTTAGTGATGGGCTTGTTGCTTCGAAAGGAAAAGTAAATGAGCGCTCTGTCTCTCTGCATCCCATTACACATTTACATCAGATTCTTTAAAAATACATTTATTATAGGCAAGCAGGTCCGTACAATCCAGTATTATTGGACATGCTTCTGAATTAATTTCCACCTCGAAAGCTACAAGATGAAAATCCTAACTGTGTGATAAATTAAGCTGCCAAACGAAATGGATTAGCGATCAGTGAAATTGCCTGATAGACTGTCAGATCCGGTTCAGATTAGAATTCATCCTCTCCCCACCTGTTCATTAAGAGCCAAGTTCGTGGCAATGCCGGTGACTGATTGCACGTTAACAAGCTGTTTATTTGGGGAGGTGCTGCCGGCCCAGTCAACACGTCTATACTCGCACATTAATTTACAATGAACCTCTGCATAACACATTCCATTCACATCTCCAATATGTAAAAGAGATACCTCGGCCCTGACGTTTAATTCAAAGAAGATGAGATCTGATGCTAAGCTGAAATTTAACACTGCAAATCCGATCCTTCCAGGCGGACCTTGAAAGCCTAGACGGGAAAGTGGAAATGGGGAATGGAGTGGAATGGATGCATCAGCAGTACTCTTGATAGACGTGCGTGAGAGAACTTGCAAAAAAAATTTAGTAGGGACATGATGGATCACTTGCTTCTGCTGCAAGTATTTATTTTTGGTCTTCAAAAGTTGATGAAGGCCAAAAAGCAGAAATGTGTACAGTGAGAGAATTATGGCTCTGTAAAATATTAAAGCTGAGCATTGCATGCCTTAGTTGCTCTAAGGTGATCAGGAAGGCTAAACGGCACAAACATAACGGATTTCCATTGCTCCTTCTACTAGCTAAGAATGATGGGTAATCCTGTGATTTCTGGTCAATATGCACCATGCAACTGCTTTCAGTTTCAGAAAATTTCCTTTTTTTATATCTGTTTAGTAGTGGGCTTTCTGGCATTTATACCAAGCTTTATTAAGCCTGGCATGGGTAACCTGACCAGATGTTTCACTTTTAGTATAATCAACTTTTATTGATTTTCAGAGGCATAGCAAGGGCTGGGAGGGGAAAGGGGTACAGAAGAGAGGAGGGGGGGGAATGGGGGCATAACAAGTACATCACGTGGTATATGAATTCACAATTTCAAAATCAAAAAACAACCCCTGCACCACCCTGAAGAAAGAAATCTACAATATAGGAATGGTGTGCCAATATGGGATGCCCCAAACAAATAACCAATTTGAGAAGCCAAAAAATGTATGTGGCCCCAGCAACCACAGAAGAAAACCCAAACCGGCACCACCAACCTAGAGAATCACAAACTAACTATTTACATAATAATCATACATTTATCTAAAATAATTAATTACAGCAGGAACATCTAATAATATAATCCAAAAGATACAAAGTGTACAAATTCAGAGAGCTTATATAAGACTAACCCAAAATGTGTACAAAAAGTGCCAATGCATACCTAAAGTACTTTACATAAAGTGCAAATACTAAGTAAATACAGAAAGAGAAAACTTCTTTAAAGTGCTCAGATAGATTCAACATGAAAGTATATCATCATGTATATTGGCCAATTGGTATCCCCACTAATTTCTGGTGTCCTTTTTACCCACGTGTTCCGTGAGGCAAACCCACTTTCCCAAGGTGCCAGATAGAGACTATTTCCCCAAATCCTTAAATACCTGAACAACTCCCCTGTGCAAGTAAGTTGTAAATCAGAAATCAGTGCGTGCTCTCCTGCGCACGGCGGCCCCGGCCGGCGGCTGCACAATATGCAGGAGACCGCCCACCATGAGGAAGCGTCACTGCCCATCCCTCCCCACCGCCCGCCCTCCAAACTGCCCCGCCGTCCGCGTTACTCAACAACGCCACATAGCAGCGTGCAACCATGGTGACGGATGCCGAGGCGGAGAGAGGTAGGAGGCGTATATGAATTCACAATTGGGAGCAGGCATTCACTCAGAAAAGATACACATACAGAGAGCTTGTGCTAGAAAGTAACCAGAAATTCAAGCATTAGGCCTATGACAAAACAACAGGTCCTCAACGGAGCTCTTCCAGCCAGGATGGGAGACCTCGAACTGTCTAAGGAGTGCAAGACACCAGAAGGTGCATGTCTAGGTATGAACCTGGGGCTGAATATTGTTAGATGTAGGTTACGCCTCTAGACAGGAACAGATGGCCCACCTGTGGTGGGACAGTCCCACATTGAAGCCCACTGTCCTACCATAAACGTTGGGGACTCCTAAATGCCCCACTATGCTGACATTAAGGGGAAGATTGTGCCACAGAATGCTGATTGCCAGATGTCTGGACAGTTTACAACTGCTGTGGCTGAATGTAGGAAGTGGAATCCATGGATTGGCTGAGCATTGGTTCAATCACCAACACATTTATGGACCAAAGATCCCTGGAGCATGTGAGCATGGGCTACACCTACTTAAATACAAGAGTAGCATAGAACACTGTGAATATTTGTTCTTAAAGAGCCTGTAAATAAGTCACATCCCTAAATCCCCCCCACTGCCCATCACCCACAAACTGGTTTAAGCTGTACCACTTTGAGGTCTCCAAAAATGGTCAATTTTGGGTGTCCTTGATATGGCGTTCCTAAAAGACCATAGATCAGAATACCAGAGAACCCCTTTCCCTGGTATTTTAACAGACTGGCCTGGAGACAGCAGCATGTGCCGAGATGATGGCAGGAAGGTGGTGCAGGTTGGGAGCATTGGGTTGTTTAAGTCTACTTCATATGGTAAGTACTTAAGTTCTTCACCCTTTCCCATACATGTGTAAAGAATGTTTTTCTTTTTCAATCCCTCATACCTGAATAGGTGGGTAGGATGAAAAACGTATCTAAGGAACTTGAGATATTTAAAAATAACCCCTTTTCTCAAGAGGCCTTTTTTACTCAACAATTTTGGGAAAGCTTTTAGAGCTTATTTCCTAGTAGATATCAGTCTTTTACAAAAAAACAACCACCTATTTTGATGGGCCTGAAGTCTAAAAGACTTCAGGGCTGGCGAGTCAAGTATCCCTGTGTGTACCCCCCCACGCACACAATTTCCATGCAAACACTCAACTTTCCAGCGATTGGATGGGAGGCCGTGCATGAGCCACAGGTATGTTTTTAGGGCAATCTGGGGGATTCACACAGCGTAAAGTGGACATAACCTGGGATGGTCAAAATCGTGGGTTTTCATCCACTTAAAGGAGCAAAAAAATAGCCCAATGATAAAAATCCATATAAATATGCTGGATGGTGGGAGGAGGGGTCACTTATACACCCAGCATCAGGAAATATCCAGCCAGGCTTGTTTTTTATTTTAATGAAAGGAAGAGGACATCAGAGGTGACAGGCTCTGTCACCCCTGTTAGACTAAACCTGTAACCACTGGATTTTAATCCTACCAGGGGAAGAAAGCTACAAGCTTGGAGGGAGTGTTATTCAGTTTGGGTGTATAAGTGACCCTACTCTCATTAGCTAACGTGTTTAAATGGATTTTTAATTTTACACAATTTCACGATAGTACTCCTTTAAGGAATAAGATTAGGAGTTTGATATAAGTTATACTTAGGAGTCTTGCTGTTACATTGTAAAAAGCCAGCCAGCTCCCTTCCATTACAATTTAACTGTGAGGTGCATGACTGGAGTTACAGGGGCCGTGCACGCCCTGCTGTAAAAGATATGGGGATAAAACTCGCCAACCAGTGGTACGAGTACCACTGGTAATACTTGAGGTCCTATAAGGTGCTATTTAGAGAGTCTGCTGCACAAGCTGTAACCTAAAATGTATTTGCTTCATAAATACAAAACTGCACAAAACACAGGGTTAGTTGACTGAAAACCCAGTAGTACATACATAACATACATACCACCCTGGTGGTACTTGAGATAATTAGAAAATAGAAAGCGGTACTTGATGAAAAAAAAGGTTAGGAACCTCCGTTTTAGACAGAGGTTTTAATGGAAACAGTGCCGCCACATGGGGAGGGGGAGTGAGCGCGTAGGTAAAGACAAAGCCTGTCATTCAGATAATTGCATTGCAGCTTCGTCCTGTCCTGCAGTTAAAGAGGAATGCCGCTTCCAGAACCAGAGAACAGAAAATTAAAAGTGACTTATGGCCCAATTTCACAAATCGATTTGCCGACAAAAAAAAACGCTAAATTTGACCACAATTAGACGATAATGAATCTGTAGAATTGCCCGCTGCAATCAAGTGATGAACTAGAATTTATTTGTCGGTCGAGTTTCGTTTTGGCTGACAACAAATTCCTTAAAAGGAAAAAATCCTCTAGATAGACAAGAAAAGAGAATAGCATGTTTTACTCCCCAAAAAGTGCACTTTTTGTACTTGGTGCTAAATTGAAGACGTGATGCAACAGAGCACTTCCATTTCATTTTGCCATTTTAGGATGCTGAATCAACCCCATTGTCACATTGCATTTTAGTTTAATAATCACCTTTTTCATTTTGGCCGCCAGATATCCATTATTAAAAAAACTATTTTGCTTCCCTGTGACCGTAGGAAATAATCTCTTCTGCGTTCTACATTGGATTTTTGTCTTCCCAGAATTCTGAAACTGTCACATAACTCATTCCATTCACATCTCCAATATGTAAAAAGAATACATTGGCCATGAAGTTTAATTTTAAGGAGATGAGATCAGGCGCAAAATTGAAATTGCAGCAGGCCGGAACAGCCTGCGCTTTCAGCTGTAGCGCTGTCACTTGGGCTGGCCATCCTCCCGCTGAGTTTATTTGCAAATATCTGCCAAATTTTACCAAAACTGTGTCTCGCCATCCTATTGTCTGCTGCTAGACTGTCTCTCCTTGCTAACTTTATGCTGGTTAAATCAATTTATTCCATTTATACCAGAGAGGCCAACCTTGGAGACCAGCTTACAGGGTGATGGGAATGGCAGGGGTGTGGTTTAGGGATGTGGCTTACTCAGGCCCTTATTTATGAAGGAATAGCGACAGGTAGCGACGGGTGAGCGGCCGGTAATGACGGGCCCCGCCACGAGAACGCCGGCTCCCCACCACAATCACACATTTATCAAGCCGATCCTGCTTAGCGACTGAGATAGCGCCATATAGCCACTCATTCATCATTATTCCAGCCTCAGCCCACAGTGCCAGGGTCCAACCTTGAACAGCGACAGGTATGACCTCTCGCTACCTGGAGCTCTCCAATGCATTTCAATGGAATCAATCTTTAAATATTCATAATTAATTGTTATTAATGTTTTTTTTTTTTTTTAAATGTGAAAAATTCTGTGACCACTTCTGCCATGTTAGATAACTTTTTTAAGGTAAAAAAAAAAAATTGTGCAGAATTGATATTACAGGTCTGAAATTATTGTATTCATATTACTAAATTCTTTAAAAAAATTTTTTTTTTTGGTTTCCAAAAATATGGTAGTTTGGGGGTTAAAAAACTACTTTTAACACATCGCCGCCAGCGCTCTGGGGTTTTAACATGCATTTCACAGCGTGATTTTTTGATGAATATGGTGGGAGCTCTGACCAGTCGCTATCATGCGCACCCATACATCGCGGAACCTGTCAAATAGCGACTCGTCACCCCGTATTCAACATTACTGCACACCGACTCAGTCGCTATCAACAACCGAACAATGGCCAAGCACAGCGACTACTAGCGGGCGCTGTGAAAATACTGCTACAGTCGCTCAACTGTCGCTACCTGCCGCTATTTATGAATCGGCCTCCCCGTGTAAATTTTCACCTGGATCAGCCCCAAGGTAGACAATTAAAGTAAATGGCAGAGTTTTCTGAATCAACCCCAATATTCCCGCCCTTCACAGCTATAGTTAATGATTCACATGTACAGGCTGTGAGGGAATACACACACACACAGGGAAGCGGAGGATGCGCGTGCTGACCCGAGCGTGCTGATTGGACAAGCGGACGCACATGCACTGTAGCGGCCGCACCAAGAGGTGAGTTGGCATTGGCTATCTGGGGGGTTTCACACAGCGGGGCACCCCCCGATCAGGGTGCCCCGGGTGAAAGGACCAAAACTCAGGATAGTCTGGGTTTTGGTCCACTTTAATTGGTAACCACTCCATTAGCAACAAGTCAGCATTTACCTTTCTGCTCTATACAGAGCTGCAAACACTTGCTGTTAGGGAGATGCATATTTTTCATGTTTTCCTTGATGGGATGACTAAGCCCACATTGAGCTGAAGTGTTGACAGGAATATTGGAATTTCTGCATACTAAAGAGGAGAGCAGAGGACATTTCTGCATTGCAGCACGCGGTGACAAATAAACTGACAAAACAGACTGATTAACTTTGCTCAGTCTGGCATTATGGTAATAGAGCACAGGTGTAAACCTGATCGCACAATGCAATGACAAGACAAAAATGATTATGCAGCGCAATCACTCAGACAACCGATGCAAATAAATAAACTTTAGGTTTTTTTTCTTAAACATCTGCAGGATGTTGGAGAACTTTGTGAAACTATAAGAACTCTTCAAATTGCATATGTCGGTGGGTGTCTATTGTGTACCGGGTTATGGTTTAAGCAGCTGTCAGCTGGATGGCTTCACACTACATGCAGTGTATTGGCACCAAGTCTCCTTGTCGTGAATTAAAATGTAACTAATACATTCATTGTGCCCCAACATCATCAGCAAGTAAGAAACCGCAAGGCTTCTAGCAACAAAAGATACATGGGGATTATTGCTGGCTGCAATACCAACTGTTGGGTTAAGAAGAAGCATTGTTAGGTACCCAGGCCCAAATTTGCCACTCGATCCTTATTGATACTCTATGGCTGATGGGCTGGTAACCTTATGACTGGTAACCTTATTGCCTAAAGAGACCCCACCAGGCAGAGGAGCTGTCATAGCAATCAAAGAGCACAGTCAGCAAGGAAGCAAGATAAAGGCACATTTGTTGAAAGGTCAATAGGTGTATGTTATGGGGGTTAATCTACATTAAAAATGGATTCTATGCTTTTATTATATTCAGATATTCCCTGCAGTGACAAGACCACTAGATAGGATTAAAGAGGAACATTGGACCTAAAATAAAAAGGGTCTGATTCCCCCCCCCCCCCCATCAGCCTCTACTTACCTCTTAGATGTCGCTGCAGGCTGCTTCAGGGCCCAATTCGCTGATGCCCCGCTGGCTTAGGCGTCTGTAAATGACAGCATGGCTTTAGCCACAAAGTCTCGCGGAATTTCAGATAGCTCCATTCATGGGCACTGTGCAGGTGCGAGATCGGGGGCCACGCGCAGTGCGTGATCGGATGCAAGATGGAACGGCTGTCGAAAGGTTTCCCAGAATCAGAGGTACCCAGAGGATGGATCCCCCCCCCCCGAGGTTAGTAAATAGTGCCCAATTGTGAAACCGGAGGGGAGGAACAGTCCAGTGAGGTTTGGGGGAGGATTTAAAGTGGACCATCACCCAGGGGTGATCGGCCCGGGAATCTATAAGATTCCCGGGCCGATCACCTCCCTCACCGCGGGGCATCCGAGATCGGGATGTCCTGCGGGGTGAAACCCCCCCAAAAGCCCCAAAAAACCTTACCTTATCGGCGACGGATCAGCCGCCGCCGCCTCCCGCACGCCCCTCTAGCAGTGCGCGCGCCGGCCGTTTGTGAATGGCCGGCGCGGGCTTGCGCCCTGTGAGAGGGACGCGCGGGAGGCGGCGGCGGCTTATCCGTTGCTTGTCCGTCGCCGAAAAGGTAAGTTTTTTGGGGGGGGGGTTCACACAGCGGGCCATTCTGATCTCGGATGCCCCACTGAAGTGGACAAACACCCACGATAGTGAAAATCCTGGGTGTTGGTCCACTTTAACCGATATTCCTCTCTTAAAATGATTTTGCTAGACCAGTGGTTCTCAACTTTTTTACGGGAAGTTCTCCCTAGCGGCAAGAAGTTTCAGACAGAGGGAGTGATTAATTATAAATAATACCCAAAAAGCAGGACACAGTCCTTTTAAAGCAATAAGGGATTAGGTTTCGCTTGTAAAATAATATACCAGACCAGTCAGGCATCCCCTGAAGGTTTGACTTGGAACGCTGTTGTACGTGTACCGCATGTTGAGAAACAGTGTGCTAGACCTTACTACTGGACTCACCTGTGATTGTAAAATGTTACGGCCAAAAACTCTCAGTGCATTCATCTGTAAAAGTATCTGATGCACATGTATCTACAATGTAACAATTGCTTTTCTACAATAACAAAATATTAATACAAAAAAAATACTTCCACAAGTTTTATATGAAAACCAGGAAATGGGAAGTGTCAGTTTGAGCAAGAGGTGTGAAGAGGCCCTGACCGTATGGCCAGATTCTCCTCAGTGTGGCCACCAGGTTGCATGGTTCCAGAGACAGAGAAAGAGAGAGGGGGAGGGCTGCAGAGAAGCCCTGGAGCCATGATCAACAACTTCCCACCCCACAGCCACGTAAGGATAGTCAAAGACCAGTCAGAGATAAACAACCTTAAAGCCAGGGGTGTGATTAGAGCTTCCACAACCAGGACAGTCAAGGCACTGTGAAAGTGGGTTTGAGTGAAGACTGGGTGCATACAGTATATTAGAACAGCCGCCATCAGCTAACAGTTTCTCTATCACCTCATCGTCCCCCATGGGATTCCAAGTACAGAGAAGTGAGGAAAACCCTATAGAGTCAACCATGTAACTGCTCATGCAGCATCTGACCATCAGCTCTAAACACTGCACCATACCAGGGTTAACTGTGAGAACTGAGCAATTAAAGCGGTCCTTCACTCTGAATAAGAGTCTATCTTATATGTTTCCCACACCCTGTACATACAGATTGCTCACATTAAAAATCATTCTACCTACATATACTGCATGTTATGATCCTTTAAACATCCAAGATGGCGGCTTATGGAACATCAGGCAGGCTGCAAACAGAAAGTGTCTTCTGACTGTGCTGCTCTGCATTCTGGGACTGCTGACCTTTTTCTGTCTGAGCAAAGCACAGCTATAACCCGCCCCCCTGTACATTATCCCACTCTTCTCTCAAGATGGCGGCACCTGTATCCTAAAGTCCTGAACAGAGTTGCAGCCCAGTGAGGAAAAGAATAATATGTAAGTGACTAAAAACTTAAAATATATTAATTTTAGATTCTGGGGAAACGTTTTTTAAGGGTTTGAGCTTTTCAATAAATCACGGTGAAGGTCCAGTTTAAGGGCCAAATTCAAGAAACGCTAGCGCAACGTAGCGGCAGGTCTATTTCTGTGGCGGCCGGCGACATCTGTAGTGCCATTTAGCATCCCATGTATCAGCATCACTGGGAATAATTTGAGTGCCCCCCATGACGCCACATCACATGGTATGCACACACAGGGCGCTCAGTGTCCCATAGGCTTCAATTAGAATTTTTCGTTATGTCATTTTTGGTCACTTCTCGTTAGCGTTCTTTAAAATTTTTGTGCCCATGCATGTTACAGAGCCTGCTTGGAATGTTTTAAATCATTTTCTGCACTTAGGTTATATGCTGATAACTAGCACTTTTGGTGCTGCAAATCATGTGTCATGTCATTCATGTGTCCCAAATGTTATTCCCAGTGTTTGCAGATTGTCCCTTTGCTGCCATTCTTTTAAAATCACTTTTTTTCCATTGCACCTAGCGCTGTATACCTGCTTGACCTGGTTTAAGAGCGCCAGTGCGGGCGCTGTGATTTTTTATGTTAAATACAATGGTTTTCAGGAGCCCCCCCAACACTACCTGACGCTATTTCCATAGGCCAAAAACAACAGCGCCACAGGCATAGTCCTCAACACCAAACACCAGAGCGACTGCTGCCTATGGCCGCAGTTGCGGCTGTGGTGCTGACAGTGTCTCTCAGGAGAAGCTTAGGTGGCGCTATTATTAATTTGGGCTCCCTGTTTTATTAATCTGGACTGTGATGTTGAAGCGCCATCTTGTGGCCACTGACTACTATTACCGGTAAATGTTTAGGAAAGTAAAAAAAATGTAAGCAATCTGGGTTACATCTATTGCATTAAAGTGGAAAAAACATGGGAATTTGGCTTTCTTGGATTTTGTTCCGCTCCCCCAGAGTATCATGAATAGGGCAACCCCAGAATATTTACTCACCTCTTCCTCGTTCCAACAACGCATGTGCAGAACCTTGTCCAATGAGAGCCGTCTGCCATGACTATGTCACTGGTCAAACAGCTCTCATATACTAGAATGGAGAGCGCGCACTGCCACATCCCCCGCACACGCCGCCGGGGATGTAGGGGATGCAGCAGCACATGCTCCCTTGTTGAAAACAATGAGAGCATTTTGGCGAATGACTTACGCCCTTATTTAACAAGGGATAGCGACAGGTAGCGACTGGTGAGCGCCCGTTAATGACGGGCCCCGCCACGAGAACGCCGGCTCCCCACCACAATCACACATTTATCAAGCCAATCCTGCTTAGCGACTGAGATAGCGCCAGATAGCCACTCATTCATCATTATTCCAGCCTCAGCCCACAGCGCCAGCGTCCGACCTTGAACAGCGACAGGTATGACCTCTCGCTACCTGGCGCTCTCCAATGCATTTCAATGGAACAATCTTTAAATATTCATAATTAATTGTTATGAATTTTTTTTTTTTTTTTTTAAATGTGAAAAATTCTGTGACCACTTCTGCCATTTTAGATAATTTTGTTAAGGTAAAAAAAAAAAAAAAATTGTACAGAATTGATATTACAAGTCTGATATTAATGTATTCATATTACAAAATTATTTAAAAAACTTGTTTTTTTTTGGTTTCCAAAAATATGGTTGTTTGGGGGTTAAAAAACTACTTTTAACCCATCGCCACCAGCGCTCTGGGGTTTAAACATTTTACAGCGCGAGAATTTTTTGAGCGTGATTTTTTAATGAATATGGTGGGAGCCGGTCGCTAGGGCCAGTCGCTATCATGCGCTCCCATACAGCGCGGAACCTGTCAAATAGCGACTCCTCACCCAATATTCACCATTACGGCAAACCGACTGAGTTGCTATCAACTACCGAACAACGGCCAAGCACAGCGACTACTAGCGGGCGCTCTGAAAATGCCGCTACAGTCGCTCAACTGTCGCTACCTGCCGCTATTAATGAATCGGCCTCCCCGTCACTGCAGACGGCTCTCATTGGCACCCGCGTATGCGCCGTTGAAGCAGGGAAAGGTAAGTGTTTATGGGCGCTCCTTGGGGTTTCATTGAGCGGGGCATCCCAATTAAAAAAGGCAACTAGCCAAAAAGTAGTGCTAGAGTAAGAGGCTACCTAATCTGGAAAAAAAAGAAAGCAGAAAGCCATACAGTTGCATGCTAACTTATTTTTGCCTCTGCTCAAAATGTCTGTTGCTGTGAAAAAAAGTCCAGACACACTTAAAAGTCTTCTTATTCTGTGGGGCTACATATGGGCATCTCAGTCCACAGAAGTTTCTGAAGTACAGAAATTGGAGACAGACATATAAAGGCCACAGCCACCCACCAGCCGAAACCAGATGCCCAGCTCCCAGCCGTGGGAGATTGATCAGCAGTGCGGGAGTGGTGGTAAGTAGGTAAGTAGTTCTCCTAGTTACCCCTTGGACTGCCCAGAACTGAAAAATTAGGAAAAATCCACAGAAATAGACATTTACTTAAAGCTCACAAGGGGATAAATTTAATCCACACAGTTTGAAATCTGTATATTATAAAAAATATAACAATATCAATGATTTGTGATGTGATAAGCTTTTTAAACCGCCCCCTATAAGCCCAATCAGTCGCATATGTTTAAGGTTAAAACTTGATCTTCCGTGGAGATGAATCGCCAATGGTGTCTCATGCAGAACTAAAGTGAATCCTGCACCAAAAATAAAAACTATGTACCAGATATCTTCTTTTCACAACCGCCAATACTTTGCTCCAGATTGCTCAACCTTCTCATCTTTCACCATAGATGTCAAATACAATAAAATCAATTGCTCAATCGTCCAATGATTTTTTAGGCTTTGCAGGTATTGTTCCCCATTATTAAAAAGGAGAGAAAAAAAGAGAAACCAAATAGTGCAAATACGTTTCTTTTGTGATGTGACACAATCAATACTATTTGCTAAAGCTCGGAACCTTGTATGTGATAATGAAATTATAAAAACCTACAAACAACTGGACCAAAAAAAACACTCCAAACAGCAAATGGAACTTAAAAGTTCTCAAAAAACGCGCTTGTATATATACACTAGACATATATGTTTTTATAGCATCTCGCTTCCAGACTGTTGTCAAGCCTCCAGACTGTTGTCACCTCAGTCCCGATATTCAGTATAAACAATATATATATACAGCCCTAAAGCTGTATATCAGGCTCAGCGACAGCAACTTTATCACCACAGGTGCTCTTCGTGTCAATTCTGTGACATCACCACCACCTTCTTATATATAACGTACCAGATTAATCCTGTTTTTTTAGCGCATCTGATTCCACTTAAAGTGGACCAACACCCAGGATTTTGACTATCCTGGGTGTTGGTCCACTTAGGTGGGGCACCCCGATCGGGGTGCCCCGCTGTCTGAAACCCCCCGATCGCCGCAAAAACTCACCTCTCCCCGCTCCCACGTGACCTCGTCCGGCCAATGACAGCGCTCAGAGCAGCTCTGGTATGCGCGTCCAAAGCCGATTGGACGCGCATACCAGAGCGCTGTCATTGGCTGCGTCTCTCGCTTCCCTCTAACAGGGAGCGCGCCTGCGCCGGCCATTCACAAAACGGCCGGCGCGGGAGCGCGCCCTGCTAGAGGGAAGCGAGAGACGCGGCCGCGTCTCGCGCATGCGCCGTTGGATCGCCGGTAAGGTGAGGATTGTGGGCCTCCTGGGGGGTTCCTCCCCGCGGGACATCCCGATTTCGGATGCCCCGCGGGGAGGGATCTGATCGGTCCGGGAATCTTATAGATTTCCGGGCCGATCCCCCCTGGGTGTTGGTCCACTTTAATGGCTCCGTTTTTTCTACTTTGGCTGTATTTAATGCTTATCTGTTCAGGTATTCGGATGGTCTCCCTCTTAAAATATGCTCTTATTAACCAATAAAATCCAATTACCACAAAGGTAATATAGCAACTTTCTCCGGGTTTATTAAAACACATGTAAAAGACAAAAGCACAAAAGCGCTCCAATAGCGTAAGTATGTTCCACACAGGGGAATTCAAAGAAATGGCCGCTGGCCCCTTAATAAGCCGCTCACCAGATATTTAAGACAAACATGCATTAAGCATAAAGCTGTAAAAGGACAGGCGTCATCTAAGACTTTCCTGCATAGTACGCGCACACCAGCATACAAAGAACGAGTCCCAGCTCACCGCCTCCTCCGGCCGTAGTCAGCGGCGCTGCTCGTCCGAATACACGTGACTATCCTTAGCTCCGCCCAACGCGTTTCGTCATCAAGACTTATTCATAACTCATATTTGAATGGCTTTAATATACTTAAAGACAAACTTTAGTTAAACTATACCCCCTGCCCTGCCACCATACCTTGGCCCTGAGGAAGGACAGGGGTGGGTTAATAAGAAATAAAACCCATACCTTATCCAGGGGCAGCTACGCTCCTCCAGCGCTCTGGATCCTGATAGCTGCCATCTTGGAGTGAAACACAGGGCCACATCCCCCAGCTCCGTGCATGCTCCCTCCCATTCAAATGAATGCAAGCAGACCCGAGGGATGCCACTTTGTATCTTTTCCTGCGGCAGCCGCACAGAACCCGGGGGACCGGCAGGGGCCCCTGGAGAAGGTAAAGGTTTTTTACTTTGTAACCCTCCTCCCCCATCCTGCCTCAGTGCCAGGGTAGGGTGGTAGGACAGAGGGTTATAGCTTGACTAAAGTTCTGCTTTAAGAACAGTAGGAGAGTGATGTAACTCAGCAGATTCTATACAACCCAAGACGGGTATCATTAAATGCGAGGGATGATACAAAGTAATTACCAACAATGTCACAGTGACCACAGAGGCCTGATTCAAAACAACCATTAACTGCAGACTAAAAAACAAAATATTAAAACCAAGAAATAACCACATGCAAGAAGAAAACATTTTAAATGCACAGTTTAGACTTGAAATGTTGATGTTTTCTATGCCGACTTTTAAATCCTAAGTGCAGATAATAGCTCCAACCACTCCAACAGACTCAGAGAATCGCCCCATCCCATCTACAGCACAGCTTACAAATGCCACTTGTGAAGATGCTGACTTACCTGCATTGACGATGGCGTCGACCTCGAGCTGCGTAATGTCTCCTTTGTAGAGCGATACTTTGTCACACAGGATGTTTTGATCTTGGTTGTCAGCTGGGAAAATAAATAAAAACATAAACATAAGCTGAACATAAGCGAATGCACTTCAAAGAAGACTTTTCAAAGAAGACTGTAGACTGTAAGCTGATGTCCTGTGCTCACAACTACACTGGGCTGCATCCTGATGAAGTGGTAGGGGGCTACCACGCAACGTGTCGGTGTTGTGCTCATGTCGCTTCAATGACGGCCTTGGCTCTGCTTATTTGGTGATGTAACCATATTGTTCGCCGTACATTGCACATAGCATTTTGTCATATCGTTTGATCACTGCAGTGTTACACTATTATCTATTGCATTCAGCACTTTCTATTTGCTCTTTGATACTAGAGTTAAAGGTATTGTGGGGGATCTCTGAACCCCACATTACCTTTTGGAACCCCACATTACCCTCTTTTTTGGGAAGTGTTAAATTGTTTAGGTATTTTTAGGTACTTTACAGAACACATGTATTGGTATTAATTTAATTAAGCACCTGCACTTTTCTTGGTTTTAGGTGCATATATTATATGTATTCAGGGAAACATCATTATGATAATTTGATATGATAAGAGCCTATTGTGTCTGCCACCATTGCATTCATTTTTATGTTTTTTAACTTGTGTATTTCTTGGTTGATAGATAAACTCTTACAATTCATCAATAAAATAATTTCATATTGTCTGTAATTATAACGTGTACAGCACTACAGAAGAAGATGGCGCTATATAAATAAATAATAAAGGCTATAAATTAAAAGGAAAGCCTGCTTTAAATAGGAAATAAAGTCACTGCTTCCCTGCATACCTGCTTCACTGGTATGTCATCATTTGACTTGATCACCAGTGAGAAAGCACAATGAGAAAGTGGTAAGCATAGGCTGAATTGACTTGATTTCCAAACCTAATTACCAGCATCAATGTTTGGATTCAGACTGAAGTTAAATTATTTTAGGCTTCCTTTGTATCTTTAAAAGAACCCCCCTCCCTTTTTGTCAGGTTTTTGGTGTTCTGTCTTATCATTTTCCTCTTCTAGGATGAAAAAAAAAATTCAGGCAGCAGTAATGACCTCCCAAGGTTAAACTGCTTCCAGTAACCCTTTAGCTACTGGAACACAAGATTGAGATCTCCTCACCTGAAGAAGTTGAATTACCGCAGAAGGGGTTAAACTTGTGACTGAAAAATGTGGGTGTCATCTCTGCATCAGCTAAGCAGCTAATTGGTCAGGAAGTCCCTGCTATGTACTGTACACCACATGCACCACTTTGTGTATTAAATACATTGTCTCTAGAGAAAATGTTTTTTTTTTTTACAAAATGGAGTTGCAAGCAGATAGAAAAGAAAAAAATAACAGGTAAGCTCAGCACCTTTAGGACATCATTTCAGCACACAATAATACAAACCAAATGGCAAAAATGCCATTGAAGGGTGAATTACCCTTTAACCACTTGGGCAACCCAAATCAGAATGCCCAGAGGAAACTGTAAGTGGTCCTTTATTAGGTGCACATGTTTTTTAAATCTTTTTAGGAATGGCCATTTTGGTCTTATTTGGCTCAAAAATTTAAAGTGGTTTTAACTGTGCCCCTGCTGTGTGAAACTCTCGGTTTACCTTGCCTAAATATCATACCGGTGAGCCCACAGCACATGTGTGGGTGCTCCTCCAAATCAGTGTTTTGTGCCATGTATATGAATGCTGACTGTAAATAGAGACCAACACAGAGCTGCTCCACTCCAGCTGTGTGTGCCAGGACCATTATAATAGGCCTGGCAGCGGGTGTGTGCGTCAGCCAGAGGGATAGCCAGGATGTTGCTGCAGCCCACGCATCTAAAGTGGGATTACAAGCAAGGTAACAAGATGAATCGGGGGATTTCACACAGCGTAGCATCTCAAATCAGGATGCCCTGTGGATATGGGGGGCACCAACCCTAGACTATTTTACAATCTAAGGCAAGTGAATGGTCCTCCTTAAATCCTAGTTGGGTCTACCTTAGAAAGCTTCTTTGTTGGAGATACTGTGCAACAGCTTACAGCTTGTCACTGTATGTGATCTGCACCCATATTGCTAGATTAATGCAGTTTACATTTTTGACAGTAGATGGCAATAGGAATTAAGGCATGCTTCCCCCTCCTTTGAAGCGAATGGAGAGGGGTGTGCCATAGTCCTCGTGATGAGGAGGCACCATAGTCCCCTCTGAACAGCAATGCCGATGAGGCAGAGGAAGAGCCCCTATCACTCCACCATAGCAAACTGCGTGACAGAATCCCCCCCCATCATCCCTATAGCAGACTATGTGACAGAATCCCCTCCCTCGCCCCATAGCAGACTGTGTGACAGAGCCCCCTATCACTTCACCATAGCAAACTGTGTGACATAATCCCCCATAGCAGACTGTGTGACAGAGCCCCCTATCACTCCACCATAGCAAACTGTGTGATAGAATCCCCCATAGCAGTCTGTGTGACAGAGCCCCCTATCACTCCACCATAGCAAACTGTGTGACAGAATCCCCCATAGCAGATTATGTGAAAGAGCCCCCTATCACTCCACCATAGCAAACTGTGTGACAGAATTCCCCCATAGCAGACTGTGTGACAGAGCCCCTATCACTCCACCATAGCAAACTGTGTGACATAATCCCCCTTAGCAGACTGTGTGACAGAGCCCCCTTTCACTCCACCATAGCAAACTGTGTGACAGAATCCCCCATAGCAGACTGTGTGACAGAGCCCCCTATCACTCCACCATAGCAAACTGTGTGACAGAATCCCCAATAGCAGACTGCGTGACAGAGCCCCCTATCACTCCACCATAGCAAACTGTGTGACAGAATCCCCCATAGCAGACTGTGTGACAGAGCACTCTATCACTCCACCATAGTAAACTGTGTAACAAAATCCCCCCATAGCAGACTGTGTGACAGAGCCCCCTATCACTCCACCATAGCAAACTGTGTGACAGAATCCCCCATAGCAGACTATGTGACAGAGCCCCCTATCAC
Source organism: Gastrophryne carolinensis (assembly GCA_027917425.1). NCBI lineage: Eukaryota > Metazoa > Chordata > Amphibia > Anura > Microhylidae > Gastrophryne > Gastrophryne carolinensis. Next base: position 410,274,423 of record CM051237.1, on the reverse strand, counting down.
TCCACCATAGCAAACTGTGTAAAAGAATCCCCCCATAGCAGACTGTGTGACAGAGTCCCCTATCACTCCACCATAGCAAACTGTGTGACATAATCCCACATGGCAGACTGTGTGACAGAGCCCCCTATCACTCCACCATAGCAAACTGTGTGAAAGAATCCCCCATAGCAGACTGTGTGACAGAGTCCCCTATCACTCCACCATAGCAAACTGTGTGACAGAATCCCCCCATAGCAGACTGTGTGACAGAGCCCCCTATCACTCCACCATAGCAAACTGTGTGACATAATCCCCCATAGCAGACTGTGTGACAGAGCCCCCTTTCACTCCACCATAGCAAACTGTGTGACAGAAATACCCCATAGCAGACTGTGCGACAAAGCCCCCTATCACTCCACCATAGCAAACTGTGTGACAGAATCCCCCCATAACAGACTGTGTGACAGAGCCCCCTATCACTCCACCATAGCAAACTGTGTGACAAAATCCCCAATAGCAGACTGCGTGACAGAGCCCCCTATCACTCCACCATAGCAAAACTGTGTGACAGAATCCCCCCATAACAGACTGTGTGACAGAGCCCCCTATCACTCCACCATAGCAAAACTGTGTGACATAATCCCCCATAGCAGACTGTGTGACAGAGCCCCCTATCACTCCACCATAGCAAACTGTGTGACAGAGTCCCCCCCATAGCAGACTGTGTGACAGAGCCCCCTATCACTCCACCATAGCAAACTGTGTGACATAATCCCCCATAGCAGACTGTGTGACAGAGCCCCCTATCACTCCACCATAGCAAACTGTGTGACAGAATCCCCCCATAGCAGACTGTGTGACAGAGCCTCCGATCACTCCACCATAGCAAACTGTGTGACATAATCCCACATGGCAGACTGTGTGACAGAGCCCCATATCACTCCACCATAGCAAACTGTGTGACAGAATCCCCCCATAGCAGACTGTGTGACAGAGCCATCTATCACTCCACCATAGTAAACTGTGTGACAGAATCCCCCCATAGCAGACTGTGTGACAGAGCCCCCTATCACTCCACCATAGCAAACTGTGTGACATAATCCCCCATAGCAGACTGTGTGACAGAGCCCCCTATCACTCCACCATAGCAAACTGTGCGACAGAACCCCCCCCCCATCATCCCTATAGCAGACTGTGTGACAGAATCCCCTACCTCACCCCATAGCAGACTGTGTGACAGAGCCCCCTATCACTTCACCATAGCAAACTGTGTGACATGATCCCCCATAGCAGACTGTGTGACAAAGCCCCCTATCACTTCACCATAGCAAACTGTGTGACAGAATCCCACCATAGCAGACTGTGTGACAGAGCCCTCTATCACTCCACCATAGTAAACTGTGTGACAGATTCCCCCCATAGCAGACTGTGTGACAGAGCCCCCTTTCACTCCACCATAGCAAACTGTGTGACATAATCCCACATGGCAGACTGTGTGACAGAGCCCCCTATCACTCCACCATAGCAAACTGTGTGACAGAATCCCCCCATAGCAGACTGTGTGACAGAGCCATCTATCACTCCACCATAGTAAACTGTGTGACAGAATCCCCCCATAGCAGACTGTGTGAAAGAGCCCCCTATCACTCCACCATAGCAAACTGTGTGACATAATCCCCCATAACAGACTGTGTGACAGAGCCCCCTATCACTCCACCATAGCAAACTGTGTGACAGAATCCCCCCATAAAAGACTGTGTGACAGAGCCCCCTATCACTCCACCATAGCAAACTGTGTGACAGAATCCCCCCATAGCAGACTGTGTGACAGAGCCCTCTATCACTCCACCATAGTAAACTGTGTGACAGAATCCCCCCATAGCAGACTGTGTGACAGAGCCCCCTATCACTCCACCATAGCAAACTGTGTGACATAATCCCCCATAGCAGACTGTGTGACAGAGCCCCCTATCACTCCACCATAGCAAACTGTGCGACAGAATCCCCCCCCCCCATCATCCCTATAGCAGACTGTGTGACAGAATCCCCTACCTCACCCCATAGCAGACTGTGTGACAGAGCCCCCTATCACTTCACCATAGCAAACTGTGTGACAGAATCCCCCCATAAAAGACTGTGTGACAGAGCCCCCTATCACTCCACCATAGCAAACTGTGTGACAGAATCCCCCCATAGCAGACTGTGTGACAGAGCCCTCTATCACTCCACCATAGTAAACTGTGTGACAGAATCCCCCCATAGCAGACTGTGTGACAGAGCCCCCTTTCACTCCACCATAGAAAACTGTGTGACAGAATCCCCCATAGCAGACTGTGTGACAGAGCCCCCTATCACTCCACCATAGCAAACTGTGTGACAGAATCTCCCTATAGCATACTGTGTGACAGAACCCCCTATCACTCCACCATAGTAAACTGTGTGACAGAATCCCCCATAGCAGACTGTGTGACAGAGCCCCCTATCACTCCACCATAGCAAACTGTGCGACAGAATCCCTGCATAGCAGACTGTGTGACAGAGCTCCCTATCACTCCACCATAGCAAACTGTGTGACATAATCCCCCATAGCAGTCTGTGTGACAGAGCCCCCTATCACTCCACCATAGCAAACTGTGTGAAATCATCCCCCATGGCAGACTGTGTGACAGAGCCCCCTATCAATCCACCATAGCAAACTGTGTGACAGAATCCCCCCATAACAGACTGTGTGACAGAGTCCCCTATCACTCCACCATAGCAAACTGTGCAACAGAATCCGCCATAGCAGTCTGTGTGACAGAGCTCCCTATCACTCCACCATAGCAAACTGTGTGAAATCATCCCCCATAGCAGACTGTGTGACAGAGCCCCCTATCAATCCACCATAGCAAACTGTGTGACAGAATCCCCCCATAACAGACTGTGTGACAGAGCCCCCTATCACTCCACCATAGCAAACTGTGTGACAGATTCCCCCCATAGCAGACTGTGTGACAGAGCCCCCTATCACTCCACCATAGCAAACTGTGTGACAGAATCCCCCCATAGCAGACTGTGTGACAGAGCCATCTATCACTCCACCATAGTAAACTGTGTGACAGAATCCCCCCATAAAAGACTGTGTGACAGAGCCCCCTATCACTCCACCATAGCAAACTGTGTGACATAATCCCCCATAGCAGACTGTGTGACAGAGCCCCCTATCACTCCACCATAGCAAACTGTGTGACAGAATCCCCCCATAAAAGACTGTGTGACAGAGCCCCCTATCACTCCACCATAGCAAACTGTGTGACAGAATCCCCCCATAGCAGACTGTGTGACAGAGCCCTCTATCACTCCACCATAGTAAACTGTGTGACAGAATCCCCCCATAGCAGACTGTGTGACAGAGCCCCCTATCACTCCACCATAGCAAACTGTGCGACAGAATCCCCCCCCCCCATCATCCCTATAGCAGACTGTGTGACAGAATCCCCTACCTCACCCCATAGCAGACTGTGTGACAGAGCCCCCTATCACTTCACCATAGCAAACTGTGTGACATAATCCCCCATAGCAGACTGTGTGACAAAGCCCCCTATCATTCCACCATAGCAAACTGTGTGACAGAATCCCCCCATAGCAGACTGTGTGACAGAGCCCTCTATCACTTCACCATAGTAAACTGTGTGACAGAATCCCCCCATAGCAGACTGTGTGACAGAGCCCCCTTTTACTCCACCATAGAAAACTGTGTGACAGAATCCCCCATAGCAGACTGTGTGACAGAGCCCCCTATCACTCCACCATAGCAAACTGTGTGACAGAATCCCCCTATAGCATACTGTGTGACAGAGCCCCCTATCACTCCACCATAGTAAACTGTGTGACAGAATCCCCCATAGCAGACTGTGTGACAGAGCCCCCTATCACTCCACCATAGCAAACTGTGCGACAGAATCCCTGCATAGAAGACTGTGTGACAGAGCTCCCTATCACTCTACCATAGCAAACTGTGTGACATAATCCCCCATAGCAGTCTGTGTGACAGAGCCCCCTATCACTCCACCATAGCAAACTGTGTGAAATCATCCCCCATAGCAGACTGTGTGACAGAGCCCCCTATCAATCCACCATAGCAAACTGTGTGACAGAATCCCCCCATAACAGACTGTGTGACAGAGTCCCCTATCACTCCACCATAGCAAACTGTGCGACAGAATCCGCCATAGCAGTCTGTGTGACAGAGCTCCCTATCACTCCACCATAGCAAACTGTGTGAAATCATCCCCCATAGCAGACTGTGTGACAGAGCCCCCTATCAATCCACCATAGCAAACTGTGTGACAGAATCCCCCCATAACAGACTGTGTGACAGAGCCCCCTATCACTCCACCATAGTAAACTGTGTGACAGATTCCCCCCATAGCAGACTGTGTGACAGAGCCCTCTATCACTCCACCATAGTAAACTGTGTGACAGAATCCCCGCATAGCAGACTGTGTGACAGAGCTCCCTATCACTCCACCATAGCAAACTGTGTGACAGAATCCCCCCCTAACAGACTGTGTGACAGAGCCCCCTATCACTTCACCATAGCAAACTGTGTGACATAATCCCCCATAGCAGACTGTGTGACAGAGCCCCCTATCACTCCATCATAGCAAACTGTGTGACAGAATCCCCCATAGCAGACTGTGTGACAGAGCCCCCTATCACTCCACCATAGCAAACTGTGTGAAATCATCCCCCATAGCAGACTGTGTGACAGAGCCCCCTATCAATCCACCATAGCAAACTGTGTGACAGAATCCCCCCATAACAGACTGTGTGACAGAGTCCCCTATCACTCCACCATAGCAAACTGTGCGAGAGAATCCCCCATAGCAGTCTGTGTGACAGAGCCCCCTATCACTCCACCATAGCAAACTGTGTAACAGAATCCCCCCATAGCAGACTGTGTGACAGAGCCCTCTATCACTCCACCATAGTAAACTGTGTGACAGAATCCCCCCATAGCAGACTGTGTGACAGAGCCCCCTTTCACTCCACCATAGAAAACTGTGTGACAGAATCCCCCATAGCAGACTGTGTGACAGAGCCCCCTATCACTCCACCATAGCAAACTGTGTGACAGAATCCCCCCATAGCATACTGTGTGACAGAGCCCCCTATCAACCCACCATAGTAAACTGTGTGACAGAATCCCCCATAGCAGACTGTGTGACAGAGCCCCCTATCACTCCACCATAGCAAACTGTGCGACAGAATCCCTGCATAGCAGACTGTGTGACAGAGCTCCCTATCACTCCACCATAGCAAACTGTGTGACATAATCCCCCATAGCAGACTGTGTGACAGAGCCGTCTATCAATCCACCATAGCAAACTGTGTGACAGAATCCCCCCATAGCAGACTGTGTGACAGAGCCCCCTATCACTCCACCATAGCAAACTGTGTGACAGAATCCCCCCATAGCAGACTGTGTGACAGAGCCCCCTTTCACTCCACCATAGAAAACTGTGTGACAGAATCCCCCATAGCAGACTGTGTGACAGAGCCCCCTATCACTCCACCATAGCAAACTGTGTGACAGAATCCCCCCATAACAGACTGTGTGACAGAGCCCCCTATCACTTCACCATAGCAAACTGTGTGACAGAATCCCCCATAGCAGACTGTGTGACAGAGCCCCCTATCACTCCACCATAGCAAACTGTGTGACAGAATCCCCCCATAACAGTCTGTGTGACAGAGCCCCCTATCACTTCACCATAGCAAACTGTGTGACATAATCCCCCATAGCAGACTGTGTGACAGAGCCCCCTATCACTTCACCATAGCAAACTGTGTGACATAATCCCCCATAGCAGACTGTGTGACAGAGCCCCTTATCACTCCACCATAGCAAACTGTGTGACAAACTGTCACACAGTCTATGGGGGTGATAGGGGTGTTCTGCCACACAGTCTGCTATGGGGGGGTTTCTGTCACGCAGCCTGTTATAGGGTTATGGGGGGGTCTTTTTATTTTAATAAAGGATATATAATATTACTACTGTCCCTACTCAATCGCCCTGGTGTTACCCCTAATTTGCAGCCTTCTACCTCTTACAACCCCCAATTTACAGCCACTTGACTTCAATGGGGTTCGGGTTCAAGTCAAGTACCCAAACCAAACTTCCCGAACTCGAGTCATAAAGAGATTGTTTGTCTTTATGGCTAGCTAAGGATGATGGGTAATTCTGGTGTTGCAGGTTAGTCAGCGCCATGTAACTAACTCTTTGAATAAGGAACTGATTTCTTTTCTGCTATTTGGACAAAGCAGCAAGCAGGAAGCTGCAGTGAAAGCGACAGCTAGAGGCACAATTTCGGAATCTATAAAGCAATAAGTAGAACAACATGGTGGCCAGAATCGGCGACAATGGAAAGAGATGCTACAGGCCAAAGAGCAACCACTGTGACAAGCGAATATAAAGAGGAGGTTGGAGGTACAGGTAGTCTATTTTGAAGTGGCATGTGGCACATATTCCGAATATTCCGAATGTCTATCAAGGTTTAGTAAGAATAAAAAGGAAGTCAAAGAAAGCTGCAATTAGTCTGTGACCAGCAGCACAAAGCAAGCAATATCTCATGCTGTTCCCCCAAGATGATGAGGCTTTTTCTACGCATCCATCAAAGGCTGAAAACAACTTTCCATTTCTTACAAGTTGACCTAAAGCCAAGTATCTTTTATATTACTATAATAAAAAAACAGCCTGTGCAAGTCCAACAGCAAATGTTTTGCAGCACAATCTCAAACCAATGACTAGCCTACCCTGCCTTAACTAGGAAATTCAAGCCTTTATTTTTATCAATAAAAAAGTCCCTGAAATAAAACTTTAATGACCAGCTGAGAATGCTTGTTATCAAAACCCCATTTTTTTTACATCTCCATTTCTCAACCCTGTTGCAGAGTTTGAGTTCTGGGTGCGGCAGAGTCATTGGTAAATAGATGGGCAGGCTGATTTATTACTAACACCAGGTAGCGACAGATGAGCGTCTGTAGCACGGATTTCAGAGCGACCGCTAGTAGTCGCTGTGCTCGGCCATGGTTCGTTGTTTCAGAGCGTCTCAGTCGCTGGCCGGCATTGATGAATATGTTGTGTGAGTCGCAGTACTACGCTGTATGGAAGCGAACGGCAGTGCCAGCTCAGTGCGACCAACTCACACCACATTCATCAAAAAACAGCCTCAAACAGAGCCGACGCTCAGAATCTGGTCATTGTAGGTCACAGTGCCAGAAGCTGTGTGATTAAAGTCTGTTTTTGAACACATATCCACCAGTAACAAAGCGAAAACATATGAAATTACATTGGTATTACATTGTAACATGAACACTTTAATACCAGGCATGTAATGTAAGGACAATTCTGCATAAAAATATTATAAATCAAAAAAGTTTTCAGGCTAGGATACATGTCAGAAACATTTGATTTAAAAAAAAAAAAAAAAAAAAAATTGGGATCAGGAAAGGGATTTAAGGATCTTCCATAGAAATGTATGGGAGAGCGCCGGGTAGCGAGAGGTAAGACGTGGCGCTCTGCAAGGCTGAACACCGGCGCTGTACGCTGAGCCTGGGATAATGATAAATCGTACGCTACATGGCGTTGTTCCAGTCACTCACCAGATTCGGCTTCATAAATGTGTAATTGTGTGCCGTGTCCAGCGTTCACCTGTCGCTACCTGTCGCTACCTGCCGCTTACAAGGCACTACCTGTCGCTATCCCTTCATGAATAAACCCCATAGTGACTTAAAGTGATCCTATACTCAGAAAGGAAGCTTATGTTGTCACTTCTGTACCCAGCCCAGTGCTCCAAAACAGCCAGTGTTTTTTTTGGTTTTTTTTTTTACTAAAACCTTTCCACAATATTCATAAAAACACTAACTGGCGTCAGTATGATGTTCGAATGGCAGCCATATAGCTCCCTATTGCACAATTGCGCCTTCTGGTGCTCTCCACAGCTCAGCATCGAGAGTCAGCCTTATTAGTTATAATAACTGCAAATATGAAAGCACTGCAAGCTAAACCCTTTGAAACCAGACACAGTCAATGACTGCACACCAACAACATTTCACAGTATATAAACCAAAGATCTTTATTAAATACAGATATATACTGAACAAGACTGATTCAAAATCAATTTAAAAAACATATACTACAACACCACACATTACAAATTGGGGCCCTCCAGCTCCCTGGCCCTATATAAAATATAGTGTATATTCAATCAAATGGTTATATATTCTATCTCTACTATGTGCATGTAAATATCTACCGTATATTACCAACCATCAAGTAGCTCTAAAACTAAAAAAGTATGTAAGTGCTACGGCCAAATACCCAAATAAACAACCGCATTGTATGTGCATTACATGTGCATGTACATGCACTTAATATGTCATTTTAGCTTGTAACTGAATGTATAATTGCTGGAGATGACCAGGGGTTGCTGTTGCATATCCAGGGAGCCCTATGGCCACCAGTATAACATCATACTCCATCAATGTAGTGCTTTTATGAATATTGAGCAAAGGCTGTTTTGGGCACTGGGCTGGGGATAGAAGGTGACAACACAAACCTTTTCTAGGTATAAGCTCACTTTAAAGTGGACCAACACAAATCGGGATGCCCCGCTGTGTGAAACCCCCCCGGACGCCCACAAACCTTACCTTCTCCCATTCCAACGGCGCATGCGCGGGCCGCCGCCTCTCGCGCGTCCCTCTAGCAGGGCGCGCCCCCTGTAAGAGGGACGCGTGAGAGGCGGCGACCTCAGCTTGTCCGTCGCTTGTCCGTCGGCGGTGAGATAAGTTTTTTGGGGCTTTCTGGGGGGTTTCCCACAGCGGGGCACCCCCGATCAGGGTGCCCTGCAGAAGTGGACCAACACCCAGGATAGTGAATATCCTGGGAGTTGGTCCACTTTAACGGCTTTACTGGAACATGTGGGGAGTGTGAGACTTATCACCTCACCATGCAGGATTACATACAGGAAGAGCCAAAAAGTTCACTGCACTACTGGAAATGCAATACAGATCAGAGGAACTACATGTGAAACAGCACCATCTATTGTCCTATTGATAAACTGTAGTCCCTCCAGCACTATACACAATAGATTATGAAATACACATAAGCTATGGGGGTTATTTAAGAAACGCTAGCACCAGGTAATGCTACCTAGCGGCATGTAGCGTTGGGTGAACACTGGGCGCTGTATGTGAAACCACATTTAAGAAAGCGAATCTGGTGAGCGCCTCTAACAGCACCATGTAGCGTCACATGTATTACTAGAGGCGGCTCAGTGTATAGCGCTGGCGCTCTAGGTTCAGCAGCGCCATGTATTACCTTTCGCTCAGTGTCGCTCTCCCATACATTTCAATGAGGTTTCATATGGATGTGTATAAATAGCGTGTTATTAGCGTGTTATTAGCCCTAATTGAATGATTAAGTACGGGATTGGATATATTCCTACAGACCGCGGGAAGGAGCCATAGCAAATTTGAGATAGAGATTGGGGAACAATACGACTCCTCAATGTCCACCCACAGAGGTCTATCGCTATCCCCGTGCAGGACTGTCAGTTGGGCAATTTGACAGGCGCTGTAATAACGCATGAGATTGGGGACTCCTAAGCCCCCTTTCTGCTTAACTCTGTAAAGCGTTCCCCGATCAACACGTGGTCTGATCCCCCCCAGATGAATTTATTAAGATCAGATTGGAGGTGTTTCAGAGCAGAGGCTGGGACGGAGATCGGCAGCACACAAAAGAGATAAAGTAATTTGGGTAGCCACGTCATTTTCACTGCAGCAATCCTACCAAGCCAAGAGAGATTTAATTTAGCCCAATTACAAAGCAGGGACCTCAGGGTTTTGAACATATTAGGGTAATTTGCCCCGTATAAAGAGCTATAATTGGATGCCAACGGAATCCCTAAATATTTAATATGCTTGGCCTGCCAATAAAAATCAAAGGAGGCCTTGACAGTACTCAGCACTCTATCTGGTAGGGAAATATTAAGGGCCTGGGACTTGGCAGAATTAATTTGCAGGCCCGAAAGCCTCGAAAAGGCGTCAAGATTTTTGAAAAGAATCGAGAGAGATATGACCGGGTCTTTGATCACCATTAGGATCTCGTCAGCAAACAGAGATATCTTATGCTCGTAACCCCCCACCTCAATGCCAGCAATACCACTGTTGGCCTGAATAAGTCTGGAGAGAGGTTCAATAGCTAAGGCAAAGAGGAGGGGGGAGAGGGGACAGCCCTGCCTTGTGCCCCTACCCAGAATGAATCATTTAGAGGAATACCCCGAGTACGTAACATACGCCCCCGGGTTGGCATAAAGGGAGGAAATCCAATTCTGGAAATACGGACCCAAGCCCCATTTATTGAGGGTGAAGTGTAAATAATCCCATGCCACTGTGTCGAACGCTTTGCGCACGTCAAGCGCCAACAACATGGAATGGTAGCCTTTCATCTTGGAGCGATATATATAAGGTTTGCGATTTTCCTAATGTTGTCACCTGCCTGACGCTGGAGCATGAAACCCACCTGTTTCTTGGAAATGAGCACATTAATAAACCCGTTGAGCAGAGCGGCCAGTATCTTCGCCAGAATTTTACATCAACATTCAGCAGAGAGATAGGCCTATAATTAGACCATACTGTGTCATCAGTGTTGGGTTTGGGAATCATACTCACAGCTGCTGTGAGAGAGTCAGAACTCCAAGTGGCTCCCTCCCTCAGTGCGTCAGATAACTTTTTATAATAGAGCGTTGTGAAGCCGTCAGGTCCTGGCTGCTTACCCACCTTTAATGATGATATGGCCTCCTGAACCTCATCTGTCTCAACGGGCCTATCAATGTGCTCCTTGGCGCCTGGGGGAAGAGGGGGCAAATTAAGTTGGCCAAACAGTTCCTCTGCTTTGCATTTATTTAAGCTCGATTTGGGTTTATATAACCCCTCTAGGTGTTTGGAGAAGGTATTTACAACCTTTTCTGGGTTGCTAGACAGGGGGCCCTCTGTTGTCCTAATGCGCACCGGTTTGGGTCTTAGTACCATCCCCCTAAGTCTTTTGGCAAGAGGAGTGTTGGGCTTATTGCTCGTACGGTACCAATGGAACTTGGATTTGTTCAATTGGCGGGCAGCCTCACCAGATAGACACATATTGAGCTGGCTAGCTGTCTGATTAAGACGGATCCTATTCTGTTTGGAGGGCCGGTTTTAAAGTTGGTTGAGGCCAATTGGTACACGTCAGTTAGCTCCAGGAGTTTTTCTTTATAGATCGCTTTACATCTGGCAGATTCCTGCATCAATAGCCCTCTGATCACAACCTTGTGCGCCTCCCAGAGCGTGAAATTAGAGCTCACTGAGCCTTTGTTAAGTCGAAAAAACTCTTGGATCCCCATGCGGACCCGCTCAAGAAGGGCCTCATCGGCCAACATTGGCTCATATAATTTACAAGACTTCTAGGAACTTCTCTGGGTGAGGGCCAAAAGGTCAACTGAGACCAGGTCGTGATCGGACCAGGCTATTGGGATAATGCGCGCTTGAGAAAGCTGGGGGAGGGAGGATTGCTGCATGAAGACATGGTCGATCCTAGTAGATACCTTGTGGGGACACGAGTAGTGGGTAAAATCACGTTTGGATGGATTGTACTCCCTCCAAGCGTCGATCAGGTGGTACTGACCTAATAATGCCTGAAATACTTTCCCAGAGGATCTATTCTTGGCCACCGGAGAAGATCTATCGTCCGGTTGCCTATCAAGAGTAGGGTGTAGAGTCTGGTTAGAGTCTCCAGCTACAATAAGAAACCCTTTCTCTACTTGATGAAGTTTCTTAAAGAACTCCTCCAGGAATGCATTTTGGTTTTGATTTGGGGCATAATAGGTTGCAATCGTTACTGGTTGATCCTGGATCGAACCCACTAGGATTAGGTATCTACCCAGGGAATCCCGTACCGCGTGCTCCAGGGCGAAGGAAGTCGAACGCTTGAAGATGATTAAGACTCCCTGCTGCTTGGTGCACGCAGAGGCTGAATAAAACAAAGGGTAGTCAGTACTGAGGAAGTTAGGGGTACCGTTTTTGGTATAGTGCGTTTCTTGGAGACAAACAATGTCAGTGCGAAGTGACCTCATTTGCCTGAAGGCTTTTACTCTCTTCTGGGGGGCGTTCAGACCCTGCACATTCAGGGAGACTAATCTAACCGCCATTGTCCCATATTCTTAGAACCATCTCGCGCGGAGGCTCAGGAGAACCCAGGAGAAGGAGAAAGAAGAGCAGGGAGAGAATAAAAGAGAAACAAAGAGAACAATACAGAATATAAACATCTCACAAAGAAGGAGAAAACACCTTCCAAACTGTAGGTTCCCGTCAAGGAGGCGTAATATTCCGCCTCTTAGGGAATAACGTATCAAAGAGACGGGGTTACCAATGGGAGAACCCGTCGCTAAGACAGCAAACCACTTTCCCCTCAAGGGGGCAAGAGTTCAGTGCTTCCGTTCCCTCTGGAAAACCAGTGAGAAGGGGACCCGGGAGTGAGCGTGCGGCCGACACATGAGTGCCTGACCCAAAAAAATAAACGTACATCGACATTAGACCAGAGCGTTTCAAACATCATATGGGACATTGCAAAAAGTAGCACTGGGAGGAGGTGAAACATGTGAAGTCGACAGGCTTATATAACATTAAGCATTATAGTAACCAAACTAACATTGTAACAAACTTTAAAGATGCGAAGGAAAGAGGTGGGGACACTTATCCGCCACAGCATGTAACATATATAACATATATGATCCCCGTATTAGATACACGGAAAACCCGGGAAAAAGTCCTTCCAGCCGCAGCCTGAGGAAGGCGAGGGGTAAGACCCCTAGAAGAAAATACACAGGGTTACCTACCCCTCAACCCTCCCCCGCCGCCGGCTTACCAAATCTATGGATCAGGGCTGCCGAAGAATTTCCTGGCATCAGAGAGCTTCTCCGCGGTTCACACTTTTCCTTAGAAGCTGGCGAAAAGGAGAGCGCTCTTTTCTTCTGAGGAGGGACAACTTGGGCAGTGCTGTGAGGCTGGAGGTTCACCGAGGCGAGCACCCGATCAAGTTCCTGAGATGAAGAGGCCTCAAAGTGAGAGTCCTTATATGAGAAAGAAATCTTAAAGGGGAATCCACATTTATATCTGATCCCATGAGACTGTAGAATTTGCAGAGCTGGTTTCATTGCACGTCTTCTCGCTATGGTTTGGGGTGCCAAGTCCGCATACAGTTGATACGAGAAGCTCTGGAATTTCAAGATGTTCTGTCCGCACGCCACAGCCATTAGCTGCTCTTTAGTGCGGAAGAAATGCAATTTAACCAGGACATCTCGTGGAAGACCATCAGCCCTTTTCTTCTGCGGGGCCCTATGTATTCGATCGAATTCCAGTCTCTCAATTGGAAGTGACGGAGCAAGCTTCTGAAACAAAGCGGTAACTGTTGATTGAAGGTCTAAGACAGATTCCGGAACACCTCTAATCCTAATATTGGCTCGTCTGGATCTATTTTCGACATCCTCAAGCTTGTGGAGTAAGACCAGGTTTTCCTTGCGCAGTATCTCCATATCATCTCTCAGCGTGGACATGTCAGCTGTCTGGGTTGATGTTTGATGTTCTAGGTCCCCAACTCTTTGACCCAGCTCCCTAATATCCGCCGAAAGGGTATTGGTGATCTGTGTTGTGATGCTTGACGCCCACTTTTCCAGTGCCCTTTCCAGCATTGCTTCATATCTGTCAATGGGGGGAGGGTGAGACTTGGGAGGCGAACCATGAAGTGACTCATCCATCCAGGATTCATCCTCTGGAAGGAGATCAGACGTAATGTGAGGGTTGGTCTGGGATACAATAGGATCCAACATCCTGGGGCGCTCTGGTTGCCTCGTAACTATAGATATCAGCTAAGCGACGTCAAGTAGGAACAAACAACGTGAACTATATGGGGGGTAGGCTTCCACACCAGGGTCCGGACTAGCCACCCAGCTCCAAAGATCCAGAAATACCCGGATGCAGAACAATGGCGCTGGCCCTTTAAGATCTCTCCACAATGAAGTATGATCAGCAGGGCACGGGGGTCTTCTTTAACTTCAGCCTCCCCCTAATTAGGCTGGGGGCTTCAGAGGCTAGGCAGGGATCGCGCCAAGTGCACAGGATAGCCAATTGACTCAGGGGACCGGAAAGCTGTGCCGGAGTGTTGTACACTTCTAAGGACGAGGGTCCTCTAATGCTTCAGCTACCCCTTATTAAACTGGGGGCTTCTGTGGTGAGGCAGGGAGAGCCCCGATGGCACAGGGGCCAAATAAGCTGCACTGGCCCTTTAAGGCTTTTGTGCAGTACTGAGCATGAGGGCGCTCTTATATAAATGGCCACTCCTTAATATACTGAGAGCTTCAGGTGCGGGGCAGGGAGCCCCAGGGATAGGGTAGGGCTGGTGGGCGGGAGATCCACACAAGCTGGACCGCAGCATGAGTCAGAGAGCAGCGTCCTGTGGAGACAAGATGGCGGAGCCGACTCCTCAGCTTCTCCTCCCCCCCCCCCCCCCGGCGGGACCGCAACTCACAGATGCCGATCAGCTGGATCTCCCTGCTGCCTACGACCCTCTAGGACCAGAAATCGCCAGGCCACGCTAAGGAGACAGGTCAGGACACTCGGCGGTCTGCGGGGCTAAGCGTCCATAGCAGCTCTGCGCACATGCACACTCTCAGACAATAATATTTTATTATATGCATTTATAAACTATTACCAGTGTTCTTATACATTGAATATGATCAGTTTATACACACCAGCAGAGTCATTACTAATCCACAGTCTAATGATCAATGGTGAAGGGAGGGGATGCAGGCTCTATTGCCTTGTTCTAAAGCTGTGGTTGTGATGCTAAGTGACAACCACAAGCACACAGGCAGCCACGTGGGCGGATGTGATTGAAACACTAATTAGATGTGACGGCTATGCATACACTAATTAGGGTTACAGCGCACAAGTGGGGGGGTAGAAGGGGGGCAGAAAGGAAGAATGGGAGATGGCTTTGATGCCTCAGGATGCACAATACTAGTGTGCTCATTCTTGCTGATCTGACAAATATGCCGGAGCTATAGACCACCAGTTGAGCCCTATGATTGGTGTTCCATGGCAAAAGAATTCAGGGAGCTGGCAGCCATTCGTAGTTGAGCTACTGAATGATAGTTCATGCACTTTGCCTACATAGTCCCTTTAAGGCCGGCTAAAAATTAAGTTTAATCATTATTTACAAAAATATAGCTGCATTTACATGAAAGTACGTAGCCGTTTCTGCTTTCCCCATTATAATAATACATCAGACATACACACACAATTATATTAATCCACACATAATTACCGTTTGACTCAGTGTGATACAATATAATAACACAATGTAATGCTTTCACATATTGTAATATCAACCAATTGAAAAAAGTGTCACCTTATTTTATTAGCATTATTCATTTTTCAAAAGCGCAATGGTATTCGGTTGTGGTTCAGAATGTAGTAATTACAGAGAGAAGTAGTACAGGCATCATATAAGTAGAAGACAAGGAAATAACAAAAAAACTGCTAGTTTTCACATATTTTTTCTATAAGCAGAATAAAAAATAGCAACATAAAGGTCTAATTAGCATAAAACTGGAATACATTTTATCTATATCTCGGAAAAAATAATTGTTATTCCAGGCTTGGAGACTGCAGTGATAATTATGTATTAAGTAATTATGTTATGAATTATGTAAGTACGGCTACTGTATATTCTATACACAAATCTGCCTTGTATACCACAGATATGCTACTATCATCCAATTAAATGTATGTGACATAAATACAGATGTAAAGCAAAAACATTTCCCATACCTCCAGTCAAAAATCAAGGTATGGGATTAAAGGCATTCTTCATGGGGGCAGCAATTCAGGAGATTTAAAAATGTGGGTTTTGGTCAGCTTTAAGAGGGCTTAAATCCACTCAGATTCTATGCTATTGAACTGCACCGGGCATTCAGGGAGATTCTATGCTAAGGGCAGCCATCTTGCCACAAGTCTGGCAGGTCTGCTTGTAAAAAAAAAAAAAGGCCAACAGTCAAAATTACCCTAAATCTACTTGAAATAATGCTCAATCTCTGACTACAAGTAAAAAACAATTAGCTGTAATGACTGTAACAACTGTGCTACAGCTAAGGCTATTGCCTTTGATACATAGGGCCTTATTCATGAAGGGATAGCGGCAGGTAGTGCCTTGTAAATGACAGGTAGCGACAGGTGAACGCCGGACACGGCACGCAGTTACACATTTATCAAGCAGATTCTGTTGTGCGACTGGGATAACGCCATGTAGCGTACGATTCATCATTATCCCAGCCTCAGCGTACAGCGCCGGCATTCAAACTCTCAGAGCGCCACGTCTTACCTCTCGCTACCTGTTGCTCTCCCATACATTTTAATGGACGTTCTTTTATTTCTCTTTAAACAGGGGGGTTTTATAATTTTTTTTATTTTTTTATTCTCAAATAATGTTGTGACCTCTCCTGGCCTAGAAAAAGCAATTTTTTAAAAACTTTTTCCATTTTTTTAATTTTATCTATTTATGCAGAATTGACATTACAGGTCTGGCATTAATGTGTTCATGTCACAATGTTATAACAATGTAATTCCATATGTTTTTGCTTTGTTACTGGTGGATTTTTTGATGAATATGGTGTGAGTCGGTCGCACTGACCAGTCGCTACCATTCGCTCCCATACAGCGCTGTACTGCTCATATAGCGACTCCCCACAATGCATTCATTAATGCTGCACAGCGAATGAGGTGCTCTAAACTAGCGAACCACGGCCGAGCACAGCGACAACTAGCAGGTGCTCTGAAATGCCTGCTACAGACGCTCATCTGTCGCTACCTGCCGCTAGTAATGAATCAGCCTGCCCGTTTCATTCTTCCCTCCAGCAGCTGGTGATTCTGCCTGTGTGTGTAACATGAGAGAGATGCTGATTCCTTTTCTGAGGTAAATCTCTCTGTTTGGTGTGGGCTGCCTTTAGCAAAATCCCAAGCTCCAGCTTGAATTGTTTGGGGAAGCAATATCACACAGACATTCTGAAGCTGTGCTGATCTCCAATGCAGCCAGCATTATTCCTTCTAACATCATCCGTGGAAACGGTTAAAATCTCTCTCTGGCTGGTTGGTTGAATATAAGGAAGCTCCCAGCTCAGCTGCAGTGTGTCTGTGTGCTAGCAATAGCTCTGCTCCATCCTCCCCAATCATGCTCATGTGTAACCAGGGCTCTCAGATGTGATCCAAGATGGCCGCTCCCATGTCATTTTAGGAGCACAGCTATTCCACAACATCTGCATGGGGTTAAGCCATTTCAAGCACCATATGCCACTGATTGTCAAAGGGAGGCTTTAGCGAAGAAAACAGACAAGCTTAACACATTGAAGACATCATTTTGGCAGACTATAATGGAAACTTTAAAAAATGCCATTGAAAGTGGAATTACCCTTTAAAGCAGCTCTATCATGAATTGAGTCCAACATTAAAAAACATAAATCATTTTCAGATACCAAGAGGAAGATTTTAAAATCCACTTTGTGAAAAAAATCCTGTTTAGTTTGTTTAGAACCCAAAGAAATCTGCTCTACCCAATTGCACTTCACCTCTGCAACTGACTGTGACCCAGACCAATTAAATCTAGAGTACAACGAGGGCCCAGCACTTGTCCAAAATCGTAAAATCCAGCTTTTATTGTATTATTTTATTTATTGAAAGTACTTTTAATTGAAATTAAAATCCACCGCACAGCATTAAAATCACAGGCGTAACCACCGCAATGCGTTTTATGCTCCAAGTCCTCATTCATATTGTTTAGATTATCTTTAGTGAAAAAAAAAAATCCAGGGGTGAGAGGTTTTTGGATGTACACTTTTACAGGGATGAACTGTTCACCTCGAACTGTCTGTCCTATGAGCTTACTTATGGGGAACGGCATTATAAAAAGCAATAGACTAGGATAAGATCTTGTGTCCACGTGATGATGCACAAGATCCTATCAGGTGGTACACTTTAAGGCAGCAAACTGTTCGTTATCGGAGGGATGGCCATAGGGAGAACCAGGAGAAGCACAACTTTTTTTCAGGCTAGGTGAACCTGAAGAATTTTTGGGCTCAGAACTAAAACCTCACCAAAAGATTGATATAAGTTCTATCATTGATTTATTAGATACATAAGTATACAAATATAAAAACAATTATCCACAGTTGTGACCTTATTTACATTCAATAGTATTTTTACATCGCAAAATATACAGTATAAAACCTGTCTTTCCTTGTTACATGCGAAGCTCTCATAAATAAGCAATACATTGTATCATCGTTTTCTCAATGGGGCAGACATGTATCATGTTTCACCTTACACGGCTTCCTCAATGCCCTATGTGTATGACAGGACAGACAAACATTTCATATTGTTAGTATGTTAGTATCTGTTAGTGTCAATGACTTATTTTTGTATTTATTTGGGAATTCAATCAAAAAATAACATTTACCTGATTCTGGTGTTTTCATATATGTACTGATAGTCTCTCACAAGTAATTCTATATTTCATGAGGCGAACCGGTGGTGTGCACTCACCTATATATTAAATCCCATATCAATTAGTATGTAAGAGATCACTGCATTATCTATCCTTATATTTATGGGTCTTATTTTAAAGACCTCGTTTATTCTGTAAAGTCTCCCGCCGTGTATTCCAAAATCCGCCCGGTAACTACTCACCTGGCATGCACCTGGCATGCGCGCCAGCGACGCTTCCGCCGGAAATGACGAGGCGCTTTACCTCCACAAGCTCGTGGAGGTAAAGCGCCTCGTCATTTCCGGCGGAAGCCGGACGTGCAGGAAGTCGCGCCCCATAGTGATGGGGCGCATAAAGGAGCGTCGCTGGCGCGCATGCCAGGTGAGTAGTTACCGGGCGGATTTTGGAATACACGGCGGGAGACTTTACAGACGCGGGGAAACAGCGTGGATACAATATTACAGAAACATATCTGCACCTGCCCTGACCTGAAAAATTCACCTGTCACCGCGACCGCCCTGCGACTGCTGAAATTTCAAACATACAGGCAAGTCACAAATGGTTTCATCCTACTTAAACTATTTGAATTGCTGCAAAGGCATATGGGCATTAATTCCCCCCTCTTTTTTACCATCCAAATATAGAATGACTATTGTGGGGGCACGGGATTTCCCCTGAAAAGATGATCGCCCCTGGGGGGCTTTTGAGTGGATCACTTCAGGATGGTTATGCCAGGTACCTAACTAACTAATTAACAAACTGCTGCAAACCTAAGAATAAACGAGGTCTTTAAAATAAGACCCATAAATATAAGGATAGATAATGCAGTGATCTCTTACATACTAATTGATATGGGATTTAATATATAGGTGAGTGCACACCACCGGTTCGCCTCATGAAATATAGAATTACTTGTGAGAGACTATCAGTACATAGATGAAAACACCAGAATCAGGTAAATGTTATTTATTGATTGAATTCCCAAATAAATACAAAAATAAGTCATTGACACTAACAGATACTAACATACTAACAATATGAAATGTTTGTCTGTCCTGTCATACACATAGGGCATTGAGGAAGCCGTGTAAGGTGAAACATGATACATGTCTGCCCCATTGAGAAAACGATGATACAATGTATTGCTTATTTATGAGAGCTTCGCATGTAACAAGGAAAGAAAGGTTTTATACTGTATATTTTGCGATGTAAAAATACTATTGAATGTAAATAAGGTCACAACTGTGGATAATTGTTTTTATATTTGTATACTTATGTATCTAATAAATCAATGATAGAACTTATATCAATCTTTTGGTGAGGTTTTAGTTCTGAGCCCAAAAATTCTTCAGGTTCACCTAGCCTGAAAAAAAGTTGTGCTTTACAATAGGGGCCAGGCTTTGTACCAACCAACAACAGTTTTAATAGGGGTGATTTGGGGTCACTGGACAGGAACACATCAAGTGGTTCCAAAGGAAAAAAGAACCAGGAGAATCCATAATGGTCCAGATTGCTTTTGGGGTTGGTTGGGCTGGGTCTGGCTAGAGGACACTCTCTCATGTTGGTGCACAACTGCTTTCAACAACCATCTCTATTCCCTGCCATATCTCCCAAAGTCCTTTCCCCCATACCTGGCCCCAATGTGCCATCCTACCTATTGCCCCTGAAATGCTAAATCCTCAATGTCACATCTGTGGAAAGTCACCCCAGAGACCATTGCAATACACAGCACCCTACAATATTATAGCTTCCCTACCAAGAGTGGCCCTAACCACCATGCCCCTAACCTGCCCCATCAATGCTATGGTCTTGGCTGTCACTCATTGACTGACTAAAAAGAACGTTGAGATTTTTGGCCCCTAGTTGAAAACTTTACCCAATCCTTGGATAAGTAGTAAACTGCTCCAAAATGTGATAAAAATATTGGTGTGGATTTGTTTTGTATTTCATGAACTTTAAATGGTTGTTTTCTGTATTTGTAACACAGTTTTAGGTGAATGACCCAAACATACCAGCACTTGATTAGAAAATGAAAAGTGGCATTTGATTTAAAAAACTAACAGACCTAAGATCTTTTTTTTTTACTCAAATCTAATGATCAGTTTTGGGCCTTGATTCGTCAAGAGTTGAAAACATCTCTCAACATTCTCATGGTAGTAAAAAATGGATTTCATAGAAACATAGAAGGTTGACGGCAGAAGGAGACCATACGGTCCATCTAGTCTGCCCTTATGTGTATATTGTATGTACTCTTTATCTTAGGATAGATGTGTGCTTATCCCAGGCATGTTTAAATTCAGTGACTGTTGATTTTTCAACTACCTCTGCTGGAAGTTTGTTCCAAGCATCTACTGCTCTTTCTGTAAAATAATATTTTCTAACATTGCTCCTGATCTTCCCCCCGACTAGCTTCAGGTTGTGACCTCTTGTTCTATTTCATGAGAGAAAAGCCTGAGAATTTCAATGTTGATGAATCACCAGATAGGAAGACAATGAAAGTCAGTGGCACTTTTACTACAGTGAAAAAAAGCAGTAAAAAGCTTACAACTTTTTTCAGGAGAAAAAAAGTGCATTGGCCTTGATTCACTAAGAGTTGAAAAAAACTCTCATGGTAGTAAAAAATGCAATTCATGAGAAAAAAGCCTGAGAATTTCACTGTTAGTGAATCACCAGATAGGAGGACAATGACAGTCAATGGCACTTTTTATTACAGGTAAAAAGGGGTAAAAAGTTCAATACTTTTTCCAGGAGTAAAAAAGTGCCATTGACTTTCATTGTATTACATCTGTTGATTGACTAACAGTGACATTCTCAGGCTTTTTCTCACAAATTGAATCTCTTACTACCATGAGCATTTTTTTTTCAAGGCCTTGGCGTCTTATACACAGTAATGGCAGTAAAGTTGACCAGATTGGAGCCTAGTATCCTGCATGGCAATAGGAGCATACAGTGAACCACAATTCAAAACATATTATACAAGAATATTGGGCTTGACAGTTGTGTCAAGTTTAACATGAAGGGGTGCGTGCAACACTACTACTGCACTGCATTTAATAGGGCAGCCACCTGAGTGGGAAATTGATGTGAGGTTAATGACTGAAAATCTATTTCGTACCCCAACAACAGACTTTCCCTGACTTGGGCAAAATCCCTGGTAAATCTAAACCCTTAAATGGTTAAGAAAATTAAGATGCAGGAATCCATTCTTGACGGACACTTGACAGAACTGGTTGTCTTTCATACAACGCAAAATAAATATCTTTAACCAGTAACAGTTCTTACACATTCTGAGCAGTTTGTGAATAATCACATTAAGGAGCACCTTCTGCCAAGTCATTTTAGCGAAGAAGGCCAGGATATCAACTGTCCCTGGTCAGCAGCTGTTGCCCAGAGGCAAGAGCCATTGGGGGCACCATGGGTTGCGTGGAGCTGGTAAAACCACTACAATTGTTTTGGGTTCTTATATTCTACATGGCTATAGGGAAAGGTGATTATTTACCACCCATTGTTTTTAGTGGAAAACATAGGGGTTATCCAATTTATTTTGAAATCGTCTGAAATATGCAGAGAAGCTGAGTTTTGAGATACTTTCTCACTCTAAATACAAAGAGTTAAGTACAGATTTTATCCTTGTAAGAGCCCTTGGGAAGTTCATTCGGTGGGACCCAGGTTGAGATGGATTGCTGCAGTTTGTGTAGTGGTGCTATTTCTAGGTAATATAGACGTGGAAAGTGGTTTAACCCAGGTGAATATTATATAAAAACCTACCTAGAGGGAGTCTATACCTGGTTATAAGTTTAACAGAAAGGAGGGTAGACTGCAGCATTTACAGGCTTGCTGCTTCTCACAGGTGTCATTTTTGACTGGACTTCCACTTTAAATTAGCTCTAAAGTGAAATTGTCTATGATTAAAAATCCATATACATATGCAAGAGAGAGAGAGTTTATACAGGCCAACGAAAAATATTCCCACCAAGCTTGTGGTTTTCTTCTACTGGTAGTAATAAAATCCATAAGTGACAGGTATTCTGATGCAATTCTTTTGAACCAGCCTGTGGGAATACCTGCTCAAAGCATTGCATGATGGGTAAAATCATCTACACACATCAGAGGAATTACAACAGTAATAAGTTGTTATTTCAAAACAGGTTGGCTTAACAGCCCCGTCCTGTAAAAGCAGAATGATACCTTCAAAAACTGTTGCCTCTGATGCTTCCTCCTTCCAGCAAGAAAAAGAAACAAAAAAATCAATGCAAAACTATCCCCTCTTCTTGTCATCTAACATATTTAGGTGGATTTTTAAGAACAATTGGATATTTAGGTGGATTTTTAACAATACTGCTCCCCCAGAAGCAGGATTTTCTTTTCAAATGTGGAAATGTAACCCTTCTGTGGTATTCCCACAGATTAACATTGAGCCTTATGAAAGCGGAACACCCTGGCAAGCTCTTATCCAACCAGAGCCATTTGCCGAAATCCCTGACAGCATGTGGCTTGTTCCCTGTTACTTGCTCTTCATTTTGTTTGTGTGTGTTTCTAGCGGGTACCATCCTTAAATCTTGCACAGGGTGACACTTAGCTTAAGGCAGGCCCTGACCACCCACTTCTGCAGTAGGCCGTATTTCCTGAGCTTTCTTTGGAAATAGAGTAGTTGTTAATCCTTTCTTAGTACCATGTCGGTGTGCAGTCCGATTTGTGTGATGTATATCCAGAAATATTTTGTTTTCGACTCTGTGACCTCTGCTCCGTTTATGTAGATTGGGGACAGCTTTGGAATTGCGTTATGGAAGTTGATTACCATCACAACAGTTTTCTCTGCATTGAGGATTCGGTTGTAAGTCCTACACCACTCACCCATGTTTTTGACAACCTTTCAATAAGATTGATTTTCATTGCTGCTGATGAGTCTAATGATCTGCTAATTGTATTATCTTTGCTGTATCCTCTGTAGATGTGCAGTCAGTTGAAAAAAAAGGATAGGTGATAGAACTCATCCCTGTGACACTCCCATACTGGTATACTTTGAGTCAGACATGACTGGCCCTAACTTGACACTCTGCACTGTCCAAATGTTACTTATCCAGTTGCAGGTGCCAGTAGGAATTGACATTTGTCTCAGCTTGGTGTGAAGATGTCCAGATCGATAGTGTTAAATTCAGAGCTAAAGTCTACAAATAGGATTCTGGCGGTCCATTTGCTTTAGGGTCATATTGACGGTTTCTTCCTATGCCCTGTATGCAGATTGCAGGGGGTCCCAGAAATTGAATGTTTATTTTTTCAGGGAGGAAAATACCAGTTTTTTAGACCATACATCACTGATGATGTTAGCGCTACCGGTTTGTAGTCTTTCCAATTAGAAGCAGAAGACCTCTTGGAAACAGGGATGATAGTTATTCCCTTCTAGCATACTGGGACAGAACTCTCCTCCAACTATTTCCAGAATATACTTGTAAGGACAGGGGCTAGTTGAGGAGCACACTCCTTGAAAGATGATGTTGGATTCCCCCTGGATTTTACCTCCTTGTACTGTAGCCTCAGGTGATTAACCCTTAGGGTCGAATAAGTTCCAGTGCATAGGTGTATATATGATTGCCGTTTGTGACACAAGCTGTAGTTTGGACATGGTGATTGACATGTGTTTGGATGGATTCCTGGATTCATAGGCCTCAATTCAATAAGAGTTGAAAAAATTCTCATGGTAGTAAAAATTCACATTACTGGAAAAAAAATGTTTTTTAATGTTACCGAATCCCCAGACAGGAAGACAATAAAAGTCAAAAGCACTTATACCACAGCGTAAAAAGGAGTAAAATGTTCTCTTCTTTTCTTAGGAGCAAACAAGTACCAGTGACTTTCATTGATTTACTAGCTGGTGATTCAGCAACAGTAAATTTCTCATAAAGTACATTTTAGATTACCATTTCAGCTCTTATTGAATCTAGGTCATAAGCCTCGATTCAAAGACACATTCGTCCGGACTTCCGTAGCTGTCTGTGAAAGTTTTGGTGGGTGTTTTTTTTGCTTTTTTTCATCCATTTTCTACTCGCACGAACGTTCGGGAAAATGTGTATATGCGCTTTCGATGAACGGAAGCAACTCGGAACATTTCCAAACAAAATCGGAAATTTTCCGTTCGTTCAGATAACTTCTGTTGTTGGGATGGTTTCTGTCTGATTCAGAGACCTGATTTCCGACGGATCACCACCCTATAAATCCGTTTCATTTCCGTTCCACTTCCGAGACCCTTGAGGGCTCGGATTGCTATTGTTGAACATGTTTTGCGGCTATGTGGAGGAGTCTGCGCGCCTTTAGCACCAAGGCTTTGCATGTATCAGCATGGCCGAGGCCATAAATTGTATAGCAATGCATACCTGAATCAATACATTTCATGTATGCCTTATAGATGTATTTTAATGCTGACCTAAATTAGTCCTTAGCATGTAAACATTTATTTTCCCACACATCCATATAATTGCTATATTTTTTTAGACTTATGTCCTTTGTGAATTATATTTGGATTGTTGAACTCGAATCTTAATTTGTTGTAGGAGTTATTGTTTTAGTTGGTTACCTTTGCTTTGTGTAATTATTTTATATTTGGTTGCAGGAACTGCAAGATGTGCCACTCGCCCTTGCTCCTGATGCCTGTTCTTTGCCTGTAAAATGCGGGCCAGGGGTTCTTTAATCGGGCACTATGCAAAACCCGACCCGTGGACGAGGGCCCTCTGGCTTTTGAAGTCCATATTTAGGTGTTTGGACCATACAGGGGGGGGGGCACTGCAGTATGACCCCAACAAGGTTATACCAAAATTTAAATTTACGTTTTTTAACAGGGACCACACGTGCCAGAGTGGCACAACTGAGTGTCAGGGTCCTTCAGTTGGTGGGCGACCACTCGTTGGGGACCACAGATGAGGAATAATGTTCAGTGGCCTGCCATTGCTATGTATTTTGTTTTTTATAGTTGTAAAAATTTTAAAATTACATTTTTAAAAATTTAATATTTGATGATGGTATTTAAAAGAAATGTTACATTGTCATTTCTTTTACAAAATACATTAACACAAAACTAATGGGCCCAGAAATATTTAAAGATGAATATTCACATGACCGAGAAGTGATTTGGGTAAGTTTTAGGGGGCTAAAATGGAAGAAGAACCTAACCGAGAAGTGGTTTGGGTGAGCTTTAAGGGTCCAAAAGGGAAGATGGAGGACAGTGCTAAGTGGTTTGGGTGAGCTTTAAGGGGCCAAAAGGGAAGATGGAGGATAGTGCTAAGTGATTTAGCTAAACATTGTAGTAGAAGTGAGGGTGGCAAATATGTAGGCGAGCACTTTAATGAGTTAAGTTTGTAGTGCGCAGGCGCAAGATCGTAAGGATTACGTCTGGACGATTATGTTTTGTAAAATGGAAACAGAATCTATCGGGAAACGTAAAGGATTCGTTGGAGGATACGATGGGAAAAGGGCAAAAACGAAAGCCTACGTTGTAACATGTGGAAATGAAACGGAAAAGTCTGGATGGAAAATGACATCCTCGTAATTCGTAATCTGCCGTACGAATGGACGGAAACTTTACACAAGGTTTTCAATGCATGCATAGAATCGCTCGTACGCTCATACGAGAACGGAAACATTTCACAAAAAAAACAGATCGGCCCGAAAACGGAAGTTTTTTTGTGTCTCTCTGAATCGAGGCTACTGTGCTCTGTTCTTTATGCCTGGAGAACATGATGGAGATACTCCATCTGGGCCTGAGGCTTTCCTAATGTTGATGCTTAGGAGAAGCCGTCTAGCACCAACCTCACTTATCTCAATTTTACTTTCTTAAGTGGAGGTTTTTAAGGATTGAGTGGCTTGGGAAAATGGTAGAGAGGTCTTAATGTTTTTAAAGTGTTCCTTCTCAAATCTACAATAGTAGCCATTTAGGTCTTTCGCAAGCTGCATGCATTAAATGCGTACAAAATATATTTAAAAATAAAGCTAATAATAATGTATAGTAAATTAATTTTCTTTCATACACAAGTTGTCTGTAGAAAACAGTGTCCTGAGCATGGAGCGCTGTCGACAAATGGTGCAGGGGGTAAGAAGGGGTACCTTGAATCCCAGCATGCACAACATAAGGCCACCCTGCAATCTTTTCTCAGCAATACCAATATAATGCCAGCCAATAATCTGCGAGATGGAATATCACAATTAAAAATAGAGGAATAAATTCTGGCTAATTCTGTAACTGCTAAGAGATACAATACTGCTTACATTTAACACCGCTAACCCTAAAGCCTTTATCTTCCTCACAAAACATTCCTTTGGGAAAAGACTGACAGGCAATTTCAGCCATTACAATAAAAAGTGAAACTCGTTTGGCCTCAAAACCATGAGGGACAAAACAGAAAAGGGTCTGGAAGCGGCAGCTGTGCGGCGATACCCTTGAGAGATTTATCAAATAAGAGGTATATCTTGCCTTATGAATGCACCTGTCAGTTCAATTGATGGGACTGTAATGCTGGACATCCCCCGTCATTTGCTGAGTTCTGGGAAGGCTGGCAGGCTATGTAAGTGTAATACTGGTAATTTATTTTACAGCAGAGGGGCTGCATCTAAATGGAAGCCAAAGGTTTTTACCAGCCAGAAGCTGTACTTAGGGGGGCTGGCACTGCCTGGGAGTCATGGAGGGCAACAAATAGGCCTAATAAGTCTGAGAAAATGCTGAAAATCATCAGTATCAATAGGAATTGTAATTGATGTAGCTCTCAGGATGATGTTAGGAAAGGATACACTTACAGAACATTTCTAAAGGATAAAACAGTGGATGTTAGTTTCTTAATAAGTTTCAAAGCAAGGGCCGGCCTGAGGTTGAAAAATGCCCTGTGCATCACTAGACAGAATGCAGTGTATCCCCTTCTCCTAGAAACCATAATCATTAGGCAGAGTGCAAGTGAATGCAACCCCCAAGAAAACCCAATTATTAGAGTGCAGGTGGATCAAAACTCCAAGGAGCCTGCAAGGAGAGTGCAAATGGATCAAATTCCCACAACTCAAAATTATTAGACAGGATGCAAGTGGAGCTGAAACCAAAATGTGTGCAAGCCCCCACCCCTCCACCCCAAAGCATGGCATTATTAGGTAGATTGCAAATGAAATAATTAAGCAAAGCTCATATTTATTAAAATTACTAATGCGAACACATCCCACATTAGTGTGTTTCTCTTTTAATTATTAGTCAGTAGTTAGTATTAGACTCCCATTGAGTATGTGTAATAGACAGCAAAAACTTTAAGGCTGCATGCAATATTTTCACAATGCGGTTTCTGAGGGTTTTTTAGCACCAAGCTTGTATGTAACATAGCATGTAAGGCTGAAAAAAGACATTAGTCCATCCAGTTCAGCCTGTATGTAAAAGATTATCTTCTTCCAGTGGTCTAATAGCCATAGCGGGTAATGTTATTACATGCAAGGAAGGTATTTAGGTCACCTTTGAACCCTCTGGCAGAGAGTTCCATAGTCTCATTGCTGTTAAAGACAAGAATCCCCCCTATGTCGGTGTAAGAAGCGTTTTTCATCTAACCTTAGGGGATGTCCCCAGGTTATGGTCACAGTCCTGAATTTGTGCAAGCACATGGTGTGTGGGGTCTAGGCTGTATTGCAAGGTCTTTGACCCTTCCACCCCATGGCTTGCACTTGAGAGGTTTAGGGCAACCTCAGGTAAGCCTGCTCCCAATTTACCTATTGCACTGTCCCAAATGGGCTCTCAGAGATTAGAGTTAGGACTGCACCCCACAGAGGCACTTTGGCGTAGTGGTGCAGCTTAAGCATACTTCTGCAGATGTGTGTGACCGAGTCCTCTGTTTTTAACCAAGTTTAGAGACAGATTATAGGCTGGCCTGCAAGCTGACAGGGTTGAGTGCTGTGGCTCCTTTAAGACTTTTGTATCCTAATTGCCCTGCTAACGTGCACCTCCCAGGTTAGTTATAAAATGGTCTGAGCGGCTGCCACCCCCCCCCCTTTGTTTCTCTTGAATTTGTGCAAGCACATGGTGTGTGGGGTCTAGGCTGTATTGCAAGGTCTTAGACCCTTCCACCCCATGGCTTGCACTTGAGAGGTTTAGGGCAACCTCAGGTAAGCCTGCTCCCAATTTATCTATTGCACTGTATGTCCCAAATGGGCTCTCGGAGATTAGAGTTAGGACTGCACCCCACAGAGGCACTTTGGCGTAGTGGTGCAGCTTAAGCATACTTCTGCAGTTTAGAGACAGATTATAGGCTGGCCTGCAAGCTAACAGGTTTGAGTGCTGTGGCTCCTTTAAGACTTCTGGATATAAATAAATCATGGGACAGATCTTTGTATTGACCCCGGCTATATTTAAACATACTTATGCGTCTCTTTTCCAAACTAAATAAACCTAATTTTTGACATTATTGCAGGGTACCCTAGTTCCCCTAGTTCACTTATTACTTTATTACTTATTTCCTGCCTTTAAATTACTTTAAAGGACATGGCTACGACTTTGAACAAAATCTAAGAAAAGAAACTGAAATATGAACGTTAGGGTGGTGAACTATTTAGTGATTTGTAGAGCCATCGTGCAGCAAATATAGCAGCAGTTTGCTTTGGATAAGTCTCTATCCTTGCACTGGAACTTTTGCCAATTCACAAGGCAGAACAGCTCCAACTCCTTCAAGTAGGATGGTTTCTGCTGGTTAACAGCAATCTAGAAGTCTGACCACAGATTCTTAATGGTATTAAACAGGTGTAAACCCTTTTTACAAAACATGGGTGTTGGTCCACTGTGGTGAGGGGCACCCTTGATCGAGCATAAAGCCTGTAAACTTTACCACCACAACTCTCTACCTCGGTGAAATGTGGCCCCCGGCGATTGGCCTGCAGCTGCCACATGGCCGGTGGCCGGCTAAGCGGAAGCTAAAGCACAGAAGATGTGACAGCCGCAGGCCAATCACGGGGCTGCATTTGCCAGAGGGAGCGATTTGTCAGGTAAGATTAAGATTAAAGGGGGTGCTCCCCCCACAGCAGAAGGAGCATGTTTTGTATAATGGGTGTTGGTCCGGTTTAAGGTCTGGGCTTTGACTAGGCCATTCCAATACATTTACCCATTTCCCCCTAAAACCACTTGAGCGTTGCTTTATTCTTAGGGTCATTGTCCTGTTGAAAAGTGATCCTCAAATCACTGACAAACCAAAACAGGATTTACTCAAGAATATCTCTGTATTTTGTACCATCCATCTTTTCCCTAACTTAGACCAGTTTCCCTTGGTGCTTCGGGGGATCATCAGAGATTTAATAATTTATTTTATAACCCAAACCTGACATGGCACTTAGATTGCACACAGTTGGACTTCAGTTCACTAAGCATTTGTCTTCTGAAGATAATTGGTTGCACCA
Source organism: Gastrophryne carolinensis (assembly GCA_027917425.1). Lineage (NCBI taxonomy): Eukaryota > Metazoa > Chordata > Amphibia > Anura > Microhylidae > Gastrophryne > Gastrophryne carolinensis. The sequence goes on along the minus strand of CM051237.1, from coordinate 410,244,437 downwards.
GAACTTTTTAGGGGCTTCATAGCAAAAGGAGTGAATACATATGCACATGCCAATTTTCATGTTACTAAAATAGATACTCCCCAAACCCCAAAAGTGGCAGAAAATGTATGTGAGTCTTATGGAGAAAATGTGGGTCTGGTAAAAGAAAATGTGGTTCTGGTAAAAGAAAAGTCCACTCACCTTGTTGTCACTCCCCTGCAGTTAATGGTCCTCCAGCATCTGATTGTCCTCACGCAACCCTGGTTCCAGCTGGCAGGAACCAGGGCTGCAGAAGGATGATCAGATGCAGGATGAACAGTAGGGTGGGACGCCTTAAGGTGAGTGGACAGGACAGGGGTTACAAAAAAACTCCTCACGTCACACAGGATCCAGCAGCGATCCTGATGCTGGAGACAGTCATCTTATATGCTGCACATAGTGGCTTCCCCTGCTCTGTGCGTAGCTCTGTCTGCCCATTCATGAACAGGCAGGTAGGCATACGCACAAAGCTGGGAAATCTGTGCAGCTGCCCATGCACTGCTAGCATCGCTGGATCCTGGGTAGGTAAGGGATTTTGCACCCCCCCCCGCCCTGTCACTAACCTTACCAGCGCTCCCATGCAGCTTTTCATCCTGCATCTGATCACCATCCTTTAGCCCTGGTTCCCTACATAGACCACACCCACCTGCCCATTGCATAACCTTACATTTATCTGTATTAAACCTAATGTGCCATACTTTTAAAATTAGCCAAATTGGTTTTGTAGCTGCATGCTATTCTCTTTTGTGCTAATTACTTTACACAACTTAGTATCATGTGCAAAAATTGATATTCTATTGTTTAATCTATTCCCAATATCAATAATATATATATTAATGAGAACTGGGCCGAGCACTGATGCGTTGATCCAATCTGAGTATGTACTATTGCTAAGCACCCTTTGTTTCCTATCATTAAGCCAATTACTTATCTATGTACACACATTTTACCCAACTCCAAGCATTCTCACCTTTTATACCAGCCATTTGTGTGGTACAGTTGTAAGAGAGTAAAGCCAAAGTCACTACATGGAGAATGTTGTTCTGTTGTTTTGCCACAAGGGGCCGCTGTTTCCCCCAGGCAGCTAAGCTATGCTGGAGCTTACACTCAGAGAGAGAGGAAATGAGTCAGCTTGTCGGGGATGAAGAAGGAGGAAGCAGAGAGACCTCCATCTTGTGACAGCAGAGGAAGACCGTGTGGGAGCGAGGCCTGGGTTGCGCTGGGAGCGCTTGAGGGCGATTTTAGGCGGACTGTGATGGTGAGGCCCGAATCTGAGAGGGATACCCTAGAGAAAATATTGTCCCTGCTGGAGATAGCGCAAGGGGGCCGTGCTAAAGTGGTACAGCTAAGGAGCCGCTTCTTCAACCGCCCCCAGCAAGAGGGAGAGACTGTAATGCAGTATTCTAATGCCCTACAGGAAATGCTTAATGAAAACCAGCGGCGAGACCCAGGGGCCATGGGGGCCTTCCGGGAAGTGGACCAACTGCTGAGGGATCAGTTCATAGTGGGGCTCTCCTGCAGGATAAGACATGTCATTCTATAGTGTCTACCAGGCTGCCTTGGAGAGAGAGGAAGAGCATCTACCGGTGGCAGCGAGAGCAGTGAGCAGCACTCAGGCTCCCAAGGAACAGCCGGGATCCAAAGAATCCCTAAAGAAGGCGGTCCAGGCCCTGCGAACTGAATAAGGGGACTGCGGTTGGAGGTGTCCCAGATGAAGCCAGAATCTTCCCAGCCCCCAGAAGTGACTCCACCATGCCACACCACCCCATGCTTGAGGAATCAGGTGTGGGGACCTGTCAGGAGAAGTCCCCTCTGTTGGGGTTGTCGGCAGTACGGCCATATAGCCCGAGAATGCCCAGAACGGATGGAATCCGAGCAGCCGTTAAACTTCTGACCGCCGCAGTAACTGGGCACCCTGCGGTGGTACGTCAACAGCTAAGCCCCGTGCGGAAGGATCATGGCCTGTATGCCAGCAGCCCTGTCATGGAAGCCGAGTTGGAAGGTCAGAAGGTACGCTGCCTAGTTGATACAGGGTCAGAGTGCACCCTTATGACCCTACAGTTCTTTGAAAGACACTTTGGACATATGATGGAGCCGGAAGATGGAAGTGTCATCAGGCTGACGGCTGCCGACAATAAGGAGATGGATGTCCGAGGGATAGTCTGGATGCAGGTCCAAATGCTTGGGCAAGATGTGGGCAAAAAGGGGGTCGTGCTGGTGGACCATTCTTCTCGGAGCGGGATGGATGTGACGCTGGGTATGAACGTGCTGAGAGACCTAGACCATCAGCTCTGTGCCAGAGAAGGTCCAAAGTATTGGCAACGGGCCACCACCAACCGGCCGACTCAGAAGGTTCTTCAACAGATGATGAGAAGCTGTAGTCTGCAAAAGAGTAACCAGTCAACCCGTCGGAAGAGCGAAGGTGCCAGGGGGGACCCCAGTGAAGATCCCACTGCAACAAGAACAAATATTGATGCTGCCGGTGGGGGCTGGACAACGACTGAATGGATTAGAGGTCCTGATCGAGCCAGCCCACCAAGAGGAACCCCAGGCTCGCCCATTGATAGCTCGGGCCCTCGCCATTGTGACGAATGGGTGTGTACCGGTATGAAGACGAGTTAACCGTCCCTGGCAACGCGTCTTGGCAGACCATTATGTGTCCGAGGGGGGTATTTCTCGACGGAAAAGCTTCACTCTACAGCCTGATGGAAAAGCAGCCTGGACTTATGATGTGGAGATCCAGCCGCCGGAAGCCCCGACAGAGGAATGGAATGGCAGAGTGATCATGACCCGGTTGGGGGTGGACTGTAAGGCTCTGACTCCAGGACAACAGAAGTTGCTGAAAGATACCCTCTGGGAGTCTCAGGGGGCGTTCTCAAGACACGATGAGGACTTCAAGTGTGCTTCTGCTACTGAACACGAAATCCCCACGGGCGATGCTGCACCAATTAGGGAATGTTACCAGCAGATCCCACCCAAAATGTATCAGGAGTTGAAGGATATGGTCGCCAAAATGCTGGAAAATCGGGTGATCCAGGAGAGTCAAAGTCCGTGGGAAGCTCCAGGATTCTTGGTGAGAAAGAAGGATGGGAGTCTCCGGTTCTGCATGGACTATCAGAAATTGAATGCCCAGACCGTCCGGGATGCGTACCCTCTCCCGCGGATTTAAGAGCCGCTATCAGCCTTGGGCCAGGCAAAGTTTTTCTCAACCCTCGATCTGGCCAGTGCATATTGTCAGGTACCGGTGGCGAAGAAAGACAAAGTGAAAACAGCTTTCATCTTACCTATGGGACTGTACGAGTTTAACCGAATGCCATTCGGCCTCAGCAATGCCCCAGGGACATTTCAGCGGTTAATGGAACACTGTCTGGGGGACCTCAATTTTGAGTCAGTATTGATATACCTGGATGACATAGTAGTGTTTGGGGCCTCCTTTGAAGACCACCTTCAGAAGCTGCAACAGGTCCTAGGATGACTGTGAGACCACAGGCTCAAGATCAAGCCAAAGAAGTGCCAACTGTTTAGCCAACAAATAGAGTACTTGGGACATGTGGTCACCTCCGAGGGGGTAAAACCGACCCCCAGCAAGGTAGATGCCATCCAGAAATGGCCCCAGCCGAGGACACTATGAGAGGTACGGGCATTCGTGGGACTGGCCGGCTACTACAGGAGATTTATTCCCAAATTTTCGTAGTTGGTGAGTCCATTGAACGTGTTATTGAGGGGCACCGCAGGAGGTCTGAAAAATCGCCCCATCGGCTGGGGGCCCCGGCAACAAGAGGCCTTTGCGGCGGTGAAGGAGGCGCTAACCAGTGCCCCGATTCTGGCTTATGCGCGGTTCGTGGTTTGGCTCCAGAGGGTCAAAAGTTACTGAGGCAGTGGGATAAGCTGACTGTCGCCAAGGGCCTCCTGTGTCAGACCATATACCTACAGACGGAGCTGCAGTATCGACAACAGATTGTAATTTCCATGTCAGTGGGACCGGAGGCTGCCCGGGAAGCTCACGAGAAGGGTGCCCATTTTGGGAGCGAGAAAACGTTTAAGTGGCTCCACCATCTGGTGTACTGCCCAGATCCGGCAGACATGGTGGCCGAGGCTTGCCTGAAGTGTCGACCTTGCGGGTTGAGCAAGAGTGCTGAACACTGACTATGTGCAGATTGGATACTCTACCTCGGGACACTCGTACTGTCTAGTCATGACGGATCATTTCACTGAGTATGCGGTGACTGTACCCACCAGAGATCAGACAGCCGAAGCGGTCTGCAAACACTTTATTCAAGTCTTTGGGTGTCCACGGAGAATACACTCAGACCAGGGAGCATGTTTCCAGGGCAATCTGATGAATGAGCTGTACTAATTGTATGGAATTGAACGCTCCCGCACCACCCCGTACCATCCTCAGGCAAATGGAGTGTGTGAGCGCTTTAACCGCACTTTGCTTCAGATGTTACAGACTTTGGAGGACAGCCAAAAGGCTCGGTGGCCCGAGTATCTACCCGAACTGATGTGGGCCTATAACAACAGGGTACACAGTACCACCACATACTCCCCACATATGCTCATGTTTGGAAGAGCCGGACGAGAAGTGGAAGACCTCCACATGCCCGACCCGAAGGAGCCACCACCAAGAAGTACCACTGCATGGATGCAAGAGCACCGCTGCCGACTGAGAGTGGTCCACAAAGTTGTAGGGGAGTGCCTGAGGCAAGTGGTGCACCCCGACCCAAGACCGGTGCAGAGGGATGGGTATGCCCTGGGTGATCAAGTGATGGTCAAAGCCAAATGACTGTCTGCGAAGCTGGATGGGCGGTGGGAGGCGGTTCCATATGTAGTGAAAAGGAGGGTCGACCTTGCCATTTCAGTCTACGAGGTGGAGACAGTAGGGACTGGGGGACCCCCATGTAACTTGCACCGTAGCATGCTAAGGAGTTGTAACTTTGATGAGCCAGCGCATGTAGTGGAGATGCCTCCGCATGCTCCGAGTACTGAGGAAAGCTCCTCATAGGAGGAAGAAGAGTGGTGGGTCGCCCATGCTCAGATACCCACCGGTGTCCCAGGTGGGCCAGGTTTGCCACCCAGAGGGCTGAACAAATGGTGGCCTCTCCCCTGATAGAGATGCCTGACGTACCCCATACCCCTGAGGCCTCCACTTTGAGAAGGTCAGCGAGGTCCAATGCTGGTGTGCCCCCACAGCGCTATGCCCAGGAGGAGTTTGTATGGGGGGGTTGCCGAGGATGACAACTTCTAGTGAGGTGGCATGTAAGAGAGTAAAGCAAATGTCACTACATGGAGACTGTTGTTCTGTTGTTTTGCCACAAGGGGCCGCTGTTTCCCCCACGCAGCTAAGCTATGCTGGAGCTTACACTCAGAGAGAGAGGAAATGAGTCAGCTTGTCGGGGATGAAGAAGGAGGAAGCAGAGAGACCTCCATCTTGTGACAGCAGAGGAAGACCTTGTGGGAGCGGGTCCTGGGTGTCGTGCGGAGACCAGTGTTATAGAGGGACTGAACGCTATCCTGATCCTTGCCGAAAGTGGAGAACTTTTCCAGGACGTCTGCTGAGTGCTGTGTTAGGAGCCAGCCTGCTATTCTTCAGGGTTGTGGATGAAACCTGTTGCGGCCCAGCTTCGAGACCTTATTGGATTCATCCATCAAACCCGGGTCAGTAACAATACATAAGAGCATGCTTAACTGAACAGACTGAGACTAGGCCTATTAGTTAGTTAGTTTTACATAGGCCAAAAGTGTTCTTCCCTGTTTGCTGTTTGCTGCCTGGATTTTAGAACTCAAAGGAACATATTTGCCTGTGAAAGCTGACAACTGCGCCACATCTACATCTTTGGTCAGTGGATTTTTCACTCATCCAGTAGCAACATCGTTCTTTTGAGTTTTGGGCTAGTGCTGGGGAGGGGAGTTGTTTTTCTGGTATTTTATAGTTATAGGATTGTAAGCTGCTGTGCTGTACCGCCGATGACCCCTCAGTGTGCACCCACACAAAAATTAGTTCCAGCCATAGGGTATTAAAAGGTATGGTGGGACATTTTAGTGCGCCCACTAGTAGGTGAAATTACCAGTGCTTTCTGCAACATCCACTCAGGGTCATCTGGCTGTGTAGTACAGTGGTTCTCAGCCCAAGCTGAGTGTGTACAATCAAGTTTTATTGTTCATCCCATCTGTCTTTTTTTGAGATGGGTTTGATACACTATTTCAGTAAAAGTTTGATATACCAACGCTGGTGACGCTTTTCACGTACGTGGCTTCGCTGTATCCTGGGGAGCCCACACCGGTACACGGCTTACACAGTATCAAATGATTTAGAGTCAAGATATGAATTTAGTCAAGATATATGATATCGGTAACTCACCCTGATGCAGCATTGAACTTTAATTCCTCATAAAAGCTGATCAGGTTTGTCTCGTTGGACCGACTCATCCTAAATTTATGCTGATAAGAAGTAATAAGGTCACTTTCAGGGTGGCCCCCTCTCCCAGAGGCAACTAGCCGGGAGCACCAAACATAAGAGCTAGTAACCAAGGGCTCAGAGGCCCTGGTGATTTACGCAAAGGCCTGGTGCCCTTCCGATCTGCACAGAGCTCTTCAATACCCCTGGTGCACAGGAGGGGGTGCAGGTAATCTATTGAACCCCTTACAAGTTCACAAAGCTTTAAACAGTACAAAAACCACACTGACTAAATAAATACTGGAAGTAGTAATCACAGTGGTCACTACTGCTGGCATTAGGTTTGCAGGGGACAAAAATACCCCAGTATCTCAAAGGGAGTAATGCCAGGCTGCAGGGGAGGGGGGATTTTATACTAAAGAGGAGGGGTCCCTGTGTCCATTACTGTGGAGAGGAGGGACATGGAGGGGATTCCCCAGGAAATACATTCAAGAGCCGAATCTGAAAGGGCATAGGGACTTAAAAATCACCAGGCTGGGAGACGGCTGTTTAAACTTTTGAGCCCTATGTTGCCAGCACCAGACCTTGGGCTCGACGGTGCAGGGGAGCATGCTGTATTTTCCTTAATTACATTATTTTAAAAGATGACACTCCCACGTGTATTTTTTTTAAACATTGGGTAATGTGGAGTGTACTATTTGTGTCTGCTCTTGGCAGGCATAAAAAGTACGATCAAAGTCAATTAAAAAAAAAGTTACTAATCACACGCACTTTATACACACGTTTTTCAGGTGCCCTTTTTTTTCATTTTTGCATGTATGCGAACCAGTAATCTGATCCCATGAACCAAACAGAGTAAAAAAAAACCTGCATTTTTTATAACCAAACTGGACATAGCTGCATTAACCGCTTTTATTGCATCAAGTCCTAAGTAAACTTTAAAATGTAGTTGCCCAAATATATTTATATGAGATCTAACTTTGTGAAAGTTGGCAGATCTGATCTGTAGGATTAATTTGATTGCACCATAGCGCCACCTAGTGTAAAACTGGCGAACAGCAACTTAAACAAGCACATCTATAGGAAGTGAAACGCTTTAATAAGCTTCCCTCTTGAGCATGCTGATGTGTCAGCGTCTGCTGACAGGAGCTGACTGGCAGTCTTCATTCTCCTTCATTACACCGCTTCTGCCGCTGCCCGCAGAGACCTCTTGTGTGCCTCTCTTCCAGTAATCATGGCCACTTTTTCCATCAATTTGCTCTTTTTCTCAACTAAGCACTATGAACAGACTAACTGGCCCCAATATAACCCCACCACCAATTAACTAAAATACAATGCAAATGCAAAATGTTCATTCTATGGGGTCTTATAGTCTTTATTTCCAATATTGATGGAAAGAAGAAAATGCAGCACTAAAAATGTAAAGCTTTCAAACCCCGGCATTTGGAAAATGTCTATTGCATAACAAAGTTTGAGGAATATTAAAAAAAAGGAATGAAGCTCTCTTAATCAAGAGATTCAACACCCATTTATTAAAAAATTCCACCCCATAATACAGCGATTACTGATGCCTCACCTCTCTCTTTTTGCTTGTCCAAAGTAAAAGTTTAAAGTGGATCAAAACCCAGGATTTTGCCTATCCTGGGTTTTGGTCCTTTCCCCTGGGGAACCGCGTCAGGGGTGCCCTGCTGTGTGAAACCCCCCCCAGTTTGCGCAAAGAAGCTCACCTCATCCTGGTCCTATGGCGCATGTGCGGCTGCTTGTCCAAGCAGCACGCTCCAAGCCACTGACGTCATGCCATCTAAGACGGTGTCTAAAGCCAGCGGCTCCGAGCGCATCCCCTGCTTCCCTCTAACAGGGAGTGTGCCAGCACCGGCTATCCACAGATGGCTGTCGCAGGCACGCGCCCTGCTACAGGGATAGCGGGGATGCGGTCGCGGCCCACGCATGTGCCATTGGCCCGGGAAGATAGGTAAGTGTCATACAGCGGGGCATCCTGACTTTGGATACCGGGGGGAGGAAATCGATCGGCCCAAGAATCTTATAGATTCCCGTGCTGATTGAGCTGGGTTTTGGGCCACTTTAAAGTGTCAATAAACAACTTATGAACATTTCCAAGCATGTTTAAACTCTTTTTTTGAATCACATCTTATTTTATCTTTATTTGCCTTATTTGTGAATCCAGACCTTTATTCAAATTCAAATGAACAAAATTTTAAGAAAAGTTTAGTGAATCTGAGCCAGAATCCCGAAAAACTCATGAAATTGTAGAAATCATGTGGATACCACTTCCTGTGTATCTTGTGATAAAAGCAATCCAACATCCATTTATTAAAAAAATGGTTGTTGATCAAACTCAATTGCAATGCAGTCGGATATCTTGATTGCCAATGTCCTCCTGCGACACTCCCCATTAAAGGGACAGTCCAGACTAAAATATAAAATAATAATAATACCAACTTTTCTTTTTCTTCCCTGCAGCCTCCAGGGCTCAGAAAAGTACCTGTTTCTGATACCGAGTCACGCAGCATGTATGCTACCAAGGATTCCTTGGGAGCCTATTCCCTGTCCACAGATGACATTCATTTTTCAGATTAGTTTTATATTTCCCTAAAGGAACTCTAAAGTCTCAAATCGCACTGGACATGCGTGTGTGTAACGTGCTTTTTAAGAAAAAACATAAAAAAAGCATGCCCCTCCGAGCCAACCAGCCCAGGATTTGGTGGCTGAACGACTAGCCCCTATACCAGGGGTACTCAACCATTTCTTGTAAAGGTCCATTTAAAGGCATCTGGTGAGAGGTGAAGGTCCGGGCGGAGGGCTGTCACGGGGGTGGATAGTTATAAATCAGCATCTGAGGGAGGAGCTAAAGATTCCCCAGATTCCACAGGAAAAAACAAAAAAGGCTGCTTGCTCCCACCCCAAAAATCCTATTGGGCTCTGGGAAAAACAGGAGCTTTTTTTGGCCCCACAGAACCTACAGCTAACAAGGATGAATAGATAGGGCTCAGGGGAGAGGGGTGATGGGAGAGAAGCTGTAAGGAAGAGAGATTGATAGAACAGGAAAGGCAGGGCAAGATGGAGAGAGAGCTGAGAGAGGGGGTTGATGGGCAGAACTAAAAGAACAGGAATGAATGAGCTGGGGGTGGGGTAGATGGCCAGAGCTGGAAGAAAGAATAATAGATTGGGATGCTGGGGATTGGATGGGCAAAGCTGTGAGGACAGGAATGGATGGACGCATAGATACTGGGCTAGATGGGCCATAGCTGAGGGGGCCGGGATTGATAGGGCAGAGCTGGAAGAGGGGGACAGGAATGGATGGGTCAAAGCTGGGGAAACAGAAATGTATGGGGATGAGATGGATGGGGCAAAGCTAGGGGGACAGGAATGGATGGGGCTGAGCTGGGGGGACGACATGGTGGGACAGGAATAGATAGGGCTGAGCTGGGGCGGAGGGAAAAGATTGGATGGGCCAAAGAGCCTGGGAAACAAAGTTTGTGTGTACCCTGCAATGCCACTTCCCGCCTGTGCAGTACTTCATATTGCAATGCTAGGTGCCAGGGAGCCATGACGCTAGCCAAGAGACTAAATACTACATCAGCAATTAAGGGAGCAACTCTGAGCGCGGCAACACAGAAGCAACTGAGTGCAGGGCTGTCAGGGCAGGGGTCTGGAAATCTGGCGCAGAGGTCCGCCAGTTGAGTATCCCTGCCCTATACCCTTCAGTACAGGTCCAGGGCTCCTCCAGGGGTGCAGAGAGAACCATTACAAACTGTTTAAAAAAATTAGACACAACAAAAAATAAACATTCAATAATCTAATTAAACAGTGCTCACTGAATCTTCTTTTTTTTATGTCCCCAGCCAGGCGGCGTCCTCTTGGTCCGATGAGGTGGGGGCTTCCTTTTTTGTCCAACAGCTGGACATTGTTTCAGGGGGGATTGTTTCTTGGGATCCCCTTTTAAAAAAAAAAATGTGTGCTCCCCTAAAGCTTACCAATTCCGTGCACTAAACATAGGGCCAGCAACCCGGGGCTGGCCCTAGTGGTTGGTAGCCCTTTGGCACAGGTCAGGTCAACATTCCAAAACAAAGAAATGGCTCTTACAGCCCTAGCAGTGCCGAGCCTGAACTTACATGCTGTCATTAATTTTACCCCTGCAATACAAAGAAAAACTTGCATGCAGGCTCTTTTCACACTGGGGCCCGACAAAAAAAGAACAGGTATAGAGAAAAAAAAAATCCAACCCTGACACTAATTTACTAAGCCCAGCTTCATGAATCCAGTAAAAAGCATTTTTCTGTAAATAGCAGACACTACGAGAGAACAATTTTATCTTCAGCTGTCAGCTAAGGCCCCAGAGTTTTAGCCAATGATAGAGCTCAGGAGACAGTTGAAAAGTAGCCATCATAGGTTTGTGCTCAGCATGATAGAACATCAACAGGAACGGCTGGATCAGCTTTAAATTAGGCCTAAAACATGGTGATGGCGCCCCGCTGCAGTCACTACAGGTATCAGCTTAGGCTGCAGAGATGAGACAAGGCTTTCCTGATTGGAGGAGGACACTCGGCATAGATAAGTGTTTTTCACAGCTTCTGGAGTCAGACCTGGAGGGTTATCTAAACGATTTGAGATTTTTCTGGATTTTAGAGATGCATTAAGAGCTTTTCTCAATCAGCAAAAAGTAAAGCAAAAGCAAAGTAAAATAAAAAATAATATTCTTTTATTTAAAAATCAAAATCCTATGAACATGAGGTTGGCAATTTGTACAGTTGAGGTGGAAATTATTTTTTAATGGAGTAGATATTTTATTTTAGAAGTTACAAATATCAGAAATCCAGACAAAGTTGGATTCTCCATAGGCTGCTGTTATTTTGTAACATCTAAAACCAGACCTTCACCCTGAACAAGAGCCAATCTTACATGTTTCCCACACCCTGTACATACAGATTGCCCACATTAAATATCATCCTGACTGCATCTACTGCATGTTATGAGCCTTTAAACAACCAAGATGGTGGCTCATGGAGCATCAGGCTGCCTGCAAAAAGGAAGTGTCTTCTGAAAAAGTATATGTACCGTATGTTTCTACCCTGTCTGTAATTACTACTTTGTAAGATGATGGCGCTATATAAATAAACAATAATAATAATAAAAATAATAATAATGACTGTGTCCCTCTGCATTCTGGGATTGCTGTCCTTTCCCTGACCCCAGCTCTGCTCTGTCTGTTCAAAGCACAGCTATAACCCCACTTCCTGTACTTTATCCCTCTCTCCTCTCCCCAGTATGTGATGCTTCTGAGTCAAGATGGCGGCGCCCATATCCTAGAGTCCTGAACAGGGTTTGCTACCCGGTGGGGGAAAGAATTATGCGTATGTGACTAAAAACTTAAAATATATTAATTTTAGATGCTGGGGAATAGTTTTTTAAGGGTTTGGGCTTTTTATTAAATCATGGTGAAGGTCCAGTTTAAATAATACATCCATGATTTCAAGACTAATTTTATTATTACCATGGACTGACACTATATATGTATTCATATATATATATATATATATATATATATATATATATATATATATATATCAAATAATTACAATTATTATTTATATTGTTATTTATTATTTATAAATAATTATTAATTTTCATTTTATATTTCATTATTGATTATAAAATCAATTTGTTCATGACAGCAACATTGTTAGGCAAAATAAAACTCAGCACAAAGAAAAAGAAATCTCCCCCACAATAGAAAACAGCAACACACCACAAACTTGGGGTGAGTAGGACGCCATGCTTCCCAGGCACACTCCTCCAGGATATGGCGGGGGGAGGGGGGGATGCAAAGTACAATGCAGGTGCTACACTCAGAGACAGAAAGCAAGACTCAGCAGTGAGCTTGGCGCCCCCTATCTTTTTAGCATCCAGGGCAACAGCGCTGCTCGCTCAGGCCTCGAACAGACCCCCAGGTTATGATTTCACAAATTATTTATTTATTATACGTCTGTACTGTTATAAGTACTGTCAACCAAGTTTATGTTAATATTGTTTTTGGTTAATGTTTTAATGTTTCTATAGCATGGTATTAGATGAATTAATATGCACCTTAAGTATTTGATAAATGTTTTTTGTTACAAAACCTAAAAAATCTTTTATTAAAAATATTGAGGGCTGTTTCTAGGCTAAATAGAACTGAGAACGAGAAAATAACACCCCCCTTCACCATAGAGAGTGCCAGCAAACCTCCCAAACCAGAAGCGGACTGGCCATTGGAAGATCACAGAGGAATCCAAATGGGCCACACTGCTTTGGGGACAGTAACACTCCCATTCAATCCCTGTCTTTGCAGTTTCCCCTTGGCCCCTCCAACCCCAGCCCCACCGTACCCCAAGTCAAGAAACCCCAGCCAATGTTCTGCCCCCAATGCCTCAGCCTTGTGTATATTTGCTAACCTAATGGGAAGTACTTTGGGCGTCCTCAGTGTGGGTTGCAGACTGGGTTGACCACGGGTCGGTAAAGCCGTGGCAGAATTTTGGCCTCATTCCGTTACTTCCCCCCGACCCAATCATTTAGTAACAGTGGATCCCTCTTAAAGTGGACCAACACCCAGGGGGGATCGGCCCGGGAATCTATAAGATTCCAGGGCCGATCAGATCCCTCCCCGCAGGGAATCCGAAATCGGGATGCCCCGCGGGGTGAAACCTCCCAGGACGCCCAGAAACCTTACCTTATCCCCGTTCCAATGACGCATGCGCGGGCCACAGCCGCATCTCTAGCAGGGCGCGTACCCACGCGCCCGTTTGTGAATGGCCGGCGCGGGCGCGCTCCCTGTTAGAAGGAAGCGTGAGGAAGCGGCATCCAGCGTGCTCAGAGCCGCTGTGGTTGTCCGTCCCTTGTACGTGCATACCACAGCGGCTCTGAGCACTCTGATTGGACGAGCGCTCGGGATGAGGTGAGTTATTTAGGGCGCTCTGGGGGGGGGGGGTTCATGCAGAACCGCGGAAGTGGACCAAAACCGAGGATAGTGAAAATCCTGGGTGTTGGTCCACTTTAAACAAACATCAGGGCACGGACCTGTGCAGAGTGCAGGGTGGGAAGCTTGCTCATATACTCACCCTTGCTCCTGCATTCTGCTCACTATCATCTCAGTCCCATGACAGCTTCTGTCCCTAATCTGGAATGCAGAGGACAGGAGAACCTGTCAGTGCCGGGGCTCCCTTCTGCACACACACTGTCCCAGGACATGGCAGGGGGGATTTGAAGTACCCAAGTACTCCAAAACAATGCATGAGGTGTCCCGCTCAGAGCCAAACAGCAAGACTGAGTAGTCAGCTTGGTGCACCGAGCCTCTCTGGCACCCGGGATCATGACACAGCCCAGGAAATGGCATTTATCCCTCAGTTAAAGTGGATTTTGAGCATCCTGGGTTTTGGTCCTTTCCCCCAGGGCACCCCAATCGGGAATGTCCGCTGTGTGAAACCCCCAAGGTCGCCCGAACAAGCTCACCTCTTCCCAGTCTTATGATGAATGCGTGGCCGTTCTTCAAATCAGCTTACTCAGATGCGCTTGAGCGTGCTGGCCTGGGCCGGCCATTCACAAATGCCTGTGTGGGCACGCGTCCTGTTAGAGGGATAGTGGGGATGCGGCCGCTGCTCATGCATGCGCCGTTCGACCGGGAAACAAGGCGAGTTTCTGGCGGACCTGGGAGGTTTCACACAGCAAGGCATCCCGATTATGGGGAGGGAATCCAGAGGCCCTGGAATCTTATAGATTTCAGGGCCGTTGGGGCGTGGGTTTTGGTCCACTTTAAACAGGATAATCAAAATATATTTACCATACCAGCCATAGGCCCGATCCCTCACACAAACAAGGGACGAATCAATCCCATTATTGCACTACCAGCTGAAATGGTCAAAGGGTGCCCCAGTTATTTTTTATTTGCCTCCTTCTCTGTGTGTTGGGGTGGGCTGAATGTTAAATGTAGACCAAAACCCATTTTTTTCACTAAGTCCACTTTAGATTGAATTTTTGAAAGTGGATATTTTTGTGTGGCAAAAGGATGTCTTAAAGTGGACCAAAACCCAGGATTTTCACTATCCTGGGGTTTGGTCCACTCCCCTGCTACATGAAACCCCCCAGAGATCGCGCATTACCTCACCTCATCCCGGTCCTACCACGCATGCGCGGCCGCTCGTCCAATCAGCGCACTCGGAGCCACTGAGCTATGGACGTCTAACCCGACGCCTTAGCTCAGCAGCTCCGAGCGTGCTGACGGCCGCGTCTTGCGCTTCCCTCTAACAGCACCCTGCTAGAGGGATGGCGGGGATGCGGCCACGGCCCGCACATGCGCCGTTGGACCGAGATTAAGGTAAGTGTAGCGGGCAACCTGGGGGGTTTCACACAGCAGGGCATCCCGAATTTGGTCTACAAGGAGCAATGTTTTATTTTTTCTAATGTTAGCAAATGTGGGTTTTATGGAAGCAGTTTTCTTTACCTGCAATCTGTTACTATTGGCAACATACACTATGTGCAGACTAGAGGGATAGCGGGGATGCGGCCACGGCTTGCGCATGTGCCTTTGGACTGGGAAACAAGGTAAGTGTATGGTGTGACCTGAGGGGTTTCACACGGTGGGGCATCCCAATTTTAGATGCCCCGAGGGGGCAATCAATCGGCCCAGAAATTGCCGTGGGTTTTGGTCCACTTTAAAGCCTATTTGTAGGCATAAAAAAGCTCACTACTATCCTGACCACCTGTACCACTGATCTATTGCCAGCCATTCTTGTGTGGTGACAGGAAGCAGGGACAAAAAGTATATGAAGCCTGTTTACCGGCACCACTACTCACATTGCTGGTTGGCGAGCCCAGAAGTGTTGCGGCTGGTCCTTAATGGCTGGAGGCAAATATGTAAAGAGAGCAAGTAAATAACGCATAGCGCTCTCACTGCGCATGTGCGGCCTCTCGTCCAATCAGAACTTCCCAAAGAGTTCTGAATGGCGCGACTGCCAGGCCGCTCCCCACCGCTGTGCGCACACCTGCCACAAGACTTCCTGCTATGCCACCCGGCTTGTGTACATCAGATAGAGAAATGCTGTGGATGCCGCCAGAGGCCCGCGCATGTGCCATGGGATCGATTGCCAAGGCGAGTTTCTGGTAGAACCAGCAGGTTTCAGAGATGGGGCATCCTGTAATACACCTGGAAGCCTTTTAGCCTCCACAGCCAGGTTACTAAGGTTTTGGTCCACTTTAAGTTGATATATATATATATATTATATATCTGATGCATTTCACAGCACATGTTATTATTATATGATTTGTGTATGTGACAAATAAATATTCAAGTAAAGTTTTTGCCCTAGAAACTGGAAAGCATGTGACCATCTCTGTGTAAGAGACTGATTCACTACTAGTGTCAGGTATCGGCAGATGAGTGTGTAAGCGGGTATCGGGCGCTGTAACAGAGCGCCTCAGTCGCTGTAGTAAACCTGGCCCGCATTGATGAATGTGATGTATGTTTGGCGCTCTAACACCAGTACAGCGCTGCAGGGAGAGAAAGGTAGCGCCAGCTCAGTGCGTCCGACTCCCGGCGCTCCACACCATACATCAAAAAACGAACACAGCGTCGGTGCTATAAATCTGGTCGCCAGAGCATAGAGCGCCAGCCGCTGTGTGATTAAAGTCTGTTTTTGAACACATATCCACCAGTAACAAAGCGAAAAACACATGAAATGACATTGTTTTAATACTGTGACATTAACACTTTAGTAATGACAATTCTGCATAAATTCTGCATAAAAAAACAAAAATTTTAAAAAGTTTTCAAAAATGACTTTTTCTAGGCCAGGAGAGGTCACACAATGATTTGAGGGGAAAAAATAAAAAAAAAACCCTATTTAAACAGAAGAAAAGAAACGTCCATTGAAATATATGGGAAAGCGACAGATAGTGACAGGTAATAGCTGGTGCTCTGGAAGCTAGAGCGCCAGCGCTATACGCTGAGCCACCTGTAATGATGAATCGTACGCTACATGGCGCTGTTAGAGTCGCTCACCAGAATCGCCTTTATTCATTTGAATTGCCATGAGCACAAGCAGGGAGGAATTCAGTCAATATGGATTTCTCCCTGTGAAGTGTTCTAAAGGGAGGCTGGCAGCTTCCCAGGTGAGTAGCTCTCAGATATTTGTCTGCATTGCATGTCCCAACTTTGGGGACTCAGAATTAAGAGTAGGGACCACACTAAACACAGAGTGCCTTGCCGGGGCAGTGTGGCTTCCACATGTATCTGCAGATATGTGCAACCAAATCTCTGTCTTTCCACATAGCTAGACATGTTTGGTGCTTGATATTTAGTTGATGAGAGGGTTAAACTGGGCGGTAAATTAGTTCCCAGGCCCTGAATAATAATAATAATAATAATTTTGTATAAATAATAGCGATTGAGCTGCGCCCACCCCCCTTTATTCATAAATGTGGTTTTGCCTACAAAGCCCGGCGTTCACCAGACGCTGCCTGCCGCTTCGAAGCACTACCTGCCGCTATCCCTTCATGAATAAACCCCTAAGTGAGACCAGAAAACCATATTCACAAGTCTATAGTGTTTCTAGCCGGCTATACCGCAGTTGTCCTCTAGAGGGAGCATAATAGCAAGCCAAAGGCCCAAGTGAGAGCAGAGCTGATTGTATTCTACTCCTAGCATGAGGATTAAGTTAAAGTTTATTGTTGCAAGCAGTTATTAAATTCGTACCAATTAAACACACATAATTATATTCCTAGCTCTAATTCTCTCCAATATCATCAAACATTTATTACACTGACAAGATTAGAAGAAAGCTGAACAGAACAGTCAGTAGGTTAACGGCATGTTTACAAATGTGTCAACAAGAAACAAACTTAAAGGAGTCATCCAGACGAGGTGCAAAAATAAATCACCATATGCTTACCTGCCATGCAGAGGAGTCATCCCGGTGTGCTGTGAAATAAAGCTGTTGTTGCTGAGATCAAGCCCCTCCTCCGCAGCCTAGCTCCTGGATTGTATTTATTCATGATCACATTTGGACCTGGAATTGTAGAAACTCTAGTTTGGTGGTTGGTCCTCTTTAAAGAGGACCAAAACCCAGGATCTTCACTATTTCAGGGTTTGGTCGGTACCCTTGGGTCAACCTGATTTGGGATGCCCTGCTGTGACCGGTGGCCCACTATACATGTCTTGTCGGGAATCTCATGGCACAGACTGCTCCAGTTTTTTTTAGCCACGAATATAAAAGAACAGCTAAAAAAAGATGAATGGGAGCTTTACTGAATTTGCCATCGACAGTGCATCCACTGCATACCTCTATGGCTGTGCGTGGCCATGCTCCCCGCCATTTATTTACAGCAGGGTGCAGCCATGCACAGACTAGAGGGACACAGGAGATGGTACTGTTAGCCGCACATGTGCCTTGGTACCTTGCCAGCGAGGTATGTATAAATGGCCAACCGGGGGGGGGTCTCATATTGGGATGCCCCATGGATGGGTATTTAAAGAGGAACTCTGGTCAGAGATGAACGGACTCCCTTTTTTATATGTAGCAATAGGACAGGGCTCCCCCACTGTGTATCAGGAGCACTAAACCGGAGAACGGGGCCCCCCAAGTATTCACTGCTCCTTCTACTCCTGAGATCCCTCTATGGCAGCTGAGGAGCAGCCTATCAGGCTTGCTCGGCCAGAGGCTACACAGTATTGTGCCCGCCCGCTGGCCGCCCCCTTGATAGGCTGCTCACAGTCACATAGGACGCACAGACGAGGTGAGTATCTGGATGGTCCAGCTCTTTAGTTTAGCAGTGCCATTACACTGCTGCATATTAAAAGCCTGGAGATTTCACTTTTTCAGGTTATGTTCCAGTCCCCTGGGGACTGTGTGAAACCCCCCAGAACACCACTATTCACTCACCTCATCCCCGTTCCAACCGCATGGGCTCTATTATTTGGCAAATAACTCTCACATGCATTCCCGACAGTATGCGCAATCCTGCCCCAGCCTGGGATGTGCGTGCTCCCTATTGACAACAATGAGAACACACAGCAACCTGATTCAGGATGCCCCAGGGGAAGGCCAACGACTGGCCCAGGAAACTTTTAGACCAGTGATTACTAGATGGAATGAAGACCCGGCGGCGGGGATTGGAACATGACGTTTTTCTTTTAATTCTTGCAGTGATGGGTACTTTTTCAATATTTAGGAAATGGCCGTCCCCGGGGGGAAATTAATCAAATGACATAGCAGCCCATAGATAGAACGCCAAAAATGGACATTACAATATGTCAAGGTAAACGAAAATAGAGATTTATTTTTCTATTCCCAGAGAGAGGACTACCGGCACGGCTTGGCTAATCCAGTTTTGCATCACTGGTTTTGATCCGTTTTAATAGAAGATACTAAGTCATCCAAACAATTCTCTTCCGAGAGATCAGACTAACAGAGAGGTAAGGCACTTATTCTGGGACTTGCTTTAAACCTGTTACTGTGTTACACAAACGATTATCACCGGTGCCAGATGGGGGAGGGCTATAAATAATTGGACCCCTAATTCACAGAGGTAGGCCAATCAGCATGTGCATTACTAGCCTGTGGGGACTGCTACATATGAATGTAGGGTTGTGGTGGAAGGACAAATGAGTGGCATTTGTAAAGACAGTTGGAATCCTGATTGTTGTAGAAAATCTTTATTATGTTATTTCAGATGAGAAAATGAACCTTTTCATTGTGGACCACAACCAGGTTTTTGGTAATTTAAGTGGCCCATACTTGTCAAAAATACCATTTTGTGAATACTAACCTGTAAAATGGGTATTATAAGTATGTCACACACCCCGCTTCAAAACATTCATTACATGTGGGTTATACTGACCTGTAGATGGCGATCTTGCAGAGATGTAAAAGAAAAAAGAGAGCCCCTCCCGGTCCATAAATACCTGGGACCTCCCACTCAGAGCCAAATATAAACCATAACAACGAAAAGTTCACCATATAAAGGATCCAGAATACAAAAGGGCGGGATGAAGCAGGGTGTGTGACATACTTATAATACCCATTTTACAGGTGAGTATTCACAAAATGGTATTATTCTAAGTATGTCACACACCCCGCTTCAAAACATTCATTACATGTGGGACATCCAATAGCAGTGTCCATAATGGACGGGGATCCAAACAAGGCAATAAAGCACAACTTAAACCACTGCAGCTTGCAGAACTTTGCGGCCAAAAACAGCATCCGCTGAGGCCCGCACATCAACCTTGTAAAACTTGGAAAAAATGGGAACAGAAGACCAAGTAGCAGCCTTACAAACTTGTTCAACAGAGGCCTGGTGCAGGAAAGCCCAGGAAGCCCCAACAGCACGAGTAGAATGAGCAGTAACACGAAAAGAGGGAACCTTCCCCTTGGCAGAATAGGCCCCAACAACGGCCTGACGAATCCATTTACTAATGGAAGACTTGGCGGGCGCCAAACCTTGGGCCCGGAGGGCACCACAAAAAAAGCATCCGTCTTACGAAAGGAAGAAGTAACCACCAAATAGTACTTCACACAGCGAACCACATCCAAGGAATGTTTGTCATTGCTGGGCTTAGGACACAAGGAGGGCAGAACAATGTACTGATTAAGATGAAAAGCAGAAACCACCTTAGGAAGGAAATCCGTCTTGAATCGGAAAACAACCTTGTCCTGATGCCTCTCAAAGTACGGGGCCTGAATGGACAAAGCCGCCAACTCAGAGACGCGCCGAACAGAAGTGATAGCAACCAAAAATGCAACCTTCTGCATAAGCGAAGACAATGCAATATCATGCAAAGGCTCAAAAGGAGGACCCTGAAGAGCAGAAAGAACCAAATTCAAATCCCAAACTGGGAGCAAAGGCTTCCTAGGAGGCCGCACATGCTTAACCCCCTGGAAAAAAGTCTTAACCAAAGGATGAAGAGCAAAAGACCTTTGAAAGAAAACCGCCAGGTGGAGCCCCAAGTCCAGACCATATTGCAGAAACTCCAAAATCCTAGGGATAGAAAACACCCTACAAGGCAAGGCCCTGACCTCACACCAATCAATATAAGACCTCCAAGTCCTATAGTAGATGGTAGAGGAAGACCGCTTCCTAGCGCTAACAAGAGTCCGAATCACAGCATCGGAAAGACCTTCCTCCTTCAAGATGGAGGTTTCAGCAGCCACGCCGTAAAAGCCAGCATTGGTAAATTGGGGTAAAGTAGTTGACCCTGAGTGAGCAGATCCGGCAGAAGGGGCAGAGCGAACTGATCCACTGCCAACCACACGACGTCTGCGAACCAAACCTGCCTTGTCCATCTTGGAGCCACCAGGATTGCCGTCGCCCCCTCTAGGGCCAGCTTGCGCACCACCTTGCCCACCATGGGAAACGGAGGGAACAGGTACAGAAACCCCAGATTCCTCCAGTTCAGAGACATCGCATCCACTGCCAGAGCCAGCGGATCCCGCGAGACACAAATGCCGGAAGCTTGTGATTGTGCCGAGAAGCAAAGAGGTCCACCTCCGGAGACCCCCACCTGAGGAAAATCGAGTGAAACACCTTGGGACTGAGAGACCATTCCCCCCCGGCGAGATGAGAACCTGCTCAGGGAGTCCGCCTCCGTGTTCTCCACTCCCGGAATGTAAACTGCCGAAATGCACGGGACATGATTCTCCGCCCAGGCCAGAATCAAAGACACTTCCCTGAGGGCACTCCTGCTGCGAGTCCCTCCCTGGTGATTGATGTAGGCAACTGCCGTCCGATTGTCCGACCGAACCTGAACCGGAAAGCCCTGTAACTGATGAGTCAAGTGAAACAGAACCAACCTGATGGCTCTCAGTTCCAGAACATTGATGGGCTCGTGAGCCTCCTGAGGCCTCCACAGACCCTGAAACTGACGATCCTTCCAGAAACCCCCCCATCCTGACAGGCTGGCATCCGTGGTGACCGTTTCCCAACAAGAAGTCAGAAAGGATCCGCCCCTCAACAGATTGATTGGATCCAGCCACCACTGGAGGGAACGCCGAACCCAGGGGGACATCAGCAAAGACTGATCCAAGGACAGCGGAGACCTGTCCCAGGCTGCCAACAGATGGAGCTGGAGCGTCCTTGTGTGAAACTGAGCAAAAGGAACCACCTCAAAGGAAGCCACCATCAATCCCACCAGTCTCATCCCCAGCCGGATGGCCAGACGAGGGATGGACAGGAGAAGCTGAGCCAATTCCTGAATCAAAAGAACCTTGGACCGAGGAAGAAACACCCTGGTCTGAGAAGTATCCAGAGACATTCCCAGAAAAGACACCACCCTGGACGGAGAAAGGGAGGACTTGGGGTAGTTGATCACCCAACCGAATCTCTCCAGAGTGGATACCACAGTCCTGGTGTCTAACTCCGCTTGGCTGAAGGAAGACGCCATAATGAGAAGATCGTCCAGATATGGCACAATGCGGATACCCTGTGCTCTGAGGACAGCCATCACCCCTGCCAGCACCTTGGTGAAAACCCTTGGAGCCGAGGTAAGGCCGAAAGGAAGGGCCACAAACTGAAAATGCTGATCTTCCACCACGAACCTGAGAAATCTCTGGTGCGCCGGAAAAATTGGAACATGCAGATAAGCATCCTTGATGTCTATGGATGTCATGAAGTCCCCCTGACGAAGAGAGTAGATGGCTGAACGCAGCGTTTCCATGCGGAACTTCCGAGGATGGACGAACCTGTTGAGGATCTTCAGATCCAGGATGGGCCGAACAGAGCCGTCCTTCTTGGGCACCGTGAACAGATTGGAATAAAAACCCCGGCCCCGGTCCGAGGGAGGCACTGGGCAAATGACAGCCATATCCAGAAGATTTTTTACCGCCGCCCGGAGTCCCTGCGCGGCCAGAGGATCCGAAGGCACCCGAGACCTGAAGAATCTGGGAGGGGGCCGGATCTCGAACTCCAGCTTGTAGCCGGAAGACACCACTTCCCGAATCCATCTGTCCGAGACCTCCTGGTCCCAGACCTGGGAGAATTGTCGCAGCCGTCCCCCCGCCCACAAGGGTGAGGGCGCCCCCTCATTGCTGAGCTGGCTTGGCAGCGGCTTTGGGCTTAGAGCCCCAACTGTGTCCTGGATGGGCACGTCCCCTGCCCCTGTTCCAGGAATCACCTCTGGATGAGGAGAAAGCCAATCCTCTGCCAGCTCTGGCCCCATGAAAGGAAGGGGTAAAGGAAGACACCCCCCGAAAGGAACAACGTTGCTTCCTTCGCTGAGGTAACTTACCCCCTTTGGCGACCAAATCCAATTTTTCTCCAAAGAGCCGAAACCCCACAAAGGGAAGTGCCGTAAGCGACTTTTTGGACACAAAATCAGTCGCCCACTGGCGCAACCAAACCGAACGCCGAATAGCCACAAGCAGGGCCGACGTTCTGCTACACATCACCAATGTGTCATCCAAGGCGGCTAGTACAAATGACAAAAACAATTCACACCATTTAAGAGCAATGAACTCATCACTTGCCGGATCAAGGCTGGAAGTAGTCAACAGGTCCCTAACAACCGACCTGGTAGCTACCACTAAAAGCGCCGAAGCACAAACAGGCCGCAAGGCCGACCCGACACTGGCAAAACCATGACAAGCCATCTGGTCAATGCGTTTATCCTCACCATCTTTAAGAGTGGAACAATCAGGAGAATGCAAAATAGCTGTGTTAGACAACCCCAAAACCGGGGCATCCACCTCGGGAGGGGACGACCAACGCTTCACTGCATCCAACGGAAAGGGATATTTCTTGTCCCAGCCCAGAGGAACACCTGGGAGCCGAGTAGGCCTCTCCCATTCCTTAGTAATAACGCCATCAAAATGCTTTTGATTAGGGAATTCCAAGCGCGGCTTAGACTCCTCGAAAAACTCCCCCTTTTGCGGAGGAGCCACCTCAGGAAGAGAAATAGCCAGAACCTCAAACATCTGAGCCAGAACCTTAGGGGTATCCAAGGAATCCCCCTGACCCCGCTCGGTATCAGCGCCAACAAACTGCTGATCGTCAGAATCATCCGACTCCTCAAACAGCTCCCCTTCCTCTAGCGGGGAGTAATTGGACCAGTCCAGAGAATCAAACTCATAAAAGTCAAAAGTGCTTTCTCTTAGCCAGGGCCTTTCTGGCAACAGCGCTAGAAAATAATTTCTCAAGATTGGCAAATCTCCTAAATCCAAAGAAAAGGGACTGCACTGCACTAACAATAACCTCTAACAGGTGCTAACCCCTAGGACCCTCATGACAATATCCTAATACCAATAGATGGGATTCCAGGGCTAACCCACCCTTTTGTCCTACTTTAAGAGGCTGCACACTGATATAAAAATCAAATCATTTATTATTCCAAAAATACATGTAATAATTAGTTCATGTGGTACACATATGAAATATAAAACATAGAAAGCCACATATAACAATTACTTAACAACACATAACATTACATCATAAAATCAACACTCTAAAAACCTATAAAGTGGGGAGGACCTCACAGGGCTTGAGCCAATTTGAATACACCTTAGTACTCCTGACACCAAGATCAATTATATATAATAGTCATGGCACACAGCCTATGAAAAAAGCATACATATATAGCCGCTTAGCAGAGTAAAGTGCAAGTGCTTATTAAGTATATATTCCTCTGACTATAGCCTAATAAATCAATCATAAACAAAAATTGTGCCTAACAACATGCAGTGCAAACTTTAAACTCAAACTACTCTCACATAAGTGTTTTAAAAGTAATCATGCAATTAATCCGTGCTCAAAGTGCTAAGTGCAATAGTGACTGAGAAATTATTATCTCCTAAGTGCCTTTGCTAAGCGTATATACATATATGCATAATAATCATCATCCTCAACATAGTTTAACCAAGGTCAATGAATAAACAATACCGCGCCCTTATCGTCCTCCCCACTTACCTCACCTACGCGCTGCGTGGTTTACAACCACTTCTCCTGGGCACCCAGGAGAAGTGGTTGTAAACCACGCAGCGCGTAGGTGAGGTAAGTGGGGAGGACGATAAGGGCGCGGTATTGTTTATTCATTGACCTTGGTTAAACTATGTTGAGGATGATGATTATTATGCATATATGTATATACGCTTAGCAAAGGCACTTAGGAGATAGTAATTTCTCAGTCACTATTGCACTTAGCACTTTGAGCACGGATTAATTGCATGATTACTTTTAAAACACTTATGTGAGAGTAGTTTGAGTTTAAAGTTTGCACTGCATGTTGTTAGGCACAATTTTTGTTTATGATTGATTTATTAGGCTATAGTCAGAGGAATATATACTTAATAAGCACTTGCACTTTACTCTGCTAAGCGGCTATATATGTATGCTTTTTTCATAGGCTGTGTGCCATGACTATTATATATAATTGATCTTGGTGTCAGGAGTACTAAGGTGTATTCAAATTGGCTCAAGCCCTGTGAGGTCCTCCCCACTTTATAGGTTTTTAGAGTGTTGATTTTATGATGTAATGTTATGTGTTGTTAAGTAATTGTTATATGTGGCTTTCTATGTTTTATATTTCATATGTGTACCACATGAACTAATTATTACATGTATTTTTGGAATAATAAATGATTTGATTTTTATATCAGTGTGCAGCCTCTTAAAGTAGGACAAAAGGGTGGGTTAGCCCTGGAATCCCATCTATTGGTATTAGAAGATTGGCAAATCTGGCACACACCTCAGATTGCGACTCCCCACCCATGACAACGTCACATGGGACACGGATCAGTCGGGGAGGGGTAAGAGAAGAGACCGGCGGCGCTGAACCAGACGCCTGGGGTCCGGACTGCCGCGTAATAGTCTGCTGCGCACATGGTATACAAAGAAACACATCATCCCCCGTAAGGGATACCCCACACCCCATACACTGCTGGGATTGCCCCGAGGGGAGCCCAAGCCCAGTATCCGGGGATGCCTCCATACGGTGATCTTATAGGTAGTCGCAATGACCAAGGGAATTACGCATATAAGCAACCCGGGATGCCCCTTTAATGTCCCAAGTGGGAGGATTTACATATAAGCCCAATTGAACCCAGGGACCCTAGGACCGGGAGAACCCCCTTAATAATCAATGTAGGTCCACCTGGAAGACACAAGAATAGGCCCATTCAGCATCACCAGCCTTCATATGTAAAACATATAAATATATATACACAAATAAACAAAACACATCAGCAAATAAAGAAGGCCCACAGGGCCACTCACAGCGCTGCAATGGCGTCCTATGCTGATCACCACGATGCTGAGAGGAGAAGACGCGCCCTGCTCCGCCCCCCCTCCTCCACACAGCGCGGTTCCCAGCCAGTGGCCGGGCTCCGCAGCGGTGCCAGCTGCACGGGGGCGGGCCGCGGCGTCGCGCCGAACGCCCGGCCACGCCCCCCTCAACCACCGCACCGGCTCGCAATGGCCGGCGCTGCGGCGATCGCAGCGGCCGCGGCGCCGGTCAGCAAAAAACAACAACACACATGTCGCAAGAATAAAAAACAAAAAATAAAGCTAACTAACATTGCGGGAGACGGGTCGCCCCCCCCCTCTAAGTAGAAGGGCATCCGGAAGAGGGGAGAAAACCACCAGGGTGGAAGGCCAAGGGACAGGGCATCCCAAAACCGGGGTCACCAACCCGGTTAACCGCCTACCCCTTAGTATGGTGTCTCACGGTGGAGCTTTAGCTCCTAAGCACCTAGGGTGCCATCTACCCTCGCCCGGACCAGCAGCCTAGGCTGGGAGGCAGGGTAAAACAAAAAGGGATCCAGGCAGAAATAGATAAATTAGCGGGCCGGGGGTCATCCCGGCTACCTGAAGTCCCCCTGTGCAAGGAGGAGACATCATCTTCTGACTTGCTCGCCATCTGCAGAGATGAAAGATGGGTAATGAGTGGGAGGTCCCAGGTATTTATGGACCGGGAGGGGCTCTCTTTTTCCTTTTACATCTCTGCAAGATCGCCATCTACAGGTCAGTATAACCCACATGTAATGAATGTTTTGAAGCGGGGCACCCCTGACATAGTGTATACATTAGCCACAGATGAAGTATCAACTTTGTGCCTGGAACACCTGGCTTATAAATCCCACATGAGCAGCCCACATGACAAGGTCACGCAGGCACAGACCATATTCCTGAACATTCCTGAGCTTAGCTAATTAACTGAGGTGCATAAGAGTTCTACTTACCAAGACCAGGTGTGTTCAGGAACATGGTCAGTGCTAAATGCAGAACTGCAGGAAAATCACCCTGCAGAAAGGGATCAGGTTGACATCTCGATATTCCCTCCATCTCTTACTCTCATTTCTGTATTCCATCTGTCAATTTCTTACTGTTTTCAAAACAGTAGTTTCTTACTACATGTATTTCCCGCTATTTCTTCCCCTCCATCTCTCTCTTTCACATTCCTTCCATTTCTTTGCATTTATCATTATTTCCCCATATTCTCTCTATCCTTCTCTGTCATTGTGTGTATGCTTGGGCGCAATTCAAAAATTGTTCACAGAGGGGCATTTAACCTAATTCTGGTCTTGTTAATTAGGGGAGTACCCAAGAAGGTGATCCTGGGGTCTGGACTGCTGGGGCTGCTTTTTTGCCTAGTATGAATGCTGTTTCAGTGGCTCAGAGATAATGAACAGAAAGGCAACGGTTAAATAACAATAACAGGAAAGCAGCTAGGGGTAAGTGCAGGTGGGAGAGGGGGAAAGGGAGCCACAAGTTCAGGGAGCTCAGGACACATCTCAGAAGAGGGAGGTGTGGGTTGTCACGGAGGTGCATGGAGTTCACCTCTGGCTATCAAGGGTTCAGCCTCAGCAGGATTACTTAGAAAGTCATGCAAAATACCCAGTGATGTTTCTGCAGCAGTCACACCCCCACAGTTACCAGGCAACTGGGGTATCTAGAAAGCATCCCCCAGATAAAATGAATGGGTTATCCACTGCTGCTCCTTGCTTTATTCCTAATCATTCCTTGTACTCTAGCTTAAACCAGACCAACACCCATTTTATCTTTAATGGGTGTTGGTTCTGCTGTCTGCTCATCACAATAAGCTCGGGGGGGGGGGGGAGCATGCAGAATGCTGGAGCCCCCTTGCAGATAACCTCCTAGAATGCCCGTAATTCTCACCTTCATTCACTGGGAAAAGAGTCCCACAATAGGTCGCCAGGCAGTCACGTGGGCCATAGTCGCGTCCTCTGTGCCGGCCATCGTCACGAGCTGCCAACGTGACCGCCCTGCGGCCAATCGCGGGACTCCATTCCCAGCGCTGGATCGTAATGGCAGTGAGCATTATGGTCGTTCTGGGAGGATATCTGCAAGGGCTCCAACATTCTGGATGCCCTCCCCCCCCCCCCCCCCGAGCTTATTGTGATGACCAGACAGCAGGACCAACACCCGTTAAAGAAAAAAAGGGTGTTAGTCCAGTTTAAAGAGGAATTCCAAGCATTTTATAAAACCACAACCCCCCCTTTCTAAGCATGAGTTGGTCAATAATATAAAGAACAAGTCCTTGGGGGGTAGGGTAATCTGTATGAGCAACAGGTCACCCAATCCTGTGTGACGTTACTGGTCTGTCACTCAAGTCCAACTGTCACCAAAGTCTACTGCTGCCCTGCAGTGCTCCCCCCTCCCCGGGGATTTGGGGGAGGATTGCGGCAATCAGGTAAGTTGTTTTATTAATTTAACGCACAAATTAGTTTAGTACAGGGGGAATGAGTGGTGGCTGAGTTAAAGAAAAGCTTGGGCTTCCTCTTCAAACCGGACCTTCACTCTGAATAAGAACCTATCTTGTATGTTTTCCCACCCGGTACATACAGATTGCTCACATTAAAAATCATCCTACCTGCACCTGTTGCATTTTCTGAGCCTTTAAACATCCAAGATGGTGGCTCACGGAGCATCAGGCAGCCTGCAGACAGGAAGTGTCTTCTGACTGTGCTGCTCTGCATTCTGGAATTGCTGTCCTTTAGCTGACTCCAGCTCTGCTCTGCCTGTGCAAAGCACAGCTATAACCTGCCCCTCTGCACTTTACCCTACTCCCCTCTGCTCAGTATGTGATGCTTCTGAGGCAAGATGGCAGCGGCCATATCCCAGAGTCCTGAACAGAGTTGCAGCCCAGTGGGGGAAAGAATAAAAAGTAAGCAACTAAAAACTTAAAATATATTACATTTAGATGCTGCAGAATATTTTTTTAAGGCTTTTCATTAAATGATGTTGAAGGTCCGGTTTAACTTCTGCAATTGTCGTAAAAATGTTGAGCTTTGTTTAGTGGCAATGCCACAAAGATACAGGTTTACTTTAAACAAATCTCTTCCTGCGCTATACGAATGTTCATAATATGCGAAGCCTCAGGCATAATAAAAGCCAATCTATATCCCAGGGCTGAGAGGCTGTGGGTGGACTGACGGAGCCCAGTTTTTTCACGGTGTTGGTTTGCTTGCACTGGTTTTTACTTATTAAAGTGCCGGTCGCAAGTTGGGGGCCTGACTGGTCAGACATAAACAAAGCCAGAGCAGCGTGAAAGTCTACCACAGCATGTCAGGGAAAACTCATCAAAAACAGCGGTTTTTTGGAGCTCAAATGCAGAAAGAGATTTTTCATTATTAACTGGTGAGCTGCTACATGTCTATTTCAATTTTGTGACGAAGGAGTAGGGGCAGATTAATCAACGGGTTGCGAGCCCCTTTGGCAGCATAGGAACATTGTGTTCATGACTTCTGTAGCTGAAAAACGCGTCTCGCCTTATGCACTTTATCGTCCTGCTTACCGCCGACTCATCCGCACAAAACAAGTTAACAGAAAACGCTTGACGTTTCATTCATACAAATGAAGGAAGTATGGTAAAAGGTAAAAGCTTTTAACACTTGAGTCTTTTTGATTTGTGAGAGAAGACCTAGAACCACCTAATTCTTGCTGTAAACCATGTCCCAGAACTCCTCTTCTTCAACATTCTTAAAGTACATTTTCAGCAAAATACAAGAAAAAAAGCTATACTCACCTTTTTTATCATGGTGAGTCTCTTCCTGACGTGGCAACACCCCCGCCATCAGTCAGATCGATAACCGCCCCCCTCCATTCACTGCTTTCATCAGCTTGGCAGCAAGAGAGAGCTGTGCTGCGTATGGTGCTGGGTGGTGAGGAACCTGCATCCAGCCTTTCAGGTAAGCGCTGCAGCCCCAGACTAGTAGTGATGGTCTGTGTGGGAGAAAAGTGTGAGTATAGCTTTTTTTTGGCTGAAAATGTACTTTAAGCAACTTTGCGGCCCCCACATAACCTATGGAGACCACTGAAAATTGTACTGCTACTAAGCATCCAACTGCTCGGTGAGCCCTACAGGTCATGCAGGATAACGATCCGACTGCCGAACTGAGGGATCACCTGAAGTAGGCAAATACCAAGTAGGTAAGTTCAGGGGTTTGTGTTTTTGTTGCTGGAACAATAAAGGGGCATTACTCATTGAGAGCCGCCCCCTCCCACTACCTATCTCAGGAACCCTCCAGTCTTATTTGACTGGAGGATCACTTCAAAGTGGCACAAAAGCCACAAAGCAAAGTCCTAGAATCTAAGACTCCAGGGCTGCCTGCTTGCCTATGCCCAGGGCCTCCAATATCAGAATGCCCTGTTGTGTGAAACCCCCAAGGTCACCGGTAAATGTACCTTTCCCAATGGCTCCCATGGCGCTGTCTTTGCCAGCTGCCGCATCCCCAGTTTCTCTGTAGCTGTGGTGCACTCCCATGCCAAGCCATTCTGATGGCTAGGGGCAAGAGTGCTTTGCAGTCTACAGGGAAGCTAGGGATGTGGCCAGCGGGCTAGGTCACCAGAAATCTTGAGAGCAGCCAAAGCCCAAGAGGGATTTTGTGCCGCTTTAAAGGGACTATAAATCAGAAGAAAAAAAGGTACTCCCCATTTCTGGATCAGTGATCAGGAACCTCCTGGTTTTTTATTTGTCCAGATGCAAACCCAAACTCTTTGAGCACTTGACCAATACTTGTTGTTCGTCACATTCACTGCAATGCAATGGCATTCACACATGAAGGGCAGCGGTGGTGACTATGAACACCGGTCCCAGATCTAAAAAAGTGAGGTTTCTGAACAAAAGACCATCCAGGAGCTACTGCAGGCGAGTTCCTTTAAAGTGACCCTAAACTAGGCAATGGTGGGGTGGCTGCCAAAAAATATGCCCCTCTCTAAACACCAGCAACAAATCCCAAGCCCTGGTACTTATCTAGTTCAGCAATCCCTCAATTCAGAAGCCAGATCAATACCCCATGTGACTGCCTATGTGCAGGTTGATTTATATTATTGCCCACCCCGTGACCTTCACTGGTTGCCAGAGGTCATGTGGGGCTGCAATGTTGCATACGTGGAAGTAGTTGGGTACATGGATCAGGGTTTAGACTCCCAGCATGGTATGCTAAGCGGCCTAGTTCAAAGACACCCTAGTTCAGGGAAGTTTCTAGGCAGTGTGGGATGGAAAAAAATCTGCCCTTTCCTCGCTTATCCTATGGTGCTGCTGCTGCTGTCCCATACAGATATGCGCCATACTGCTGATGGTAGATTATCCATTAACACCCATTTTCCACCATCTGCCAAAGATCCATAAGGCTCAAAGCCACCCTGCCGAAAGACTAATTGTCTCAGGCATAGGGGGGCTAAATGAGCCCTTAGGCAAATGGCTGGACAATTGCAACCTGTGGTTTCTCATATACCTGGTTTCATTAAAAAGATTTACATGTTTTAAAGGCCAGGCATGAACTAACTTGGCCTCAACAAGGTCTGTTTGCCACTTTTGATGTAGCCTCATTCTTTTGGTAACTAATTACTTATTAAAGCACAATTTTTTTATGTACAGAGGCATTTTTTACCTGCAGTGCTGTGTTGCATCCATGGGGGCGCTCTTTAATCTATCTATTGCGAATCTCTACATGTATTGGTGGGAAACCCACTACATTTACGGAGCATAATTTTTGTCACCACTGCCACTACATTGATGACGTGTTAATTGTGTTTGCGGGCCAAAAGGACCTTCTCCCCGAATTCATAGTTGTCCTGAATTATAACCCCCTGAATCTAAAATTTACAGGGGAATGGTCACACAATGCAATTCATTTCCTTGATTTGTTGCTTACTATGGATACAGTCAGTCAATTCCTGTACTTTTCCCAAACCCTTACAAAACCGTGGTACCTGGGTATGAACCAACCCAGAGATTAGTGGAGAACTTCAAGTGTGACCACGCCTAATGAACTCAAATGTTACTCAAACATATGTAAAAATACAATTTCTTTTATTAATACTTCAATTTAAAAAACATGTATAATTTGCATGTGAGCATACTCTTGGCCGACCATTGGCCTTTAGTCAATTATTACAGAAAAAGCACCTACATAGCATGCACTTTCCATTAAGTATACAGAACCTAACTTAAACACTGGCTAACAAACTACAGAACCTAATTTAAACACTGGCTAACAAACTATACACTGAAAATGAATGGTATATACATTACAGCTGGTTTATTTTCCAGTAGACATATACTGGTGTATAATAAGGTACAACATATAAGCTTCTAATTAAATTCCACTGTTACTGTGATTGTAGATTCTAGTAAAGATATGCATCTGGTGGTGGTGAACTAGTTTCTCCCCTACATGGGGGGCTTCATCTGCACCAATCCACTCTTCTTACTCTTAAGGAAAAACACTCTGTTCAACAGTGCTAGTTTCCACTGCTTACAATCCGAATATGGGACCCAAATCAGATGCTGGATATAGAAAGGGGACTAGATACCCCATAGATTCCACAATGGTTCCACACACCTAATTACAGGATAACCTCAGGTCCCCAGCTTAAGTTTTGTTCTGTGACTGTTTCGATTGATAACTAGGCATGCACTCTAAAAGAGGGCTGCTCCACTGCCCGGACCCATCGGGCAAAGCTGCCTCGATGCTGCTCGATGGTTTCCACCCCGCTGACTGAGTCGTCCAGAGGCCAGATAGCGGTGGGAGCGGGAACCAGTCCCTGCCCTCCTCCACCGCTGATTCAATCCCCGTCCGCCCCTGATGACGTCACTGCGCCGCACGTGTGTACACGTCCCAAACCCACTGTTGGGAACTGTATCCTGCACAGTCTAGTTTATATCCCCATCATAAAATTCTGGCGATTCCAGCAGGCGAATTTATACACACAGAAGAAATTGATCGATGGAGGCAGCTTTTAAATCAGAATGCACCATCATTCGTGATCACTTTCTGGCCAGAGGATACGATCTAGCCTCTCTGGACTGTACATACAGTAAACAGTTTAATGGCATTAGGAATTTTGTAGAGTAATCTACCAATTATATTGCATTAGAAGGGGGTTGGACAAACACTCACATACTAAAGCCTTGCGCCACACCACACTTAAATTGAAAATGTACAGATACTTTATTATTAAAATATTCCGTTGTTGTCACCACATCCCATGTGTTCATAGAGATTTCTTTTAAAAAAACCCGCCACACAGTAAAATCACAATATATGATCACACAAATCTTCTCCAGGCAGACATGTTTTGCCACGTCTTGGCTTCCTCAGCGCCCATACGGAGTGACTACAATATATAAAATACATAGGGTGACTATGTTGCATTTTAGTCATATCTTCAAAAAGAAAATGCCTTGCATTGTGACATGACCTAGAGGAGATGTCCCACACTACATCAGTCTATTGCAGAGGTCTCAGCATGAATTTTGGGCTGTCGCCACTGCACTTTGGTATGCTACTTTTAGTGAATATAAGAAGCCATCTAGCTAATTTCCATCCCTCAAAGTCAATTCTCAGGTATAGACTTTTGTCAGTTTAGTCACTAGGGATCTAGATAATCTATCAAAGTACCGAGCCGGAAATTCTAATTTATCCCAGGACCTCAAAGAGGCCATCAAAAAACTAGAAGCCAATCATAATTTGATTGTTAAATCGGCCAACATAGGCGGAAACATTGTAGTCATGAACAAACAAGACTATGAGGATATGTGCCTGATGATTTTGACCAACACTGAGGGCTTACACATCCTGACTTGCCAGGGAAACTCAGAAATATCTTAAATTAATCAAGGGGCACTCGATGCAGGGGGTGATAGACGTGCAGACGGCAGGGGTCTTGGAAGCCCCATGCCCGACTACTCCCACCTTTTATGCACTGCTCAAGGTGCACAAATCTATGGGCCTACAGTGTCTGCCATGGGGTCTATAAGGGACAACGTGAGTAAGTACGTTGATCATCACCTGCAACCCTTTGTCCAACAATTACCATTCAATGTTAGGGACACTGGACATGTCCTCCGCCTTTTGGAGGACATGCGGGTGCCTGTCATTCCTAGTGATTCTGGACGTGGAGGCCCTCTACTCCAGCATACCGCATGACCTGGGACTTAGGACCATAGAATCCTTTTTGAACGAGCTCAGAGTTCCACAATCACAATCTATTCTTGTTGAGGCACCTACACTTCGTCCTCACCCACAATCTCTTTCTCTTTAATGACCAGAAATACCACCAGAAACAGCAGATGGTGATGGGGACAACTTGTGCCCCATCATTTGTGAATCTTTATCTGGATGGGAGAGGGATTTGTGGGGTGGGGACCAAGTGGTGGAGCACCTGTGCCATGTGGCCACGTGGCACAGATATATTGATGATCTATTCATGTTCTGGTCAGGCAATGTAAGGGAATTAATAGATTTCATCAAGAAATTAAATCAGAATACTAGAAAGTTTGAGAGGGGTCT
The DNA here is from genome assembly GCA_027917425.1 of Gastrophryne carolinensis. Lineage (NCBI taxonomy): Eukaryota > Metazoa > Chordata > Amphibia > Anura > Microhylidae > Gastrophryne > Gastrophryne carolinensis. The sequence continues at coordinate 410,210,228 of CM051237.1, read as the reverse complement.
GATTAGTACTAAGCTGTACTGCAAATCATCAGCTGCAAATACCATACTGAGGGCAACTAGTGCTCCCCCACCTCACCTGATGGAGAGTATCCTGTACAGGGAATATATCCATGAGATACGGATCTGTTCATCAATGGAGAAAATTATACCAACAGCTAATGGAATTAAACAAAGACTTCTGAAACGGGAATTAGAGGATAGATTCGAACTCCTCTTTAAGCCACGCCAAAAAAAAAACGTTGATGATTACTACATAATCACAGGAGAGCAATAAAATCAAAGACATCCTTAATAGACAATGGCATATCCTATTAAGTTATGCACAAATTAAAGGAGCACTATCGTGAATATTTGCATAAAAAAAATAAATAATGAAATAGCTTCTAACATGTGTATATATAATGTGGCAACAGAAAAGAAATAAAATGTATGTCTCACTTTTAAATTGTAAAATGAAAGTGGCTCAATTTGCTGAATGGGGGAATCTGCTGGGTTTTATTCAGTGAGGTGATAGCAGACAGCCTTTAGCCCACTGGTCTCCTAGCAACAGCTGCAGTGAACTTGCTTTTTTCAGTGGCAGGCGCTGTACACAACTGTAACAGCTCGGTGTGTGTGTGTGTGTGTGTGTGTGTGTGTGTGTGTGTGTGTTGCTGCTTCTGTGATGAGACCACCAGGTGACAATCAATAAATAAAATCTCTACTAAGTAAACGAAACTGACTGAAAAAAATTGACTTTGAATGACTGTGCAGGTATATATAAAAGGTATTAAAGCAGAATAAAACTCAGAGTGGCCAACCCTAAAGTCTAAAAGACTCCACTGGCCCAAATTGGGAGGCCTCACTGTATTAAACGCCACCAGGGTCACCACAAAACCCACCTTTTTCCTGGCTCCCATGGTAATGTAAATAGCTGTGTCCACATGTTTAGCATCTCTGAGCTAACGTAAGCTCCCAGCGATAGCAACTCAGATGGACACCCAGGGATGCAGCCGCTCCGGCTCCCCATTCCTAAGCCCTATGAGCAAGCAGAGCCATGCTCTGATTGGGCGAGAGCCCATGCATGTGCAATAGGATGGGGAAACAGGCGAACTGTTCACATAGTGATCCCCCCGACTTGGGACAAGAAACAAAACTCAGGATAGTGAAAATCCTGGATTTTGTTCTGTTTAAAATACACAAAGCTGAAAAGAAGAATACATGGAAAACATGGAAAAAGTGAAAATTGGGTAAGAAAAGAAAGAGAAAACTGAAGGATACTGCAGGCAAATAGAATATCTTGTATTATCTTTCTTTCTCCTTCTCGTCAATCTTTCTCTCTTGCCCTCTCTCTTCCTCTTTTTTCTCTCTCTCCCTCCCTTTCTCATTCTCATTCTGTCTCTCTTTCTTAAACCAGACCTTCGCCATGATTTATTGAAAAGCCCAAACCTTTAAAAAACGATTCCCCAGCATCTAAAGTTAATACATTTTAAGTTTTTAGTCACTTACTTATTATTCTTTCCCCCACTGGGCTGCAACTCTGTTCAGGACTTTAGGATACGGGCGCCGCCATCTTGACTCAGAAGCATCACATTTACTGAGGAGAGGAGAGCAGGATAAGGTACAGGGAGCGGGTTTTAGCTGTGCTTTGCTCAGACAGATTAGAGCTGGGGTCAGGAAAAGGTCAGCAATCCCAGAATGCAGAGCAGCACAGTCAGAAGGCACTTCCTGTTTGCAGGCTGCATGATGTTCCATGAGCCGTCATCTTGGATGTTTAAAGGCTCATAACATGCAGTAGATGCAGGTAGGGTGATTTTTAATGTGAGCAATCTGTATGTACAGGGTGTGGGAAACATATAACATAGACTCTTATTCAGAGTGAAGGACCGCTTTAATACAAATGCCCGGGCGTGCAACACACATAGCAGGACGTGCAATACACATACCAGGGCGTGCAATACACATAACTGGCAGCGGCATCTCGGCTCTAAATACCTACCGGCCCCCCTCTAATTCCGCCCACCCATTTCTTTCCTGCTCTCAGCTCACAAGGCAGCAGCAAGTTCTACCCCCCCGCACAAGACATGGTATCATCCCAGGTGACAGTTCCCGTCATTCAGTGTCATAGTGATCCTTTAAAACCCTTTTGTCACAGAGACCTCAAATAGTTTACAGGTGGGGCAGAAAGCTAAAAGACAAATAAAAGAGGAACAACACACCTGATTTTCACTTTTCGGGATGTTGTTCCTCCCAGTAGGGAAATCCTGAATTAGGATGCCCCGCTGTATGTATGCCCCTAGGTCACTCACCCCTTAATGCTTCTCATTCATGAAATAGGATGTGACCTCCAAGTGTCCAGCAGATGGGGCACAAATCTGAAAAAGGCTGGGTAACTGGCTCCATACAAATCAGCATATGTTGGGGAGATGTGCACCCCCAGGTAGGGCAGGGAATCCACTTGCCCAGCGGCTCTAGTGCTAGAATAAAGAGAACTGAGGACAAGGGGCAGCCTTGTCGAGTACCTCAAAAGATTGGGAATTGATCAGAAGAGAAACCTAGATAGCGTACCCGGGCCGCTGGAGTAGCATAGGGAGCCTTGACCTAATCCAGAAATTTTGTGCCAAAGCCTCACCTCTGCAACAATCATATCAAGTAGTCCCAGGATAAGAGGTGCTTCTGTATATCTAAGGATAGTAATTAGGCAGGGAGAGCTGTGGAATGGGCATGGTGGACCAGATGAGCAACCCTTCTGACATTATCACCCGCCTGGCGAGCCGGTACAAATCCAACCTGATATCTATGAACCAGAGTGTCAACAAATGTATTCAACCTAGTGGAGAGTATTTCGCATAACAATTTGATGTCAAAATTGATCAGGGAAATCGGTCTGAAATCAAGTGCTAAGTGCTACGATGCTACGGGTGCTACGATCATTGCAGGTGCTACGATCACTAAACCCAACTGGGCCTGGAGTTTTGGAAGATTTCAGGGACTTCATTGCCATAAGCATCTCCTGGGGCATGATCGGTGAGTCTAAGTGATCTGTATGATTTTTGGTAATTCTGGGTAGATCAATATTCTCTAAAAAATGTCTAGTCAAGCAGTATCTAGACTTTGGGAGGCTTAGTACAAGGCTGACAAGAAATCCAAGAACTTGTATACAATTTTATTCAGGACAGCGCTAATCGTCCCATGGTCCATTCTTAGCTTTATGGGTTGACGCCTTAATGGGACAGTCTGCCCTTAGCCTTCGGGCTAACATGGTTTGCCCCTTATCTTAAATGGAGCAATTATAGCAAGCAGCTCCCTGAATATATAGGCCATGCAGGGTACTATCAAATAATACAATTCTGTGATTACTCACCTGTAGAATTGGTATTATGAGTATAGGAGCACGTCCTGCTCCAGAGATAATTCCTTACTTTTGGGTTATACATCCACAAGATGGCGCTGGACTGCAGAGACAGCAAAAAAGGTGGCTCCTCCCGGCCCCTTATATTCCAGGGACCTCCCACAAAATCCCCAGTATTGACAAGCAGTTAGCAAGAGGCCGGAGAATAACACCCATAATCAAACAAATTAACCATGATAACAACCACCATACAGAGGCACAAAGAATAATAACAAGGGCGGGGTGGAGCAGGAAGTGCTGTATACTCATAATACCAATTCTACAGGTGAGTAATCACAGAATTGTATTATTCTAAGTATACAGCATGTCCTGCTCCAGAGATAATTCCTTACATTTGGGACATCCAATAGCAGTGTCCATAAGTTGGGTGGGATCCCCAAACGCAACAACATGCAGATTAAACCACTGCCGCCTGCAGAACTTTGCGGACAAAAGCAGCATCAGCTGAGGCCCTAACATCAACCTTGTAAAACTTAGAAAAAGTATGAACAGAAGACCAAGTAGCGGCCTTGCAAACTTGTTCAACTGAAGCCTGGTGCTGAAAGGCCCAAGAGGCACCAATAGCACGAGTGGAATGAGCAGTAAGGCGGAAGGGAGGATTCCTCCCTCTAGCAGAATAGGCCTGAATCACAGCCTGACGGATCCACTTGCTGATGGTAGACTTAGCTGGAGCCAGACCCTTCTTAGGTCCAGACGGGAGCACAAAAAGAGCATCAGTCTCCCTGAAGGGCTCAGTAGCCACCAAATAGAACTTCAGGTTCCTAACAACATCCAAGGAATGTAAAGCCCTCTCCTTAGGGTTACTAGGATTAGGGCACAGAGAAGGCAGAATAATGTCCTGATTGAGATGAAAAGCAGACACAACTTTTGGCAGAAAATCTGGTTTAAAGCGAAACACCACCTTGTCCTGGTGTCTCTCAAAGTAAGGGGGCTTTATGGAAAGCGCCACCAACTCAGAAACAGAAGTGATAGCCACCAAAAAGACTACCTTAAGCGTAAGAATGGACAAAGCAACCTCATGCACAGGCTCAAACGGAGGCCCCTGCAAGGCAGGACCAAGTTCAAGTCCCAGACTGGTAACATAGGCTTACGTGGGGGGCGCACATGAGTAACCCCCTGGAAAAAGGTCTTGACCAGATGATGCTGAGCAAAAGACCTCTGAAAGAAAACAGCCAAGGCAGAAACATGACCTTTCAGAGTGCTGAGTTGAAGTCCCAGATCCAAACCATGTTGGAGAAATTCCAGAATCCTAGGAATAGAAAACACTCTACAGGGAAAAGACTTAGCCTCACACCAGTCAATGTAGGTACGCCAAACCCTATAGTAGATGGAAGAAGAGGACTTCTTTCTGGCCCTGATCATGGTGTTAACAACAGAGGCAGGCAGCCCCTTTTCCATTAAGATGGAGGTTTCAGCAGCCAGGCCGTTAAAGCCAGCGTTTGTAAATTGGGGTAGCGTAGCCGCCCCTGAGTGAGCAGGTCTGGATCCCTGGGCAGGTCGTACTGATCTACCGCCAGCTGTACTATGTCTGCGAACCACACTCTTCTTGGCCAACGAGGGGCCACCAGTATTGCTGGCACCCCTTCCTGAGCTATCTTTCGCAGAACCCTTCCCAATAGGGGAAACGGGGGAAAGACATACAGAAGCTGAAAACCCTGCCAGGGCATTGTCAGAGCATCCATGGCTAAGACCAGAGGGCCCTGGGACAGAGACACAAAGACTGGAAGTTTGTGATTGTGACGGGAGGCAAACAGATCTGGCTGACCCCAATGGAGAGCGAATCACCCTGACACTGAGGGACCATTCCCCCAGGCGAGAAGTCCCCCTGCTCAGAGAGTCTGCCTCCAGATTCTCCACCCCCGGAATGTACAGAGCTGAGATGCAGGGAACATTGTCCTCTGCCCAGGACAGGATAAGAGACACTTCCTTGAGGGCCCCCTTGCCCCGGGTCCCTCCCTAATGATTGATGTAGGCAACCGCCGTCTGGTTGTCCGAGCGTACCTGAACTGCCCGACCCCGAAGGTGCGGGGTCAAGCGGGCTAGAACCAACCTGATTGCCCTCAGTTCCAGAACGTTGATAGGGGTGTGGGCCTCCTAACCCCACTGCCCCTGGAATGATAGGGATCTCCAGAAGCCCCCCCCCAACCTGTCAGACTGGCATCCGTGGTGACTGTCTCCCAGCAAGGGGCCAGAAAGGATCTGTCCATTAACAGGTTCCTTGAGTCCAGCCACCAAAAGAGGGACCGCCTGGCTAGGGGGGACAGAACCAACGCCTGATCCAGGGACACAGGGTCCCTGTCCCATACAGATAATAGGTGGAGTTGAAGAGGCCTCATGTGAAACTGAGCATAAGGAACCGCCTCGAAGCAAGACACCATCAGGCCCACCAGCTGCATTCCCTGCCTGATGGAAGGATGAGGGCAGGACAGAAGGAGCTGAGCTAGCGCTTGCAGACTGTCCTTCTGCTGAGGAAGAAAAATCCTGGCCCGAGCAGTATCCAGATTCATGCCCAGAAAAGGCTTCACCAAAGAGGGAGACAGGGAAGATTTGGAATGGTTTATCACCCAGCCGAATGACTCCAGTGTGGTCACCACTCGCTGAGTATCCAGCTCTGTCTGTTGGAAGGACGGAGAAGTGATAAGAATGTCGTCCAGATAGGGAAGAATGCAAATGCCCTGAGCTCTCAGCAGAGCCATAACGCCCGCCAGCACCTTGGTGAATACCCTGGGAGCCGAAGTAAGACCGAAGGGCAATGCCATGAACTGGTAATGCTGATCCTCCAGGGCGAACCTGAGGAATCTCTGATGGCCTGGAAAGACTAGAACATGGAGGTAAGCATCCTTGATGTCCACAGAGGTCATGAAGTCCCCTGGGCGCAGTGAACTTACAGCTGAGCGCAGAGTCTCCACGCCTGGATCTGACAAACTTGTTGAGATGCTTTAAGTCCAGGATGGGTCTGACAGACCCATCTCTTTTGGTAACAGTGAAAAGGTTGGAATAATAACCTTTGCCCCTTTCCCTTAAGGGCGCTTGGCAGATGACCCCCAGCTCCAGTAGATTCTGCACAGCAAGCAACAGGCCCTGAGCTGACAGGGGGTCTTGAGGCATCCGGGATCTGATGAATCTTGGGGGCGGCCAGGCTGCCAACTCTATCTTGTAACCGGAGGACACTACCTCCTGAATCCACCGGTCTGAGACATGATGCCTCCAGACGTGAGCAAAGAGCCGAAGCCGTCCCCCTACCCGGATGGGTGAGGGCGCCTCTTCATGCCTGAGGGAGCTTGGGGGAAGACTTAGACTTGGGACCCCAGGAGGGGCCAGTGCGGCCACGTCCTCTGCCCCTGCCCCAGAAATCACCTCGGGCCCCTGCAAATGAAGCTCCCCTTCCCATTCTGGACCCGCGGTAGGAGGGAAGAAAGGAGCCTGAACCCCGAAAGGGCCAAGACTGTCTCCTGTGCTGGGGTAACCTGCCTCCCTTAGCAAACAGGTCCAGGCGATCCCCAAATAGACACATTCCTTTAAAGGGGAACCCAGTGAGGGCCTTCTTGGCAGCGTTGTCAGCTGCCCACTGGCGCAGCCAAACCGAGCGGTGTATAGCCACCGCCAAGGCAGAAGCCCTGCCACACATTCTAATGGTATCATCCAAGGCAGAGAGGACATATGCAACAATTCCTCACAACGCAGAAGGGCTCTATACTCCTCACTAGCTGCATTATCAAGAGCCCCATCTAAAATACTCTTGAGCAGAGTCCTAATAGCCACAGCTGTAATGGCAGAGGCACAAACCGGGCGTAGCGCGGACCCCACACAGGCAAAGGCATGGGAAGCCAGCTGATCAATGCGCAGGTCCTCACCATCCCTCAGTGTAGTAGAGTCAGGGGAATGCATGACAGAAGTGTTGGACAACCCCAGAATTGGTGCATCCACTTCAGGAGGGGACGACCAACGCTTAATCACTTCAGCAGGAAAAGGGTACCTCTTATCCCAACTCTTAGGCGCCCCAGGGAGCCTGCTCGGACGTTCCCACTCTTTGAGCACAAGATTATTAAAGTGAGTTTGCTCAGGAAACTCCAAACGTGGCTTAGCAGTGTGAAACAACTCCCCCCCTTTACGCAATAGGCCACCCGGGATGCCCCAATAGCCCGCTAGGGAAGTGGGAGGTAAAGGCAGAATAGGCCTCTAATAGCAAAACTAAATAGAGGGGATAGGCCGGGAGAAACCACAATTAAGTTTGACCCTCCTGCAAGACATAAACAGAAAAAGGCCCGTAAGCGGTATGCATACATAATATATAATATAAAATAGGCCAGCCCGCAGGGGCACTTACAGACCGTGGTAGGTAGACGCCAACCACACAGCACGAGGAAAGCAAAATGGCGCAGCAGATACCTCGAGGGGCGGGCCGCGGAGACAGTGATGCAGGACGCGCCATCTGCAAGGCCCCACCCCAAAGAGCGTGAAGGCGCCCACGTGACCATGTCGGCCAATGATGGCGCAGCAGCGCCTGACGTAATGTCGCCGCTGACCGCGGAACGCCGTATAAGCGTACGTGGCGGCGGCAGCAATTTTAAAAGCAACAGTGCATAACAAACACGCGGCAAAAAGAAGCCAAGCATAACACATAATAAAAAACCCAAGGAGTGAAGAATACAGATACACAACACACACACACACCCCGAGAATTGTCAGAGAGAGCGAGGGAGGGCAGCGGCCAACCTAACAGGAGCCCACCAATGGACAGGGGAGAGGGGCACTAGCGTGGGAGGGGCATCCCATGGGCCTATACCGCCTACCCTTTGGTGGGGGATTGCGGTCGGAGCAGCGCTCCTTAAGCACCTGACATTGGTGCTGCCTACCATCACCCGACCAGTGCAGCCAAAGCTGGGAGGCAGAATAAAGAGGAACGGGTGGGAATAGTACAACAGGGCCGCAGGCTAATAGCCCCGCTCACCTGCGAGTAGAGAGAGTCATCGTCTTGCCATCACAGCACCGACTGCAGAGAAAACTGGGGATTTTGTGGGAGGTCCCTGGAATATAAGGGGCCAGGAGGAGCCACTTTTTTGCTGTCTCTGCAGTCCAGCGCCATCTTGTGGATGTATAACCCAAACGTAAGGAATTATCTCTGGAGCAGGACGTGCTGTATACTTAGAATAAAAGTATGGTGAATATCTGTGTGGTTATGTGTTACCCCTGATGGATTCTTATGGGGGATTCCTTTGGTAGGACTTTGTAATGCAGAGGTAAGGTGCGAATTGAAAGATGAGAGCCTATCATAATAAAACACAAAATCACATATCATAGCATAACTAAGCCTATTGCTAGGTCAATAAGGGGATAGTATATAATTTAGGATTAATTTTTATCCTATAGAGTAGCCCACTGGCATTATGTGTATAAGAAAGTGGTGAGCATGTGTCCCCACCTGGCCTGTTCTCTGTCTTAGGAATATCAAGATCAGGGGCCCCAGAGAAAGGGAGTAACAGATAACCACAGTCGGGAGGAATAAACAGCAGCCCCAGGGACTTATATGGGGCATTGTGGGACAGCCCAATAGAGACAGGACACAGGAAGATTGTAAGGCACTGATTTTCCCTTCAGTAAATAGATCCAATAATATTATCGTTAAGACCAATTTTTCTTGTTGGGAACTTAATAATCATCTTCTCCAGGAAAATAGGGAGGTATTGGGTAAGAATCCTCGTTTGAAGGTGCCTATATAATGTAGGTTTTCCTGTTTCCATGTTTCATATATATGATATAAACAACCAAGCAATAAGTGATCAAATATATGTAAATACATTTTTAAAACCCTTTTTAACATATTGTCACACTGTATTCCAGTTGTCCAACATGCAATTATTCAGTGGAATAGAGCAGTAGATAGCATGGGAGGCCCATGCCTGGATAGACAGCCTTTGTCTGGGGAGGCAGTCAACAGTGTTTTTTCCCGCTATACAATACAGTGGGAGACAAACCGCTTAAAATACAATGTTATAATAAGTACACCAACAAGGTCAAATGGCGGTTCCATCCCTTGACTAGAAACAAAGGAGGGGTGGCAGCCGCTCAGACCATTTTATAACCAACCTGGGAGGTGCACGTTAGCAGGGCAATTAGGATACAAAAGTCTTAAAGGAGCCACAGCACTCAAGCCTGTACAAGCCTTGTAGACCAACCTAAATCTGCAGAAGTATGCTTAAGCTGCACCACCAAGCGCCAAGGTGCCTCTGTGAGGTGCAGTCCTAACTCTAATCTCTGAGAGCCCCATTTGGGACATACAATGCAATAGATAAATTGGGAGAAGGCTTACCTGAGGTTGCCCTAAAACCTCGAGTGCAGCTAATGGGGTGGAAGGGTTGAAGACCTCATAGTACAGCCTAGACCCCACACCCCATGTGCTTGCACGCATTCAAAAGAAACAAAGGAGGAGTGGCAGCCACTCAGACCATTTTATAACTAACCTGGGAGGTGCACGTTAGCAGGGCAATTAGGTTACTAAAGACTTAAAGGAGCTGCAGCACTCAACCCTGTTAGCTTGCAGACCAAACTAAAATCTGTCTCTAAATCTGGTTAAAAACAAAGGACTCGGTCACACACATCTGCAGAAGTATGCTTAAGCTGCACCACCAAGCGCCAAGGTGCCTCTGTGGGGTGCAGTTCTAACTCTAATCTCTGAGAGCCCCATTTGGGACATACAATGCAATAGAATTTGTGCAAGTACATGGGGTGTGGGGTCTAGGCTGTACTGTGAGATCTTCGACCCTTCCACCCCATGGGCTGCCCTCGAGGTTTTAAGGCAACCTCAGGTAAGCCTGCTCCCAATTTATCTATTGCATTGTATGTCCCAAATGGGGCTCTCAGAGATTAGAGTTAAGACTGCACCTCACAGAGGCACCTTGGCGCTAGGTGGTGCAGCTAAAGCATACCTCTCTACTAAAAATTAAAAAGACCAGGTCCGAAACCTAGCCGTCCTGTCAAGCGACGTACAAATGTAATATCACCTATATATGTAATATAGGTGTGGATGCTGCCCATTTGTGTCATCTGGCAGAGAGGTTTGGTCAGCAACGAATAATAGAAAACATCAGATGAAATCCTTGTACAATTACAACACCAAATCAGTGGTCTATTTATTCACTTGCTCCATTTGTAATTTACAGTATATTGGTTGTACCACCAGAGCACAAAAAAAGTTTTATGAAACACATTTATAATGCAAAAAATTCATAATTGAATGTCGCTGGATACTTTTCCAGACAACACAACTCTGATTGTAGTAATCTGAGGGTCACCATTTTGGAACAGGTTACTTTAGGACTGCGTGGAAGAGACCTGTCAGCTATTCTACTCAAACGTGAAGCATGGTGGATTCTGTATTTTGATACTAGCATTTCAGTGGGTCTTAATGACCATTTGAATATTTCTCTTTGTATTTAAACATGGTCAGGTGGTTCCCAATCTTCAATAATCCTTTAAGTGGTTTTTAACTTTTAATTTCAATGTTAGCTCTTTTTTGTTGGGTTACAACTATATTATTTCCTATTATTGTCATTGCCATATAACCATAGTTTAGGCTATCACCCCACATTTTGACATTTGCGTTAATTCTTTACTCCAAAAATGAACTGAGATTTATTAAATGTATTGCTCAATTTGGATGATTTGGCTGGGTACATCATTTTTTTAATAGTAGCATACTTGTTTATCAGCGCCGTGGTATACCGAGTTGTATCTATTCAATACAGATACAGTGTAATTTAATTGGGGGCACCCAGCCTCTTATATCTTTCCTTTTATTGTATTTGTTTCTGTGCATACTTCATTACGCCGTCCTTGTTATCAGTGTATGCTTTCAATCTCTTTATTAGGTTATGTTTTACCGCGGTTTGGACCGAGGAACTGGAGAACTCATACATACTCAACACATATTGTGCCTCTACCATAACAGCAGGTAGTGCACCCTCCCCATGACTGAGCGCAGATTGGGGGGGATAATGGGCCTGTCTTATGGCCTGCACCACTAAGTGTCTCTGATTCATCTGCAGAAAACAGGATAATTGGGATAAAGGTGCCCCCAATGGCCTTAGCTTCCGGATTGCCCTGCTCAAGTACATCTTTAAGTACATCTCCAGCAAAAGCCCTTTATTTTATTTACAGAGCTCATGAGAAAGCCCAAAAACCTGTGTTCCTGTTGTGATCTGGCAAATGGCTCTAGGTTCACAGTACAGAGTTGGCACAACCTACCTGCCCACCATGTGGGTTGCTAATGCTATGTTAATGCTATCCCAGAGAGCTTGACTAATACTGAAAGTTTAATAAGTTAATAAAGTTTCTCCTTTCTAAGACCAAATAACTGTAGAAACGCAATATATTTATTTAGGCAGGATAACTATACCAAAACTTTAAATTTAAATCATCATAATCATAAATAAAAAAAAATAGATATCTCCCTCTCAGCAATTCTTTAATTATTTACGAATCAAAATGACATCATTTATTCATAAACAGTAAATTATGTTTTAGAATGTGGAAGAGAACACTAACACCGTTAAGTCAATCACTGTTAGAATTTCAATTTTCATTTTCAAGGACATGAGGGGAAATTAAAAATGCCATCACACTGGGCACTCTCCCAAGTAACTCTAAAATACTACAGAACTGGGTGAAAGCCCTCCCCAGGGGCATCCCAGTTTGGGATATCCTGCTGAGTAAAACTCCCTCTTCTTCAGATGTGTCCTGAGCTCCATGAACTTGCAGCTCCTCTCCCCCACCTTATCTTCCCTTTAAGTGCTTAAAGCAAGTCACCAGTCCCTAGTCATGAGGAAATGTCTGCCTCCTCCAAGACAGATATCCGTCCCTCTGCATGCCCACTCCATTTTTGCAATGGAGGGGGCATGATGTAGCGTGCTTGGCATGCCCCCTTCATTGTAGTGAATGGAGCAAACATGTAGAGTGGTGGCCTGCTGTGTTGAAGAAGGTGGCTGTTACCTTATAAATGGCACTGGACGGCTGCATGTACTTGGCAACTGGTGAGAGGAAAATATAGATATAATTTAAAGTTATGACCTGCTCATGTCAGTAAACAAAAGACCTAATTTCATTGCGAGCCTCAACCAAGCTCCTTGCTACCTGTCCAAGTGGGTGGCATCCACACAAAGGATCTCTCTGGTACAGTTCACACCACCTATAGCCTGTCTGGTCACAAGCTTGACCGGCAGAATTATCCCTGCGGGAAGGTGCACTGACCGTGGAATTTCAAAAAAATCCCACAGACATACCGGCTCCAGTACTGTACATGGAATTATGAAAATATCACCCATATTACACATAGACTGATCACATGTTTGGATTCTGAAGATCATAGTGCATGTGTACATGGGTCTCCTGTTACCTTTGGTTAAAAGCCATATAAAACAGCAGTGTCTGGTCTCATAGCATTTGCTGTGCCCCACTGGGTCCATTGGCACTAGGATAGTCTCTCTATGACCTTCCAACTTCCACCAAAAAGTTATGACATATATTATTTTCTAGAGGTTTTACCTGGGAGTTTCCAGGGGGAGGAGATTGAGGTCCATCCCTAAAGAGAGGGTGGAGTGTCCCACCTGTATAAGGTTTGAAGACTAGAGACTCTTTGTCTTTCTTCTGAGGGCCACATGTGACAAGTGGAGGGGGAACCAGAATCCAGTAGGCTCTACACACCCCTGTGGCTGGCTGCATCGCTGTGTAACATCTGTAATTAGGTAACTGACATACACTATAACTGCTCAACTCTGATTGTAACTACTCTCTTGTATTTGCATTGTATACTTGTAGTTTGTCTAGTGTGCTCTTAAAGTTGACCAAAAGTGCCCCTGGAGACTCCAGGCCTGCCTGATTCCCACTCCCTAGGGCATCTCAATTTGGGATATCCTGCTGTGTGAACCCCCCCCCCCCCCAATTCCCAGTAAAACCTACCTTATCCCCAATCAAATGGCGCATGCAAGGGCCCCATTGTAAGTTTTATCAAGGTGAAAGGGAGAATGTGCAACTCCCTAGAAAACCACTGGATGGCAGCACAACCCAATCAGAGTATCTAAACAATCATATAGTAAAAGATTTACATAATTTCATAAAAAGAGACACATTCCTACAAAATTGACAAATACATTGAAAACAATCCAAAATTAAACACTACAGGAGACATTACCAGACTGATAAAGAAATTTCAACAAGGGGAGAGATTATCTGTGCAAGCAATAAGAGAACTTAAAGCGGTCCTTCCCTCTGAATAAGATTCTATCTTATATGTTTCCCACACCCTGTACATACAGATCACATCCTACCTGCATCTACTGCATGTTATGAGCCTTTAAACGTCCAAGATGGCGGCTCATGGAACATCAGGCAGCCAGTGACTGTAAAGTGGACCAAAACCCTCAGACGGCCCTGGACTCCACCTGATTCTCTCTCCCCAGGGAATCCTGATTTTGGATGCCTTGCTGTGTGAAACCCGCCGAATCCCTTGTAAAACTTACCTGATCCCTGGTCTAACGAAGCATGCACTGGCCACTGTCAAACTATGCTACACCCTTGCGTCTTTGTGAGGCATTTGTGAATAGGCAGCAAAGTAATGCCCCCTGCTAGCAGGGATGTGGCTGTCAGCGGGCTCTGCTTCATTTGGATCCACTCAGGCTTTAGCTGATTTTTAACCAAAAAAGCAGAATGGGACTGGCCATCTGGGAGGGTTCACACAGCAGGGCATTCAAATTGGGAGGCAAGGATCAAATCCACTTTAAACATATAACTTAATTTTGAGCTGCTCTGTTATCTTGATCCCAAACCCACTCGCTCGTGCTTCTTTGTTATAGTGTACGTTACCAGGGCTGGCTTCTGCAGGGGTTCACACAGCATCCAAATTGGCAAGGCAAGGATCAAATCCACTTTAAACATATAATTTAACCTTGAGCTGCTCTGTTGTGCTTCTTTGTTATAGGACACGTTACCAGGGCTGGCTTCTGGCTTTAAATCATTCAGTTAATGGATCAGGGGTATATCAAACAGAGCTGGTGAAACTCCTATGGGGCTGGCAGGACACAGCTAACTGGTGGTAGTGAAAGGGCCCTGCAGCCTGTCAGTAAACTCGATGTCGCAGGAGGCGGGCTCACAAGGTACGGATTCCTCATGTCAGATTGGAAAAAATGGCATCTAATGACACAAGCAGATAAACTCTTTTGGTATAAGTAGACAGCAATGAGGATGTCCGCACTCTGGTCAGTGGGTAGGGTGCTCGACCCGGGGCGGTCCCAAACCCCACAGTTGATAGCAAAGAAAAGGGGGTGGATCTGCACTTCCTTAAAATCTGGATTTTATTATATGAAAATTAAAATCATCTCCATTCAAATGGTGCAAATAAACAGCAGCAGCAGAAAATAAAATCCAATGCAGACCCAGGCCAGTAAAGGGTGTGTGATCCTTCGGGTCTTTAGAGGCCCTTAGTCATAGATAAGGGGACCACAACACAGCACATGTTTTATAGTAAAGAGGAAAAAACTTTCCCAATGCAGCAGCGCAGCTCGCAGCAGCGGGGAGCCCCGAGCGTCCAAGGAAGCGATGACGTCAGTGTCAGGGAGGGATCACATCAACCAATCACAGGCGGCACCCGCGCCTGTGATTGGTTGAAATAAACCTCTCACATGGTTGAAAGAAATCTCTCACATGACACAGCGGGGCCAGCCAATGAGAGGGCGCAAACCACCCCTGGCAGCGACGTCAGCAAAACAAAAGCGTTACCTGGAGACAAGCCAGCAAGCCGAGGCCAGATCATCCAGGATAAGACAATTGACAATTGGCTGGGCTAGCTAAGCAACACAGTTTAAAGATAATATATCAGATAACAATTAATTATTAATAAAATGATGACACATGATTAAAATGTACAAGATTATAAAATATACAAAAAGAAAACATTCTTTATCCACAAAAGGTATAAGCCTTAATAGGCCAAGAGGGATAATGTGTAAGAAAGAAACCCGTTTCTATTTTGGTGTATAGATATATACAGATATATGCAAAATAAACAATATGACCTGAACCCATAAACTAACCAGTAAGGTTCAGGTGCATAGAAATCAGTAGACGTGGTTAAAGGAATTTTCCTAATTAAGTAGTCAAAAAAATAAACAATATATTATAGGTATAGACAAAATTCCTATCCCTATACTAACTATCTATCAGTAGTTAGTGAAACATCCCATCTATGGTTCATGCCCTGGGGAAATCTGGTGGCCAGAGTAAAAAATGCAGTAAGCCTCTCTAGCGAGTAGCTTTTTGCGTAAATCACCGCCTCTGGGACCCAAGGAGACTCTTTCGATGGCACTAATTTTAAAGCTGGCCCTTTGGTCATGAT
The DNA here is from genome assembly GCA_027917425.1 of Gastrophryne carolinensis. NCBI lineage: Eukaryota > Metazoa > Chordata > Amphibia > Anura > Microhylidae > Gastrophryne > Gastrophryne carolinensis. The sequence goes on along the minus strand of CM051237.1, from coordinate 410,194,455 downwards.
GGTATATATTATGATGGCGTGCAACATTAGAGTTCCTGGGATTATCCAACTTGTGGATACCGGATAAGTGTCCTGCAAGACGGATTTCTAGTTTCCGGGAGGTGCAGCCAACATATTGCTTATTACATATGTTACAGATAATAAGGTAAATTACTGAGCACGAATTGCAATTCAAAATTGTTTTTATACTATACCTCATACCAGTAATAGTAGAGGTGAAATATTTTCACTTATCCACCTTATCGCACATACCGCAACGGTTGCCCCCACAAGGAAAACAACCCATGGTGGACATGTTGGTTTCTGCACGTTATGCGATTGAAATAGACTGGAAGACAATAAGTTGCCTAGGCTAGGTGACCGGCGACTAACAATATGTATCCCTTTATCAACAACAGTTTGTAATAGTGGGTCTGCCCAAAGCATAGGGAGGTTTTTTCTAAGGATACCTGCCACTTGTTGGAATTCTGTGGTGTAAGGTGTACTGAACACCAGTCTCCCTTGTGTGATTTTGTTATTAGTCTTCTTGCCGGTCAGCATGGACGCCCGATTCTTATTAAGGGCAATGGTTTTAGCCCGAGTGAGCATCCATGGGGGTATCCCCTAGCTCTTAACCTAGATTGAATCAAGGATGCTTCTTCCTCGAATGATTCTGTCTTGGAGCAATTCCTTCTGCTCCTTATCATCTCTCCCACAGGTATAGATTTGATTGTATGTGGCGGATGACAGCTAGTAGCCTGCAGGATACTATTGCTGGCAGTAGGCTTACGAAAAGTGCATGTGTGCAAAGTGTTGTCATGCATATCAACCAGAGATTTCAAATCCAAGAATTCCGCCATCGATGGGCTCGATTGTGCCGTAAAACTCAAGTTTAGGTCATTCTCATTGCAATGTGCTATAGATTGAAGTCAGTGGTATTGCCAGTCCAAATTAAAAGCAGGTCATCTATATAGTGATAAAAGAGAGCTATATTTGACCTTCAAAGGTTGCTGCAACCATAGATGTTGTGGTGATCCCACCATCCCATATACAGATTCACCAGAGAAGAAGAAAAGGGAGCACCCATAGAGGCACCGCACTGTTGTATGTAGAATGACGAATCAAACATAAAATAATTATGAGTGAGAAGGAACTCTGTGGCCATGATAATAAAATTACAGAGATCATCACTATATTCAGCATAATGGCACAGATGGCATTGAAGAGCTCAAATGGCTAGATTGTGGGGAATGCTAGAATACAGGGAAGCCACATCCATGGTACAGATAGTGGACCCTATTGTTAATTGATGTGTGGACAAGATGGTAATAAGATGTCCAGAATCGCGGAGGAAACTCGGGAGGCATAGAACCAGGGGTTGTAATGTGGAATCAAGCCACTGTCCGAGTGGCTCATTCAATCCACCAATTCCTGCCACTATGGGTGTTCCCCTAGGGGGGTATTCATTCTTGTGGATCTTAGGCAAATGATGGAAAAGGGGGATAGCCGGATCTTGAACCTTTAAATGGTCATCTTCAATGTGAGTACACCGAGAGCGACACCTTCATCCACAAGTTTATACAATTTAGTTTGAAATGTTCTGGTGGGGTCCCCCTTTAGATTCTTATAAGTTGTAGTGTTGCTAAGTTGGCGTAATGCCTCATCCCTATAAGCTATTTTATCCCAAATAACCACCTTTCCACCTTTATCTGCCTGCCTTTTCACTATTTGTGTGTTATTTCTTACCTGTTGTAAGGCCCTGGCCTCCTCCTGGGATATATTTTGCACTTGTTTGTAGCATGTGCGGGACTGAAGATCCCGTAGGTCACGCTCAACTGCCTCTTGAAATAATCCCAGAATATCCCTGCGTGACTGCACTGGGTAGAAATCTGGATTGCTGACATGGGATGCCCCCGGGGGTGTATAGATGTAAAGGCCGACTTTTGGCCTAGTTCATACTGCAATTGTTCTATGTCAGTGATTCTACAGAACTCCTTAAAAGTCACTGCCCTTCAAATCATCCATCTCATTCTCTGGATCAGAGGAAGGGTCAGTGAGTTGTGGAGCAGAATCACTGATCTGATTATCTGAGCTAGAAAAATGTCTCCCGGGAGTAAGGGATCTGACCAGTTTATTAACATCTAAAATTGTTCTAAATAAATCAAAATGATTATCGGGCACAAAACACAAACCTCTAGAGAGTATCGAAATCTCAGCAGGAGTGAGCTTGTAATCTGAGAGGTTAAGGACATTAACAGACGTTAGGTCCTGCCTCTGCGTGTATTGTGCCTCCTGCTGGGTTTCTTCCTCTGGAACGCGTTATCATGGGGGTAGGTGGTGCCTGTCCATGGTCCCCTAAAAAACGGGTATCGTCATCGTTAGTAATCCATGTATCACGATTCTGGGAAGGTTGATCTCTCCTGGGCTTCCTGGGGTGATATCCTGCTGACGGATCTGAGCGGTTAGTACCGAGACTGGAATCATCAGTGTCCGAGTCCATAGTTAGAAATGTGACCATCTTAGGTCTACTGGTTTTCTTAAGAATAGATCTAGTGGACTTCTTAGAGTAGTAAAAGTGTTCCAGTCATATACTCTCCCTGCTAGATAGTCTTCTGAATCTCTTTGATATTTACGCCGTTTGGAGACTATCACGTTACTCTCTAATTTTTCATGAATAGTTAACATCTTACGTTACAGATCATTAACGATTTGTTAGCCTCTAAGTCTGTAGAGGACTTTTCTAGAGAGGTTTGAAGCTCGTCCAATCTTTGCCCCTGATATTCAACCAATATGCTCATAAGCGATATGGAGGCTTCCGTTAGTACATTGTTCCAACGTTCTTTGAAGGAATCAGGGAGCTCAAACGTGGGAAACCTCTTTATATGTAGCCCCCTTGGTATCATTTTGTCATCTATGTATTTCGAAATTGTGGACATATCCCACCAAATGCGGGTCTCCTTGCTCAGGAGTTCACCGTGTAACTTGAAAAGGGAATGTAGGTCCACCTGAGATTCCACAGATTCGGTGGGTTTAGTAGAAAAAGTGTCCAGCTGGGCTAAACGTTTCCTCTTATCAGTGAACATCAAGTCCATCCCTGAAGGGAAGCCTGGATCCTGTCCGGCTGTTGCTGGAATAGAGGTGGCCATGATTTATACGTCACCAGGAGATGTCAAGGTACCAGGTGCTGGAAATCAGGATGAAAATAGAAGTAGACAGCAATGAGGATGTCCGCACTCTGGTCAGTGGGTAGGGTGCTCGTTCCGGGGCGGTCCCAAACCCCACAGTTGATAGCAAAGAATAGGGGGTGGATCCGCACTTCCTTAAAATCTCGATTTTATTATATGAAAATTAAAATCATCTCCATTCAAATGGTGCAAATAAACAGCAGCAGCAGTCAATTGTCTTATCCTGATCTGGCCTCGGCTTGCTGGCTTGTCTCCAGGTAACGCTTTTGTTTTGCTGACATCGCTGCCAGGGGTGGGTTGTGCCCTCTCATTGGCTGTCCCCCGCGGTGTCATGTGAGAGGTTTCTTTCCTCTGATTGGCCCGCAGGTGCTGCCTGTGATTGGTTGATGCGATCCCTCCCTGACGTCATTGCTTCCTCGGATGCTCGGGGCTCCCCGCTGCTGTGAGCTGCGCTGCTGCATTGGGAAAGTTTTTTCCTCTTTACTATAAAACATGTGCTGTGTTGTGGTCCCCTTATCTATGACTTAAGGGCCTCTAAAGACCCGAAACGCGTCAAAGAACCACACACCCTTTACTGGCCTGGGTCTGCATTGGATTTTATTTTCTGCTGCTGCTGCTGTTTATTTGCACCATTTGAATGGAGATTAATTTTAATTTTCATATAATAAAATCGAGATTTTATGGAAGTGCAGATCCACCACCTTTTCTTTGCTATAAACTCTTTTGGTATGTCCATTAAACAAGCAGGAGCAACCAACTCCATTATCTCAGCAATGAGGATTATGGCAAATTGTAAGTCACTCGTGACTTTTTTGCGCACCATTTCTTGACAACAAAAAAACACACAGCAAGAAAAATATCATTGTAAATTGTGAGTTAGTTTTGCCCTTTTAATATGCTCTCCATAATGTTTCCTGTCCAAACACAAGGCATTCAGGACCATCCAGGCGTCCCTTGTCTTGCCTTGTCTGTTCTTTGTGATACAGTAATTCCTTGCTATTTTTTTATACTCACAAAGCGCTATAAAGGATGGGGAAAAAGAAGCTCATTCAAACTCTGATATTTTCACTACTTTTAATCCTCCCAAAACAATGTCCTCACATCCTTATGCCTTGCAGGTTTCAATTGCTTATTCCAAAATGTGCTAACAATGAGATAGTTTAATGTGCACTCTAGTGTATTTCTCCAAAGAGATAGTTTTTATTCTAAAAGCAAAAAAAACCTAAACCATTGTTGCTTAGAAACCAGATCTTCACACTTTCTCTGTGGAAGACTTTTTATCGACTGCTTGCTAATCTAACTCTTCTGAGAGTTAAAGCTGAACTCCAGGAGGATTCAAAGAAACACTCTTTGCTCCAGTCATGTATGCAATAAATCTGCCATCCAGCAAAGCACAAAAGAAAGCTGGACCTTCACTAAATATAAAAAGTCTGAAATTCTAAATTCAATACAGCAGCTTGATGTCGCCATATGTACCTGAAACATGTTTCCTCTTCCACAAAGTTGCAGCAGCAACCTTTTACCTACAGCCCCTTTCTAGTTCACTTGAGGTGAATGTGCCCAAAGAGCACTCAATAGGATTTAATGACATATTTACATGTAGGAAAGGTGAACTGACCATTTTTTGGGGGTCTCAAAGTGGTACACTTATCTAAAGTGACCACTAACATAAATGAGTGTGATTTGGAGGTGTGGCTTATCCTCAAGTTTTTGAGGAACAAATATCCACTGCATTCTATGCTATTCCTCTTTGTGTAAGTAGGTGTAGCCTTGTCCCCAGACATATGCTTAAAGGGACTCTCTAGGCAAAAAACATAAACTATCATTCAGCAGCTCTCCTCATCATGGCTGCCCCTCTCCCTTCCTGTCAGAACTCAACTGCTCCTGGAAGTAGAAACAAGGCAAAGAGTAGTGACACACACCCTGAATTCCTTGCCATAGACCACCAATCATAGGGCTTCTCTGGTGGTCTATAGCTCCGCCCTCCATTTGTCAGCTTAGCAAGAATGAGCACACTAGTATTGTGCAGCCTGAGACTACACTGTAACTCACCATTCCGCAGCTCTGCCCATCATTTGCACGTGGCAACATTTAATTAGTGTTTCAATTACCACTGCACCTAAGTGTCATGAAGGTAATCCTGTTGCCTAGCCAGGAATTCTACATGTATATAGCAGCAATTTCAGTTCCAGCCAGCATCTAGGTTAAAAGTCTTCCTTTATTTGGTTGAATTAAAAAGGTCACAGGTTACAGAAATCTATAAAGTGAAATTTGGTATACACTACGCGTTTCAGCGCTCAAGAAGAGATTGTATATGTAGTGCAATGCAGAGAGCAGTGCCCGGAAATAAAATGCAGTTATAGTATACCAGCAGATTGCCCAACACAGTAAAGACAACCTCTCTGGCAGGACTCTGCTGTGTACATACACCTGAAGGACACTGATTTGTTTGTAGTCAGGTTTCAGCTTTAGACACAAAGGGAGATTAAAATGAAGAACATTCATTGACTTCTATGTTTAATGCTGCGTTAAAGTCATATTTCAGGCAAAGGGAGTCCATGAATGCCATGGACTCCCAAAGTGCATGCGCACACTCCCAAGAACAAACTCCCAAAGTGCATGTGCACACTCCCAAATGCTATGAACAGGTACATTTACTAAATAAGATGCATTGCAGACGTATCTTAGGAAATTATTAATAAACACAATATTTGTATAATACATTGGACTGAATAGTACATGAATTGTCTTAAAGGGCCAGCATTTGATGACCTTATACATAAACAGTGTTTCAGCCACATTTCTCTGGGGGAAATCTAATGCTAGTGAATAATGTATGAACAGTAATCACTATCGACATAAACAAACCATGCACTTATGGATTTTCTTTGAGGTATATATATTTTATTTATTCAATCTATGAAATGAATAATCATGTACAATAGAAAAACTAATTAATTCATATTTCATTGCTCCCCTTTTTCCAATATAAGAGCATTGAGAAAGCCGAATGAACAGGCGAAACATGTCTGCCCACTAAAAAGATTCTGTGAGAATGAAAAGTGAATAAGAAAGACCAGGGAGCATAATATGCAATGGTATCCATGTAAATAATGTGTGATATATGTATTAATACATGATGCAATGCAATGAAGTATATAGATGCACATGAATACAATACATGAAAGCAACTAATGGATTTTTTTAATGTGTATGTATTTTATATTTAATGTGTATGAATAAATATTTTTGTGGCTAAACAGTGAGGTCATGGTCAAAAGTGTATTTTCATAGAACCGGGAATTGCCTAAACCTGGAATCAGCAGGGTGCACTCCCAAATGCACACTCAAAGTGGATGTGCACACTCCCAAACGTGCATGCGCGCACTCCCTAGCGCACTTGCCTACACTCCCAAAGTGCATGAGTGGATTCCCAAATGCACATATGCGCTTTGGGTAAGTAGGTGGGTTGGTATGGTAAGTAGCTGGCTTGCTGTGTGGGTGGTTAGGATAAGTAGGTGGCTTGGTGGGTGGGTAGGTACACAAGGGGACTGGGCAGCTGATAGCTCCCAGCTCCTCCAGCAGTGGGCAGTGGAGCTGAGTGAAGCCTCCCCTCACCCCGCCTACTGACAGGGCTCAGTCTCTGGGGGGCACTGCTTCAAGGAAGAGGAAGGGGGGCACTGCTGTTTTGCTCCCTGCAATGGGCAGGAGTAGAAAGGGGCGCGCCGCTGCTTAGCTCTGAGCATCGGGCCAGGAGCAGAGGAGGGAGGCAGGGCATCCTCGGTAACTTATAGTCCAATGGTTCCAGACGGTGGAACTGCGCTGAACAGAAGGTAAGTATCACCTTTTTTTTGGGTTTTGACTGCTTAGTCCATTTATTTAGCATATATGGGATGGGGTAGAGCTATTCATTACCTTTTACCTCCACATGCTCACCTCCACATGCTTGCAAAAAGCATTTCCAAGCAGGGGCATACATAGAGGCAGCTGCTACCTGGCAGAAGGGCCCGGTGCAATGTGCCTCCCCCTACTTTCAGCACTTAGCACCAGACTGGTGCCATAGCAGTATTGCACGCTGTCTGCAGGGTCCACCTGTGGCCAGAATTGTAGGTCCCACAAGGGCAGAACTAAGATGCCAGCGCATCGTTCCCACTCTGGAAAACAACTTGATATCTTAATGCCACCCTATGGAACATTACTTCTCCTTCAAGAGGACCAACAGCCATTTATGACCGCATTTGACTGCATTACATGTCTGTACATGACCAATTTTGCTCTAATGAAGCCCTTGGATTTACAACTTTAACACCCTAAAAAGTTGGGACGCTGTGTAAAATGTGCAGAAAGATGAATGCAATGATTTGGAAATCTGTTATAACCATATTTTACTATATGGTTATATAGAGCATGTTTGAGAAGTTGAAAGTTAGACACTTTTTCGTTTTAAAGTGGACCAACACTTTCCCGGATCCCTCCCCAATTCCCCATCCAAAATCGGGATGCCCCGCTGTGTGAAACCCCCCAGGACGCCCAGGAACCTTACCTTGATCCCGACCCAACAGCGCATGTGCGTGCCGCGGCCGCACCTCGCGCTTCTCTCTAGCAGGGCGGGCGCGCTCCCTGTTAGAGGGAAGCGTGAGATGCGCCCGCCAGCGTGCTCTGAGCCGCTGTGGTTGTACGTCCCTTGGACGCACATACCACAGCGGCTCCGAGCGCACTGATTGGACGAGTGCCTGCGCATGTGCTGTAGGAGTGGGGTGAGGTGAGTTTTTACGAGCGATCGGGGGGGGGTTCACATAGTGGGGCACCCCCGATCGGGGTGGCCTGGGGAAGTGGACCAAGACCCAGGATAGTAAAAATCCTGGGTGTTGGTCCACTTTAATTAAACAAAAAAAATAATAACTCACTCAGAAACACATCTCAATTAAGTTGGAACAGGGCCAAGTCTACCCATGAGAGCCATGCCAATTATTTGGTGAAGCAAGGTGCTCCTCCGGTGTGAATTGCAACCTTCATCTCAGGGAGCTTTTTAATTTTACTACACATTATAGATGAGGGACATCATTTTTCCAAATAGGTAAGGTAAAAAAATGGCCTGCATAAGACCAGCTTTCATTGAAACCAATGGACGCTGGCCCGAGAAACAAGCCACACCCACCCACGGCCTTGAACGTGTTTGTGTGTGGCGGCGGCAGGCAGCGGATGGCGAGTTCCGGTAGGCTGTATGTGTGTACATGCCTCTTTGTTTCTCTGCATGGGTCCCAGCGGCAGCGAGCAAGAGGGGCATGTGGGGGGGGGGGGGGGGGGGCGGGAGATGGTGCACAGGCTGTAATGGGGTATGCTGCCCACTGGCTGTAATGGGGCATGCTGCCCACTGACTGTGTGATGGGGCATGCTGTCCACTGGCTGTGATGGGGCATGCTGTCCACTGGCTGTGATGGGGCATGCTGTCCACTGGCTGTGATGGGGAATGCTGCCCACTGACTGTGATGGGGTATGCTGCCCACTGGCTGAAATGGGGCATGCTGTCCACTGACTGTGATGGGGAATGCTGTCCTCTGGCTGTAATGGGGCATGCTGCCCACTGGCTGTGATGGGGCATGCTGTCCAATGGCTGTGATGGGGCATGCTGTCCACTGGCTGTGATGGGGCATGCTACCCACTGACTGTGATGGGGCCTGCTGTCCACTGGCTGTGATGGGGCATGCTGTCCACTGGCTGTGATGGGGCATGCTGTCCACTGGCTGTGATGGGGCATGCTGTCCACTGGCTGTGATGGGGCATGCTGTCCACTGGCTGTGATGGGGCATGCTACCCACTGACTGTGATGGGGCGTGCTGTCCACTGGCTGTGATGGGGCATGCTGTCCACTGGCTGTGATGGGGCATGCTGCCCACTGACTGTGATGGGGCATGCTGCCCACTGTGATGGGGCATGCTGCCCATTGACTGTGATGGGGCATGCTGCCTACTGACTGTGATGGGGCGTGCTGTCCACTGGCTGTGATGGGGCATACTGCCCACTGACTGCGATATGGCATGCTGTCCACTGGCTGTGATGGGGCATGCTGCCCACTGACTGCGATATGGCATGCTGTCCACTGACTGTGATGGGGAATGCTGCCCACTGGCTGTGATGGGAAATGCTGTCCACTGGCTGTGATGGGGCATGCTGCCCACTGACTGCGATATGGCATGCTGCCCACTGACTGTGATGGGGCAAGCTGCCCACTGACTGTGATGGGGCATGCTGCCCACTGTGATGGGGCATGCTGCCCACTGACTGCGATATGGCATGCTGTCCACTGGCTGTCATGGGGCATGCTGTCCACTGGCTGTCATGGGGCATGCTGCCCACTGACTGTGATGGGGCATGTTGCCCACTGACTGTGATGGGGCATGCTGTCCACTGACTGTGATGGGGCATGCTGTCCACTGACTGTGATGGGGCATGCTGTCCACTGGCTGTGATGGGGCATGCTGTCCACTGGCTGTGATGGGGAATGCTGCCCACTGACTGTGATGGGGTATGCTGCCCACTGGCTGTGATGGGGCATGCTGTCCACTGGCTGTAATGGGGCATGCTGCCCACTGACTGTGATGGGGCATGCTGCCCACTGACTGTGATGGGGCGTGCTGTCCACTGACTGTGTGATGGGGCATGCTGTCCACTGGCTGTGATGGGGCATGCTGTCCACTGGCTGTGATGGGGCATGCTGTCCACTGGCTGTGATGGGGAATGCTGCCCACTGACTGTGATGGGGTATGCTGCCCACTGGCTGTGATGGGGCATGCTGTCCACTGGCTGTGATGGGGTATGCTGTCCACTGGCTGTGATGGGGCATGCTGTCCACTGACTGTGATGGGAAATGCTGTCCACTGACTGTGATGGGGAATGCTGTCCACTGGCTGTAATGGGGCATGCTGCCCACTGGCTGTGATGGGGCATGCTGTCCAATGGCTGTGATGGGGCATGCTGTCCACTGGCTGTGATGGGGCATGCTGCCCACTGACTGTGATGGGGCGTGCTGTCCACTGGCTGTGATGGGGCATGCTGTCCACTGGCTGTGATGGGGCATGCTGCCCACTGACTGTGATGGGCCGTGCTGTCCACTGGCTGTGATGGGGCAAGCTGCCCACTGACTGTGATGGGGCATGCTGCCCACTGTGATGGGGCATGCTGCCCACTGACTGTGATGGGGCATGCTGCCTACTGACTGTGATGGGGCATGCTGTCCACTGGCTGTGATGGGGCATGCTGCCCACTGACTGCGATATGGCATGCTGTCCACTGACTGTGATGGGGCATGCTGTCCACTGGCTGTGATGGGGCATGCTGCCCACTGACTGCGATATGGCATGCTGCCCACTGACTGTGATGGGGTATGCTGCCCACTGACTGCGATATGGCATGCTGTCCACTGACTGTGATGGGGAATGCTGCCCACTGGCTGTGATGGGAAATGCTGTCCACTGGCTGTGATGGGGCATGCTGCCCACTGACTGCGATATGGCATGCTGTCCACTGACTGTGATGGGGCATGCTGCCCACTGACTGTGATGGGGCAAGCTGCCCACTGACTGTGATGGGGCATGCTGCCCACTGTGATGGGGCATGCTGCCCACTGACTGCAATATGGCATGCTGTCCACTGGCTGTCATGGGGCATGCTGTCCACTGGCTGTCATGGGGCATGCTGCCCACTGACTGTGATGGGGCATGCTGCCCACTGACTGTGATGGGGCGTGCTGTCCACTGACTGTGTGATGGGGCATGCTGCCCACTGACTGTGATGGGGCATGCTGTCCACTGACTGTGATGGGGCATGCTGTCCACTGACTGTGATGGGGCATGCTGTCCACTGGCTGTGATGGGGCATGCTGCCCACTGACTGTGATGGGGCATGCTGCCCACTGACTGTGATGGGGCATGCTGTCCACTGCCTGTGATGGGGTATGCTGCCCACTGGCTGTGATGGGGCATGCTGTCCACTGGCTGTAATGGGGCATGCTGCCCACTGACTGTGATGGGGCATGCTGCCCACTGACTGTGATGGGGCGTGCTGTCCACTGACTGTGTGATGGGGCATGCTGTCCACTGGCTGTGATGGGGCATGCTGTCCACTGGCTGTGATGGGGCATGCTGTCCACTGGCTGTGATGGGGAATGCTGCCCACTGGCTGTGATGGGGCATGCTGTCCACTGGCTGTCATGGGGTATGCTGCCCACTGACTGTGATGGGGTATGCTGCCCACTGGCTGTGATGGGGCATGCTGTCCACTGGCTGTGATGGGGTATGCTGTCCACTGGCTGTGATGGGGCATGCTGTCCACTGACTGTGATGGGAAATGCTGTCCACTGACTGTGATGGGGAATGCTGTCCACTGGCTGTAATGGGGCATGCTGCCCACTGGCTGTGATGGGGCATGCTGTCCAATGGCTGTGATGGGGCATGCTGTCCACTGGCTGTGATGGGGCATGCTGTCCACTGGCTGTGATGGGGCATGCTGTCCACTGGCTGTCATGGGGCATGCTGCCCACTGACTGTGATGGGGCATGCTGCCCACTGACTGTGATGGGCCGTGCTGTCCACTGGCTGTGATGGGGCAAGCTGCCCACTGACTGTGATGGGGCATGCTGCCCACTGACTGCGATATGGCATGCTGCCCACTGACTGCGATATGGCATGCTGTCCACTGGCTGTCATGGGGCATGCTGTCCACTGGCTGTCATGGGGCATGCTGTCCACTGGCTGTGATGGGGCATGCTGCCCACTGGCTGTCATGGGGCATGCTGTCCACTGGCTGTCATGGGGCATGCTGTCCACTGGCTGTGATGGGGCATGCTGCCCACTGACTGTGATGGGGCATGCTGTCCACTGCCTGTAATGGGGCATGCTGTCCATTGGCTGTGATGGGGCATGCTGTCCACTGGCTGTGATGGGGCATGCTGTCCATTGGCTGTGATGGGGCATGCTACCCACTGCTTGTAATAGGGAATGCCACACACTGCTTGTAGTAGGGGATGCCACACTGCTTGTAATAGGAGATGCACTCACTGCCTGTAATGTGGGATGCCGCACACTTCCTTTATTCAGGGATGCCACTCACTGCCTGTAATGTGGGGTCTGTAATATGGTGATGGGGAGGTTCTGCACACTGTCTGTAATGGGTAGTTTGGGAGGGTTTATTTTAGAACACCATTTGGTATCTTCTCCAAAACCTAGGTGCTTGTTATGTGGTGAAAAATACGGTAATAAAAAATGCCTACCTCATTCAAAAAACGATATATCTTCTGGTAAAATGCCCCGTCACAGGTGATACAAACATTTTTTATTGCACTTTCTTGTCTGGTAAAATTAAAAAGTACAAAGATGTAGGTTGCAATTTACACCTCAAGGTACACCAAAGTGCACCATGCTTCATCAAATAACTAGCATGTTGCTGGAGTTTGGGAAGAGGAATGTTGTCCTATCTTTTCCTCTATATTGGAGAGCACCAGGGGACATAATGGCCATTAGACCACTTTTTTGTGTGGTCGTTGAGGAATGCAATTGAAAGGAGGGCACTGCCATAGCTTCTAGCCAATGATGCAGGAAATGAAGGAGAGGCACATGGGACATCCTACACTGAGTGAAAGTGGGTGATCTGGGGGGGGTTCACACAGGGATGCATCCTACATTGGGATGATCCTGGGGCAGGGACCAATCATCAGGATAGTCCAAGTCCTGATGATTGGTCCACTTTAACTTACATTTGTTGATTGCACTGCGAACTGTGTTCACAGACAATGATTTCCTGATGTATTCCTGCAGCTATTTGCAATATCGATTCCTGACTATTTTTAATGCACAACCATGTCGGGCTTAGTCCCTGGTACATACGGCCAGTGAATCTTTTGATGATCTGTTGTAGACAGTGATTTATTAAATGTCTTTGCAATTTTACGTTGAGAAACATTTTTCTGAGTTTGACTCTCTAACATGATCTCTTTTGTTTACACACTTATGTGACTTACTACCACTTATTTTTCCAGCCTTTCGTTAACCCTATCCTAACTTTTTTTTTGAGATGTGTTGCCATTAATTTCTAAATTTCAATTTTGTTTTCAAATGAAATGAAATAATGTCTCAATTTTTAACTTGAACTGATATGTGTTCTATGCTCTATTGAGAATAAATAACGGCAATACGAGATGCCTACATTATTACATTGTTTGTTTGTTTTTTAATTTTACCCAACTTTTTGGTTGTATATAGTTATTAAACTTTCTTGTAGCTTTTATTAGTTGATGTTTTACAACATCAATCCCTTTACTCTAATTATATTCCTCCTAATGATTAATAACCAAATCTAGTTTATATGGTACATAAATATACTTTTGGCACCTTTTCTTTATGTAACAGTTTGGTAGTTCTGTATTCCAATCAAATAAATCCACACCCCGATTTGTAAACATTATACATTATACATTGTACAGTACATCTACCAACAGCATGCAAGCACTCACTGCAAATGATGCCTCAGTGCCATAAATCAGATTTTAATGGCATCATCTTAATATATTAAACCCAGATTGCTGCAGGCTTCTGTTGTACACAAGATTAGAATACTTAATGGGGTAAATGGATGACATTAATTAGTAACTTTCTAATTCATTAGCCTGCAACTACTATTCTTAATCAAGCCACTATGGAGCTTGAGCAAGATTATACCCACAATGAATTGTAGTATTTACAAGCACAAGGCTTTTAGCTTTTCAAATTGAACCTGGCTTCTCACTTTTTATCCAGCCACTGTTGTGAATGCAGCTCTGTAACTTAAAGCAAACCCTCACCCTGAATAAGAGTCTATCTTATATGTTTCCCACACCCTGTACATACAGATTGCCCACTTTAAAAATCATCCTACATGCATGAACAGAGTTGCAGCCCACTGGGGGAAAGAATAAGTAAGTGATTAAAAACTTAAAATATATTAATTTTAGATGCTGGGGAATAGTTTTTTAAGGGTTTATGCTTTTCATGAAATCACGCTGAAGGTCCGGTTTAGAGCAGACCAAATATAACAAATTATTTTTTAACCCACTTATCCTAATACTCACCTACTCTATGGTTCCACTGGTGGATTAGACAGCGTGGATCCACTCTGTAAATCACTAAACAGCCTGGCGGGGGCGATAAGTGTGGGGGGTGGCAGGATATACCTGGGCAGGAATTCAGTCTTTTGGACTCTAGGGCCCTTATTTAACAAGGGATAGCGCCAGTAATGACGGTAATGACGGTCACCGCCACGAGAACGCCGGCTCCCCACCACAATCACACATTTATCAAGCCGATCCTGCTTAGCGACTGAGATAGCGCCAGCGACTCATTCATCATTATTCCAGCCTCACCCCACAGCGCCAGCGATCGACCTTGAACAGCGCCAGGTATGACCTCTCGCTACCTGGCGCTCTCCAATGCATTTCAATGGAACAATCTTTAAATATTAATACTTAATTGTTAATAATTTTTTTTTTTTTTATGTGAAAATTTCTGTTACCACTTCTGCCATGTTAGATATTTTTTTTAAGGTAAGAAAAAAATAAAAAAAAAATTTGTGCAGAATTGATATTACAGGTCTGATATTAATGTATTCATATTCCAAAATGTTTTTATAAACTTGTTTTTATTGGTTTCCCAAAATATGGTTGTTTGGGGGTTAAAAAACTACTTTTAACCCATCGCCGCCAGCGCTCTGGAGTTTAAACATGCATTTCACAGCGCGAGAATTTTTGGAGCGTGATTTGTTAATGAATATGGTGGGAGCCGTTCGCTATGGCCATTCGCTATCATGCGCACCCATACAGCGCGGAACCTGTCAAATAGCGACTCCTGACCCAAAATTCAACATTACTGCACATTACTGCACATTACCGACTGAGTCGCTGTCAACAACCGAACAACGGCCAAGCACAGCGACTACTAGCGGGCGCTGTGAAAATACTGCTACAGTCGCTCATCTGTCGCTACCTGGCGCTATTAATGAATCGGCCTCTAAGAGTCTATCTTATATGTTTCCCACACCCTGTACATACAGATTGCCCAAATTAAAAATCATCCTACATGCATGAACAGAGTTGCAGCCCACTGGGGGAAAGAATAAGTAAGTGACTAAAAACTTAAAATATATTAATTTTAGATGCTGGGGAAATGTTTTTTAAGGGTTTATGCTTTTCATGAAATCACGCTGAAGGTCCGGTTTAGAGCAGACCAAATATAACAAATTATTTTTTAACCCACTTATCCTAATACTCACCTACTCTATGGTTCCACTGGTGGATTAGACAGCGTGGATCCACTCTGTAAATCACTAAACAGCCTGGCGGGGGCGATAAGTGTGGGGGGTGGCAGGATATACCTGGGCAGGAATTCAGTCTTTTGGACTCTAGGTCTAGTTTACCCTTTAAACCAATCCAACACCCACTGCCAATCTGCATGGAGCATCCAGATTCGTGGACCCCCGAGATAACCCAGTTTGTTGCGATTGTTCACTCACAGATATGTGGTCCACAGTATCTCTGCAATTCCAGCTGACACACACCGTTTAAGCCCTGGCAGGTGATCATGGCACCGGATTTCACTAGGGGAATGTGGTGGAGGTAAGAGATTGCAGGCGCAAGCTATATGCCCCCCATGCCCAGAATTGTTCTCAACAAAATGGGTATTAGTCTGCTTTTATGAGATTGGTTGACCAACCACTGGTATACTTATTTACTTTTACTTTTTTGTCATTGTATGTATCCTAAAAAAAAATAGATCCTTACCACTTTCTGTTTTCTACTATTCTCATGTAACACCTGGTAAGTGCATTAAATGCACATGAATAGTTTTCATCACCCTTTGGGGAAGTTTTGTGCTATAGAACAATATAGATTACACTATATAGATCACACGACAACCTTATAGGATCTAGAGTACTACCCTGTACTACTCGTTTGGAACCCCTGTAATAGAGTGTCTCCAACCCTATGGGGAATAAAATGGAACAAACCCCAATTGGGGTGTAACCCCCCCCCCCCCCCCCCAGGGTACAAGTAAACTCACTTTCTTCCTGGCTCCCTTGCCAATGTAAACATCAGGCGGCTGCATCCCCTGCATCTTTGGGCTGTGTGCGTGCTCCCGCCCCAGCCATTTAGATAGGCAGGGGGTGCGCCTGATGATGGGGATGCAGCTTTAGCTCCCAATTGCTACAAACAGAGCTATTTGCCAAACATTACATATGCACGGCAAACAGTTCTGATTGGACAGAAACCAGGGAAAGGCAAGTTTTTTTTTATGGGCAATTTTAGAGTGTGGGGCAACCCAAATCAGGATGCCCCCGGGGCACAAAAGTCAAAATCCTGGGTTCTGTTCTACTTTAAGCAGAATTGCAAGCCATGGGGCAACTTGTTGTGTATAGCTAATTGAGACTATGCAGCCTAGATTAACTGGATTTAAAATATTTTTTTTCTACATAAAGACAGATTAGGGGAGGATTAGGTCTCCTTTTTTAGTTAGCAGGGTTTTTTTGTGCTGCCAATGACACTGCTAAGGTGGTTTAGGATGATTATGTCCCATACATTTTGAGGGGAACATCTCATTTATCTTAGAAAGCAAAGCTATACCCTTCGCAATGACCAACATTCCTCGAAATTCAGTTTCAGAACTCTTCACCGGGTCATTCAACAAGATGCGTGGGCAATAATGAGGTGGTTATTGGGAAAATGCACTGCCACAGCTGCTAAGCCCCTGCTTCCTACAAAATATTAGAACATATATATAAGTGAAAGATACTAGCCATGCAAGTATGTATCTCCTTATATACAGGTGCTACAGAAACTCTGGACCCTAATATTGCTTTGGCTGTACATGCATTGTGTCTATTGTGCAATAGATGGCAGTAGAATCTGTGCTCTACCCCATAGTGCTCATTACTATAGTTCTTCGAGTCAATCGGAGTTAAAGTGGGCCAAAGCATTCCCCCCATTTGTCACCTTTTGCATGGGGAAACCTGATTTGGGATGCCTGTGTGTGAAACTGGGGTCGCTGAAAACTCACCACCGGCAATTCCACAGCACATGCAGGGGTTTATCTTCAATCAATGCTCTTTGCCTGTTAATGCCCAGCATATAGCTCTGTGTGGTAACAGCTTGACATAAGGAAGGTATTCTGATATTCCCTGTGGTCTGGCCGACACTCCTGCCCCCAGTCTATCAAAATGGTGGGTGTGTGCATCAGCCGCGAGATGCCCTGTGATTGCCAGCAAGGTTTACAGTGTGCCAGGGGGATTTCCCACATCGGGGCATCCCAAACTGAGATGCTCCAGGTATAGCGAATTGAGCCAGCCCTGGAGACTTTGTTTATTTTATTTTTTGTGCAGATATGCGGTCACCACCTATGATCCTTTTTTTTTCCACACAGGTTTCCAGTCCTTAGTAAGGCTTCATAGACTTACTCTGGTGGAAGTTACTACCCTAAAAGAATCCTGTTGCTTTGACCCAAAATTATTTTTTTTTTTAAAAATTGCTTTAGATGTAGATATCCATAAGCAAAAAACATACAAGGAATCCTGTCATCGCTGAACCCACAACCCCCAATCCTGTTGTTTTGCTCACAGGTTTCTTGATGTGGCTCTTTCTAGGAATGGGCCCTCCTCACAGGCTAAATTCAGGACACTTACCACCCTGAAGGAATCTTCCTGCCTTGACCCCAATATTTTTTCTTTTTTAAATAATATGAACATTGATCTATGTACAAACTAGTGAGTGAAGAAGCAAATGACATGTTATTTTCACAGTTTAGGAACAGGCATGCGGGCAGGAACACCAGCATTAGTCCTAATGCAACAAGGTTCTGGCAGAGGGACAATAAAGTCTGCTGCATCTGTAACGCTGTTTGTTTCAGACCGATCCATTCTGAGGGCTACAAAAAATCCTGTTTTTCAGGGACAGGCTTCTGCTGATTGATGTAGGCCCATTTTCACTACAAGGACAAATCCCAGTGGCCCAAGAAATTGTGAACTTGATCCTACTGGAGGAATAGCAGTATATTAACAGGGACAATAAAGGGTGTGTTACCCAGAACAAATGTCCAGCTTGTTAGTAACTACTGTCTGAGGCTCCTAAGCTTTTTGGTTTTTTGGTCTCTTTTATCCCATTATGGGGTCTATTCAGAGCCTGGTGAGAAAACTCACTCCCTTTTTAGAAGAGAAAATTGCCATTTACCTTCATTGTCTTACTTAGGGCCAATTCAGAGCCAGGTGAATATTTACACCCGTTTTCTCTCCTAAAAAAGACGTGAGTTTTCTCACCAGGCTCTGAGTCGACCCCTATATTTAAGCACAACATGGATATCTCCCCAAGGTGGCTTGCTACTGTTTTATGTCACTCTTCTACCTGGTGAACGCAGCCACAAGCAGCAGAAATTCCACTAGGTGAACTGCAATGAACATATTGCCATACAAAGAGGGTCCGCACATGTGCCATATAAGATTGGAGCCGGATAAGCAATTCAGGGGGTTAAAATGGACCAAAACCCAGGATTTTAACTATCCTGGGTTTTGGTCCTTGCACCCCAATCGGGGATGCCCTGCTGTGTGAAACCCCCCAGGTCGCCCCATGTAACACACCTTTCCCGGGTCCTATGGCACATGTGCGGCCTCTTGGATTCGATTCTGCCCCTTCTTCTAAGAGCTCGTCTGAGGCGAAAGGGCAGTCACATCCCCCGCTACCCTCTAAAAGGGAGCATGATAGTCATTCACAAATGTCTGGGGTGGGCATGCACTCTACTAAAGGCATAGCGCGGAAGAGATCGCTGCTTGCGCATGCGCCATTGGGCCGGGAAAAAAGGCTAGTTTCCGGGCAACCTGGGGGGTTCCACACAGTGGGGCATCCCGACTTTGGTTGACCCAGGGGGAGGGAATCTAGCAGCCCTGGAAACTTATAGAACCTTATAGATTCCAGGGGTGTAGGCGTGGGATTTGGTCCACTTTAAAGGGGGTTTACACAGTGGGCTTTCACCTGGCCCTTGAGTATTTTAGACTCTAGATCTGGAATAACAAGCTTTAGGTTCCCTTTTAGGCGTCGCCCATACTGACATCAACATCCAGCCTTGTGCAAATGAGGGTCAAAAGCCATCATTTGCACAGTTGACAGTAATGCGAGCATAACAGGCTACTCGCAGTTATGTGGGATATGCAACCAAGAATAGGTGAGCATCCGGACAGCCCTGTTCCCTTAGCGGCACTGATGCACAGAGAGGGGCAGCTCGACCTGCTGCTGCATATTAAAGTGGAGTCTGGTAATTTTTGACCAGATTTTCTATTTAAGGGTTGAAGAGTGGCAAAGTGTATGGGGAAAGGCATTCCGGAGGTATGGAGCAGCATATGCGAAGTCCTGGACACAAGAGTGGGAGGAGATGATCAGGGTTGAGAACAGGAGGAGGTTGCGGGCAGATCGGAGACTACCTCTGGGATGGTATCTTTGGACTAGCAATGAAATGCAGAATGGGGCTTGGTCAGAGGTTGGCTTTGAGGGTTAGTGTTAGGAGTTTGAACTGAATTGCTTCTGTCAGTCTATGAACTGCACAGGAAAAGCGAAAGACGAGCAGCAGAGTTGAATATAGATTGGGGGAGTGTAAGCCTGTTTGCAGGTAGACCACAGCAGAGTGTGTTGCAGTAGTTAAAGAGGACCAATCACCTGCGACGCTAGTCATGAAGTTTAAAAGACTCCAGGGACGGCTGACTAGGCGCCCCTGGGGAATCCCAATGTGGGATGCTCCACTGTGTGACTCCCCCACAGACCGGCCAAAATGCCCTTACCTTTCCGACAGTCCCTCGCCACAATCATGGGCTGTCAACGTATCCCTGTAGCTGTGTGCACCCCTGGGGCCAGCTAATCAGATCGGCTGGGATCGCAGGAGTGCGACCTCCACAGAAGATGCCAGCGTTCCCTATGCCTAAAGCGCTGATTGGGTGAATGCCTGTACATATGCCATGGGAACAGCTGAAAGGTGAGTGGAGTGGACAATCTGGGCGGTTTCACACAGTGGGGTATAGCAATTCAGTATGCCACTGGGGCAAGACCAGTCACCAGGATAGTCACTTTAAAGTGGACCAAAACCCACAGAGATCAATTCCCTCCCCCCGGGCCATCCAAAATCTGGATGCCACGCCCATAAACTCACCTTTGTTCCCTGCCCAAGGGCAGCATGGCATTCCTGCGCCAGGCATTTGTGAATGGTCGGCACAGCCATGCTCCCTGTTGGAGGGTAGCGGGGGATGCGGCCATCAGCGCGATCGGATCCACTCACGTTAGACGAAGGCTTAGACGACATGGCATGTACGGATCCAAGCATGATGGTTGGACGAGAGGCTGGGCATGTGCCGTAGGACCTATGACAGGCTAGTGCGATTGGGCTACCTGGGGGGTTTCACACAGCGGGGCATCCCCAATTGGGGTGCCCTGGGGGAAAGGACCAAAACCCAGGATAGTAAAATCTTGTCAGCATATGACCAATATCCAGGGCAAGGACCTATCACCAGGATAGTCACTTCAAGTAGCGTGGACCCATCAAAGGAAATCATTTTTGGGGCCCACCACATAGAATTAATGTAAGACCACTCCTAATCTCATAATAAAGCACAATTATATTGTTTACCAATTAAATAACAAAAGTAACTTAAATTAAGAAATAAAAAAACATATGACCAGGGCAAGGACCAATCACTAGGATAGTCACTTTAAGTTGACATATGACCATGGCAAGGACCAATCACTAGGATAGTCACTTTAAGTTGACATATGACCAGGGCAAAGACCAATCACTAGGATAGTCACTTTAAGTTGACATATGACCAGGGCAAGGACCAATCACTAGGATAGTCACTTTAAGTTGAAATATGACCAGGGCAAGAACCAATCACTAGGATAGTCACTTTAAGTCGGTATACGACCAGGGCATGCACTAGAACTTTACTGGCTTTAGGTGTGAGGAAGGCAGATGCAGGAGATGTTTTTGAGTTGCAGGTGACAGGAGGTGGCTAGTGAGTGAATGTGAGGTTTGCAGGAGTCCAGTCTTTAGCCCACGATATTTATACTAACACGGGCCCTATGGTGCATTGCTCCCCTGTTTAAATACAGAAGACGGTTGTGCCAGAAAACAAATGAATATACGGTAAGTTGGGCTTTTAGTGAAGGCATTCATTATGCGTCTTTCCTTGTAATTCACGGCAACTATCCTTTCAGTTTTTCTACAACAATAATTAGGAAAATAAAACTCCCTCGTACGCTGGGAAAACCAACAGATTACTGTCAAGACGCCGCATACACACAAATAATCCGCTCCAGAGAGGCAAGTTATCAAACACAAAGACACAACAACTGTAATAGAGGGCTACAGACTAAACTCATTTTCTGTAATAACAATAAAGAATATATATTTATTGTGAACGAGCTTGGCTGCAATAATTTCACAGCAGGTAAACAGTCGCATACATAATGTCTGATCAATTTCTTGAGCACACAGAGGTGACAACTATTAAAATATATTTCTCGTGGCCAAACGTTTTGAGACACTGCTGATTCAGTGTTCTTAGATCTTACAGTCAGATGTTTCTATAGTATGGTCAAGTACAGAGACAACACAGGCCAAAAACAGAGGGACCCCGAGGTGCACAAGACAGGAGCCAGCAGCTTCCAGGAGCCAACAGGAAGTCTGCTGCATCAAGGGTCAGGAACTGGAGGTAGCCCAGCAGCCTCAGGGAAGCCACGAAGAGACCTGTTTGCTACTGGATACAACAGGATCTAGGAAAACCAGAGGTAACACTCATATAGACAGACAACATCCTGCTGCACCAGATGGAGGGAGTTTACCACCTAAATAGGCCCAGCAGCAGGTGCAGCCGATGAGGGGCAGATACAACATTCAGGGGCTCTGCTGACACCTGCTGGTGGCAGACTAAACTGTGAGCATGGTAGTAAACAAAGAGCAAGCCACCAGCAGTGCATCAGAAGACCAAAGACCTAAGTATTGCCGTGACAGGTCTCTGTCATGCTGGAGAAAGCATTGTTCATCACCAAATTGCTGGTGGTAGAAGATACCCTGGGAGAGGTTTAGATACCATTCTTTATTCATGACAGTGTTCTTAGGCAAAACTGTGCGTGAACCAGTCATTGCTTTGGATGGAAAGCAACCCCACATGAAGGGTTACAGGATGCTTTACTGTTAGCATGAAGCAAGTTTCATGATAGCACTCAAATTGTCTTCTCAGACACTCCATGAATAAGGGCCCTATTACCTGAGACCTGTCACAGAAGGTGAAGTCCCAGTAGGCGGGGCGAAACATGCGTCAGTGGACAGACGGCTCCACCACGCCCCCCCCGGTTCTCCTTTCCACATGAACTGGCCACACGAGAGGTGTGTTTGGGAAACAGCCTTTGTTGTGATGCGGGACAAGACATTAGCAAGGTATTATAGGCAGTCGAGTCGCGGTGACAAGTATCTGTGGCCGGATGCAAGTATTGGCCGGACTTGACGCGGCTCCCGCCCAATGTCACTGATATATATGATGCGGACTGTGATTCAGTGCACCTCAGCACGTTTGCACAATTACAGCACAAGCTTTATTGAGCCTTCTCTACAAACGCCGATCGGTTTCTGCTAGATTTGATTAGAGCTGATTCAGGTCACCATTATACTCAGCATTAGCACTTTATTAACCATGCTAAATTGTTGATACAGTGAACACTCTACCTCATATAAGACTTTCCCCTTTTGATATTGGCTGGCCAGCCAACAACCTGTATGTGTGGTTGTATGTGTGAACATGGGGGGCCCCCGTGTCTATTTATGCCATGCTAGCTTTTTAACTTTTTAGGGAATTTGGGTTATATGTAAATGTGCCATTGGAATTTGCTACTAATAAATTTTGTGTTTATGGCGATTTAAGCCGTAATGGTGTCTTTTTCAGAGTGCCAGCCCTATTGGAACCAATTGTATTTATTTGTGTTCAATTTTAAGGGTCAAAGGCCACTAGCGGTACCAGGGATGAGAAGGGTTTGTAGTCAGAATCCAGGCAGAGGTTGGTACAGGCAGTGGTCATTGAACGGTCAGGCAAGCTAGGTCGGTAACGGAGAATCAAACAGGAGTTTCAGGAACAATAGCACCCAGCTATACACTTTCCCGGGCAGTGAGAGAGTGAGGGGGGAGAACCATTATAGGACGGGAACAGATGGGATTGGACAAAAGGGGAACTGGGCTAATTTTTGGGCTTATTGGTCCTTTAAACTAACCTCCGGCTGCTGAATGCAGCATCGCCGGAGGACATAAATCAGCTGTGCTCACGTACGTGAGCACGAGTCGAAGTGATAAGGATGAGGCAGAAGCGCTTGGCACCCGCTGTCAGCGCGGCTGCCGGGCAGAGGGGAGCCCAGCCAGCCGCCCAGAGACACCGCAGCACCGGACTCCAGGTAATTGTGTCGTGACAACAGGATTCCGTTTACTTCTGATAGTTAAAGAGTTCCCCAGCTGGTTAGGGTCTTTGGACCAGTTTCAGGGAAATGTATTACTTGATTCCAGAGACTGTGAAGTTGGCGGGACTGATGTGATACAGCTTTTCCTTCACAATACAAAATTCAATAATCCAAACATTCTGCTCAATCCACAAGTCTTCCACTAATTTATTGGGTAGGGGTTTGGTATCAGAAAATGGAACTCTAAAGGCAAGTCAACAAATCACTTCATTTTCCAACCACATGTATTAATATCTTCCCTCTTATGTGTATTATTGGGACCAGCTTCAGGTTTATGTGAGCTATTGGAAAAAGGAGTCTTACTGGGCCTCCTTGTATGTTGTCATATCATATGCCACTTCACATCATGTCGCCCTTCACCTCTGCTGCCATTAATGGCCCCTTTTTTGCCACTGATCACACTCCAGTCCTTACTAGCTGCTTCACAGCCAACAGTCGTCCTCTAATCTTGCATTAACACCACAATTTCAATAATTAAGTTCATATTAATGCACAATATTTTTTTAATAGCTAGATAAAATGAACAGTGATGAGGACAACCTGTGTCCAATCATAAGCTAAACCTGTATTAGGGATGATTTGAAGGTTTTACAGCTGAAGGTGAGACAGGTAAGTGAGTGAATAATTTGTTGTGCTTGTGAAAAAACACTGCTACGCAGCAACTGCCCAAACCCCAACCTAAACAATACAAAAAAGCAAACTAAAAATATACACTAAACCTTTATACAGTGCAATAAGTTACATATCACACATCCTTATATACACTAAATATGCATTATATTGAGAACACGGCTGGTATACATAGGACTGTCCAGAAACCAGATAACATGAGTGCAAGCAAATGGGCAGTAGGAGAGTTTTTATTTAAGCCAGTAGGACCAGCTGGCAAGATGGCATGAACATGAATCAAACTCTCATTACTATGTCATTGGATGCATCATTAGAAAGGTTTTTCTGAAAAGACATTTATACAATCATTAAAAAAAACACTTAAAACAGAAGTCCAGTCGTAAATTAACCTTATGTCCTTCGGTGTGGGTTCAGGGCTCTTCCAGGGATACCGTAGGCACCTATGAAAGAACCCTGTGCCCATGCCGATGGGCACCGGGCTTTTCCACGCCATGGTGTCCTAAATAGTGGTGCGGGTAATTGAGCGGGGTACAGCCGTGTCAACCCATGTTTAAAAAAAGAAAAACACACACACCACACAAAAACATTTATTTTTCTAAATTTCACTACTTACCATTCTCCTCCTCTTTTCCTCTCTCCCCGGGCAGGGCAGCATTCAAGGTCCCACGCCAGGGACACAGGTCCGACATTCCACTGAAACTGTACTGAGCCTCAGGACTGCCCATTGAATACATTGCTTTTCCTTAACTCTCTTTCCTTAACAGTGTTACTCTTAGGAGAAAGGTAATATTTTACCATAGGCCTCATATATACTTTTTTATAAGGTTACTGATACCACCTACATTTTATTCAGCCTCTGCTTTTTTTTCCTATTATAACTCCATGGGTGTTATGATCTTCCTCTGGTCACTACCTGTGCAAAAAGCATGAATCCTTTTCAATATAATAATGTGAGACTCGAGTGTAATGCTCTATCACCATCTTTTAAATACACTTTACCTTTTTTGCATTTAACTACTGTGTGGTGTGCATTCTTGAGCTTATATTTAGGATTTTTGTAGATGGGAAGGAGCGGTACCTTTCCTTCCATTCTTGGATTCCACCCGAGCATTTTCTCTATATAAAGGTGTGCTAACTTACTCTATAGTAACCACCTGTAAAACAGGAACCCCAGAGGTGAGTGCTACCTTAGTTTCCATCCCTTTAAAGGGCTGCTAGTAAAGGCAGGACCCAGGTGCCTGTCCAGTAAGGCAAAGCTGGACGGGTTCTCATGGTCACTTCCTTCCCTCTAGAAATCCAGCAGTCCAGGCCAGGAGGCTGAGAAAAGGCCTCACAAGCCTCAGATAGGGGCTAATGTGTGGGCAGACAGGGTGCAAAAGGCATCAGGAGCCAGGCCGTGCAGAGACGTCTGTCCTCAGTTGATGTGATAATCAGGGTTAAGCAGTGAGTAGACCAAACAAATTCCCTAAACTTGTAGTGTTATTATTGAACTGGACAGCAGCCCTGAATAAGAGTCTATCTTGTATGTTTCCCTTAACCTGTACATACAGATTGCCCACATTAAAAATCATCCTACCTGCTCCTATTGTATTTTCGGAGCCTTTAACATCCAAGATGGGGGCCGTGGAGTATCAGGCTGCCTGCAGACAGGAAGTGCCTTCTGACTGTGCCGCTCTGCATTGTGCGATTGCTGTCCTTTTCCTGACCCCAGGTCTGCTCTTCTCAGCTCTGTCTGTGC
The DNA here is from genome assembly GCA_027917425.1 of Gastrophryne carolinensis. NCBI lineage: Eukaryota > Metazoa > Chordata > Amphibia > Anura > Microhylidae > Gastrophryne > Gastrophryne carolinensis. The sequence goes on along the minus strand of CM051237.1, from coordinate 410,168,372 downwards.
AAAGCACAGCTATAACCTGCCCCCCCTGGACTATTCACCCCTCTTCTCTCCTCAGTATGTGATGCTTCTGAGGCAAGATGGCAGTGCCCATATCCTAGAGTCCTGAACAAAGTTGAAGCCCAGATAAGGAAAGAATAATAAGTAAGCGACTTAAAACTTAAAATATATTAAATTTAGATGCTGGAGAATAGTTTTTAAGGGTTTGGGCTTTTCATTAAATTATGCTGAAGGTCCAGTTTAAGTTATGCTGTAAAGAAATATACACTTTAAGTTGAATTCCACCATTGTTTGGTGACCTGAAAATCCTGGCTTGTTGCTATTTATTTAGTAATATTCATAAACTGTATATGGCGCCTTCTGTTTCCTGCCTAGTTCATTGCACAATGGCTGCCAATCCTGTATTGTAATAAAAGTGAAAGTAAATAAGAAACTAACCTCCTGACCAACACGAAAATATCTAAGCACTTAATGATGCACACCCCAGCATGGATAGATTTTCATTATCCCAAGGATACCCTAAGGATATCTGGGGCGTAGACATCAAGCAGGCGGAATGACTTTAGGATTAGGCCAGGGCATTCCACCATGTTCCTTCCTTCCCCCACCCCCCACCCCCTCCAAGCCATGGAACAAATTTAGGGACCTCCTTTTGGGCGCCTCTTCTGTGGGCAGAAGTGGTCATAACTACTAATCTGCCTGCGTTTGGAAGGAAGTTCATTGTTTTTATGTCTTGGCATAAGGAGGGTCACAACCATCTTAAAGAGGAATAACATACAGGAATTTCACATCCTCATGTGTTGCTCCTCTGTGCAGCAGCATTCCGAATTGGGATGCCCCGCTGTGTGTACCCCACAGGTCGCCCCATTTCACTTACCTTCCTTCCGCTCCCACGGCGCAGACTCGGGCGACTGCATGCTCAGCCAATCAGCGTGCTCGCGGCCATTTAGCTCCCTTCAGCTCCTGGAGGGGTAAGCAGCCGAGCAGCGCCGCCTGCCGAAATCCCCGGCTCACCTTGCAGCTGTGGCATGCCTGTGCCGCCTATTTAGAAAGACCAGGCGCATAAATGAGCAGGGATGCAGCAGGAGCGCACAGACGCAGCAAGGGCTTCAGGAGAAGGTGAGTGAAAGTGGTGATTGGGAGGGTGGGGTTCTCACAGCGGGACATCCCAATTCTGGATGCCACAAGGAGTCTTTTGGACTCCAGGGTTCCCGATGTTCCTCTTTAAAGCGGAACTCCAGTCAAAAACAACCCCCACCCTGCCACCCTCTCCTTGTAGTGAGGCAGTACAAGGGGGTTGCCAGAAAAGAAAAAAAATCCCCAAACCTGAGCCACAGTCCAGCGCCGATCTCCGGGCAGGGGGGGCAGCAGCTGCACAGAAAGACACAAAGCAACATTCCCGGTTCTGTGTAATGAACCAGTGGTTTACCAGGCACCGCATCCTAAGGGATTAGGGGTATCCCAAATTTAGTTTGGTGATTTGTGTTTTCTGGAGGGGGGGGGGGGGGGCAGCCATTTAACCCCCTGGATTCCTCCAGACCGCTGGCCAGGAGCCAGTGCTTTGTTCTCCTGCTGGCACCCGGATCCTATGCGGCCATTTGTCCACCCAGGACGCGGCAGGTATGTCTGAACTGTCCGGTCTGGGCACAGCCAGGTGTCCTCCAATTAAAGGGCACCAGGAGCTGGGGTCCTTTGCCGGGCAGACCGGTGAGGTTGATGACGAAGCGCTCCCCTTTCTTGATTGCCTACTGTGACGAGCAGCAGTGCTGGTGATCCCCCCGGGAACATGGTTTTCTGAAAGGGGGAGGTCGGCCAGGCCCGCAAGACACTGGTCAGGATCCCTGAAGCACCAGTGAGTGCTTAATAAAAGTTGATGCATGTTCCTTTAAGGGGGTAAAACTCAGGTTTGGACAGCATTGATGATGTCACTGCTGACATCAGGTGGAAACCTCAGGCTGTGCTAGCAGCTTCTGATTGGTCCTTGACATTTATGAAGTGTTTCACTGTGGGGCATCAGGTTGTTTGTTTCTGGTCCTGTAGAAAGGGGTTTACATGCATGTTTTAGATTTTTGAATCTATAACTGGAGAGCTGGTCCTTAATCGTTTCTTTGGATTCTGCAGCCCCAGCACCCATTTCCACACATGGGTTTGAAAATTATGGTAAGAGTGTGCCACCACCCAATGAATCCTATAGACTCATTGGGGGAGGTTATTCCACTTTAAAATACATATTTAGGAGTTGGCAGCCTTGAATTTTATACTGTATAAGTGCCATGGTCCAAACAGGTTATGTCAGATCCCAAAATTGCGCAAGTCTGCAAATCACAGCAGCCCAAGTAGAATCCAAACAAAGTAAAATGAACATCCCCAAAATGTGTTTGAAGGCTGCTGTTATTTATGAACTTGTAAAATAAAATTTCAACCACTCTGGATCAATCTGCCTCATAACGGGGCAGCGGCCTGTGGTAAAAATAATTGGGCCGAAACGCTGGATAACCCCAACCCCCATCTTCCATACACAAAACTAAAATAAGTCTCAGCAAATTTCAATAATTTGCAACTATAAAACAAAACAAAATAAAGAAAAATGAACACAGTACAATAATAGCAAAAGAAAAGAAAAAACACAACAAAAATGAAAACCTTTTTAATGGATATAAAAGTGTATTTCACTGCAAACGTGCCCTATTGTTTTCTCATCAAAACAGATGCAAATAAAAATGCATTATTCATAAATAGTAATATATATATACAAACGTAAATTAACAAAATAATTAAATCAATGAACTAAATAAATAACCATTTTTATCATAGATTTAGGAGGTACAATGAAAGTTTTCTACCGTCTCCCGATGTCTTCCTGTACTCCTGCAGCAACGTTTGGATAGCTTCAAGAGAAACAAAACTCTTGGACAGCTCTTGACGCCTCTCTGCCTGCGTTAAACTCAGCTTCCTCTCTGCAGGACAGAAAAAAAAGTTGTTACTATACATCCTGCAATCAATGACACATTTTCACCATCCTGGTGGTTGTTCCTAAACTGCGGGACACCCCAATCTGAAATGCCTGGTGTGGGTATGCACATCAGCCAGGGGGAAACCACGGATGTTGCCGCGATCCGCATGGGAGTGCGGGTATGCACATAAGCTGGGGATGCGGCTACCCACATGAGCATCATGTGATCACCAATGGGGTATGTATGCATTGTGTTTCTGGAGAGTGCTTAGTATGCCCCACAATGGGGGAGACCACCGGCACTATAAAGGGACTGTAGAGGAGAAAAAAATAAATAAATACTTAAAGTCAAAATCCTGGGTTTTGGTCCTTTCCTTGGGGGCACCCCGCTGTGTGACCCCCCCCCCCCAGATCGCCACAGCCAACTCTGTTAGAAGGAGGTGGAGGATGCAGCTGCTGCGGCGATCTGGGGGGTTTCACGCACCGGGGCACCCCCAATCTGTGTGCCCCCGGGGGAAAGGAACAAAACCCAGGATAGTCAAAACCTTTGACTTCACCCTAGATAAGAGCCTGTCTTCCACCCTGTATATAGATTGCCCACATTAAAATTAGTCTACTGCATTTTCTGAGCCTTTAAACACCCACCCATGGAGTCTCAGGCTGCCTGCAAACAGGAAGTTTCTTCTGACTGTGCTGCTCCGCATTCTGGGATTGCTGTCCTTTTCCTGACCCCAGCTCTGCCTGTGCAAAGCAATAACCCTGCCTCTGCATAGCTATAACCCCACCCCCTGCACTTACCCCACTTCTCCTCAATATGTGATGCTTCTGAAGCAAGATGGCCGCGCCCATATCCTGGAGTCATGAGCAGAGTTGCAGCCCAGCGGGGGAAAAAAAATAATACGTTAAACTTATTATATTCATTTTAATTTCTGAGGATTAGTTTAAGGGTTTTGGATTTTCATTAAATGATGCTGAAGGTCCGGCTTAACTGTTGTCCCCTGAAGGTGTTGTATCTAGGTCCAGCGAACACACCCTTGGACGCCCATCCTCTGGTGACATAAGAGAGAAGTGTCCCCACAGTTCAAATGACTGCATGCCGAATCAGGGGGGGCGCCAATAATCACTCAACTTTCCCCGCTCCAACGGCACAGCTGCAGGCTCTTGTCCAATCAGAGCCGTTTCCAGGGCCAGCCTCACTGGGTTTTAATTCACTTTAAATGTATATAATAATATACTGAAAGGGAAGAACAGGTCACTAATTAGATCTAGAATGGGAGTTTGTCTCTGTGTTACATGTGTTCCTCTCTGGGCATTGGAACGCGGAGAGCCTCCGTAATGTTGTTAAAGCATTTTATTACCGTTGTTCTTGTGCCATTCTGGCTCAGAATATTCTTAGCAACATTTTTTTCTTAAAGGAAAAGTCCACTTTCCAAGGCATTTGTGCTCGAGTATGTCCTCGAGGTTCTGAGTTTTAGAATTTTTTTTTTTTTTTTGTGTGTTTTATGGAAGAGGTTTTCCCTACCTGCAATCTCTTGCTATTGGCAAACGTACACCAAGATCTACAGGAAGAGAGGTGAGCCCTGTACACACAGAACACGGCTGAGGTGAGGAAGCTCGCTCACACATGCCTTGGAGGCATTGTTCTGTGTGTACAGGCTTCACCTGTAAGTTGCTATTGGCAAATGTACACAAAGATCTACACATTGCAGTGAAAACGGCTTCTATAAAACACACATTTGACAGCATAAGAAAAAAAACTTAAAAATAAATACTAGATAAGTTCTGCACACAATCTACACTTTCAAAATTGCCATTGAAAGTGGACTTTCCCTTTAAGTCATGCATCAGCCAGGGTTGTCCTTTGTACCTGCAGTCTATCTCAGTGACGGAAGGATAGGCGTAGGATTACATATCTGCTGCTAGTAGAGGTGTGTAGATATATCCAGTATATTTGTTGTAACTGTCCCACCTTGATGTACCCTAATACTGTTTATATATATACTGTATTGGTCTTTGCCCTTTGAAACCCCCCCAGGTTGGCCAGTAAAAAAACTCACCTTTCCCCGGTCCTACGGCGTATGTGCGGGCTCTCATCTACTCAGCTGTGCTCGGCAATTAACTAAAACTCAGCTAAGGAGTGAGTCTAGCCGAGAAGTGCGTAGCAGAGTGCGCCAGTGGCTGCATCCCTGCTACCCTCTAACAGGGTGCATGCCCACACCGCCATTCACAAATGCCTAGTGAAGGTATAGCCAATATCTTCTACGGCATGCACAGTTGGATTGGGGAGAAGGTAGCCTTTTTTTTTGGGGGGGGGGGGGGGTTCACATAGTGTGGGAAGGGAATCATATAGATTTCAGGGCTGTCGACCATGGGTTCACTTTAAGCTACAGTCATTTGGATTTTTGCTAAGCTGGACCAACACCCTTACAAGAAACAGTGCTCATATGAATACCTCCCCAGGGCAATTCAGATTGCTGCACATAGATGTATTTACCTCGTTTTGTAACTCCTGCCGTGGGTTGATTTTACAAACAAAATGGCGTCCTACGGAGCAGCAGGTAGCCTGCAAAGAGGAAGTGCTACTGGGCTTCCTGCCCCTTGGCATTGTGGGGTATGTCAGTTAAGTCCAGGCAGCAGCATGGCTGGGAAGCTCAATAAGGAACCCTCCTAGTTTCTACAAGATGGTCGCAACAAGGAGAAAATCAGTGAGGTGGCGTTTCAGCTTTGAGTGGATGTAGGAACAAATGTAAGTGCTGATATTCATTCGGTATCATGCATGCAGATGGGTCAAGTGAGTTTTAGGGAGGTTTTTTTTTTTTTTTTTTTTTTTTTAAATATGCCAGGCTGTAGGTCCAGTTTGCGTCTGTCGTACCGTTCTTGAAGATCCAGCCCATTATACATCATGTGCAAAGTACATCTATTAAAAGCAAGTGCAAACTGGGGGCAACCATTGCTGCCTTTATTGCAACTTGAGCATGAACTTTAACTCACCAAGGAATACCAGTTACTGCCTTTGTACCCTTCCTCTATACAGGGTGGTGGGGGTGCGAAAACCCCAACTAGCTTATGGGTAATGGCATTTCCAGTAGTCCTCCAGGACTGCTTAGCTGAGTAGCTCCTCCCACCTAAATAGGAAACACAAACCGGACATGGTTAAATACCCCGCCCCTTACTCCTGGACCTCAGTGTTTTAACGGAGGAAACCCAGAAGAAACATGTCTCAACTTAGCCTGGATGGGATGTAGGACGCCGTGCTGGAGGACTACTGGAAATGCCATTACCGGTAAGCTAATTGGGGCCCAAGCATCCTCCGGGATGGCTTAGCCAATAAGCAAGAGATACTAGCTACCGTCCTACCTCAGAGAGGGGAAATAATTAGCAGAATCTTCCTGCCAAATTCCTGTTTCTTGTTGGGAGAAAGATCCACCCTGTAGTGCTTCAAAAATGTGTGTGACGAAGCCCAAGTTGCTGCTCTGCAAATCCTGACCTATTCGCCCAGGAAGCAGAAACTGCTCTAGTAGAGTGTGCTCACAGGGATTTTGGGGCCCGTCCCCCAGAACCTTTTTAAGCTAACTGGATGGCCTCTCTAATCCACCTGGCGATGGAGGCTTTGGAGGCTTGCAATCCTCTATTTTGGTCGAATGCTTGTATCTCCTCCACTCCAAGGTATCATCCAAGTATGTAAACGGAATGATTCTGATTCTGGCACAAACAAATGCATCCCCTGCTGCTCCTCAAGGTCCTCTGGTCTGAGGCCTGGCAGGTAGACCTCCTAGGTCTTGTTAAATTCCCAAGAAATCTTTTGACAGGTAAAGCAGGTTAGGTCTGATGGTGAGATGATCTGAAAAAAATATGGTTCCTTGATGGACAAGGCTTGCATATGACTAATACTTCTGGCTGAAGTAATAGCCAATATAAAAGCCTCTAGGATGGAGCAGAGGGAATACTGAGTCTTACACTTAGGTGATAATTTTCTATATGTCTGTACACTGTTCGATTTCCCCCTTGTATTCTGATAAATGGTTATTGGGCACTATAAATAGCACTTTATAGCACAGTTCAAATATATGGATTTCATGCACATATTCTTAGAGGTTTATCAGGTCAAATTAGTGATTTGGTTAATCGAATTGGGATTTTCTTGGCATTTTTTGCTCAGATGGGATGTATGTATGTATGTTTCTATATGCATTTTTAATGAAATAAAATACAATTCTGTGATTACTCACCTGTAGAATTGGTATTATATGTATACAGCACGTCCTGTTCCAGAATATTCCTTACTCCTGGGTAATACATCGACAAGATGGCGCTGGACTGCAGAAAACAGCTTGTGGCTCCTCCTGGCCCCATATAAGCCAGGGACCTCCCACAAATTCCCCAGTATTGACAAACAGTTAACAAGAAGCCGGGAGAACTATAATAACCATAATTCAAAATGAACATATGAACAATCACCATACAGAGGTAACTAAAAATAATGATAACAAGGGTGGGATGGAACAGGACGTGCTGTATACATATAATACCAATTCTACAGGTGAGTAATCACAGAATTGTATTATTCTAAGTATACAGCACGTCCTGTTCCAGAAGATTCCTTACTCTTGGGACATCCAATAGCAGTGTCCGTAAGGTAGGGTGGGATTCCCAAAAGGCAAAAGCGGGCAGTTTAAACCACTGCCGCCTGCAGAACTTTGTGACCAAAAGCAGCATCAGCTGAGGCCCTAACATCAACCTTGTAAAACTTAGAAAAAGTATGAACAGAAGATCAAGTAACAGCCTTGCAAACTTGTTCAACAGAAGCCTAGTGCTGAAAAGCCCAAGAGGCACCAATAGCACCAATAGCACGAGTAGAATGAGCAGTAAGGCAGAGGGGAGACTCCTTCTTCTTAGCAATAAGCTTGTATCAAGCTCAAAAGGAGACCCCTGCAATGCAGATAAGACCAAATTCAAATCCCAGACTGGTAACATAGGCTTACGTGGAGGACGCACGTGAGTAACCCCCTGGAAGAAGGTCTTAACCAGACGATAGTGAGCAAAGGATCTCTGGAAGAAAATGACCAAAGCAGAAACATGCCCTTTGAGGGTACTAACTTGAAGACCCAAATCCAAACCATGTTGCAGAAATTCCAGAATCCTAGGAACAGAAAACACCGGACAGGGAAGCGACTTAGACTCACACCAGTCAATGTAAGCATGCCATACCCTATAGTAGATGGAGGAAGAGGACTTCTTCCTCGCCCAAATCATGGTATTAACAACAGAGGCAGGCAGCCCCTTTTCCACCAAGATGGAGGTTTCAGCAGCCAGGCCGTCAAAGCCAGCGTTTGTAAATTGGGATGGCGTAGCTGCCCCTGAGTGAGCAGATCTGGCACCTTGGGCAGGGCATACTGATCTACTGCCAACTGTACGATGTCTGCAAACCACACTCTTCTTGGCCAACAGGTGGCCACCAGGATGGTTGGAACCCCTTCCTGGGCTATCTTGCGCAGCACCCTGCCCAGCAGAGGAAATAGAGGGAACACATAGAGGAGCTGAAAGCTCTTCCAAGACATTGCTAGTGCATCCATGGCCAAGGCCAGAGGATCCTGGGACAGAGACAAAGACTGGAAGCATGTGATTGTGACGGGACGCAAACAGATCCACATCAGGCCGACCCCAACGGTGGCACAGGGAGCGAAACACCCTGCTGCTGAGGGACCACTCCCCCAGCCGAGACATCTCCCTGCTGAGGGAGTCTGCCTCCAGATTTTCCACCCCCGAGATGTACACAGCTGAGATGCAGGGGACATTCTCCTCTGCCCAGGAAAGAATCAGGGCCCCGTCCTTGAGGGCCCTCTTGCACCGGGTCCCTCCCTGATGACTGATGTAGGCAACCACCGTCTGGTTGTCCGAGCGGACCTGAACAGCCCGACCCCGAAGGTGTGGAGTCAATTGAGCGAGAACCAACCTTACCGCCCTCAGTTCCAGAATGTTGATAGGAGTATGGGCCTCCTGAGGGCCCCACTGACCCTGGAATTGCAGGGACTTCCAGAAGCCCCCCCCAACCAGTCAGACTGGCATCCTTGGTGACTGCCTCCCAGCATGGGTCCAGAAAGGATCTGCCCACCAAGAGGTTCCTTGGATCCAGCCACCACGAGAGAGACCGTCTGGCCAGAGGGGACAGAACAAACACCTGATCCAGGGACACAGGGTCCCGATCCCATACTGACAAGAGATGACGTTGAAGAGGTCTCATATGAAACTGAGCATATGGAACCGCCTCAAAGAAAGATACCATCAGGCCCACCAGCTGCATCCCCTGCCGGATGGAGGGATGAGGGCAAGACTGAATAAGCTGGGCTTGAGCTTAAAGACTCTCCACCTTCTGCTGAGGGAGAAGGATCTTGACCTGAGATGTATCCAGAATCATGCCCAGAAAGGACCTCACCAATGACGGGGACAGGGAAGACTTGGGGTGGTTGATCACCCAGCCGAAGGACTCCAGTGTGGACACCACCATCTGGGTATCCAGCTCTGCCTGCTGGAAGGACTGAGACGTGATGAGAATGTCGTCCAAGTAAGGAAGGATGCGAATGCCCTGAGATCTCATCAGAGCCATTACTCCCGCTAGTACCTTGGTGAAAACCCTGGGAGCCGAGGTGAGACCGAAAGGCAAGACTACAAACTGGTAGTGCTGATCTTCCAGAGCAAACCTGAGAAATTTCTGATGACCTGAAAAGATTGATACATGAAGGTAAGCATCCTTGATGTCTGCAGACGTCATGAAGTCGCCCGGGCGCAGAGAATTGACAGCTGAACGCAGCGTCTCTATGCGAAAATGCTTGAATCTGACAAACTTGTTGAGGCATTTTAGATCCAGGATGGGTCTGATGGACCCATCCTTTTTGGGGGCAGTGAAAAGATTGGAATAGAAGCCTCTGCCCCTTTCCCTGAAGGGGACCGGGCAAATGACCCCCAAATCCAGAAGATTTTGGACTGCAAGACACAGGCCCTAAGCTGACAAGGAGTTTTGAGCCATCCGGGATTTGACGAATCTTGGAGGTGGCCAGGCTGCAAACTCTATCTTGTAACCGGAGGAAACTACCTCTTGAATCCACCGGTCTGAGACATGAAGCCTCCAGATGTGAGCAAAGAGCCGAAGCCTTCCTCCCACCCGGATAGGTGAGGGCGCCCCTTCATGCCTGAGGGGGCTTGGGGGAGGACTTAGGCTTGGGACCCCAGGAGGGGCTGGGACAGCCCTTCCTCTGCCCCTGCCCCAAAAATATCCGCAAGCCCCAGCAAAGGAGGCTCCTCGACCAATTCTGAGACCACGGAAGGAAGGGAGAAAGGCACCTGCACCCCGAAAGGACCGGGACGGCCTCCTACGTTGAGGTAACCTGCCACCCTTAGCAAACAAGTCCAAGCGTTCACCAAAGAGGCGCAGTCCCTTAAAGGGAAATCCAGTGAGAGCCTTCTTAACAGCATTATCAGCTACCCACTGACGCAGCCAGACAGAGCGGCGTATAGCCACCAAAAGTGCAGATGTCCTCCCACACATTCTAATGGCATCATCCATGGCAGACAGAATATATGCAACAAATTCATAGCAAAGCAGGAGAGAACTGTCCACCCGCGTCATCAGAGGCCACATCCAAGAGACTCTTAAGCAGCCCTTTAATAGCAATAGCTGTAATGGCAGAGGCACAAACCGGGCGCAGCGCAGTCCCCACACAGGCAAAAGCATGACAGGCCAGCTGGTCCATGCGCCGGTCCTCACCATCCCTCAGGGTAGTAGTGTCCGGGAAATGCATGACAGATGTATTGGACAGCCCCAGAACGGGCGCATCCACTTCGGGAGGACATGACCAACGTTTAATCACATCAGCAGGAAAGGGATACCTCTTGTCCCAGCTCTTTGGCACCCCAGGGAGCTTGCTAGGCCATTACCATATCTTGAGCACCAGATTATTAAAGTGAGACTGCTAAGGAAACTCCAAGCGTGGTTTAACCGTATTAAAAAGCTCACCATGCTGCTGCGGAGCCACAGCAGGAGGGGAGATACAGAGCACTTCAGAAATATGAGCCAAAATCCTGTCAGTATCATCTGAGGACCATGGGTCTGCCCCAAGAGGGGACCCGGTACCACCATAACCCGTCGGCCGTTCCTCAGATGTTTCTGAATCAGAGAATAACTCTCCCTCCTCCAGGGGAGTATAACCGGTAATGTCAACAAATTCCTCAGCCTCCATAGGAAAGAGAAACAGCGGGTGATATATGCTGCTTCTTAGCAGAAGCCTTACGCGGAGCAGACCCAGCAATATGTTTTTCAATGCTGGCCACCCGTGCAGCTAAATCAGGATGAGACTCCCCACTGGTATGCACCTCACTGGGGGTCAGATGCAAGCGTGGGGGGGTAGGCGAAGCCAGAGGCGCAGGCCCAGCAACCGGTAACCCAGACTGCAGCGCAAGTACATGCTGGGCGCAGGATACACATACCCTGACATTATCACCGATAGGGGATACCCCACACGCAACACATAGCCGGGCTTGTCCCGAAGGAACCCCAGGCCCATTATCCCCAGAAGCCTCCATACAGTGATTTAAATGGCACAACTGGCCAGAAAGGGTTAACGCAATTAAAAGCTACCCAGGATGCCTCAATGACCCGCTAGGGAAGTGGGAGGTAATGAGGGGAGATGGCCGGGAGAAACCACAGTGTCTGAGTTGTAACCCGCCTGAAAGACATAATAAACATTCCCATGAGAAACCGAATATCACCCCACCGGGTTACTCATAGACCACGGGAGCAGCAGCACACACACAGCAAGAGAATCAAAATGGCGGCCGCAGACCTCGAGGGGCGGGCCTCCGATGAGATATGATGTAAAAATGGAGAATGACGCCGCTATCTGCGGAGCGCAGTACAAGTGTGCGGCGGCGGCGGCGGCGTTTTAAAATGAAACATACACATAATAATGAGGAAAAAACACTTTTCTGCAGAACAATTTCCACACAAAGTTGGAGACATAGTATACATTGTTTGTGACACCGGTTGGGCACACCACCTGGATTTATTGCGTATTCTTTATTATATTTTTTGATTGAGGGTGCAGATCATTTTTCTTGATCAGTGTAGCTAATATTAAAGCCACTTCAAGAGTCAGAAACTTAATTGCTGCCTCTTTCAGGGGCTCGAAAGGTGGCTGTGTAAGAAGCTTGTTCAGGACAATAGAAAGGTCCCAGAGAGGGAAGGCCTTAGGATTTACTGGTGTTCCTCTGGACAGAAAGACAGAAAAACCTTTCGATTAGATCCTCCTGTCTAAGCCTACGGTCTAAGAATACTGATAGTGCTGCCACCTGCACCTTTAAGGTACTGGTGGCTAGGCCCATTCCCAAGAACTCCAAAACTGATGCCAGGCCTGAAGGAATCAGGTTATGGACAGAACAAAATGAAGAAAAACTTCTTCCAGACCTTACCATAGATGTTGCGGGTAACCATCTTCCTGCTCTGGAGAAGGGTCTTAATGACACGAATGGAAAGCCCCTTACTCCTTAGCAGGTCCCATTCAGGACAGAGGTTCTGAACCTGAGGGTGGAACATTGGTCCTTGATGCAGCAGATCTGAGGTCGGAGGAAGAGTTACCGGAAGCCCTACTGACATCTGCCGTAGCAGGGAAAACCAGTCTCCTGGGTCACCAGGGGGCAATCAGGATCACACTTGCCTGGTCTAACCTGATCTTTCTTATGACCAGAGAGAGAATCTGAAATGTGGAATAGATTTGATTAAACGCCCCCCCAATTCTGACCCAGCCCCCCCCCCCCCCCCCCCCCCCCAGAGCTCCTGGCTTCGGTGAAGAGAGAAAAAGATGCAGCATTGGTAATTTACTCTTGTGGCAAAGAGATCCACCTTGGGGGAGCCCCAAAAGTCCACCAGTTACCTGGAGATGCCATGATCCCTGAGCCTGCACACTTCCGTCCGTCATGATATGGATCGGGTCAACCTGATGCCAGGGTCTCCCTTTGGATAGATTTTCCTGACTGACGAACCTGATCTGGAAGTGTAACCAGAAAGCCCAAAGTTCTTGGTTCTCTGTTACAGGCTCGCAAAAAGAAGGTCTGGAGGGTTCTTGAATGTAGCTGGGCTCAAATGAACGCTGGGAGGACTGAAAACATAAGCCTTAGGAAGATTATGGGATGTTCCCGACAGGGAGACAACCCTTTTGATCTTGGCTTGTGGAAGGAAGGTTCTCTCTAGGGAGCTGTCGATCCGATACCCTAGGTAAATGCAAGAAGTCTGAGGGGACAGACTCAACTTTTCCCTGTTTATGATACATCCCAGATCTGAAAGGAAAGACAATGCTAAATTCTCCCTGGATGGAGCAAAGAGAAGTAGATCGTCCAGGTAAGCCACAATGCCGATCTGATTTAATCTCAGATCTGCCATTGCCCCTGCAAGAATCTTGGTAAAGATCTGAGACGCTGACGAAAGACCGAAGAGCATTGCTTTGCGAGTCGAAAAAATAGGAACATCCAGATATGCATCCTGGAGATCTATAGAAGCCATCCAGGCACCCTGAAACAGGATATCCTAGATGGTAAAAATTGATTCCATACGGAATTTCCTGTATCAGATCCCGACATTTAATTGCTTCAGGTTCAGAATAAATCAAAACTTTCCTGACGATTTCTGGACCAAAAACACATGGGAGTTAAAACCTGTCTGTTTCAGGTATTACCACGGAACTTCTTCTATGACCGCCATTTTCTTTAGTTGTTTAATCAATAAAGGCAGGGCATGTGCTTTCACAGGATCTTTGGAACCGTGGGTTACCACAAAACGATCCTGGTGGTCTTGTGACAAATTCCAGATGGAGTCTGTCCTGAATTGTCTGAAGAATGAAGGGTTTCTGAAAGATTTTCTGCCAGGCCAGAAAAAAACACAGAAGTCTTGCCCCTACCGGTCTCCCGTCGGGACTGCAGTTTAGGCTGCTGAGGCAGTTTGAATGACAAACCTCACTTGGCCTTCAGCCGCTGTGATGCTTCCACTGACCCCCTCACTTTTACATTGGGACTAGCTCCAGGGGGGGTGGAAAAAGAGGGGTACCCCCCTGACTCTGACAGCAGTGGATCACTCGGAGTACCCCTGAGGGGAGGAAGTCCGAACCCACCATCTTTCCTGGGAAAAAACAAAAAATATGGACGTAGACTCCAGCTTATTTCCTGGGAGGAAGGGGCGGAGTATTTAAACATGTCTAGTTTTCCTATTTAGGTGGGAGGAGCTACTCGGCTAAGCCGTGCTGGAGGAAGTTTGGGGAAAACACATCATTATAAATATTGGTAAATCATGAAGAACCAGCTACTATGGGAAGAAAGGTTTAGCCCAGGTTGTATTATGCAATAGGTCTTAAAATAAACCTACACCCAAAAATTATTTTGTCCCACACAGAAAAATGCAATTCACTTATTTACATACATTGGCTGCAAAGACTTGCTCCTGATGAAGGTTTAAAAAACCGAAACGTTTAGGTTTTGGTGTCATCCACTAGGTATACTGCTTTACTCATTTGACTCATTACTGATTTCGATTGCTTACTCTTATAGATGCTTTATTATCCTTATGCAATCATGACTGATGTATACTATTGAGGCACATGGTGTGATTCTCTCTCTCTATTAAAATCTATCACTTTATGCATAAATCAAGCGTACTGGGTGTTCATAAAAATAGCTTTTTTCTACTTCCTGCGAAGACTTGCTTCTCATTGGCTTAGCTTTCCGCAACTCTGCAAGTTGCATCATCAGACCTGGCCCGAGAACCACCCACTGGGACAGGTGGGTATACTGGACTGTTCTAAATCATATTGGAAAGATGTTCAGCCTTAAACAGCTGGAAGGTGCGGCATTGCTTTCACCGCTAGGCAAGCCTGGTGGGTGGAGCCAACTGTAAAGACGAAATGATGCGTGAAAGAATATTCACACTTTTTTTTTGAATGGAAACACATGCGTTACCTACAATCATACCTCCCAACTTTTGAAAGCCGTAAAGAGGGAAACAAGGAGCCACGCCCCCAACCACACCCTCAGTCACGCCCTTAAAGGGAAACACCACCTAAGAATTAAATAGGGCATCCCTCATTGCAGCCAGTCAGGGGCATCCCTCGTTACAACCAGTTAGGGGGAGACACACACACAGACACAAACACACACACACAGACGCAAACACACCCACAGACGCAAACACACACTCCCTAGCAAGGCTCCTTTCTGTAGCCCCGCCCCCACTGAACCGCCCTCTTAGACACCCGCTGCCACCGGCCCAGAGTGTTCATCTGATCGCTTATACTCAGGGCCGGCAGCAGCGGGCGTCTGAGAGGCCACAGTAACCCCCGGGAGACAGCGTGGGACATAGCCGGGACAGCGTGAGACAAATGCATGCGCCATGGGATGCGGGACCAAATGTGAAGAATCAGAACAGTCCTGGGAAAATCGGGACAGTTGGGGGGGTATGTACAAGTAGCTACAAGTATATAGAGGAAATAGTCTTATTAAAGCAGAAGCCCATCCTTTGCTCTGTGCACATTCCCGCCCACATTCACATGAATAGGGGATGCCACTTTGTACATCAAATCCAAGATGGCCACGGCTAGAACCCAAAACAGCTCTGGATCCCGGGTAAGGTCAGGTGATTTTTTTTTTGTGGGCACCAAGGCCAGGGTAGGAGGCCGGTAGGGCTTTAATCGTGACCCCATCTAAGACATTTGGCCCTAGTTGCCGTTTCGTCATTTTGATTAGCACAAGACTCGTGCCAGCGACACCCATAGCTTATATGTTAGATGAATACTTAAAATACAAACAAAAATAACAACAAAAAGCCATCTCCCACTTTACCAAAGACAAACAAAAACATTGAACCTATCGGTCACCAAATCTGACCCCCTGAAGAAGCATACAGTAACATTCACCTTGGACACACCTTTTCATTCCATGCTTTTTTATGTCCTACATAGATTCATAAGGAAGACATGAAAACTATAATGGTACAAATGCAGTATGGTTTAAAGCAGAACAAAACCCACCAGCAGCCGGCCTAAAAGCTAAAAGATACCAGGGTAGGCCGTTGGCTTTTCTCGAGGGCATCTCTAATTGGGATGCCCCACTGTGTGAAACCCCCCCAGTTCGCCCATAAAAGCTAACCTTGCCACGTTTCAACGGCGCATGCACGGGCTCTCGTCCAATAAAAGCCGGATACTGTGACTACATCATTCAGCAGACGTCTCTCTTTGTTTTGAATGGGAGCACACGTTACCGCATCCCCGGCGTCGTGCGCACATTTCTGCCCCAGCCATTCAAGTAATTGAGAGCCACTTGCCGTTTGACGTAGTCACAGTAGCCGGCTTTTATTGGACGAGAGCTGGTGCATGTGCCGTGGAGTGTGGCAAGGTCACTCTTCTCCATGCAAAGCAGAGCTGAGGTGCTGTGAGCTTACAGTTTCTAAAGCTGGAAACTCTCTGCTGCAGCAGAGCTAATTCTTGGGGGGTAGATTCAGCACCAGGTGCAAAAAGTGGACTCTAGGCAGAAAGTCAAAGGCAACTGCACTTTTTCCTCGGGTGCTTCATCGACCCCTTGGTCCTCCTTTGCTTCAGCGTTTCAAGCATCCAAAATTCTAGTTGCTGAGTTGACTGAACTTCATGTCTTAAAGCGGACCAACAGTCAAAAATTACTTAAGCCAGACCAACACAGCGCATATGCATCCCTCCCCAGGGCAATTTAGATTGCTGCACATAAAAATTCATTAACCTTTTTCTAACTCCTGCTGTGGTAAATTTTAGAAACAAAATGGTGGCTTGCAGGCAACCTGCAAACAGGAAGTACTGATGGGCTTCCTATTACTGTGCATTATCAGTTATGTCAGTTGAATCCAGGCAGCAGCATGACTGAGATGCTGGAGGAGGAAGCTCTAAAATGCCTGCTACCTTTCTTTTCCAACTGTGCCAGGCTGTTGGTCCGGTTAAACCCTTTGCCTGGAATACCCTTTAAAAACAACTATACCTCTGTATTGTTTCATTTCATTCCTGCAAATTGTGACTGAAAATACTCCAAAATGATGGGAAGAGTATTTCTACTCCTTAGAAAAAAAAAAAGTTTGGTGCCACCTCTGCTTCCACCAAAGGAAAGAAACAAGCCTTTAATGGGTGTATGAGTGCCCCCTCCTCTTACTATTTAGTACTTTATATGAATGGTCATTTTTATTATTGGACCTTTTTTTCATGGAGGTGTTTTTCATGACCAAAGTGCCGGAATTTGACTTTCCCGGGTTTTGTTCCGTGCGTGTGAAACCCCCCAGAAAGCCCCAAAAAACCTCACGCATGCGCGGGCTCTCGTCCAATGAGAGCCACCTGCTATAACTCTTATTCTAAACCCAATGCTGGGGATGCGGCACCGCACGTTCCCCATTGTAAACAATGAGAGATGACGTCATAGCAGACGGCTCTCATTGGACAAGAGCCCGTGTTGGCACCATTGCAAGGTGAGGTTTTGGGGGGTTTCACACAGCGGGGAATCCCGATTCGGGATGTCCCAGAGAAAATCCAGCTGCCAGCCCTGGAATCTTTGTGGGCTTTGTTCTGCTTTAAAGTGGACCAACACCCAGGATTTTGACTATCCTGGGTTTTGGTCCACTTCGGCGGGGCACCCCGATCAGGGGTGCCCCGCTGTGTGAAACCCCCCAGAAACCCCAAAAAACTCACCTCTCAACGCTCCCACGTGAACGCCGCAGCCAATCCCCGCCAACGTCCAGGCGGGGATGAGGAACGTCCAAGCCGCTTCCGCCGCCGCCGCCTCCCGCGCGTCACTCTCGGCGCACGCGCGCCCCCGCCGGCGCGGGCGCACGTCTGGAGGGGCGCGCGGGAGGCGGCGGCGGCGGATCAGGTAAGAGGTTTTTGGGGTTTCTGGGGGGGTTCACCCCGCGGGACATCCCGGTCTCGGATGTCCCGCGGGGTGGGAGGTGATCGGCCCGGGAATCTTATAGATTTCCGGGCCGATCACCCCTGGGTGTTGGTCCTCTTTAAGATGCTAAGCCCCATATTAAACACATGGAAGCCACGTAAAAATACCATTTTGTGAGTACTCACCTGAAAAATGGATATTGTTGGTGTGCCACACACCCCGCTTCACTTCTTAAATATTCATTACTTCATGGGTTAATCCACCGCAGGTGACGTAGTGCAGAGAGGAAGTCTTGTAACGAGCCCCCCTTCCGGCCTATATATACCTGGTACCTCCCTTCAATCACCAGTATAATCAAAAAGCAGTAATACAAGGTACCAGTATTCCACCAGTAACCTCAAAATCAAATTTGATATAAAAAAGGCTTCACCATATAAAGGCTTCGGTAATACCGAAAAGGGCGGGTGTGAAGCGGGGTGTGTGGCACACCAACAATATCCATTTTTCAGGTGAGTACTCACAAAATGGTATTATTCTTGGTGTGCCACACACCCCGCTTCACTTCTTAAATATTCATTACTTCATGGGACATCCAAAAGCAGTGTCCACAAGGGCTGGGCAACTCAAGGCCAGGTGAAGCATAACTTAAACGACTGCAGTCTGCAGAACTTTGCGGCCGAAAACAGCATCCGCTGAGGCCCGCACATCAACTTTGTAAAATTTAGAAAAAGTGTGAACAGAAGACCAAGTGGCGGCCTTACAAACCTGTTCAACAGAAGCTTGGTGCTGAAAAGCCCAAGACGCCCCAACAGCGCGAGTGGAATGAGCAGTGATACGAAAAGGGGGAACTCTTCCCTTGGCAAAATAGGCCGCAGTAACGGCCTGACGTATCCACTTGCTAATGGCAGATTTGGCTGGTGCCAAACCCTTCTTAGGCCCATGGGGCACAACAAAAAAGGAATCCGTCCTACGGAAAGGAGACGTGATAACCAAGTAGCACTTAACACAGCGTACTACATCCAAACAATGCAAAACCCTCTCTTTGTCATTCTTAGGATTAGGACACAAGGAGGGAAGAACAATATCTTGGTTCAAATGAAAAGCAGAAACAACCTTAGGAAGAAAGTCTGGCTTGAATCGAAAGACCACCTTATCCCGATGCTTCTCGAAGTAGGGCGCCTGAATAGACAAGGCCGCCAATTCCGAGACACGCCGGATCGAAGTGATCGCTACCAAGAAGACAATCTTCTGAGTCAGGGTAGATAAAGCAATCCCTTGTAAAGGCTCAAAAGGAGGAGCCTGAAGAGCAGAAAGAACCAAATTCAAATCCCAAACCGGGAGTAATGGTTTCCTGGGAGGCCGCACATGCGTAACCCCCTGGAAAAAGGTTTTAACTAAAGACTTAAGCGCAACACGCTTCTGAAAAAAGATAGATAAGGCAGAAACTTGCCCTTTCAACGTACTTAGCTGAAGACCAGAGTCCAGCCCAGATTGTAAAAACTCCAGAACCCTGGGGACCGAAAATACCCTACAAGGAAAAGATCTCATCTCGCACCAAGCGATATAGGCTTTCCAGGTCCTATAGTAGATGATAGAAGAAGACCTCTTTCGGGCACTGATCAAAGTCTTAACGACAGAATCAGAAAGACCCTCTTCCTTTAGGATGGAGGTCTCAGCAGCCAGGCCGTCAAAGCTAGCGCTGGTAAATTGGGGTAACACAATTGACCCTGAGTGAGCAAATCGGGCCGAAGGGGCAGAACGACCTGGTCCACTGCCAGCCGAACGATGTCTGCGAACCACACACGCCTCGGCCACCTTGGGGCCACGAGGACGGCGGACACCCCTTCCAGAGCCAACTTCCGAAGCACTCTGCCTAGCATGGGTGTCGGAGGAAACAGGTACAGAAACCCCAGATCCCCCCAGCTCAGGGACATGGCGTCCACCGCCAGAGCCAGAGGATCCTGGGAGAGCGATACGAAGTTCGGGAGCCTGTGATTGTGACGAGAGGCAAACAGGTCCACCTCTGGAGTCCCCCATTGGCGACACAGTGAGCGAAATACCCGAGGATGGAGGGCCCATTCTCCCCGACGGGGAGAGCCCCTGCTCAAGCGGTCCGCTTTCAGGTTCTCCACTCCTGGGATGTATACCGCCGAGAGACAAGGAACATGGGCTTCTGCCCAGGTCAGGATCAGGGACACCTCTCTGAGAGCACTCAGGCTGCGAGTCCCTCCCTGATGATTGATGTAAGCAACCGCTGTTCGATTGTCTGAACGCACCTGGACCGGAAGGCCCAGAACGTGCTGAGTCAGGAGAGTAAGCACCCGACGGATGGCTCTCAGTTCCAGAATATTGATGGGTAAGAGGGCCTCCCGAGGTCCCCACTGCCCCTGGAACTGCAGCTCCTTCCAGAATCCGCCCCATCCCGACAGACTGGCGTCCGTGGTGACAATTTCCCAAAGGGGGGCCAGGAAAGACCTGCCCTTCACGAGATTGGTCGAGACCAACCACCACTGGAGGGACTGCCGGACCCGGGAGGACAACTGGAAGGGCTGATCCAGCGACCGAGGCTGCCGGTCCCAAGACGCCAACAGATAAAGCTGAAGCGTCCTCATGTGGAATTGAGCAAAAGGAACTGCCTCGAAGGAGGCAACCATCAACCCTACCAGCCTCATCCCCAGACGGATGGACGGCCGAGGATTGGAGAGTAGGACCCGAGCCAACTCCTGAATCAGAAGAATTTTGGACTGAGGGAGAAACACTCTGTGTTGATGAGAGTCTAACTGCATCCCCAGAAAGGACACCACCCTGGCCGGAGCGAGGGAGGACTTGGAGAGGTTGATCACCCAACCGAAACTTTCCAGCGTGGAGAGCACCACCCTGGTGTCTTTCTCCGATTGATCGGGTGACGGAGCCATGATAAGAAGGTCGTCCAAATAAGGTACGACACGAATGCCCCGAGCTCTGAAAATGGCCATGACCCCTGCCAGCACCTTGGTGAACACTCTTGGAGCTGAGGTAAGGCCAAACGGAAGTGCCACGAACTGATAATGCCGATCCTTCATCATGAATCGAAGAAAACGTTGATGAGGGAGGCAGATGGGAACATGCAGATAAGCATCCTTGATGTCTATAGACGTCATGAAGTCCCCTTGCCGAAGAGAGCCGACGGCAGTGCGCAAGGTTTCCATGTGAAACTTCCGAAAACGGATGAACCTGTTGAGCAACTTCAGGTCCAGGACGGGACGAACCGACCCATCCCTCTTGGGGACTGCGAACAGATTGGAGTAGAAACCGAGGCCCATCTCTAAACGCGGTACCGGCCGGATGACCGCCATCTCTAACAGATTCTCTACCGACGCCAGGAGCCCCTGTGCGGCCAAAGGATCGATGGGCACCCGAGACCGAAAGAACCGTGAAGGAGGGCGAGACTCGAACTCCAGTTTGTAACCGGACGACACTATCTCCTGAATCCACCTGTCCGGAACCTCCCGGTTCCAAACCTGGGAGAAGTGTCGCAATCGTCCCCCCACCCGCACGGGTGAGGGCGGCCCCTCATTGCTGAGTGGGCTTACCAGCAGGTTTGGGCTTGGAGCCCCAGGACTGGGCGGGACGGCCACGGCCCCTCCCCCGCGTCCAACCTGTACGACTGGTAGAGGGAAGGGAAGTCCCCCTACCCGCTCTGTATCCTCGAAAGGACGGCCTACCAGAAGCAGCCCCTCTAAAGGGGCGTCGAGGCCTCTTGCGATGTGGCATCTTGCCACCCTTTGCGACTGAATCAATTTTCTCCCCGAACAGCCGCAACCCCAAAAAGGGGAGAGCTGTGAGCACCTTTTTAGAAGCTGAGTCCGCCGACCACTGTCGCAGCCATACTGACCGACGAATAGCGACCAGCATTGCCGCTGTCTTGCTACTCATAGCCAGCGCATCGTCCTGAGCGGATAGAACGTAAGACACAAAAGAATCGCACTGCTTAAGCGCAGCGAACTCATCACAAGCGGGATTGAGATCCTCGCATAGCCCCTGGATAACAGATCTTACCGCTAAAAGAAGAAGGGCCGAAGCGCACAGGGGGCGCATCGTTGACCCAGCATAAACAAAGCCATAGCGAGCATACTGGTCAATCCTACGATCCTCCCCATCTTTAGGGACAGAGGTCTCAGCAGACTGTACCATAGCGGAGCTAGATAGCCCTAGCACAGGGGTATCGACTTCAGGAGGGACGGACCAAAGCTTCAGCAATTCTGGCGGAAAAGGATAACGCTTTTCCCAACTGGAAGGGATTCCAGATAACCGTGTGGAATGTTCCCATTCTTTCAGGACCACCCTCTCAAAGTGGTGCTGTCTGGGAAAAACCAAACGCGGCTGAGGCTCTTCAAACAACTGACCCTTTGGCAGGGTGACAGCCTCAGGCGGATCTAAATTCAGAATTTCAAACATTTGTGCCAGAATGGAGGGGGTGTCAAGGGCAACCCCCGCCGACCAATCGCCAATCGCATCAGCCTTAAGCTGATCTGCCGGCTCATCTGACTCCAAGAGGAATTCACCCTCATCCGGGGAGCCATCGGACCATTCCACAGGCTCACATAATTCGTCCTGAGGAGCCGAAGATACCGGAGTCAGGCGCTTCCGTTTTGCAGAGGCCTTTAGCCCCGCTTTAACGGGCAATACTTCCCGAAGATTGGCTGATTTTACCACCACCTCGGATTGCGAATCCCCACCCTTGACAGTGTCATGCGGGGTCCGGAACAGGGAGGGAGAGGCAGGAGATGATAGAGGTTGCGACGGGTCAGCAGCCGGATCAACAGACTGACGCGCAACAATCTGCCTTGCACAAGAAATGCAAATAAAGATATCATCAGCAGGGAGCGCAGCCCCACATTTTACACACCCCCTGGACGGCTCAGACGAGTCGTTTCCGGTAGTAACAGAAGCCTCCATATTGGCGATTTATGGTATCGCAAATACTGGGACTTTTAAGGCATAAGCCAACCCGGGATGCCCCTTTATAAAGAATGTCCCGGAAGGGAGGGTTTTTTTTTTTTTTTTTTTTTTTAAATACACCTTATTTCTTTTTTTTTTTTTTTTTTTTAAGAGAAAAAGGTCCCCCTTAACAGTCTCAAAATAAATATATATATATATGTATATATATATCCAAAATGTGCAATTTCATATCAAGAATGACTAGCCAGGCAATATAGAGCCGGAGGCCGCAATAAAAGAGGGATCCCAGGATCTGAAAGGAAAGAAAAAAAAAACAAACCATCAGATCCCTTGTGAGTGTAACAAAGCAGCATGTTCACAATAGTACAAAAAGAGTGCCTCCTTAAAAGTTTGCCCCATGAGTAAAACTCATTCTGGCCCCACAAAAGCGGGGCCGCTTACCTGCTACCGACGCCAGGAGCCAGACCGGAGGGACATGTAGCAGCCGCAGCAGTAGACACAAACCCATGTGTTGCTGCAGCGCGCGCCCCCCCCCCACGTGACCTCTTTTCACAGCAAACATGAAGGAAGCGAGGCTGAGGCCGCCGAGCGCCGCTTCCGCCGGCGCCGCTTCTGCCGGCGCCACGCCCCCCCGCGTCACAGGGAGCCGCCCTGCTCAAATCAACGGGGGATTGCCACCAGCTGCGCTGGCTGACACCAAGCCAGGCGGCGGAGGAGGAGGAGGGGGAAAGGAGACACAAGCGCAGCCACACAGGCTGCCGCACGGAGCAGCGGGGAAGGAAGGGAGGCGGGAGGGGACCAACTGGAGCCAGCTGAGCGCGGTCCGCTGCCCCACCCCCATAAAGCAGACCAAATACACTGGCCATGCCTAAAGTATCTGCCCGGAGCCCCGGTCAAAAAAAACAGACAAAGCGCACCTGCTGCGCAGTCTGTTACTATGTAAAAGTGAACACACAGAAAATAGCAATACAGTGAAACATACAAGATACACAACCCTCTATACCCCCCCCCCCCCCCCCCAAGTGAAGGGAGAAAGGACCGGAACGGGGGAGTAAGGGCTACGGGGACCCTCGGGACAGGGGCATCCCATTTCCGGATCACCATGCCGGATTGCCGCATTGCCCCCAAAGGAGGGGGACGAGCGGAGGAGATAAGCTCCTAGGCACCCAAAGTGCCGTCTACCAATTACCCGGTGAGCAGCCTAGGCTGGGAGGCTTCCTATCCACCATAGAGGTATACAACTCAAACCGGGCAGAAATAGACCAAAAGGAGGGTGGCGGGGTAAGCCCCGACCTACCTGTAAGCAGGAAACTTCCAACCTCTGTTTGTCAAGCAGAGAGAAAAATACTGGTGATTGAAGGGAGGTACCAGGTATATATAGGCCGGAAGGGGGGCTCGTTACAAGACTTCCTCTCTGCACTACGTCACCTGCGGTGGATTAACCCATGAAGTAATGAATATTTAAGAAGTGAAGCGGGGTGTGTGGCACACCAAGAATAGACATTTTAAAGAAGTCAGTCTAGATTTCCCTTATGACAGGTTCTCTTTAGAGCGGACCAAAACCCAGGATTTTGACTATCCTGGGAATGGTCCTTGCCCCCGGGGCACCCTGATTGGGGTGGGGTAGGTTGCCCGAACAAACGACGCATGCACAGCCGTTCGTCTAATCAGCACGCTCAGAAAGGCTCGAGTCCCTTCATCCAGGAGCTTGTCTAATACTTGTGGATCCGAGCGCACTAGCGGCAGCATCCCCCAGCGAGCGTGCCCGCACTGGCCATCCACAAATGCCTGGCGTGGGCACGGGCACTGCTAGAGGGATAACAGAGCTACTGCGGCTGCCACCGTTGGACCAGGAAGGAAGGCGAGTTTATTGGCGACCTGGGGGGTTTCACACAGCGGGGCATCCCGATTCCGGATTCCCCGGGGGAGGGGATCAATCGGCCCGGGAATCTTATAGTTTTCCGGGCCGATCTCTGTGGATTTTGGTCCACTTTAAAGAGGACTACCCGTCAAATCTGACTGGAGGCCAGTTTGCTGCCAAACATGACAGCCAGCAGCTGAGAAAGGAATCCCTTTTACTGACTCCAGAGTCAAAAGAAGATTTGTCCTGGGGAAAGTAGATGATTGGCTACATTGTCTACAAGTCCATATAAATAGGCTGAATAAAGAGAGCAGGGGATATTCCTTACCTCCCAGCCCCTAGCTCAATTCCACAGTCCTGCGGGCTGCAGCCTGATGGTTTCAGTGTGAACCTCCCCCTTTAGCATAAATATACTTACCTTCCTCCAGGACGCCATGACACATTTGCAGCATGCTGAAACGGTGCATGTCTGAAGTGATCTTGAATAAGGCCCCCCCCCCCCAGTGCCATAACTAGGCCCACCGCTCCAGGCATATGTACACTTACTGCATGGATGGGTTAAAGAGGAACATAGGAGGCCCTGAAGCCATACAGACCAAATTCCACTCCTTGGTACATCCTAATTTGGACTGCCCCGCTGTGTTCCACCCCCTTGTCTCAGAGCTCTCGCAGTTCCCCTGTGCTTCGGCCACATTCCTGCTCACCTGTAGCTGTTCACACACCTGAACCCGGGCCTTTCTGAATGGGCGGCGCAGGCAAGTGACAGCTAGGAGATGAGCAGGGAATGCAGCCGGGAGCACACTCTGCTCCCTTTAGTGCCGCTGAGAGCCGAGTGAAAGCAAGCGCGCGGATTGGTTGAACGGGCCGCTGAGCCAAATGGCGCGCTTGTTCTCACTCGAGTCTGCAATGTGGGGGTGACAGGAAGGCGAGTGACCTAGGGGTATACACACAGCGGAGCATCCCAATTCAGGATGCTGTGTGAAACCCCCCAGATTGCCCCATACACTTACCTTCATTTCCAGTCCAGCGCCGTATGCGCGAGCCTCATCCCCACTATCCCTCTAGCAGGGCGTGTGCCTGCACCAGGCATTTGTTAATGGCTGGCCCGGGCACACTCCCTATTAGAGGGGGGTGCAGCGGTCAGCACGCTCGGAGCTGCTCGCCTTAGATGACCTGAGTGGATCCGAGCGCGCTGATTGGACAAGCCGCACATCGGGCGTAGGACCAGGAAAAGGTGAGTTTGTTTCTGCGACCTGCAGTGTTTCACACACACCCGGGGGCAAGTACCAAGACCAAGGATAGTCAAAATCCTGGGTTTCGGTCCACTTTAAATGCAATGGGAAAAATCATATGTGTGCGCAAGCAAGGAAGAAGAGAAGATACTCGTAATTCTGGGGCGTTTCAAACAGCAGGGCATCCCAGATCAAGATGACCTTGGGAAGAGGGGAGGAATCAACCAGCCTGGTTTAAAGAGGAAGGTCAAGCTTTTTGGAACACCCAAGCCGCCCCTCCCTTCACCTGTGCTTAGCCCAATTTGGACGTCAAAATATTAAAACAACTTACTGTATTACCAAAATCCTCCCCGGATACTGTCAGGACTCTAATGACAGACCAGTAGATTCACACTGATGCATGGGATTGGCTGCCTGACCTGTCACTCATCCAGCTTCAGCTTCCATGCAGATAGGCCACCCCTGCAGAGTTCTTGCCTGAATTTGGCTTAGCACAAAAAGGAGAAAGGGTGTGGAGTGTTCCTTCCTCTTTAGAATAGACCTATGACCGGGATTATCATTATACTGGCGATAGGTTCTTACCCCTGGCGCATCCCTATTTGGGTTGCCTGAACGTGTGAAACCCCCAAGATCGTCCACATGGCTCCTGTTCCCATGGAGCATGTGCAGGCCCTCATCCAATCAGCACTTTATGTCCTGCATACCAATACACAGCACAAAGGGTCGTTCTGAACTGAGCACCGACATAGGAATTGTGCGCATCCCCAGTTTTGCACTCCAGCCTATCTGAACTGAAGGGCATAGGAGCGTGCCTCAGCTGCACGGATGGCGGGGATGTGATCATAGCACATGATCGTGGCATGGGACCGCTGGAAAGGTAAGTGATTGCCAGACTGCTGGGGGGGGGGGCACTTTGTCAGCCAGTCGTGGAGTCTCCAGGGCCAACCCATTATAAAGTGGACCAAAACCTGGGATTTGGACTTTCCTGGGGCATCCCAAATTAGGATGCCAGGCTATGTGAACTCCCCCCCCCCCCCGCCCTCCATATCAACTCACCTTTCTCTGATCCTATGGTGCATGCACAGGCTTTTGTCCAATCAGAGCAGTGCACTTGTAATGTTTCGGCAAACGGCTCTGTTTATGGCAATCCGAAGTGTAGGTGGCCACATCCCCAGCAATGGGCGCGCTCCCAGTAGCCAACCAGATAGGCTGGGGTGCCAGCGTGCACAAAGTTCAAAGATGCTGGGGATGCGGCTACCAGAGTTTACATTGGCGAGGGCAATTGGGGATGCCCCGGAGAAAAGCTAGCAGCCTGGTGGGTTTTGTTCAGCTTTAAGGACAAAACCTTAATTAAACCGGACCTTCAGCATAATTTAATGAAAAGCCCAAGCCCTTAAAAAACTATTCCCCTGCATCTAAAATTAATATAATTTAAGTTTTTAGTCATTTACTTCTTTATTCTTTTCCCCACTGGGCTGCAACTCTGTTCAGGACTCTAGGAAACGGGCGCCGCCATCTTGACTCAGAAGCATTACACATACTGAGGAGAGGAGAGTGGAATAAAGTGCAGGGGGTGGGGTCAGACAGAGCAGACCTGGGGTCAGGGAAAGGACAGCAATCCCAGAATGCAGAGCAACACAGTCAGAAGACACTTCCTGTTTGCAGGCAGCCTGATGCTCCATGAGCCGCCATCTTGGATGTTTAAAAGCTCATAACATGCAGATGCAGGTAGGATGATTTTTAATGTGAGCAATTTGTATGTACAGGGTGTGGGAAACATAAGATAGACTCTTATTCAGAGTGAAGGACTGCTTTAAAGTGGACCAACACCCAGGGGGGATCGGCCCGGAAATCTATAAGATTCCCGGACCGATCAGATCCCTCCCCGCGGGGCATCCGAAATCGGGATGTCCCGCGGGGAGGAACCCCCCAGGAGGCCCACAATCCTCACCTTACCGGCGATCCAACGGCGCATGCGCGAGACGCGGCCGCGTCTCTCGCTTCCCTCTAGCAGGGCGCGCTCCCGCGCCGGCCGTTTTGTGAATGGTCGGCGCAGGCGCGCTCCCTGTTAGAGGGAAGCGAGAGACGCAGCCAATGACAGCGCTCTGGTATGCGCGTCCAAGCGGCTTTGGACGCGCATACCAGAGCTGCTCTGAGCGCTGTCATTGGCCGGACGAGGTCACGTGGGAGCGGGGAGAGGTGAGTTTTTGCGGCGATCGGGGGGGTTTCAGACAGCGGGGCACCCCCGATCGGGGTGCCCCACCTAAGTGGACCAACACCCAGGATAGTCAAAATCCTGGGTGTTGGTCCACTTTAAGGGCAAAACCTTAATTAAATAGAATTTCCTATGGGCAACACACTCCTATACATGAGGCCTAGAGAAGATGCTCGGTTACCCATAGCAACCAGTGATGGTGCCAGTGTGTGTGTGTGCCTCGATCACAGGCATTCTCTGATGTTCTTGTTGCCTATGGCAACCCGACAGCTTCAGCCCATCATGCAGGAGTGAAAATGAAAGTAAGCGTGTGATTGGCTAGCAGGGCCCCCAGGAACAGTCCGGAGCACGTTTCCTATGCGGGGCCCCCGCAGCTGTCAGTGTGCCCATGAAGAAGAAGCAGGTGAGTAGCCAGCCATACCTTTCTCTTCCTCCCATGGCTTCCTCTTCCTGGTGCTGCCGGTGCCGGGCATGCTGCTGCTGCTGCTGCTGTTGCCGGGTTTGGAGTGGAAGTTCCCCAGGCTCACTGCAGATCGGGGGGAGAAAAGCCACAATGGAGAAGAGGAGCCACTGATGGGAGATGGAGGAGGGAGAGGAGCTACTGCTGCTACCGGGAGGATGAGGCGCAGGAGGGTGCCCACTATACACACATACACGGCACAGGATCCCCGACCACTGCCGCTGCCTCCTCCGCCTGTCACACGGGTCACACCTCCCACTTACCCCCATGGAACGGGCAATCCCGCACCCCCTGCTCCTCTACAGCTGTGCGCGCTCCAGCCTCGTGCACGGCGCGCCGTTCTATACAGGGCATGATCAGCGCTCCCGCCTGCTCGCTGCAGAGGCTGCTTCTCATTGGTTGCAGGGCCATGCTAGCCACGCCCCCGTCCCTCTTTACCTGCTTCATTTTCTCCACTCAGTAACCCATTCACTGCCAGACACTAATTCAAATCCCTTCCACACTGCCATCTAAAAGATCCCCTGGGGCATCCCAAATCAGTGTTAAACCGGACCTTCAGCATGATTTAATGAAAAGCCCAAACCCTTAAAAAACTATTCCCCAGCACCTAAAATTAATATATTTACAGTTTTTAATCACTTTTTATTCTTTCCCCCACTGGCCTGCAACTCTGTTCAGGACTCTAGGATACGGGTGCCCCATCTTGGCTCAGTAGCATCACATACTGAGGGGAGGGGTCATAAACGCAGGGGAGCAGGGTTATAGCTGTGCTTTGCACAGACAGAGCAGAGCTGGGGTCAGGAAAAGGTCAGTAATCCCAGAATGCAGAGCGACACAGTCAGAAGACACTTCCTGTCTGCAGGCTGCCTGATGTTCCATGAGCCGCCATCTTGGATGTTTAAAGGCTCATAACATGCAGTAGATGCAGGTAGGATGATTTTTAATGTGAGCAATCTGTATGTACAGCGTGGGGGAAACATATAAGATAGGCTCTTATTTAGGCTGAAGGTCCGCTTTAATGCCCCCGGGGAGCCTCACCTTCTTCCTGGCTCACTAATCAATGTAAATATCCTCTATAGCCAAATACAGAGCTGTTTGCCGAACATTACACATGCATAGCAAACTACTCTGATTGGCTGAAAGCCCGCGCATATGCCGTAGCACCGGGGACAAGTTGAATTATTATGGGCGATCTGGGGGGTTCACACATTAGGATGCCCCCAGGGTGGGTTTTATTCTGCTTTAACAGCTTCTCTCCCAGACACTAACACAAGCATATACTGCCATGCTATCCCGGGAGCAAACTTTCCAGGAGGATCCCTTTATATATAGGCAAAGTGTAACATCAATGCAGCCATTCCTTACCTCGAATGCAAGAGATACATCCTGCTGTGCTGCTTGATAATGGATTTTCATCAACCAGCTTTTAGCCCCTAGCAACTACAACCATTCCCAGTATGGGCATTGCTGTGATTGACCAGGCGGGACATGCGACCCCGCTGTTTAAACCGGACCTTCAGCATGATTTAAAGCGGACCTTCACCCTAAATAAGAGCCTATCTTATATGCTTCCCCCACGCTGTACATACAGATTGCCCACATTAAAAATCATCCTACCTGCATCTATTACATTTTCTGAGACTTTAAACATCCAAGATGGCGGCCCATGGAGGTGCAGGCTGCCTGCAAACAGGAAGTGTCTTCTGACTTTGCTTCTCTGCATTCTGGGATTGCTGACCTTTTCCTGACCCCAGCTGTCCTCTGTCTGTGCAAAGCCCAGCTATATCCCCGCTCCCCTGCACTTTTGACCCCTCTCCTCTCCTCAGTATGTGATGCTACTGAGCCAAGATGGCGGCGCCCGTATCCTAGAGTCCTGAACAGAGTTACAGGCCAGTGGGGGAAAGAATAATAAGTAAGTGACAAAAAACATAAAATATATTAATTTTAGATGCTGGGGAATCGTTTATTAAGGGTTTGGGCTTTTCATTAAATCATGCTGAAGGTCCAGTTTAATGAAATGCCCAAACCCTTAAAAAACTATTCCCCAGCAGTTTTTAGTCACTTACTTATTATTCTTTCCCACACCAGGCTGCAACTCTGTTCAGGATATGGGGGCCGCCATCTTGCCTCAAAAGCATCACATATGCTGATGAGAGGAGAGTGGGATAAAGTACAGGGGTGGGGTTAAAGCTGGGCTTTGCACAGACAGAGCAGAACTATGGTCAGGGAAAGGACATCAATCCCTAGGATACGGGTGCCCCATCTTGGCTCAGTAGCATCACATGCTGAGGAGAGGGCTCATAAATGCAGGGGAGCAGGGTTATAGCTGTGCTTTGCACAGACAGAGCAGAGCTGGGGGTCAGGAAAAGGTCAGCAATCCCAGAATGCAGAGCAACACAGTCAGAAGACACTTCCTGTTTGCAGGCTGCCTGATGCTCCATGAGCCGCCATCTTGGATGTTTAAAGGCTCATAACATGCAGTAGATGCAGGTAGGATGATTTTTAATGTGAAGCGGCTCATATATTGAGGGACAGAAAAACATCTAAATGTCCTTTTCAGGGCACTGGCAGGAAAGTGCCAGGACCGGAGTGTGGCAGAGGCCCCTGGGCACAAAATCTGGTGGAGGCCCCAGATACAGTATTTTTCTTTAACATAATAATCCAGCCAAGTAACTGATTGGTGGTTGTCTGGCCCCGCCTACTTACTGGAATGTCAGATCGAGTCCCTTGTGCCACCCTTGTGCGGGTGTGTGCTGCTCGGGAACTCCTGCTTTGCCATTCTGGGTGAGGGGTGTAGTCACCCAGCTGATCCAGCAGATAACAGTTCCCTGCATTGAGCTGCCAGTGGCTGTGATTGGTGGCTTATGTGCAGTGACAGCTCTGCACCCATCACTGTAGTGTTGCTGATGGCGGCTTTGCTGCTCTTGCCTCTCTGTCCTGCCCTGTGCTGGCTTTGGCTGCAGGTTTGCAAAAACAAAAAAAAGGCTTGGGGGCCTCTCTGCCACCGATAGCTTTGTCGCTGTCAGACCAAAGACTGAAAAGCCTCCTGGACCAGACCATAACTCAAAGGTTGGCGGAAGCCCTGGGGTGCGCGCCCCTTGCGCCCCCTCATAATCCATCCCTGGTGGGGACACTAAGGGCACTAAATAATAAAAAAAACTTGGGTGGGCATCAGGTTGTGTTGGGCACAATGGAGGGAGTAGCCTCACTGTGGGAATGGGGCTCGACATTTAACATTTTTTGGCCCCTGAAATTCTGGGTTCTCGTCCACAGAGGCTGAGAGTTGCACGGGGGGGGGGGGGGGAGTATTAGATGCGTGGAACTGGTTGGGTTAGTAGAGCTTGGAGAAGTGTGGGTGCATCAGGCTGCGTAATCTGATTGGCCAGGAATGCTCCTCTTTTAGGGCCATAATCTGGATTTTCCAGGCCCCATAAAGAAGCAATGTCTTGGCCCCTATAATTACCATTGTGTGTTAATAGGGTCAGTATTTGGTGGTCACCTGGCCACTGGTATTTGTGCTAGTGATAACTTGACCTCTAAACCAAGCTAACCAGGCTTACATCAAAATTCAGATTATATAGGAAACAAAAACTCTATGAGCCCAACCATCACATTATATGTTAGTGGGATCATACCTCCCAAGTTTGGAGGGACTGTCCCTCTTTTGAGTCCATGTCCTCCTGCCCCTCATTGTTATTCTTTGTCCCTCTTTGAGGTTTAATATGCAGATCTGCATATATAAATGATTCAATTGCCTATTTAAAGTGTTTCTATTGGTTTACCTGCTACAATCTATCTCCTATCCATCAATCAATGAGGGCGCGGCTTAATTTAACAAATGTCCCTCTTTCCCACCCTTAAAAGTTGCGAGGCATGGGGGGAACGTTTCTGGGTACAGTGCAATATTTTTTAGGCGCTAGCTCTTTGCAGGGATTCTCACTGGCATCAGAAACAGGTCAGTAGCACAGAGTAGAAAGCAGCTCCCCCCTGTTCTCGGCCCAGGCTGGCACACACAGGGTTAATGCGGGGGCGTGGCTATATGGGAATACACACAGCCTCCAGCACAATCTGGGAAGGGACCTAATCACGCTCAGTAAACAAATCAGCAGCGTGTCCATGTGGAGCGCGTGCACCGCTAAAGGGATCCCGGGGATGCCGCCTTTCTCGTTTCCCCAGAACACTGCTCCGCTATAGGTAGAGGAGAAAGGGATAATCACAGGAGGGCGGGGCTGGAGGCCGAACTGTGATACTGCGCATGTGCACGGCTTGTTTGTGGGCGGGGTCTTGGTTTGTACACACAGCTTGGGGAGACCGCAAGGCAACTGGGCAGAGAAACCTTTACACTGGCGATGTGTCACCGGGCACCTGGCGGAGAATAATGTGGCGGCTGCTGCTGGGTCTATGGCCGGAGATTCCTGACACCTGCCGCAACGCGCAGCCGCTGCACAATCAGTGCTTACTCACTAGCCTCTGCTTCCTGGCATTACCAGTTCCAAATACTGGGCATAGGTACTCACCTGGTCTGGCCTTCAGTGTCAGGCAAAGATACTCACCGGGTCTATGCGTCTGTGCTTCAGAATCAGGCAGAGGTACTCACCAGGTCTGTGTTTAAATATCAGGCAGAGGTACTCACCAGGTCTGTGTTTAAATATCAGGCAGAGATACTCACCAGGTCTGCACTTCAATATCAGGCAGAGATACTCACCAGGTCTGCACTTCAATATCAGGCAGAGATACTCACTGGGTCTGCTCTTCAATTTCAGGCACATATGCTCACTGGGTTTATGCTTCAATATCAGGCAGAGATACTCACCAGGTCTGTGCTTCGATATCAGGCAGAGATACCAGATCTGCACTTCAATACCAGGCAGAGATACTCACCAGGTCTGTGCTTCGATATCAGGCAGAGATACTCGCCAGGTCTGCACTTCAATATCGGGCAGAGATACTCGCCAGGTCTGCACTTCAATAACAGGCAGAGATACTCACTGGGTATGCTCTTCAATATCAGGCACAGATGCTCACTGGGTTTATGCTTCAATATCAGGCAGAGATACTCACCAGGTCTGTGCTTCAATATCAGGCAGAGATACTCACCAGGTCTGCGTTTAAATATCAGGCAGATTCTCACCAGGTCTGTGCTTCAATATCGGGCAGAGATACTCACTGGGCCTATGCTTCAATATCAGGCATAGGCACTCACTGGGTCTGCACTTCAATATCAGGCAGAGATACTCACCAGGTCTGCACTTCAATATCAGGCAGAGATACTCACCAGGTCTGTGCTTCGATATCAGGCACAGATGCTCACCAGGTCTGCCCTTCAATATCAGGCACAGATACTCACTGGATCTGAGCTTCAATATCAGGCACAGATACTCACCAGGTTTTTGCTTCAATATCAGGCACAGATACTCACCAGGTCTGCGCTTAAATATCAGGCAGAGATACTCACCAGCTCTTTGCTTCAATATCAGGCACAGATACTCACCAGGTCTGCGCTTCAATATCGGGCAGAGATACTTACTGGGTCTGCGCTTCAATATCAGGCACAGATACTCACCAGGTCCGCATTTAAATATCAGGCAGATACTCACCGCGTTTGCGCTTCAATACCTGGCACACATACTCACCGGGTTTATGCTTTAATATCAGGCAGAGATGCTCATTAGATCTGCACTTCAATATCAGGCAGAGATACTCACCAGGTCTGCATTTAAATATCAGGCACAGATACTCGCCAGGTCTGCACTTCAATATCAGGCAGAGATACTCACCAGGTCTGCGCTTCAATATCAGGCAGATACTCACCATGTCTGTGCATCTGCGCTTCAATATCAGGCAGAGATACTCATCAGGTCTGCGCTTTAATATCAGGCAGAGATACTCACCAGGTCTACACTTTAAACCGGACCTTCACCATGATTTAATGAAAAGCCCAAACTCTTAAAAAACAATTCCCCAGCATCTAAAATTAATATATTTTACTTTTTTAGTCACTAACTTATTATTCTTTCCCCCACTGGGCTGCAACTCTGTTCAGGAATTTAGGATATGGGCGCCGCCATCTTGACTCAGAAGCATCACACTTACTGAGGAGCGGAGAGTGGGATAAATTACAGGGGGGTGGGTTATAGCTGTACTTTGCTCAGACAGAGCAGAGCTGGGGTCAGGGAAAGGTCAGCAGTCCCAGAATGCAGAGCAGCACAGTCAGGAGGCACTTCCTGTTTGCAGGCTGCCTGATAACATGGCGGCTTCCATAAGCCGCCATCTTGGATGTTTAAAGGCTCATAATATGCAGTAGATGCAGGTAGGATGATTTTTAATGTGGACAATCTGTATGTACAGGGTGTGGGAAACATATAAGATAGACTCTTATTCAGAGTGAAGGTCCGCTTTAATATCAGGCAGAGATACTCACCAGGTCTGCACTTTAATATCAGGCAGAGATACTCACCAGGTCTGCACTTTAATATCAGGCAGAGATACTCACCAGGTCTGTGCTTCAACATCAGGTACAGATAACTCACCAGGTCTGCACTTCAATATTAGGCAGAGATACTCGCCAAGTCTACACTTCAATATCAGGCAGAGATACTCACCAGGTTTATGCTTCAATATCAGGCACAGATACTCACCAGGTCTGCATTTAAATATCAGGCACATACTCGCCAAGTCTGCACTTCCATATCAGGCAGCTACTCACCGGGTCTATGCTTCAATATCAGGTAGAGGTACTTCCTGGTCTGGGCTTTATTATCGGGCAGAAACACTCACCGGGTCTGCGCTGCAGTAATTTCCTCATTACTTCCAGTGACCAGTAGGGTTAACCAGATGGCCCATTGCCTCTATTGGTTAATAATATTGAAGAGGATCAATAGCCATATACACACAGGGAACAACACCCATTTTGTCGGTGTTGTTCCTGTTTAATGTGCAGCAATGAATAAACGCTGAATTATTTGCTGCTTGCTTCCTCTGGCTGTGCACACCCACCACCAGCCATTTAAATATGCCTTGCGTGAAAGCATTCAGGAATTTGTCTTTCCTGGGTTTTGCTTTGTTCCCTGGTGGCATCTTGATTGGACATGCCCCACTGTGTGAAACCCCGGGGTGCCCATGGCACATGTGCGGACGCTCAGCCAATGAGAGCTGTTTGCTGTATTTACTTTTGGCAAACGTCTCTCATTGACGTTAATGGGGAGTATGCGCTGCTGCTTCCCCCACATCCTCAGCCTCATGTGAGCCCTCCTGCCCCAGCTACTTAGATAGGCTAGGGGTGGCAGTGCGTGCATGATGCCGGGGTGCAGGGGATGCAGCAGCTTGCGCACCCCATTGAAAACAATGAGAGCCACCTGCTCTCATTGTACGAGAGCCCACATATGTGCTGTTGGACCAGGAAAAGATAAAAGGTTACCAGTGACTGGGTGGGTTTCACACAGTGGGGTTTCCCTTTTTTAGGGGATAGTCAGCGGCCGGCCCTGGAATCTTTTAGGCATTCCAGGTAGGCCGCTGTTGGGTTTTGTTCCACTTCAATAATTAAGTGGACTGGGTGGGTTTCACACAGTGGAGCGTCCCGTTTTGGGGGATAGTCAGCGGCCGGCCCTGGAATCTTTTAGGCATTCCAGGTAGGCCGCTGGTGGGTTTTGTTCCGCTTCAATAATTACATTTTTTATAGTACCTAGGTGGAGATAGGAAAATAATAATGTGACAAGCCGGGTGTTCCTTTAGTACAGACTTTTTTGTACCCTGATGCGTTTCGCCATGTAGACTTCATCAGAGGGGCTTTTGTGGTCTGTAAACCTGGG
Organism: Gastrophryne carolinensis; assembly: GCA_027917425.1. Lineage (NCBI taxonomy): Eukaryota > Metazoa > Chordata > Amphibia > Anura > Microhylidae > Gastrophryne > Gastrophryne carolinensis. The sequence continues at coordinate 410,131,974 of CM051237.1, read as the reverse complement.
TGTATATGCTAAATCTTTTCATTGGATATCTCTTGTGTAGGTATCCTGGTCAGGTCCTGATTCTTAGCTTCAGTGTGTAGCCTTTATTACCCTTTGGTTGGAGGATTGTTGGATGATCTCTATGTCAAAAAATACAATCGTTGGATGATATAATGTTACTGCTCAGGGGATGGGAGCCAAAGGTTAGGCCTTAAACCAGACCTTCACCATGATTTAATGAAAAGCCCAAACTCTTAACAAACGGTTCCCCAGCATCTAAAATTAGTATATTTTAAGTTTTTAGTCATTAACTTATTATTATTTCCCCCACTGGGCTGCAACTCTGTCAGGAATTTAGGATACGGGCACCGCCATCTTGACTCAGAAGCATCACACTTACCGAGGAGAGGAGAGGGGGGCGGGTTATAGCTGTGCTTTGCTCAGACAGAGCAGAGTTGGGGTCAGGTAAAGGTCAGCAGTCCCAGAATGCAGAGCAGCACAGTCAGGAGGCACTTCCTGTTTGCAGGCTGCCTGATAAGATGGCGGCTTCCATAAGCCGCCATCTTGGATGTTTAAAGGCTCATAACATGCAGTAGATGCAGGTAGGATGATTTTAATGTGGCCAATCTGTATGTACAGGGTGTGGGAAACATATAAGATAGACTTCTATTCAGAGTGAAGGTCCGCTTTAAAGGAGGACTATCACTGAAAAATTGCCCAATGATAAAAATCCATAGAAATATGCTGCATAGTGGAAGGAGGGGTCACTTATACACCCATCAAGAAATATCCAGCCAAGCTTGTTTCTTTTAATGGAAGGAAGAGGGATCGGGGGGGGGGGCAGATTCCATCTCCCCTGATACAATCAAACCTGTGACCCCTGGATTTTTTTCCTAGCAGGAGAAGAAAACCTCAAGCTTGGCTGGAGTTTTATTCAGTTCGGTTATATAAGTGCCTCTTCCTCTCATTAGCCATAGTGTTTATATGGATTTTAATACACCATTTTCCCCGTTTCCCACACCCTGTACATACAGATAAAAAAATTAAAAAATTAAAAATCATCCTACCTGCATCTACTGCATGTTATGAGCCTTTAAACATCCAAGATGGCGGCTTATGGAGCATCAGACAGCCTGCAAACAGGAAGTATCTTCTGACTGTGTCACTTGCTGTCCTTTTCCTGACCCCAGCTCTGCTCTGTCTGTGCAAAGCACAGCTATAACCCCACCCTCTGCACTTTATCCCGCTCTCCTCTCCTCAGTATGTGTGATGTTCTGTGTCAGCACCCGTATCCTAGAGCAGTGGTCCCCAGCCCTGTCCTCAAGGCCCACCAACAGGCCAGGTTTTGCAGATCTCCACAAAGATGCACAGGTGGAGTAATTGGTGCAGCTGCAGAGCAATAGAGCTGGCTATTTGGAGATCCAAAAAACATGACATGTTGGTGGGCTTTGAGGACAGGGTTGAGGACCACTATCCTAGAGTCCTGAACAGAGTTGCAGGCCAGTGGGGGAAAGAATAATAAGTGACTAAAAACGTAAAATATATTAGATGCTGGAGAATAGTTTAAGGGTCTGGGCTTTTCAGTAAATGATGCTGAAGGTCCGGTTTAAGCCAGCATCTCTGCAGAGGTCCGGTGGCTGGCATGGTGCCCCGAGCTGCCATGGTGGCCTATGGAGCGCCTCTTCATCTGACTCCCTGCTTCTCCACTTTATTGGCCATAAAGCAAAAACATGACTGGCACAAATATTTCATCATGTAGTGCATGGAACAAATCTTTAGACGTCACCTCATTTTCTATCTGGAAAGCCCTATGCCAGTGCCAGTCTAATCAAAGACGCCTAATTAAAAAAAAATTGCAATAAAAAGAATAATTATTTTATATTAGTAAGGTATTTCATGATTAGCTTTTCTGTTGTAACCTCTCAAACTTCAAAACTCATTTCAATTCCCGTAAAGTAGAAAGGAAAGGAATAATTTGTACCGACAATGGAATGGGATGTTGGTGTCATAGTGTGATGGGTCCAGGGATCATTGTTCGGGGATGGGGCTGTGGTGTCAATGTGATGTGTGCTGCTTTGTCTATGTAACCTTAGCCCAGTGCAGGCATGAGGGATATTAATGCTCCCCTTAGGTTGTATTAATTCTGCAAAATAATTAACACAAACTATTAACATTTAACACAATGACACGAGTGTCATACATTAATCACTGAGCGGTTTTAGATGGAACTCTCAATGCTGGTATTAGATACACAGGCGCTTCAGACCAGCCAACAGTGTCAGAGGCTAGGAGTATTCTCTGAATGCAAATTGCCACAATTTATGCAGCTCAACGCATTTGCTTTAATCTTTCAAAAACTTGTTTCTCTGTGTATATATTTAAAGCAGCTATAAAGTCGGGCAGCGGAGTCTAAAAAACTCCAGGGCTGCCCTCCAGCTTTCCCTTGGGGCATCCAAAATTAGGTTGCCCCACTGTGTGAATCCTCTGGGATCGCTGGTAATCTCACCTTGCTCGGCGGCTTCCACTGTGCTGTCTTTGCAGGCGCCCGCATCCCTGGCTTCCCTTTAGCTGAGGCATGCTCCTGTGTCTAGCCATTCAGATAGGCTGGGAGCGCTTCCCAGACTATATGGTAGACAGGGATGCAGCCAGTGGGCATGTCACATCAGCCGACATTCTTGAAATCAGCCATTCGGTGATCTCAGAAATGCCAGGTTGACGTGGCCTTGGTGGTGGCAAAACCTGCTGAAAAAAAATGGGCCTGTCCGAGCCAGCCACATCGCCCAAGGTGGGGGAAGCGGTTTAAAATAAAATTGCATCCTTCGGAGAAAGCTATGCTTCCTATTCACAACTTTGTCTTCCTCTCTTTTCACATTCCCTCCATCAATCTTTTTCACATATCCGTCACTCTCTCTTCCACATTTCCACTGCCTTCTTTTTTTCCAGATTTCCTCCATTTTCCCCTTTTCCACATTCTCTCAATCTTTCTCATTTCAACATTCCTCCCTGTTTTTCTTTGCTACATTCCCCCCATCTTTCTATTTTCCACAGTCCTTCCATCTTTCTTTTTTCCACATTCCTTCTGTCTTTCTCTTTTTCATATTTCCTCCATGTCATCATACTATGGGTTAATATCTGCCCCATTAACCCTAATAGGACCACCTTATCTATAAATTTTGTCTCCGCTCTAAGCACTCCATTCCTATGTTGTCTTGATCCCTGTTAGGATCATTGGCATGATAGTTAAGTCTGTCATCCTTTTTATGTTATCTAATTTCACTTTTATGACTTTTTTATGACTTTGTTGACTGGCTGTATATCGGCTAAAGTTACTTGCTCGTACAGCAAGCTGCTAAGTTCAATAAAGAGGGATCTGTATGTTGTTGACAGAAGACCATGGAAGGGGCATTGCAGACGTCTTTATATGGTGTGGAAGAAAAGCTACTAGATTCTCACATGGCCAAGAGGTGGGAGGATTGGGCATCACTGTTGCTGCTGTTGACTAATAGAATATCCAAGATGGCCACTGCTGCACTTGCACAGCTAAAAGCCAAGGCAAGGCATCTACATGATGGAAGCAGAGCAGAGAGGGAAATCCGCCAGCTTTTCCACAGTCTAGATCAGGGGTACTTCCTGTAATGATCCATTTAAAGGCATCTGGTGAGAGGTGAAGGTCCCAGGTGAGGGCAGTCGTGGGGGGTTGATAGTTAGAAATCAGCACACTGGGGGAGGGGTTATAGATTTCCCGGGCAAAACTAAAAAAGGCTGCTTGCCCCCCAACCCCACCCAAAAAAAATCCTTTTGGGCACTTTGCCCCACAGAACCTACAGCTCTGGCCTGTGCCACGCTGCTTTATCCCCCCTGGGGGAGAGAAGCTTTACAAAAGAGGAATGGATAGACAGGAAACAGGAAGTGCAGGGAGGGATGGAGAGAGAGCTAGATGAAGGGATGGATGGGCAGAACTAGAAGGACAGGAATGAATGGGCAGAGCTGGGGGGGGGGGGGTAGTTGGCCAGAGTTGGAAGAAAGAGTAATGGATTGGCAAAGCTGGGAGGCCACAGATTTGATGTGCAAAATGATGAGGACAGGAATGGATGGGGCAGTGAGACTGGGCTGGATGGTGCATAGCTGAGGGGACAGGGGTGGACGGGAAAAGCTGGGAGGACAGGAATGGATGGGGCAGTGAGACTGGGCTGGATGGTGCATAGCTGAGGGGACAGGGGTGGACGGGAAAAGCTGGGAGGACAGGAATGGATGGGGCAGTGAGACTGGGCTGGATGGGGCAGAGCTGAGGGGACAGGGATGGATGGGCAAAGCTGGGAGGACAGGAATGGATGGGGCAGTGAGACTGGGCTGGATGGGGCGGAGCTGAGGGGACAGGGGTGGATGGGCAAAGCTGGGAGGACAGGAATGGATGGGGCAGTGAGACTGGGCTGGATGGTTCATAGCTGAGGAGACAGGGATGGATGGGGCAGAGCTGGGGGCACGAGATGGTGGAATAAGGATAGATGGAGCTGAGCTGGGGCAGAGGGAAAAGATTGGATGGGGCAAAGGGACTAAAAAACAAAGTTTGTATCTACCTTGCAATGCCACTTCCCGTCTGTGCAGTACTTATATTGCAATGCTAGGTGCCAGGGAGCCATGACATTGGCAAGGAGACTAAGCACTACATCGCCGATTAAGGGGGCAGCTCTGAGCACGGCAACACAGAAGCAACTTAGGCCCTTATTCATACCTCCCAACCATTGAAAATGTGAAAACGGGACAAGCCGTGCCCCCGGCCACACCCCCGTCACGCCCCGGCCACACCCCCGTCACGCCCAGGCCACACACCTGTCACGCCCCGGCCACACCCCCGCCACGCCCCTGTCACGCCCCGGCCACACCCCCGTCACGCTCTCCAGCTCCAGCAACGTCGGCTGCCTTCACCCCTGCATGCGGTACGTATCCCCAACCCAGCATACCGACCGCCCCCCCACCCCCGTGCGCCTGCCCACCCACCTCCGTGCGCCCGCCCCACTCTCTCACCCCACGCGCCAGGAAGTTATCTTCGCGACGGTCACGGTGTCATTGCGGCCCTGGGCACAGTACACTGTCACAGCGCAGGGCGTCCCGGGACATTTGTTAATGTTCCGGGACCGCGGGATTCTTTGCAAAAATCGGGACAATCCCGGGAAAATCGGGACAGTTGGGAGGTATGCCTTATTTATGAAGGAATAGCGACAGGTAGCGACTGGTGAGCGGCCAGTAATGACGGGCCCCGCCACGAGAACGCCGGCTCCCCACCACAATCACACATTTATCAAGCCAATCCTGCTTAGCGACTGAGATAGCGCCATATAGCGATTCATTCATCATTATTCCAGCCTCAGCCCACAGCGCCAGCATCCGACCTTGAACAGCGACAGGTATGACCTCTCGCTACCTGGTGCTCTCCAATGCATTTCAATGGAACAATCTTTAAATATTCATAATTAAATTTTATTAATTTTTTTTTTTTTTTTTTTTTTATGTGAAAAATTCTGTGACCACTTCTGCCATTTTAGATTTTTTAAGGGAAAAAAAAATTGTACAGAATTGATATTACAGGTCTGATATTAATGTATTCATAATACAAAATTATTAAAAAAACTACTTTTAACCCATCGCCACCAGCGCTCTGGGGTTTAAACATGCATTTTACAGCGCGATAATTTTTTGAGCGTGATTTTTTAATGAATATGATGGGAGCCGGTCGCTAGGGCCAGTCGCTATCATGCTCCCATACAGCGCGGAACCTGTCAAATAGCGACTCCTCACCCAATATTCAACATTACGGCAAACCGACTGAGTCGCTATCAACTACCGAACAACGGCCAAGCACAGCGACTACTAGCGGGCACTCTGAAAATGCCGCTACAGTCGCTCAACTGTCGCTACCTGCCGCTATTAATGAATCGGCCTCTAACTGCAGGGCTGTCAGGGCAGGGGTCCCGAAATCTGGTGCCAAGGTCCGCATTCGGACCCTGGTCTGCCAGTTGAGTATCGCTGGTCTAGATAGTCTTTGAAAGTAAGTGAAATGGACTGTATGCCCTTTTTAAGCAAAATGTAGCAGATAAAGATATTTCATGCCTTTTGATCCTGTGAACCAGACCTGCCACAGTGAAATAGACTATAATGTGCTCTTACCTTTGCAGCTATATGCAGCAGTTAAAGGGGGACTTCATATGACCATGTTGTTTTATTAAACTTGAAAATGGTGCCTTAGCACATAATTGAGTGTATATGCATTTAGTGCTATAAAAACAAAACCCTACACCTTTAAAGCGGACTAAAACCCACATTTTTAACTAGCACCCCCTGAATTGCTCCCCCCTATGAAGAGTACATTTTGCCAATTTTCACTGCCTCTACTTCACTCTAATCTCAGATAACGCTGCCTGTTTTAGCTGTAAAGATCCGCCTCCTCCATTCATTGCCACTGTTGTGTGTGGCAATGATGTCACCAATATAACAACTGATCACCTGCCAACTTACCGAAAGGGACAGCAATAAAAACAATGTTTGAGGAGGATTTAGAAAGTGAAAATATCCATTTCTAGTTCTACACCCTTAGAGGGGAGTATTGACAGAGGCTTTGGCCAAATGTATTTCACAAGTTCAGTGGGTTTTGGTCCGCTTTAAGTAACATGTATCACCTCCTACCTTTGCAGTTATATGCAGCAGGAAAGGATTGGCTAAGTATCATGCATTATCATGTTGATGCCTCATCCTGGGAATGAATAAACTGTAATACTCTGGTATTTATGCAGTGAGATGCAGAAGATAAAGGGGGGGGGGGGGGGCTTCATATTGGCCATGTTGTTTCATGAACTTTGACAATGGTGCCTTGGCACATAATTGGGTGTATATGCATTTTAGTCCAATAAAACCAATGCCCTACGCCATGAAGTAACATGTATCTCCTCCTGCCTTTGCCACTAAATACAGCAGATAAAAGGTGGCTAAATATCATGAATTATTGTGCTGATGCCTCAGCAGTGAATGGTGAGTACCATATACAATGCATTTTTCTCCTGCACAGTGAAATAGCCTCTAACTAACTCTCACGCGGCTTAATTCAGCACTTAACCCTTTTGTTGCCAAGCCCGTAACACCTACGTGCTGGCTTGGCTGGGCGTTAAGTGCCAAGCACGTAGGTGTTACGTGCTTGACACTTACTTACCTTGTGGCGATCAGGGGCTGCAGAAGAAATCCATTCCAGCGCAGCATTGAAGAGAAGACGTCAGAGGGTCATGTGGAGGTGACCCTTACCTCACCCCAGTCAGCAGATCGGCGCTGGACCAATAGGAAGGGAGGCGCATGGCTGCTGTCATCAGCCGGCGCCTCCCCTATATAACAGCATTCGGTCCTCATGCTGTTCTCCTTCATCGCCGATTCTGAGGTAAGTGGGGTGTGTGGGGGGGTGGTGGGTGGGTGGCCGTAGGTACCCCTGATCGCCGCCATCGCCGCCATCGCCGCCATCCGGGGGGGGGGGATGGTTGTGGTGGGTGGCCGTAGGGTCATTCTAGCACTTGTAGTGCGCTGCCGCCGCCATCCGGGGGGGGGGGTGTTGTGATCTGGGGTGGGTGGCCGTAGGTACCCTTGATCGCTGCCATCGCCGCCATCCGGGGGGGGGGGCATGGTTGTGGTGGGTGGCCGTGGGGTCATTCTAGCACTTGTAGTGCGCCGCCGCTAGAGATGAGCGAACTTTTGAAAAATTCGATTCGACTGATTCGCCGAATTTTCCGACAAAAATCGTTTCGACCCGAATAAATTCGCGACGAATCGCTATTAAAAACGGCTATTTCTGAGCCTCCTACAGCCTCAATAGGGTTGTAAACCATTCAGCCTTGCTGTAACACGCACAGGATGCGTGCTGGGTTAGTTAAATAATACTTTGAAGAAATATCACATGCAGATCAGAGGCATCGCTAATAGAATCGCAGAGCGGCACAATTGCAGAGAGTTGAAGTGGCATCACTATGAGGGGCAGAAGGAGCCCAAATATACACTGGAGTTGGCCTCAGGAGCCCAAAAATTGGATGAATCACACCCTGGAGTTGGCAGAAGTTGGCAGCAGCAGCAGCAGGAGCCCAAATATACACTGGAGTTGGCTTCAGGAGCCCAAAAATTGGATGAATCACACCCTGGAGTTGGCAGGAGTTGACACCAGCAGCAGCAGGAGCCCAAATATACACTGGAGTTGGCTTCAGGAGCCCAAAAATTGGATGAATCACACCCTGGAGTTGGCAGAAGTTGGCAGCAGCAGCAGCAGGAGCCCAAATATACACTGGAGTTGGCCTCAGGAGCCCAAAAATTGGATGAATCACACCCTGGAGTTGGCAGAAGTTGGCAGCAGCAGCAGCAGGAGCCCAAATATACACTGGAGTTGGCCTCAGGAGCCCAAAAATTGGATGAATCACACCCTGGAGTTGGCAGGAGTTGACAGTAGCAGCAGCAGGAGCCCAAATATACACTGGAGTTGGCCTCAGGAGCCCAAAAATTGGATGAATCACACCCTGGAGTTGGCAGAAGTTGGCAGCAGCAGGAGCCCAAATATACACTGGAGTTGGCTTCAGGAGCCCAAAAATTGGATGAATCACACCCTGGAGTTGGCAGGAGTTGACACCAGCAGCAGCAGGAGCCCAAATATACACTGGAGTTGGCTTCAGGAGCCCAAAAATTGGATGAATCACACCCTGGAGTTGGCAGAAGTTGGCAGCAGCAGCAGCAGGAGCCCAAATATACACTGGAGTTGGCCTCAGGAGCCCAAAAATTGGATGAATCACACCCTGGAGTTGGCAGAAGTTGGCAGCAGCAGCAGCAGGAGCCCAAATATACACTGGAGTTGGCCTCAGGAGCCCAAAAATTGGATGAATCACACCCTGGAGTTGGCAGAAGTTGGCAGCAGCAGCAGGAGCCCAAATATACACTGGAGTTGGCTTCAGGAGCCCAAAAATTGGATGAATCACACCCTGGAGTTGGCAGGAGTTGACACCAGCAGCAGCAGGAGCCCAAATATACACTGGAGTTGGCTTCAGGAGCCCAAAAATTGGATGAATCACACCCTGGAGTTGGCAGAAGTTGGCAGCAGCAGCAGCAGGAGCCCAAATATACACTGGAGTTGGCCTCAGGAGCCCAAAAATTGGATGAATCACACCCTGGAGTTGGCAGAAGTTGGCAGCAGCAGCAGCAGGAGCCCAAATATACACTGGAGTTGGCCTCAGGAGCCCAAAAATTGGATGAATCACACCCTGGAGTTGGCAGGAGTTGACAGTAGCAGCAGCAGGAGCCCAAATATACACTGGAGTTGGCCTCAGGAGCCCAAAAATTGGATGAATCACACCCTGGAGTTGGCAGAAGTTGGCAGCAGCAGCAGCAGGAGCCCAAATATACACTGGAGTTGGCTTCAGGAGCCCAAAAATTGGATGAATCACACCCTGGAGTTGGCAGGAGTTGACACCAGCAGCAGCAGGAGCCCAAATATACACTGGAGTTGGCTTCAGGAGCCCAAAAATTGGATGAATCACACCCTGGAGTTGGCAGAAGTTGGCAGCAGCAGCAGCAGGAGCCCAAATATACACTGGAGTTGGCCTCAGGAGCCCAAAAATTGGATGAATCACACCCTGGAGTTGGCAGAAGTTGGCAGCAGCAGCAGCAGGAGCCCAAATATACACTGGAGTTGGCCTCAGGAGCCCAAAAATTGGATGAATCACACCCTGGAGTTGGCAGAAGTTGGCAGCAGCAGCAGCAGGAGCCCAAATATACACTGGAGTTGGCCTCAGGAGCCCAAAAATTGGACGAATCACACCCTGGAGTTGGCAGGAGTTGACACCAGCAGCAGCAGGAGCCCAAATATACACTGGAGTTGGCTTCAGGAGCCCAAAAATTGGATGAATCACACCCTGGAGTTGGCAGAAGTTGGCAGCAGCAGCAGCAGGAGCCCAAATATACACTGGAGTTGGCCTCAGGAGCCCAAAAATTGGATGAATCACACCCTGGAGTTGGCAGAAGTTGGCAGCAGCAGCAGCAGGAGCCCAAATATACACTGGAGTTGGCCTCAGGAGCCCAAAAATTGGATGAATCACACCCTGGAGTTGGCAGAAGTTGGCAGCAGCAGCAGCAGGAGCCCAAATATACACTGGAGTTGGCCTCAGGAGCCCAAAAATTGGATGAATCACACCCTGGAGTTGGCAGAAGTTGGCAGCAGCAGGAGCCCAAATATACACTAGAGTTGGCCTCAGGAGCCCAAAAATTGGATGAATCACACCCTGGAGTTGGCAGAAGTTGGCAGCAGCAGCAGCAGGAGCCCAAATATACACTGGAGTTGGCCTCAGGAGCCCAAAAATTGGATGAATCACACCCTGGAGTTGGCAGGAGTTGACAGCAGCAGCAGCAGGAGCCCAAATATACACTGGAGTTGGCCTCAGGAGCCCAAAAATTGGATGAATCACACCCTGGAGTTGGCAGGAGTTGGCAGCAGCAGCAGCAGGAGCCCAAATATACACTGGAGTTGGCCTCAGGAGCCCAAAAATTGGATGAATCACACCCTGGAGTTGGCAGAAGTTGGCAGCAGCAGCAGCAGGAGCCCAAATATACACTGGAGTTGGCTTCAGGAGCCCAAAAATTGGATGAATCACACCCTGGAGTTGGCAGGAGTTGACACCAGCAGCAGCAGGAGCCCAAATATACACTGGAGTTGGCTTCAGGAGCCCAAAAATTGGATGAATCACACCCTGGAGTTGGCAGAAGTTGGCAGCAGCAGCAGCAGGAGCCCAAATATACACTGGAGTTGGCCTCAGGAGCCCAAAAATTGGATGAATCACACCCTGGAGTTGGCAGAAGTTGGCAGCAGCAGCAGCAGGAGCCCAAATATACACTGGAGTTGGCCTCAGGAGCCCAAAAATTGGATGAATCACACCCTGGAGTTGGCAGAAGTTGGCAGCAGCAGCAGCAGGAGCCCAAATATACACTGGAGTTGGCCTCAGGAGCCCAAAAATTGGATGAATCACACCCTGGAGTTGGCAGAAGTTGGCAGCAGCAGCAGCAGGAGCCCAAATATACACTGGAGTTGGCCTCAGGAGCCCAAAAATTGGATGAATCACACCCTGGAGTTGGCAGAAGTTGGCAGCAGCAGCAGCAGGAGCCCAAATATACACTGGAGTTGGCCTCAGGAGCCCAAAAATTGGATGAATCACACCCTGGAGTTGGCAGGAGTTGACAGTAGCAGCAGCAGGAGCCCAAATATACACTGGAGTTGGCCTCAGGAGCCCAAAAATTGGATGAATCACACCCTGGAGTTGGCAGGAGTTGGCAGCAGCAGCAGCAGGAGCCCAAAAAATGGCCTAAAGACATAAATATGTTTTGCACCATTTGGAAAGTGTAAAACGTGGCACCATGCTGAATCTAGTCGCATGCATCAGGCATTGGTGGGTGGAAATCCTGGCTGATCCATCCCTGATTCATTTTGACAAAGGTGAGTCTCTCCACATTTTTAGTTGACAGACGAGTTCTCCTCGCCGTAACTATGGCCCCCGCCGCACTAAACACCCGCTCAGATGGCACGCTACTTGCCGGGCAGGACAGCTTTTCCAGGGCAAACTCTGCTAGTTGCGGCTACAAATCAAGTTTGGCTGCCCAGAAGTCCAGCGGATCCTCAAGGTGTGTTGGCATGGTCATGTCAAAGTATGACATGACCTGCTGGTTCAGGTCCTGCTCCAGGTCTTCCTGCTGCTCATGAGTAGCCTCACTATGCGGGTGTAGAAAGCTACTCATTAGCGACTGAAGACTGAGGCTGCTGCTGCTGATGGAGCTTCTGCTGCTGCTGCTGCCAACCCCCCCAGCGGCCATGGCAGTGGAAGGTGAGCGCAGAGGTCCCCTCGAGTCAGACCTGCGAGAGTATGGACCATGGCGCAGATAGGCATCGGCCAACTGCCTACGTAGAATGTCTTTGTAGTAGTTGAGTTTGTCCTCCCTCTCGGTGGGTTTAAAAAATGCCCCCATTTTGTGCCGGAAGCGAGGGTCCAATAAGGTGGACAGCCAGAAGTCATCCCGCCGACAGATGGAAACAATTCTGGTGTCACTACGCAAGCATGTGAGCATGCTTCGTGCCATTTGCGCAAGTGACTCGGATGGACTACCTGTCTCCATCTCCACTGCATACTGCCACGGTGTGCCCGGGTCCTCTGTCTCTCCTTCCTCAAAAACCTCTAGCTCCTCTGGCTGCTCCTGCTCCTCCTCTCCTGTCCGCTGACTAGATAAACCAGCCATTTCGCCAAGCCTAAACTGTGTTTCGCTGGGCAACTCCTCCTCCTCCTCTTCCTCCTCCTCCTCCTCCAGTTCAGCTCCAACGGGGTTCATGTGGCCGTAAGATGTAAACGCCATGTCTCCAGTGCCCTGACCAGCCATGGTTTCCAACATGTGCTGTAGTACATGAAGCAGTGGAATCACGTCGTTCATCCCGTAATCCTGCCGACTGACAAATAAAGTGGCTTCCTTAAAGGGCCTGAGCAAACGGCAGGTGTCACGTATGAGCTGCCACTGGTTGACATTGAAGTTACACAGGGGAGTCCCCCTATCTGCTTGGATCATCAGGAAATCCGTGATGGCTTTTCTCTGTTCATATAATCGGTCCAACATGTGAAGGGTGGAATTCCAACGGGTGGAAACATCGCAAATCAGACTATGTTGGGGGATACCATTCTGACGCTGTAGCTCAAGAAGGGTGTGTTTGGCGGTGTAGGAGTGGCTGAAGTGCATGCAAAGTTTCCGTGAAGTTGTTAGGATGTCCTGCAGATGGGGGGAACACTTCAGAAACCGCTTGACAACCAGATTGAAGACGTGAGCCATGCAGGGGGCATGGGTCAGGCTTCCTTGGCGCAGCGCAGACAAAATGTTCTTCCCATTGTCGGTAACCATGATTCCCATTTTAAGTTTTCTCGGAGTAAGCCATGTTTGGATTTCCTGATGAATACATTTAAGCAGTTCCTCCCCTGTGTGACTCCGTTCGCCAAGACAAACCATGTGAAGCACTGCGTGACACCTCCGTGCCCTGCACACATGGTAGACTGGAGGGGCACTGAGACTTGAGCCTACAGTGGAGGGTGAGGAGATGGCGGAGGATGAGGAGGCCGAGTCGCACGGTGTCACAGGCCCAATGGGCAGAGAGCGCGGAGGCCGAAGCGGCGTGACCTGTCCAAGTTGCTGCTGCAAAGGGACCACATTCACCCAGTGGGCCGTAAACGACATGTACTGCCCCTGACCGTAGTTACAGCTCCAGATGTCGGCGCTGCCATGTATTTTGCTACACACCGACAGGCTCAAGGACTGGCCCACCTTCTGTTCAACAAAAGTGTGCAGCGCTGGTACTGCCTTCTTGGCAAAGAAATGACGGCTTGGGACTCTCCACCTCGGCTCGGCACAAGCCATCAGTTCTCTGAAAGGTGCAGATTCCACCACCTGAAAAGGGAGCGACTGCAGCACCAGCAACTTGGACAGGAGCACATTCAGCTTCTGCGCCGTAGGATGAGTGGGCGCATACTGCTGTCTCTTGGACATGGCTTCGCTGATGGATTGCTGGCGGGATGCATGACTTGGAGGAGGAGGAGCAGGAGCGACAGAGGATGGGTATGACGCACAGCTGCCTTCGGCTGAGGTGCTGGAGCCTTGGCTGGCAGAAATTGGGAGCTCACTTGGTGAGGAAGCAGACTGGACCACCCCTTGGGAGCCTCGGTTCTCCCAGGTCGTTTTATGGTGACGCATCATATGTTGACGCAGGGCCGTGGTGCCAACATTTGGACCCTGGCCACGCTTCACCTTTTGCCTACATATCTTGCATGTGGCCATGTTACCCTCCTGCGGATGCCTCAGGAAAAACTGCCACACTGCCGAGTAGCTACTTTTCCCACCCCCTGGCCTCACTGATTCACTGCTGCTGTTGCCAACTCCAGGAACCCCTGCTCCACTACCTCCCGATAAGGTAGACTGCCGCACAGCAGGTGCTCTACCCCGGCCCCGGCCCCGGCCGGCTCCAGCCTTTGGAATTGTGCCCCCATGCTGACTGCTACCACCTTGCTGCCTCAGCTGCTGACTCCGGGGCAACCTGCACCCCTCTTCTCCTGATGATGACGATGAAGCCCCTTCATCACCCGGCTCCCAAGTGCGATCGGCTTCATCGTCATCATCATCATCATCACCGAGTTGTGGCTGTACGTCACTGATGTTCGTGGATTCGTCAACAGTGTCTGGCGCAGGAGCTGGAACGCTCGCAGCACCCACGACACTGTCCACATCACTATTTGTCTGCCTAGCTAAAGAAGCCACCTCCATTTCTTGGCTGGGCAGTAGCTGCTGACTGTCCTCTATCTGATGGTCCTCCTCACTAAAGAGTGGAGCTGAACCCAAAGCATAGGATACGTCGCTGGGGGAGGGAACGGCGTAGGCCAGAGGCAATGGGAGGACAGGGACTGCTCTCGGGGCATGCCAACTCAGGGTTGTGTCAGAGGAACCTACCGACCCTAGACTGGGGGTCTCAGACGTAAGTTGTGATGATGTTGTTGATGAGCGCGTCAACCAATCTACCACGGCAGATGCGTTACTGGTGGAGACCCGACCGCTAGCAGATACTGGCAGATTAGGTCTCTCAGCGTGACTCCTGCTGCTACTGGCCCCCAGTCTGATGCGAGCTCTGCCTGCGGAATCTTGGCCTCTGCCACTCCTCTTTTCACTTCCAGGCACTTGTCTGCCCGACATAGTCTAACTGGCGTGGTAGTAGGTGATATTTAAAAAAACCCCGGGCAGCGGTGGGTCTATATGAAACAGAATATAATGCACACCAAAAGTGAGCAGTAACACTCAGCCTCCAACAGGCCTGCTTAGTGTAAATAAGAGAGCTGCTTAGTGTAAATAAAGAGGGGTATGCTATGTTACAGAATGGGATGCCTCAACAGAAGTGCACCTGGCAGGCAGCAGTAAGCCTATGCCCAGCAAAAGTGTCTTATAATATAAATATAATAAGAGCAAATGCTTATATGGTCTTAAACAGAGGCTGCTTTAGTCACAGAATGGGATGCCCTGGGCAGGAATGGACCTGGCAGGGTCCAGTAGTGCTTTGGCCAGCAAAAGTGTCTTTATCAGGCTAATTTCAAATATGATAAGAGCAAATGCTTATATTGTCTTAAACAGAGGCTGCTGTAGTCACAGAATGGGATGCCCCGGGCAGGAATCGACCTGGCAGGGTCCAGTAGTGCTTTGGCCAGCAAAAGTGTCTTTATCAGGCCTAATTTCAAATATGATAAGAGCAAATGCTTATATGGTCTTAAACAGAGGCTGCTTTAGTCACAGAATGGGATGCCCTGGGCAGGAATGGACCTGGCAGGGTCCAGTAGTGCTTTGGCCAGCAAAAGTGTCTTTATCAGGCCTAATTTCAAATATGATAAGAGCAAATGCTTATATGGTCTTAAACAGAGGCTGCTGTAGTCACAGAATGGGATGCCCTGGGCAGGAATGGACCTGGCAGGGTCCAGTAGTGCTTTGGCCAGCAAAAGTGTCTTTATCAGGCTAATTTCAAATATGATAAGAGCAAATGCTTATATGGTCTTAAACAGAGGCTGCTGTAGTCACAGAATGGGATGCCCCGGGCAGGAATGGACCTGGCAGGGTCCAGTAGTGCTTTGGCCAGCAAAAGTGTCTTTATCAGGCTAATTTCAAATATGATAAGAGCAAATGCTTATATGGTCTTAAACAGAGGCTGCTGTAGTCACAGAATGGGATGCCCCGGGCAGGAATGGACCTGGCAGGGTCCAGTAGTGCTTTGGCCAGCAAAAGTGTCTTTATCAGGCCTAATTTCAAATATGATAAGAGCAAATGCTTATATGGTCTTAAACAGAGGCTGCTTTAGTCACAGAATGGGATGCCCTGGGCAGGAATGGACCTGGCAGGGTCCAGTAGTGCTTTGGCCAGCAAAAGTGTCTTTATCAGGCCTAATTTCAAATATGATAAGAGCAAATGCTTATATGGTCTTAAACAGAGGCTGCTGTAGTCACAGAATGGGATGCCCTGGGCAGGAATGGACCTGGCAGGGTCCAGTAGTGCTTTGGCCAGCAAAAGTGTCTTTATCAGGCCTAATTTCAAATATGATAAGAGCAAATGCTTATATGGTCTTAAACAGAGGCTGCTTTAGTCACAGAATGGGATGCCCTGGGCAGGAATGGACCTGGCAGGGTCCAGTAGTGCTTTGGCCAGCAAAAGTGTCTTTATCAGGCTAATTTCAAATATGATAAGAGCAAATGCTTATATGGTCTTAAACAGAGGCTGCTGTAGTCACAGAATGGGATGCCCCGGGCAGGAATGGACCTGGCAGGGTCCAGTAGTGCTTTGGCCAGCAAAAGTGTCTTTATCAGGCCTAATTTCAAATATGATAAGAGCAAATGCTTATATGGTCTTAAACAGAGGCTGCTGTAGTCACAGAATGGGATGCCCCGGGCAGGAATGGACCTGGCAGGGTCCAGTAGTGCTTTGGCCAGCAAAAGTGTCTTTATCAGGCCTAATTTCAAATATGATAAGAGCAAATGCTTATATGGTCTTAAACAGAGGCTGCTTTAGTCACAGAATGGGATGCCCTGGGCAGGAATGGACCTGGCAGGGTCCAGTAGTGCTTTGGCCAGCAAAAGTGTCTTTATCAGGCCTAATTTCAAATATGATAAGAGCAAATGCTTATATGGTCTTAAACAGAGGCTGCTGTAGTCACAGAATGGGATGCCCTGGGCAGGAATGGACCTGGCAGGGTCCAGTAGTGCTTTGGCCAGCAAAAGTGTCTTTATCAGGCCTAATTTCAAATATGATAAGAGCAAATGCTTATATGGTCTTAAACAGAGGCTGCTTTAGTCACAGAATGGGATGCCCTGGGCAGGAATGGACCTGGCAGGGTCCAGTAGTGCTTTGGCCAGCAAAAGTGTCTTTATCAGGCTAATTTCAAATATGATAAGAGCAAATGCTTATATGGTCTTAAACAGAGGCTGCTGTAGTCACAGAATGGGATGCCCCGGGCAGGAATGGACCTGGCAGGGTCCAGTAGTGCTTTGGCCAGCAAAAGTGTCTTTATCAGGCCTAATTTCAAATATGATAAGAGCAAATGCTTATATGGTCTTAAACAGAGGCTGCTTTAGTCACAGAATGGGATGCCCTGGGCAGGAATGGACCTGGCAGGGTCCAGTAGTGCTTTGGCCAGCAAAAGTGTCTTTATCAGGCTAATTTCAAATATGATAAGAGCAAATGCTTATATGGTCTTAAACAGAGGCTGCTGTAGTCACAGAATGGGATGCCCCAACAGGAATGGACCTGGCAGGGTCCAGTAGTGCTTTGGCCAGCAAAAGTGTCTTTATCAGGCCTAATTTCAAATATGATAAGAGCAAATGCTTATATGGTCTTAAACAGAGGCTGCTTTAGTCACAGAATGGGATGCCCCAACAGGAATCGACCTGGCAGGGTCCAGTAGTGCTTTGGCCAGCAAAAGTGTCTTTATCAGGCCTAATTTCAAATATGATAAGAGCAAATGCTTATATGGTCTTAAACAGAGGCTGCTGTAGTCACAGAATGGGATGCCCCAACAGGAATCGACCTGGCAGGGTCCAGTAGTGCTTTGGCCAGCAAAAGTGTCTTTATCAGGCCTAATTTCAAATATGATAAGAGCAAATGCTTATATGGTCTTAAACAGAGGCTGCTGTAGTCACAGAATGGGATGCCCTGGGCAGGAATGGACCTGGCAGGGTCCAGTAGTGCTTTGGCCAGCAAAAGTGTCTTTATCAGGCCTAATTTCAAATATGATAAGAGCAAATGCTTATATGGTCTTAAACAGAGGCTGCTTTAGTCACAGAATGGGATGCCCTGGGCAGGAATGGACCTGGCAGGGTCCAGTAGTGCTTTGGCCAGCAAAAGTGTCTTTATCAGGCTAATTTCAAATATGATAAGAGCAAATGCTTATATGGTCTTAAACAGAGGCTGCTGTAGTCACAGAATGGGATGCCCCAGGCAGGAATGGACCTGGCAGGGTCCAGTAGTGCTTTGGCCAGCAAAAGTGTCTTTATCAGGCCTAATTTCAAATATGATAAGAGCAAATGCTTATATGGTCTTAAACAGAGGCTGCTTTAGTCACAGAATGGGATGCCCTGGGCAGGAATGGACCTGGCAGGGTCCAGTAGTGCTTTGGCCAGCAAAAGTGTCTTTATCAGGCTAATTTCAAATATGATAAGAGCAAATGCTTATATGGTCTTAAACAGAGGCTGCTGTAGTCACAGAATGGGATGCCCTGGGCAGGAATGGACCTGGCAGGGTCCAGTAGTGCTTTGGCCAGCAAAAGTGTCTTTATCAGGCTAATTTCAAATATGATAAGAGCAAATGCTTATATGGTCTTAAACAGAGGCTGCTGTAGTCACAGAATGGGATGCCCTGGGCAGGAATGGACCTGGCAGGGTCCAGTAGTGCTTTGGCCAGCAAAAGTGTCTTTATCAGGCTAATTTCAAATATGATAACAGCAAATGCTTATATGGTCTTAAACAGAGGCTGCTGTAGTCACAGAATGGGATGCCCCGGGCAGGAATGGACCTGGCAGGGTCCAGTAGTGCTTTGGCCAGCAAAAGTGTCTTTATCAGGCCTAATTTCAAATATGATAAGAGCAAATGCTTATATGGTCTTAAACAGAGGCTGCTTTAGTCACAGAATGGGATGCCCTGGGCAGGAATGGACCTGGCAGGGTCCAGTAGTGCTTTGGCCAGCAAAAGTGTCTTTATCAGGCTAATTTCAAATATGATAAGAGCAAATGCTTATATGGTCTTAAACAGAGGCTGCTGTAGTCACAGAATGGGATGCCCCAACAGGAATCGACCTGGCAGGGTCCAGTAGTGCTTTGGCCAGCAAAAGTGTCTTTATCAGGCCTAATTTCAAATATGATAAGAGCAAATGCTTATATGGTCTTAAACAGAGGCTGCTTTAGTCACAGAATGGGATGCCCCAACAGGAATCGACCTGGCAGGGTCCAGTAGTGCTTTGGCCAGCAAAAGTGTCTTTATCAGGCCTAATTTCAAATATGATAAGAGCAAATGCTTATATGGTCTTAAACAGAGGCTGCTGTAGTCACAGAATGGGATGCCCCAACAGGAATCGACCTGGCAGGGTCCAGTAGTGCTTTGGCCAGCAAAAGTGTCTTTATCAGGCCTAATTTCAAATATGATAAGAGCAAATGCTTATATGGTCTTAAACAGAGGCTGCTGTAGTCACAGAATGGGATGCCCTGGGCAGGAATGGACCTGGCAGGGTCCAGTAGTGCTTTGGCCAGCAAAAGTGTCTTTATCAGGCCTAATTTCAAATATGATAAGAGCAAATGCTTATATGGTCTTAAACAGAGGCTGCTGTAGTCACAGAATGGGATGCCCCGGGCAGGAATGGACCTGGCAGGGTCCAGTAGTGCTTTGGCCAGCAAAAGTGTCTTTATCAGGCCTAATTTCAAATATGATAAGAGCAAATGCTTATATGGTCTTAAACAGAGGCTGCTGTAGTCACAGAATGGGATGCCCTGGGCAGGAATGGACCTGGCAGGGTCCAGTAGTGCTTTGGCCAGCAAAAGTGTCTTTATCAGGCCTAATTTCAAATATGATAAGAGCAAATGCTTATATGGTCTTAAACAGAGGCTGCTTTAGTCACAGAATGGGATGCCCGGGGCAGGAATGGACCTGGCAGGGTCCAGTAGTGCTTTGGCCAGCAAAAGTGTCTTTATCAGGCTAATTTCAAATATGATAAGAGCAAATGCTTATATGGTCTTAAACAGAGGCTGCTGTAGTCACAGAATGGGATGCCCCGGGCAGGAATGGACCTGGCAGGGTCCAGTAGTGCTTTGGCCAGCAAAAGTGTCTTTATCAGGCCTAATTTCAAATATGATAAGAGCAAATGCTTATATGGTCTTAAACAGAGGCTGCTTTAGTCACAGAATGGGATGCCCTGGGCAGGAATGGACCTGGCAGGGTCCAGTAGTGCTTTGGCCAGCAAAAGTGTCTTTATCAGGCTAATTTCAAATATGATAAGAGCAAATGCTTATATGGTCTTAAACAGAGGCTGCTGTAGTCACAGAATGGGATGCCCCAACAGGAATCGACCTGGCAGGGTCCAGTAGTGCTTTGGCCAGCAAAAGTGTCTTTATCAGGCCTAATTTCAAATATGATAAGAGCAAATGCTTATATGGTCTTAAACAGAGGCTGCTTTAGTCACAGAATGGGATGCCCCAACAGGAATCGACCTGGCAGGGTCCAGTAGTGCTTTGGCCAGCAAAAGTGTCTTTATCAGGCCTAATTTCAAATATGATAAGAGCAAATGCTTATATGGTCTTAAACAGAGGCTGCTGTAGTCACAGAATGGGATGCCCCAACAGGAATCGACCTGGCAGGGTCCAGTAGTGCTTTGGCCAGCAAAAGTGTCTTTATCAGGCCTAATTTCAAATATGATAAGAGCAAATGCTTATATGGTCTTAAACAGAGGCTGCTGTAGTCACAGAATGGGATGCCCTGGGCAGGAATGGACCTGGCAGGGTCCAGTAGTGCTTTGGCCAGCAAAAGTGTCTTTATCAGGCCTAATTTCAAATATGATAAGAGCAAATGCTTATATGGTCTTAAACAGAGGCTGCTGTAGTCACAGAATGGGATGCCCCGGGCAGGAATGGACCTGGCAGGGTCCAGTAGTGCTTTGGCCAGCAAAAGTGTCTTTATCAGGCCTAATTTCAAATATGATAAGAGCAAATGCTTATATGGTCTTAAACAGAGGCTGCTGTAGTCACAGAATGGGATGCCCTGGGCAGGAATGGACCTGGCAGGGTCCAGTAGTGCTTTGGCCAGCAAAAGTGTCTTTATCAGGCCTAATTTCAAATATGATAAGAGCAAATGCTTATATGGTCTTAAACAGAGGCTGCTTTAGTCACAGAATGGGATGCCCTGGGCAGGAATGGACCTGGCAGGGTCCAGTAGTGCTTTGGCCAGCAAAAGTGTCTTTATCAGGCTAATTTCAAATATGATAAGAGCAAATGCTTATATGGTCTTAAACAGAGGCTGCTGTAGTCACAGAATGGGATGCCCCGGGCAGGAATGGACCTGGCAGGGTCCAGTAGTGCTTTGGCCAGCAAAAGTGTCTTTATCAGGCCTAATTTCAAATATGATAAGAGCAAATGCTTATATGGTCTTAAACAGAGGCTGCTTTAGTCACAGAATGGGATGCCCTGGGCAGGAATGGACCTGGCAGGGTCCAGTAGTGCTTTGGCCAGCAAAAGTGTCTTTATCAGGCTAATTTCAAATATGATAAGAGCAAATGCTTATATGGTCTTAAACAGAGGCTGCTGTAGTCACAGAATGGGATGCCCTGGGCAGGAATGGACCTGGCAGGGTCCAGTAGTGCTTTGGCCAGCAAAAGTGTCTTTATCAGGCCTAATTTCAAATATGATAAGAGCAAATGCTTATATGGTCTTAAACAGAGGCTGCTTTAGTCACAGAATGGGATGCCTCACAGCAGACTTAAGATCAGTTCAGTATATATGCACAGTTAGTTACTATAAGCAGCCTGAAAACGCTAACAAAGGCTGGATGAAAAAAAAAAAATCTCCCTGTCAGCCAGCTCCGTTTTTCCTACCTTTCCCTGGCTTTCTGTCTGTCTCCTGTCTGTCTCCTGCCTGTCTCCTGCCTGTCCCTGTCTGTCCCTGTCTCCAGCCTGTCTAACTGCCTCAGCTACACAGCGTTCTGTCTGTCTGTCACGAATGCAATAGAGAAATGAGGAAAAGCAAGATGGCCGCCGTTAAATACCGCTGTGTGACGTCACCGGGCTTGCTGGCTGCTGATAGGCTGCATGTGACTGCCCCAGCTTGCACTGGCGCGGGATACATGTCCAGACATGTCCCGTCCGCCATCTTAGAATGCCTGTAAATGTAAATGAATGGATGTTAAAGGAAAACTTCGAGTGATCGAATCGCGGGGAAATTCGGATTCGATCCGAATCGAATTTTTCCTGAAATTCGGATCGAATCCGGGTTCGTCCGGATCGATTCGCTCATCCCTAGCCGCCGCCATCCGGGGGGGGGGGGGTGTTGTGATCTGGGGGGGGTGTTGCGATCTGTGGGGGGGGGTGGAGGGTGTTGTGATCTGTGTGTGTGGGGGGGGGTGGAGGGTGTTGCGATCTGTGGGGGGGGGGTGGAGGGTGTTGCGATCTGTGTGTGGGGGGGGTTGTGATCTGTGGGGGGGGGGTTGTGATCTGTGTGGGGGGGGGGTTGTGATCTGTGTGTGTGTGTGTGTGTGTGTTGCGATCTGTGGGGGGGGGTGGAGGGTGTTGCGATCTGTGGGGGGGGGGGGTGGAGGGTGTTGCGATCTGTGTGTGGGGGGGGTTGTGATCTGTGGGGGGGGTTGTGATCTGTGTGGGGGGGGTTGTGATCTGTGTGGGGGGGGTGTTGTGCGGTCAGATCTGGGGTCAGATCTGTGTGTGCCGGCGGTCAGATCTGGGGTCAGATCTGTGTGTGCCGGGGGTCAGATCTGTGTGTGCCGGTGGTCAGATCTGGGGTCAGATCTGTGTGTGCCGGCGGTCAGATCTGGGGTCAGATCTGTGTGTGCCGGCGGTCAGATCTGGGGTCAGATCTGTGCGTGCCGGCGGTCAGATCTGGGGTCAGATCTGTGTGTGCCGGCGGTCAGATCTGGGGTCAGATCTGTGTGTGCCGGCGGTCAGATCTGGGGTCAGATCTGTGTGTGCCGGCGGTCAGATCTGGGGTCAGATCTGTGTGTGCCGGCGGTCAGATCTGGGGTCAGATCTGTGTGTGCCGGCGGTCAGATCTGGGGTCAGATCTGTGTGTGCCGGCGGTCAGATCTGGGGTCAGATCTGTGTGTGTCGGCGGTCAGATCTGGGGTCAGATCTGTGCGTGCCGGCGGTCAGATCTGGGGTCAGATCTGTGCATGCCGGCGGTCAGATCTGAGGTCAGATCTGTGCGTGCCGGCGGTCAGATCTGGGGTCAGATCTGTGCGTGCCGGCGGTCAGATCTGGGGTCGGATCTGTGCGTGCCGGCGGTCAGATCTGGGGTCGGATCTGTGCGTGCCGGCGGTCAGATCTGGGGTCGGATCTGTGCGTGCCGGCGGTCAGATCTGGGGTCGGATCTGTGCGTGCCGGCGGTCAGATCTGGGGTCGGATCTGTGCGTGCCGGCGGTCAGATCTGGGGTCGGATCTGTGCGTGCCGGCGGTCAGATCTGGGGTCGGATCTGTGCGTGCCGGCGGTCAGATCTGGGGTCGGATCTGTGTGTGCCGGCGGTCAGATCTGGGGTCGGATCTGTGCGTGCCGGCGGTCAGATCTGGGGTCGGATCTGTGCGTGCCGGCGGTCAGATCTGGGGTCGGATCTGTGCGTGCCGGCGGTCAGATCTGGGGTCGGATCTGTGCGTGCCGGCGGTCAGATCTGGGGTCGGATCTGTGCGTGCCGGCGGTCAGATCTGGGGTCGGATCTGTGCGTGCCGGCGGTCAGATCTGGGGTCGGATCTGTGCGTGCCGGCGGTCAGATCTGGGGTCGGATCTGTGCGTGCCGGCGGTCGGATCTGTGCGTGCCGGCGGTCAGATCTGGGGTTGGATCTGTGCGTGCCGGCGGTCAGATCTGGGGTCGGATCTGTGCGTGCCGGCGGTCAGATCTGGGGTCGGATCTGTGCGTGCCGGCGGTCAGATCTGGGGTCGGATCTGTGCGTGCCGGCGGTCAGATCTGGGGTCGGATCTGTGCGTGCCGGCGGTCAGATCTGGGGTCGGATCTGTGCGTGCCGGCGGTCAGATCTGGGGTCGGATCTGTGCGTGCCGGCGGTCAGATCTGGGGTCGGATCTGTGCGTGCCGGCGGTCAGATCTGGGGTCGGATCTGTGCGTGCCGGCGGTCAGATCTGGGGTCGGATCTGTGCGTGCCGGCGGTCAGATCTGAGGCCGGATCTGTGCGTGCCGGCGGTCAGATCTGGGGTCGGATCTGTGCGTGCCGGCGGTCAGATCTGGGGTCGGATCTGTGCGTGCCGGCGGTCAGATCTGGGGTCGGATCTGTGCGTGCCGGCGGTCAGATCTGGGGTCGGATCTGTGCGTGCCGGCGGTCAGATCTGGGGTCGGATCTGTGCGTGCCGGCGGTCAGATCTGGGGTCGGATCTGTGCGTGCCGGCGGTCAGATCTGAGGCCGGATCTGTGCGTGCCGGCGGTCAGATCTGGGGTCGGATCTGTGCGTGCCGGCGGTCAGATCTGGGGTCGGATCTGTGCGTGCCGGCGGTCAGATCTGGGGTCGGATCTGTGCGTGCCGGCGGTCAGATCTGCGGTCGGATCTGTGCGTGCCGGCGGTCAGATCTGGGGTCGGATCTGTGCGTGCCGGCGGTCAGATCTGGGGTCGGATCTGTGCGTGCCGGCGGTCAGATCTGGGGTCGGATCTGTGCGTGCCGGCGGTCAGATCTGGGGTCGGATCTGTGCGTGCCGGCGGTCAGATCTGCGGTCGCGCGTGTGTGGGTGCCGGCGGTCAGATCTGCGGTCGCGCATGTGTGGGTGCCGGCGGTCAGATCTGTGCGTGCCGGCGGTCAGATCTGGGGTCGGATCTGTGCGTGCCGGCGGTCAGATCTGGGGTCGGATCTGTGCGTGCCGGCGGTCAGATCTGCGGTCGCGCGTGTGTGGGTGCCGGCGGTCAGATCTGCGGTCGCGCGTGTGTGGGTGCCGGCGGTCAGATCTGGGGTCGGATCTGTGCGTGCCGGCGGTCAGATCTGGGGTCGGATCTGTGCGTGCCGGCGGTCAGATCTGGGGTCGGATCTGTGCGTGCCGGCGGTCAGATCTGGGGTTGGATCTGTGCGTGCCGGCGGTCAGATCTGGGGTCGGATCTGTGCGTGCCGGCGGTCAGATCTGGGGTCGGATCTGTCTGTGCCGGCGGTCAGATCTGGGGTCGGATCTGTGCGTGCCGGCGGTCAGATCTGGGGTCGGATCTGTGCGTGCCGGTGGTCAGATCTGGGGTCGGATCTGTGCGTGCCGGCGGTCAGATCTGGGGTCGGATCTGTGCGTGCCGGCGGTCAGATCTGGGGTCGGATCTGTGCGTGCCGGCGGTCAGATCTGGGGTCGGATCTGTGCGTGCCGGCGGTCAGATCTGGGGTCGGATCTGTGCGTGCCGGCGGTCAGATCTGAGGCCGGATCTGTGCGTGCCGGCGGTCAGATCTGGGGTCGGATCTGTGCGTGCCGGCGGTCAGATCTGGGGTCGGATCTGTGCGTGCCGGCGGTCAGATCTGGGGTCGGATCTGTGCGTGCCGGCGGTCAGATCTGGGGTCGGATCTGTGCGTGCCGGCGGTCAGATCTGGGGTCGGATCTGTGCGTGCCGGCGGTCAGATCTGCGGTCGCGCGTGTGTAGGTGCCGGCGGTCAGATCTGCGGTCGCGCGTGTGTGGGTGCCGGCAGTCAGATCTGTGCGTGCCGGCGGTCAGATCTGGGGTCGGATCTGTGCGTGCCGGCGGTCAGATCTGGGGTCGGATCTGTGCGTGCCGGCGGTCAGATCTGCGGTCGCGCGTGTGTGGGTGCCGGCGGTCAGATCTGCGGTCGCGCGTGTGTGGGTGCCGGCGGTCAGATCTGGGGTCGGATCTGTGCGTGCCGGCGGTCAGATCTGGGGTCGGATCTGTGCGTGCCGGCGGTCAGATCTGGGGTTGGATCTGTGCGTGCCGGCGGTCAGATCTGGGGTTGGATCTGTGCGTGCCGGCGGTCAGATCTGGGGTCGGATCTGTGCGTGCCGGCGGTCAGATCTGGGGTCGGATCTGTGCGTGCCGGCGGTCAGATCTGGGGTCGGATCTGTGCGTGCCGGCGGTCAGATCTGGGGTCGGATCTGTGCATGCCGGTGGTCAGATCTGGGGTCGGATCTGTGCGTGCCGGCGGTCAGATCTGGGGTCGGATCTGTGCATGCCGGCGGTCAGATCTGGGGTCGGATCTGTGCGTGCCGGCGGTCAGATCTGGGGTCGGATCTGTGCGTGCCGGCGGTCAGATCTGGGGTCGGATCTGTGCGTGCCGGCGGTCAGATCTGAGGCCGGATCTGTGCGTGCCGGCGGTCAGATCTGGGGTCGGATCTGTGCATGCCGGCGGTCAGATCTGGGGTCGGATCTGTGCGTGCCGGCGGTCAGATCTGGGGTCGGATCTGTGCGTGCCGGCGGTCAGATCTGGGGTCGGATCTGTGCGTGCCGGCGGTCAGATCTGGGGTCGGATCTGTGCGTGCCGGCGGTCAGATCTGGGGTCGGATCTGTGCGTGCCGGCGGTCAGATCTGGGGTCGGATCTGTGCGTGCCGGCGGTCAGATCTGCGGTCGCGCGTGTGTGGGTGCCGGCGGTCAGATCTGCGGTCGCGCGTGTGTGGGTGCCGGCGGTCAGATCTGCGGTCGCGCGTGTGTGGGTGCCGGCGGTCAGATCTGTGGTCGCGCGTGTGTGGGTGCCGGCGGTCAGATCTGCGGTCGCGCGTGTGTGGGTGCCGGCGGTCAGAGATCTGCCGGTGGGTGGGTGCCGGCGGTCAGAGATCTGCCGGTGGGTGGGTGCGTGCGTGTGCCGGTGGTCAGAGTGAATCCCCTCGATTGCCAGTAAAACTTACCTTACCTTACCACCGCTCTAGGTATAGCATAGTGCGGCTGTTGTCCATGCATGCGTCCTAAACACTCCCTAATCTTAACTTTTTCTCTTAGGTTGTTCGCTGAGATCTCTACTGCCTTTGTTTCGTTGTTTGGACCTTTCGCTTGCTCTTTTAGGACCCTAGCCCCCGCCCCTCCTTTTGGGAGCCTAGCCCCCGCCCCTCCTTTTGGGAGCCTAGCCCCCGCCCCTCCTTTTGGGAGCCTAGCCCCCGCCCCTCCTTTTGGGAGCCTAGCCCCCGCCCCTCCTTTTGGGAGCCTAGCCCCCGCCCCTCCTTTTGGGAGCCTAGCCCCCGCCCCTCCTTTTGGGAGCCTAGCTGGGATCCCGTGACCTGCTGCTCCTGACTCCACCACTTCTCATCGGGTTGTAACTATACACTTTTATTTCTATTTTTGTCTGTTTTTTTTGCTTTGTTTTATTGTATTGTATTTTTTTGTTTCATTTTTTGTCTGTTTTTTTGCTTTGTTTTATTGTATTGTATTTTTTTGTAATTTGTCTTTAGTTTTAGCTTTTAGTTTTAGCCTTTAGTTTTAGCC
This sequence comes from Gastrophryne carolinensis, assembly GCA_027917425.1. Lineage (NCBI taxonomy): Eukaryota > Metazoa > Chordata > Amphibia > Anura > Microhylidae > Gastrophryne > Gastrophryne carolinensis. The sequence goes on along the minus strand of CM051237.1, from coordinate 410,104,796 downwards.
TTTAGTTTTAGCCTTTTTTTTTAGATTTTTGTTTGCATTGGGGTATGGCTGGTAAGCGGTACACTGCACAGGAAGCTGCGGCTTACCTGATGGCGTCTGACTCGGAAGATTTTAGTGAGTCAGGGTCTGAGTTCTTCCCATCAGATAGCGAGTCAGACAGTGTATACTCTACTGAGGAAACACAGCCGCGCAGTGCTACCAGTAGTAGCCACCGTAGAAGGGATAGTACCGCACAAAGTGAGGCCACGCTTCAGGCGAGTGTAGTGCAGGATGAGGCATCGAGTGCTGCAGCTGGTGAAGGAGCGTCTGCGTGGAGGCCTCCTAATAATATTTCCCCCGAAATTCCCCCTTTTGATTCGGTCCCCGGGGTCAATGTAGACACCACAAATTTTGGTGTCATTGACTTTTTCAAATTGTTCCTCACAGAAGCCATCCTACTGGATATGGTCTTCTATACCAATCTCTATGCCGAGCAGGTCTTAGCGAAAAACCCCCTGCAGAGGCACGCCCGAGCTCAGGCATGGCATCCCACAAATTTGAGTGAGATAAAGAAATTTTGGGGGCTCACTCTAGCAATGGGTATCCTAAAAAAATTTAGTATTTCCTCCTACTGGGATACCCAAACCATATTGGCAACTCCATTATTTCCGGCCGTAATGTCCAGAAACCGCTACCAAATTTTACTGCGGTTTCTGCATTTTAACGACAATTCCACTGCTATTCCCCGTGGTGAGCCCGGTCACGACAGGCTGCATAAATTACGGCCCCTGCTCAACAGCCTGTCAGATCGCTTCGCAGTAGTGTACACCCCCGGCCAAAAATTATCAATTGACGAGTCACTACTGCTTTTCAAAGGGCGCATTGTTTTTCGGCAATATATCCCTAGCAAGCGTGCCCGCTACGGGATTAAATTTTACCAATTATGCGACAGTGTGACCGGCTACATCAAATATTTTCGAATCTATGAAGGAAAGGACACCTATCTGGACCCCCCTGGTTGTCCCCTTGATTTGTCAATAAGTGGAAAGATCGTTTGGGACCTTATGACTCCATTGTTGGGTAGAGGTTACCACTTATATGTGGACAACTTCTATACCAGCATCCCCTTATTTCGCGCCCTTTATTCGTTGGATACCCCGGCCTGCGGCACCATCAACCCTAAACGCAAAGGATTGCCCAGGCCACTACTTGAAAAAAAATTAAAAAGGGGGGAGTCTTATGCTCTAAGAAGCGATGAGGTCCTGGCCATAAAATACATGGGCAAAAAAAATGTATTCCTTCTGACAACACTCCACGATGAGTCAGTTGTGAATGTAAGGCAACGTGGTCCCCGAGCCCCTTCCCAAAAGCCACGTTGCATAACCGATTATAATAAATTCATGGGTGGCGTTGATAAAACGGACCAAATATTAACTTATTACAACGCCACCCGAAAAACTCGAGCCTGGTACACTAAAGTTGCTATCCATTTGGTCCAAATGGCAACCTACAACAGCTTTGTTGCCTTCAAGGCAGCAGTGCCAGGCTCCAATTTATCGTACATAAAATACCAGCAGCAGTTACTCCCTGCTTTGTTGTTTGGGGATACTGCGGAAGAACCAGATCTGCCTACCAATGACAACCAGGCCAGATTAGTAGGGAAGCACTTTATAAAGTTGCTTCCCGAAATTGGTAAAAAGCGGTATCCCCAGAGAGCTTGTAGGGTTTGTAGGAAGCGTGGCATTAGAAGAGATGTGCGGTATTATTGCCCGACCTGTCCCAGCCAACCCGGGTTATGCCTCGAAGATTGTTTTGAGGTATACCATACTCAACTAAATTATTGAGCAATGCATTTTTTTTTTGGTAGGTAGGCCCCTTTTAGGATTAGGTTTCTTAGGTATTTTGTGTTGCCGTTATATTTTATTTTCTTTTAGTTTCTTTTCGCTGTTGCTAATCCGAAGGGAAATGGTGGAGCAGGAGCAGCTGGTTACTTGTGGCAAGTGATGATAAAATGTGACCAATTTCAGGTTCTTGATTCCTAATATTGGTCATTGATCACTGCACTGATCTTATAGTCTGATGACACAGCTACAGTATCCTATAATCTGATGACACAGCTACAGTATCCTATAATCTGATGGCACAGCTACAGTATCCTATAATCTGATGGCACAGCTACAGTATCCTATAATCTGATGGCACAGCTACAGTATCCTATAATCTGATGGCACGGCTACAGTATCCTACTTGCACTTCTTAGAACAGGTAAGAAATTGTTTTGTTTTTCCATAGCGCATGTGTTAGTTTTGGGTGATTGGTAACTGTACCCTTCAAAGTACCTATGCATGTGGGGTATTATTTTGTTCAGCAGATGTTGTGCTTTCAGATTTACTGCGTTACTTCTTGCTTGCTTATTGTTTTTATAGGAAAATATGGTTTTGAATCTGCTTTTTCCTTTTTTTTTTAGCGAAATCCTTTGGAACCAGAGATTCTGCCAATCAATAGAGTCGGAAGGGAGTCAGCGACGTCAACAAGCCCAGTAGGCTTAGAAACCTTGAGGTATGTACTTTCCAAAAATATATAGTTTGTGGGGGGTATTTCAAATGTAAAGGGTTGTAAATTTGGAGAAACTGCAAGGTGCGCACTTTGTGTGCGCCGCTGATTTTTTCAAGTAAAATTACCCTCAAACGCATGCTTGACTTTGGGGTGTTTGGCAACTCTACACTTCAACGTACCTATGCATGTGGGGTATTATTTTGTTCAGCAGATGTTGTGCTTTCAGATTTACTGCGTTACTTCTTGCTTGCTTATTGTTTTTATAGGAAAATATGGTTTTGAATCTGCTTTTTCCTTTTTTTTTTAGCGAAATCCTTTGGAACCAGAGATTCTGCCAATCAATAGAGTCGGAAGGAAGTCAGCGACGTCAACAAGCCCAGTAGGCTTAGAAACCTTGAGGTATGTACTTTCCAAAAATATATAGTTTGTGGGGGGTATTTCAAATGTAAAGGGTTGTAAATTTGGAGAAACTGCAAGGTGCGCACTTTGTGTGCGCCGCTGATTTTTTCAAGTAAAATTACCCTCAAACGCATGCTTGACTTTGGGGTGTTTGGCAACTCTACACTTCAACGTACCTATGCATGTGGGGTATTATTTTGTTCAGCAGATGTTGTGCTTTCAGATTTACTGCGTTACTTCTTGCTTGCTTATTGTTTTTATAGGAAAATATGGTTTTGAATCTGCTTTTTGCTTTTTTTTTTAGCGAAATCCTTTGGAACCAGAGATTCTGCCAATCAATAGAGTCGGAAGGAAGTCGGCGACGTCAACAAGCCCAGTAGGCTTAGATACCTTGAGGTATGTACTTTCCAAAAATATATAGTTTGTGGGGGGTATTTCAAATGTAAAGGGTTGTAAATTTGGAGAAACTGCAAGGTGCGCACTTTGTGTGCGCCGCTGATTTTTTCAAGTAAAATTACCCTCAAACGCATGCTTGACTTTGGGGTGTTTGGCAACTCTACACTTCAACGTACCTATGCATGTGGGGTATTATTTTGTTCAGCAGATGTTGTGCTTTCAGATTTACTGCGTTACTTCTTGCTTGCTTATTGTTTTTATAGGAAAATATGGTTTTGAATCTGCTTTTTCCTTTTTTTTTTAGCGAAATCCTTTGAAACCAGAGATTCTGCCAATCAATAGAGTCGGAAGGAAGTCGGCGACGTCAACAAGCCCAGTAGGCTTAGAAACCTTGAGGTATGTACTTTCCAAAAATATATAGTTTGTGGGGGGTATTTCAAATGTAAAGGGTTGTAAATTTGGAGAAACTGCAAGGTGCGCACTTTGTGTGCGCCGCTGATTTTTTCAAGTAAAATTACCCTCAAACGCATGCTTGACTTTGGGGTGTTTGGCAACTCTACACTTCAACATACCTATGCATGTGGGGTATTATTTTGTTCAGCAGATGTTGTGCTTTCAGATTTACTGCGTTACTTCTTGCTTGCTTATTGTTTTTATAGGAAAATATGGTTTTGAATCTGCTTTTTGCTTTTTTTTTTAGCGAAATCCTTTGGAACCAGAGATTCTGCCAATCAATAGAGTCGGAAGGAAGTCAGCGACGTCAACAAGCCCAGTAGGCTTAGAAACCTTGAGGTATGTACTTTCCAAAAATATATAGTTTGTGGGGGGTATTTCAAATGTAAAGGGTTGTAAATTTGGAGAAACTGCAAGGTGCGCACTTTGTGTGCGCCGCTGATTTTTTCAAGTAAAATTACCCTCAAACGCATGCTTGACTTTGGGGTGTTTGGCAACTCTACACTTCAACGTACCTATGCATGTGGGGTATTATTTTGTTCAGCAGATGTTGTGCTTTCAGATTTACTGCGTTACTTCTTGCTTGCTTATTGTTTTTATAGGAAAATATGGTTTTGAATCTGCTTTTTGCTTTTTTGTTTAGCGAAATCCTTTGGAACCAGAGATTCTGCCAATCAATAGAGTTCAAACCAATGGACCCACGCCAACAAGCCTAGTATGCTTAGAAACCTTGAATTGTGCACTTTCCAAAAATATATAGTTTGTGGGGGGTATTTCAAATGTAAAGGGTTGTATTTTTTGAAAAACTACGAGGAGCGCAAAGTATTTGTATTTTATCTGAAAATCTCCTCTAGCGCTCTTTGCAGTTTCTGGGGTCTCCTGGGCAGGAAAGGGTGTCTACTAATACATGTGTGGTACCGTTGTAACCGGGAGAAATGGGGCTTTTACTCTCAATATGTTTTTATTGAAAAACCTTTATTTTCGATTAAAAAAAAAACACTGCAAAATGTAAAAACGTGTGTATTTTTTATTTTCTTTCACATATTTTGCCCAAAATAATTATGATAAAACTACAAAATTGATAAACAAGAGATATGATGTTAAAGCCCAGATTCTGCTGAAAAAAACAATATGTAATTTTTATGGGAAGTCCCAGAAAATCCCTTCAAAAATTACAGTTGAACATGGGGAGCGCAAAATAGTGAAAAATGCTCTGGCAACAGGGAGTGGGAAATGCTGCAGGTAGGCTGGCACTTAAAGGGTTAAAGGGTGACTATGCATCAGGCTCTTGAAATGTTATAATGGTGTTTATCAGCTAATACCTTGTAGTCCGGTAAATCCAAGGTTGTCAGAAACCTATATTATCCTCTTGCACTGTAGCAAATGCAGCAGATGAAAGGTGACTGTTCATCTGCCCTTTTGTTCATGTTATTACATTTTTGTCTTATTGGTTAATGGTGTCCATGTAACCAGTACTGAGCACTGTGAGCTTCAGCCTGTATTTCACTGCTACATAAGTAACAGGTAAATGTATACTATGAGGTGGGACCCACAACCCTCCTCAATCCCCATATATGATGGCACCACTGTTAATATAAAAAATATTTCTTTATTAATAATGAAGTCACATGACATACAAAAACTAGACTATAGTTAAAAAACACTAAACACAAGACAATAATGTACAATAAGGAAGAGAACCACACTTCTGGGGGCAATGGAGATGGCAGTCACAGTTCATATATTTACAATAATATGGTAACCCTCCTGGCTGAATCAACGTGAACTAAAGTGCTACAGTGCTACAGTGCAAAAGTGCTAAAAAACAATCCATCTAAAGCCAATACAACAACTAAACACATGTGTGATAATTAATAATACATGTTATCCCTATCATTATGAGAGATGCACCCCTAATAGGGCTAAAAAGCATACTTAAGAGACTTCCAAAAGTGAGAACACACCAGGGGGGAGAGAAAAAAGGCAATCCCCTGATATAGAGAAAGAGTAACTTACATTATAATACGACCGCCAGCCCACTGCCCCTCTGTCTACGCGTTGCGTGACGTCACTTCACGTCACTTCCTCAGGACATACAATGTGTATCCACTAACCTCCTTAAATACCTCTCATGTTCCCGCTCATTGGACCCGCCGGTAGTGACCCCATCCGGGCTTCAATCAAGGCTGGCTGCTTGTCAGGTGTGCATTGGCCAAAGACACACCCGACAAGGAAAGACTACTGCGCGTCCCGGCCGGAGACGCGCCATGTTAGCAGCTCGCTGATGACGTGTGTACCCCGCGCCAGGGCCGAGCGCGTCAGTGCTGCGCATCACTGGCGCGCGCGCCCATGACCGGGGAGCTGTGCACAAGGTCAGCACGCAGCACATGCTGCGCGCGCACAGCCAGTTCGGGCTGTCAGAAAAGAAGCCAGTGTGCGTCCATATCAATACAAAACGCCTAGATGCTGAAACCCGGGGCACAATCGGGCGGATCACATTGAGCGGGGGACCTGTATAGGTAAGTATTTATAGTTTATTAAAAAAATAAAATAGAAAAAGATAAACACCATTAAACACCTAACCCGTGACTACCTCTAATTCTAAACTGTATTAAAAGACTCTATAAATGCATGATTTTTAAGGCAGATAAGACTTGCACAACATGAAATAATTAATATATTGCCAGCCAATACTGTTTACTGCGGGGACTACCTATACCACTATACTGTACCTATTATAATAGGACCTACAGTACCCGGGCACCAATGCCCAATATACCTCCAACAGAGGGATATGAATATACCTCAATACACCCACATACTATTAGGCAACTATCCCTCCTGCTAGATCGACATTCAATAATATGGGGCCCCCTCCCATAGTGAACCTTCACATGCACCCTGTTAGTAAGAACAAGGGTGCGGGAAGGTACAAACGGGACAGAGGGAAAGGCAAAGGTGGAGACAGTATATAGGGAAAAATAACTACATAGGGAAAGGACAGATAGGGTAGAACCAAACATAAGGGAGGCCAACAAAACCAACCAAGGGCAATGGATAACTCGATGGCCCTAACCAACTGAGGGTGTATTGATTATCCATACTAAAAATGTAGTACACTGATACGTGCAGGTAGTCAAATGGCAGCTACATATTGGTTAATATTCTAACCACCAATGTTGGGAGAGTTTACTCCTCCATACATCGGCAACTCACACACCTGGTCAACATATATGGTATTATTCAAACTGGATTTAAAACTGTCAAGGGGGGAATAAATGTTCTCTTATTTATGGCTACATGTCACACATGTGGTCTTCACATCTCTTGTTGCATAAGTTCTTCTGCATAGTCAACCGACCAGACATCCCATCGGATTAATTCAAGGAAAGGCAACTACAGAGGACTGGAACTCCACGTCACCTACGGTATGGCCTCACTCCCCAAGATCAAGGCGCCCGGCCCACTCTGTATTTACAAACAAGAAAGTGTGTTAAGTGAACCATACAGCAAAAAATAAAAGTGCAACCATCATATAATCGCCACCACAACCCCACACCCCCTACCTCAAACCACCCCACCCACCCAAATACCCACCCGCCCCTCAACAAACACCTACCTTCTAAACAGTGCCCCAACACCCAAAAAAAAATTTATTTATATAAAAGTGCAAAGTGACCTGAATCATAATAACACATATGTGCATATAGGTGTAGCTCAAGTCCCTAGAAATGGGGTGAAGGCTGTATCTTCATTTAGGCCCCCAGGTGACTGCGAGTCCAAATTCCATATCCACCTGAGTTCCCTCTGTTGTAATATACGCTTGATATCCCCACCCCGTGGGCCTATCATGACCCGTTCCAATCCAGTGACTTTAAGACAGCTATAGTCACCACCATGCTTGTTAAGCATGTGAAGGGCAACCGGGGGAATCTTTTTCCCTTGTTCAAGATTTCTACTGGCCAGTCGGATGCTAGAAAAGTGGGCCTGAACTCGCGCTTTCAAAGTATTGCGAGTTTCCCCCACATAGATCTTAGGACAATTGCAGGTGAGGGCATAAATAACTCCCGTGGACCTGCAGTTAATCATCTGTCTAATAATAAACTCCTGGCCTGTTTTGAGATTTTTCACAATCTTTTGTTTGACCATGTGTGGGCATATTGAACATGTGCCACAAGGGTAATTACCCTTTATTTCTTTCCGTTGGTCAAGCCAGTTCGATACAGGAGACAGATGGCTACTGCAGACCCTGTCACGCAAGTTAGGTGCCCTTCTAGCCGTCATTTTCGGACCACTCTGTGTCCATCTATTGAGAGAGGAATCAGTTTTTAAGATGTCCCAGCTCTCCCTAAGCAATCCCCTTAAACGGTGCCAATCCGTATTGTATTGTGTAATGTACCTTACCTCACCATCTTTCCGTTTACCATGTCTGGGATTCAGAAGGTCCATTCTATCCGTCTCCTTGGCTCGCTTACATGCTCTCTCAACCACCCCTCTAGGGTAACCTCTTCGGAGAAAACGTTGGGAAAGGTCATTGGCCTGTGCTCTGAATTCCTCCTCGCTAGAGCAGTTTCGCCGTAATCTAAGGAACTGACCAGTTGGGATCCCACATTTCAGATTTGTTTGGTGAAAACTCTCATACCGTAGTAGAGAGTTCACGGCAGTATCCTTCCGATGGAGGCCAGACTTTAAGGAGCCATCCTCTTGTACGGTGATCAACAGGTCAAGAAAACACACCTGTTCGGTAGATACCTGTGCTGTTAGAAATATGTTCAGATCATTGGTGTTAAGACAATTCAAAAACTCAAAAAACTGTAACTCAGATCCCTGCCACAGAACCATAATATCATCAATATATCTGTGCCACCCTAACACGTGCCGGTGGTACCGACGCATGGCGTCACAGAATACAACCTCTCTCTCCCACCACCCCAGGAATAGGTTGGCCACAGACGGGGCACACCGCGCCCCCATGGCCACACCGCGTACTTGTCTATAGTACACCGAGTCAAACATAAAAAAATTATGTGACAATATGAAATTCAAAAGACAAAGTGTGAATTCCTGGAGTGGTGGGGAATCCGCCGTGCTCGTACTCAAGAAGTACCGGCACGTGTGGGTGGCACAGGCATGTGATATGTTTGAGTACAGCGATTCAACATCTAATGTGGCTAAAAGTACCCCTTTTGGTACATGGATCTGTTCCAGTTGTTTGAGTAGATGCATAGAGTCCCGTACGTAAGAATCTAATGTTATTACAAAAGGTTGTAGACATTTGTCGATGAATATACAAGCCTTTTCGGTCAGGCCCCCAATGCCCGCCACTATTGGTCTACCCGGGGGGCAGCGAGGGTTTTTATGAATCTTTGGTAAGATATAAAACGTTGCCACCACTGGATGGTCTACACGTAAAAAATCGCGTGTTCTGTCGTTGATAACTTGACTGGTCCAGGCCTCCTGTATTAATGCATCATATTCCCTTTTATACAGTGTTAGTGGGTTACCTGCTAGTTTCTCATAAAAGTCGGGGTTTTGGAGCTGTCTCAGGGCCTCCGCACGATAATATTCCCGCGACATGACGACAATATTGCCGCCCTTGTCAGCCTCCTTGATGACTAGTTCCGTGCGGGTGCGGAGGCCCGAGACAGCTTCCATTTCCCTTTGAGTCAAATTCCCTGGGCCCCGGGCTGCTGGTAAAGCCCAGATTCTTTTGCTAACAACTTTAAAGAAAGTGTGAACTGCTGGACTAATCGTCCATGCTGGGGTGTATCTAGAGGGTCTAAATAGTTGTTCTATCGAACCTACCTCTGTGTCCTGCTCTTCCAGGAGCGCGGTCAAATCATCCACTGCTTCAAATTCGCGTGGAGACCAATCATGAAACTGTGCCGGGGACTCAAATTGTTTCTTCAATAGCAATTTTCTACAGAACAAGTATAAATCTTTGATTGCTATGAACTTGTCCAGTTTGTTCTGTGGTGCGAAGGATAACCCTTTCCGTAATACTGAGATTTCATCCTTAGATAATATGGAACCAGAAATGTTAATAACCGATAATTCGTCCTGTTGTTCCGAGTGGTGGTTATCCCCATTCGGAGTACTTATCAAAGGAGCTAGGGGCTGGGGCCTGTTCTCAGTCTCTTCTGAGCGGACGACCGAAATCTGTGGTGTTCCCACCGTCCCGGTGTCCTTGATGGATCTGCATTTCTTTCGCCCCCCCCGGCGTGTCCTCTTACGGGGCCTCCACCTAAAAAACTAGTATGGACATTGTCCTCCTCTGATGCTCGACTAGAGAAGGATGTTCTACGGCTCGTGGATCTACTGTTGGTCATCGGTCCCCTTCTCTGATTACCTTTGTGTGACCATTTATAAACCCTTCCTGAATCAAAATCTGTACGATCCCTGTTCAATTTATCCATCTTGTTGCTAATCACCTCATCCTCAATCTTTTTCAAATCACTGTCCAATATATCCTGCAACCTATCGATGTCTGCTTGTGGGGTATCCCTAGGTATACCGTCATAAAGTTCATTTAGTACCTCTTTAGTTCTTTCCAGTGACATTTTATCCAGGGAGATAAGTTCATCCATGAGGCCCATAGCACATTGATTCAAATGGGCTTCCCACCTGGGTCTGACCTCTTCGGGTACCTGCCAGGCTGGGAATATTTGGACTCTCAAGCCACGCGGAATCAGAGATTGTTCTTTATATAACTCCAGGCTCTGTATATTCCACCAGGTTTTAGTGTATTTTATCTGCTCCCGTTTGATTCTGTGAAAAATGTCACGTAATGAACCAGTTCGTACATCAGGTACTATACTACCCCGCTGTGATTTCCATTGCTGTAACCTTGTGTTCCAACTATTTTCCCGTGCTTCTGAGTTAAACGGCATATTGCCGTGCTAGCCTCTAATGGGGCTTGGGATAAACCTAAACACCCGTGGGTACAAACAACTACTGAAGAGAGACTGCACAAGGCACTTATTTACTCATAAACGACGACAGTGTGCACAAATGGGGGTATCACAGAGTCTAAATGTATACTATGAGGTGGGACCCACAACCCTCCTCAACCCCCATATATGATGGCACCACTGTTAATATAAAAAATATTTCTTTATTAATAATGAAGTCACATGACATACAAAAACTAGACTATAGTTAAAAAACACTAAACACAAGACAATAATGTACAATAAGGAAGAGAACCACACTTCTGGGGGCAATGGAGATGGCAGTCACAGTTCATATATTTACAATAATATGGTAACCCTCCTGGCTGAATCAACGTGAACTAAAGTGCTACAGTGCTACAGTGCAAAAGTGCTAAAAAACAATCCATCTAAAGCCAATACAACAACTAAACACATGTGTGATAATTAATAATACATGTTATCCCTATCATTATGAGAGATGTTGTTGTATTGGCTTTAGATGGATTGTTTTTTAGCACTTTTGCACTGTAGCACTGTAGCACTTTAGTTCACGTTGATTCAGCCAGGAGGGTTACCATATTATTGTAAATATATGAACTGTGACTGCCATCTCCATTGCCCCCAGAAGTGTGGTTCTCTTCCTTATTGTACATTATTGTCTTGTGTTTAGTGTTTTTTAACTATAGTCTAGTTTTTGTATGTCATGTGACTTCATTATTAATAAAGAAATATTTTTTATATTAACAGTGGTGCCATCATATATGGGGGTTGAGGAGGGTTGTGGGTCCCACCTCATAGTATACATTTAGACTTTGTGATACCCCCATTTGTACACACTGTCGTCGTTTATGAGTAAATAAGTGCCTTGTGCAGTCTCTCTTCAGTAGTTGTTTGTACCCACGGGTGTTTAGGTTTATCCCAAGCCCCATTAGAGGCTAGCACGGCAATATGCCGTTTAACTCAGAAGCACGGGAAAATAGTTGGAACACAAGGTTACAGCAATGGAAATCACAGCGGGGTAGTATAGTACCTGATGTACGAACTGGTTCATTACGTGACATTTTTCACAGAATCAAACGGGAGCAGATAAAATACACTAAAACCTGGTGGAATATACAGAGCCTGGAGTTATATAAAGAACAATCTCTGATTCCGCGTGGCTTGAGAGTCCAAATATTCCCAGCCTGGCAGGTACCCGAAGAGGTCAGACCCAGGTGGGAAGCCCATTTGAATCAATGTGCTATGGGCCTCATGGATGAACTTATCTCCCTGGATAAAATGTCACTGGAAAGAACTAAAGAGGTACTAAATGAACTTTATGACGGTATACCTAGGGATACCCCACAAGCAGACATCGATAGGTTGCAGGATATATTGGACAGTGATTTGAAAAAGATTGAGGATGAGGTGATTAGCAACAAGATGGATAAATTGAACAGGGATCGTACAGATTTTGATTCAGGAAGGGTTTATAAATGGTCACACAAAGGTAATCAGAGAAGGGGACCGATGACCAACAGTAGATCCACGAGCCGTAGAACATCCTTCTCTAGTCGAGCATCAGAGGAGGACAATGTCCATACTAGTTTTTTAGGTGGAGGCCCCGTAAGAGGACACGCCGGGGGGGGCGAAAGAAATGCAGATCCATCAAGGACACCGGGACGGTGGGAACACCACAGATTTCGGTCGTCCGCTCAGAAGAGACTGAGAACAGGCCCCAGCCCCTAGCTCCTTTGATAAGTACTCCGAATGGGGATAACCACCACTCGGAACAACAGGACGAATTATCGGTTATTAACATTTCTGGTTCCATATTATCTAAGGATGAAATCTCAGTATTACGGAAAGGGTTATCCTTCGCACCACAGAACAAACTGGACAAGTTCATAGCAATCAAAGATTTATACTTGTTCTGTAGAAAATTGCTATTGAAGAAACAATTTGAGTCCCCGGCACAGTTTCATGATTGGTCTCCACGCGAATTTGAAGCAGTGGATGATTTGACCGCGCTCCTGGAAGAGCAGGACACAGAGGTAGGTTCGATAGAACAACTATTTAGACCCTCTAGATACACCCCAGCATGGACGATTAGTCCAGCAGTTCACACTTTCTTTAAAGTTGTTAGCAAAAGAATCTGGGCTTTACCAGCAGCCCGGGGCCCAGGGAATTTGACTCAAAGGGAAATGGAAGCTGTCTCGGGCCTCCGCACCCGCACGGAACTAGTCATCAAGGAGGCTGACAAGGGCGGCAATATTGTCGTCATGTCGCGGGAATATTATCGTGCGGAGGCCCTGAGACAGCTCCAAAACCCCGACTTTTATGAGAAACTAGCAGGTAACCCACTAACACTGTATAAAAGGGAATATTATGCATTAATACAGGAGGCCTGGACCAGTCAAGTTATCAACGACAGAACACGCGATTTTTTACGTGTAGACCATCCAGTGGTGGCAACGTTTTATATCTTACCAAAGATTCATAAAAACCCTCGCTGCCCCCCGGGTAGACCAATAGTGGCGGGCATTGGGGGCCTGACCGAAAAGGCTTGTATATTCATCGACAAATGTCTACAACCTTTTGTAATAACATTAGATTCTTACGTACGGGACTCTATGCATCTACTCAAACAACTGGAACAGATCCATGTACCAAAAGGGGTACTTTTAGCCACATTAGATGTTGAATCGCTGTACTCAAACATATCACATGCCTGTGCCACCCACACGTGCCGGTACTTCTTGAGTACGAGCACGGCGGATTCCCCACCACTCCAGGAATTCACACTTTGTCTTTTGAATTTCATATTGTCACATAATTTTTTTATGTTTGACTCGGTGTACTATAGACAAGTACGCGGTGTGGCCATGGGGGCGCGGTGTGCCCCGTCTGTGGCCAACCTATTCCTGGGGTGGTGGGAGAGAGAGGTTGTATTCTGTGACGCCATGCGTCGGTACCACCGGCACGTGTTAGGGTGGCACAGATATATTGATGATATTATGGTTCTGTGGCAGGGATCTGAGTTACAGTTTTTTGAGTTTTTGAATTGTCTTAACACCAATGATCTGAACATATTTCTAACAGCACAGGTATCTACCGAACAGGTGTGTTTTCTTGACCTGTTGATCACCGTACAAGAGGATGGCTCCTTAAAGTCTGGCCTCCATCGGAAGGATACTGCCGTGAACTCTCTACTACGGTATGAGAGTTTTCACCAAACAAATCTGAAATGTGGGATCCCAACTGGTCAGTTCCTTAGATTACGGCGAAACTGCTCTAGCGAGGAGGAATTCAGAGCACAGGCCAATGACCTTTCCCAACGTTTTCTCCGAAGAGGTTACCCTAGAGGGGTGGTTGAGAGAGCATGTAAGCGAGCCAAGGAGACGGATAGAATGGACCTTCTGAATCCCAGACATGGTAAACGGAAAGATGGTGAGGTAAGGTACATTACACAATACAATACGGATTGGCACCGTTTAAGGGGATTGCTTAGGGAGAGCTGGGACATCTTAAAAACTGATTCCTCTCTCAATAGATGGACACAGAGTGGTCCGAAAATGACGGCTAGAAGGGCACCTAACTTGCGTGACAGGGTCTGCAGTAGCTATCTGTCTCCTGTATCGAACTGGCTTGACCAACGGAAAGAAATAAAGGGTAATTACCCTTGTGGCACATGTTCAATATGCCCACACATGGTCAAACAAAAGATTGTGAAAAATCTCAAAACAGGCCAGGAGTTTATTATTAGACAGATGATTAACTGCAGGTCCACGGGAGTTATTTATGCCCTCACCTGCAATTGTCCTAAGATCTATGTGGGGGAAACTCGCAATACTTTGAAAGCGCGAGTTCAGGCCCACTTTTCTAGCATCCGACTGGCCAGTAGAAATCTTGAACAAGGGAAAAAGATTCCCCCGGTTGCCCTTCACATGCTTAACAAGCATGGTGGTGACTATAGCTGTCTTAAAGTCACTGGATTGGAACGGGTCATGATAGGCCCACGGGGTGGGGATATCAAGCGTATATTACAACAGAGGGAACTCAGGTGGATATGGAATTTGGACTCGCAGTCACCTGGGGGCCTAAATGAAGATACAGCCTTCACCCCATTTCTAGGGACTTGAGCTACACCTATATGCACATATGTGTTATTATGATTCAGGTCACTTTGCACTTTTATATAAATAAATTTTTTTTTGGGTGTTGGGGCACTGTTTAGAAGGTAGGTGTTTGTTGAGGGGCGGGTGGGTATTTGGGTGGGTGGGGTGGTTTGAGGTAGGGGGTGTGGGGTTGTGGTGGCGATTATATGATGGTTGCACTTTTATTTTTTGCTGTATGGTTCACTTAACACACTTTCTTGTTTGTAAATACAGAGTGGGCCGGGCGCCTTGATCTTGGGGAGTGAGGCCATACCGTAGGTGACGTGGAGTTCCAGTCCTCTGTAGTTGCCTTTCCTTGAATTAATCCGATGGGATGTCTGGTCGGTTGACTATGCAGAAGAACTTATGCAACAAGAGATGTGAAGACCACATGTGTGACATGTAGCCATAAATAAGAGAACATTTATTCCCCCCTTGACAGTTTTAAATCCAGTTTGAATAATACCATATATGTTGACCAGGTGTGTGAGTTGCCGATGTATGGAGGAGTAAACTCTCCCAACATTGGTGGTTAGAATATTAACCAATATGTAGCTGCCATTTGACTACCTGCACGTATCAGTGTACTACATTTTTAGTATGGATAATCAATACACCCTCAGTTGGTTAGGGCCATCGAGTTATCCATTGCCCTTGGTTGGTTTTGTTGGCCTCCCTTATGTTTGGTTCTACCCTATCTGTCCTTTCCCTATGTAGTTATTTTTCCCTATATACTGTCTCCACCTTTGCCTTTCCCTCTGTCCCGTTTGTACCTTCCCGCACCCTTGTTCTTACTAACAGGGTGCATGTGAAGGTTCACTATGGGAGGGGGCCCCATATTATTGAATGTCGATCTAGCAGGAGGGATAGTTGCCTAATAGTATGTGGGTGTATTGAGGTATATTCATATCCCTCTGTTGGAGGTATATTGGGCATTGGTGCCCGGGTACTGTAGGTCCTATTATAATAGGTACAGTATAGTGGTATAGGTAGTCCCCGCAGTAAACAGTATTGGCTGGCAATATATTAATTATTTCATGTTGTGCAAGTCTTATCTGCCTTAAAAATCATGCATTTATAGAGTCTTTTAATACAGTTTAGAATTAGAGGTAGTCACGGGTTAGGTGTTTAATGGTGTTTATCTTTTTCTATTTTATTTTTTTAATAAACTATAAATACTTACCTATACAGGTCCCCCGCTCAATGTGATCCGCCCGATTGTGCCCCGGGTTTCAGCATCTAGGCGTTTTGTATTGATATGGACGCACACTGGCTTCTTTTCTGACAGCCCGAACTGGCTGTGCGCGCGCAGCATGTGCTGCGTGCTGACATTGTGCACAGCTCCCCGGTCATGGGCGCGCGCGCCAGTGATGCGCAGCACTGACGCTCTCGGCCCTGGCGCGGGGTACACACGTCATCAGCGAGCTGCTAACATGGCGCGTCTCCGGCCGGGACGCGCAGTAGTCTTTCCTTGTCGGGTGTGTCTTTGGCCAATGCACACCTGACAAGCAGCCAGCCTTGATTGAAGCCCGGATGGGGTCACTACCGGCGGGTCCAATGAGCGGGAACATGAGAGGTATTTAAGGAGGTTAGTGGATACACATTGTATGTCCTGAGGAAGTGACGTGAAGTGACGTCACGCAACGCGTAGACAGAGGGGCAGTGGGCTGGCGGTCGTATTATAATGTAAGTTACTCTTTCTCTATATCAGGGGATTGCCTTTTTTCTCTCCCCCCTGGTGTGTTCTCACTTTTGGAAGTCTCTTAAGTATGCTTTTTAGCCCTATTAGGGGTGCATCTCTCATAATGATAGGGATAACATGTATTATTAATTATCACACATGTGTTTAGTTGTTGTATTGGCTTTAGATGGATTGTTTTTTAGCACTTTTGCACTGTAGCACTGTAGCACTTTAGTTCACGTTGATTCAGCCAGGAGGGTTACCATATTATTGTAAATATATGAACTGTGACTGCCATCTCCATTGCCCCCAGAAGTGTGGTTCTCTTCCTTATTGTACATTATTGTCTTGTGTTTAGTGTTTTTTAACTATAGTCTAGTTTTTGTATGTCATGTGACTTCATTATTAATAAAGAAATATTTTTTATATTAACAGTGGTGCCATCATATATGGGGGTTGAGGAGGGTTGTGGGTCCCACCTCATAGTATACATTTAGACTTTGTGATACCCCCATTTGTGCACACTGTCGTCGTTTATGAGTAAATAAGTGCCTTGTGCAGTCTCTCTTCAGTAGTTGTAAGTAACAGGTAAAGTTGGCAACAGATCCTTCTTTAAAGTGGACCAACACCCACGGGTGATCGGCCCGGGAATCTATAAGATTCCCGGGCCGATCACCCCCCACCCCGCGGGACATCCGAGATCGGGATGTCCCGCGGGGTGAAACCCCCCCCAAACACCCCAACTCACCTATCTTATCTTCGGTGGCGCCGGCCGCCGCCGCCGCCTCCCTTGCGCCCCTGTAGGCGTGCGCGCTTAGGCCGCCGCCGCTTAGACGTTCCAGATCTTCCCTTGTACGTTGGCGCTGGGAGCGGGGAGAGGTGAGTTTTTCGGGGGGTTGGGGGGGTTTCACACAGCGGGGCACCCCGATCGGGGGTGCCCCACCGAAGTGGACCAAGACCCAGGATAGTCAAAATCCTGGGTGTTGGTCCACTTTAATGGCTTCTTGTAAGTATATGATAAGCCCTGTATCTTCTGTGCCAGGAATGATTTGTTTCATCCTTACTATATGACTAGGCTTCGGCTTTCATTCATGCACTATGCTGTCTTTTCTCTAGTTAATGTAGAATCTCTGATCAAAGAACTGTGATACTTCGTACTTTCACCTGCATGTAGCAAATTATAGGGTAATAACAAACACTTTTATGTTTTATGAATTATCACAGTCAACCCTTATGAGCTGACTGCCACTATGGCTTATAGTCATGTAATCCGTATATGATGCTGGGAGTAGTTATGTGATTCTTCTCATTACCCTACAGCTAAATGCACATGATGAATGGCTGGGCATATGCTTTCTATTTCACCAGATTGAGTCCTGTAGTGTTTGTTTACCACAACCTCTAAGAAGCTATCGCCTTCCTGTACTATTTCTATATGCTTTGATAACAATATTATTAGTATATGTCTGACTGCTCCCAGAGCAGTGTGAGCATACTGGAATGATGTTTCTGCACGTGCCACATTTTTTGACACATACAAGGGCTTTATATACCCTTTTGTCAAATTATTGCTCTGCCAGGACCTTTAAACAGAAGGGTGTTTCTGACCATGTATGCCAGGCTCACATATTGGCACAATATTTCTTTTCATGGGCCCTGAATTAGGGCCTTAATACATGCATCTTAATTCGGAGTTGGCCCCCAGAGTCAATTCTACTGGTGGGCCCTAGACATCCTAGTCCGACACTGATGCCTGGTTTTGTTTGGGTGTCTTAACTTGAGCTGCTCCTGTTTTAACCTGTTAAGATCAGACTCAACTGGGAAACCAGTTTGAAAACAATTAACCAAATCAATCCTGATCCCAAAGTTCAGAAGGAATCTTTGAACTTGCTCATCCAGGAGGCTGGATGTTAGAGGTGGATCTCACTAATTCTTCCTGTCGAATTTGGGCTATTCCTGCAAGTAAGTTCTGAGATCCACCTCTTAAGAATCAACATCTTAATTAGGGATGAGCGAATCGATCCGGACGAACCCGAATTCATTCCGAATTTCAGGAAAAATTTGATTCTGAACGAATCCGAATTTCCCCGCGATTCGATCGATCGAAGTTTTCCTTTAAACTCCATTTATTTCAATTACAGCCATTGTAAAATGGTGGATGGACATGTCCGGACATGTCCCCTGGGGCAAGTTATCATGGGAAGGTCACATGCAGCCTATCAGCAGCCAGGAAGCCCGGTGACGTCACAGTGCTATATAAACGGCGGCCATCTTGCTTGTGCGCATTTCAGCCTTGCATTGCAGACAGAACGGAGGTTGCTGCAGACAGGGAGAGACTAACAGACAGGCAGGGAGAGTCAGGGAAGACCCACAGAGACCCACACAGTGCCAGGGAAAGATAGGGAAAAACGATCCAGGTAGGGACAGCAGAGAAAGTGACAGGGAAACTTTTTTTTTTATTTTCACTTCACTTCATTTGCCAGATCAGTTTTAAATTGCTTTTTTTTTGTGCTGTAAATATTCCTGGCCACTGTGCATCCCATCTTGGCAGTGGCATATTTAACCCTATCTGTTACACACAAGCATTTCTTATAACTCGATTAGTTTTAATTTTTTTGTAAGCTGTAAAAACCCCAGCCCACATGGGCATTCTATTTCAGCACATTTGACCCTATCTGTTATACTAAATCAGCTTCTAAAGGCTCTGTTTTATTAATATATTGCATTATGAATTGGTTTTGTGTGTCCTGTAAAAACACCAGGCTGCATGGGCATCCCAAACCAGCACATTTCACCCTATCTGTTATACTAAATCAGCTTCTAAAGGCTCTGTTTTATTAATATATTGCATTTTGAATTGGTTTTGTGCGTCCTTTAAAAACACCAGGCCGCAGGGTATCCCAAACCGGCACATTTCACCCTATCTGTTATACTAAAGCAGCTTCTACATGCTCTGTTTTATTAATATATTGCATTTTGAATTGTTTTTTTGCGTCCTGTAAAAACACCAGGCCGCATGGGCATCCCAAACCAGCACATTTCACCCTATCTGTTTAACTAAATCAGCTTCTAAAGGCTCTGTTTTATTAATATATTGCATTTTGAATTGGTTTTGTGCATCCTGTAAAAACACCAGGCCGCATGGGCATCCCAAACCAGCACATTTGACCCTATCTGTTATAATAAATCAGCTTCTAAAGGCTCTGTTTTATTAATATATTGCATCTTGAATTGGTTTTGTGCGTCCTGTAAAAACACCAGGCCGCATGGGCATCCCAAACCAGCACATTTCACCCTATCTGTTATACTAAATCAGCTTCTAAAGGCTCTGTTTTATTAATATATTGCATACTGAATTGGTTTTGTGCGTTCTTTAAAAACACCAGGCCGCAGGGTATCCCAAACTGGCACATTTCACCCTATCTGTTATAGTAAAGCAGCTTCTACAGGCTCTGTTTTATTAATATATTGCATTTTGAATTGGTTTTGTGCATCCTGTAAAAACACCAGGCCACATGGGCATCCCAAACCAGCACATTTCACCCTATCTGTTATACCAAATCAGCTTCTAAAGGCTCTGTTTTATTAATATATTACGTTTGGAATTGGTTTTGTGCATCCTGTAAAAACACCAGGCCGCATGGGCATCCCAAACCAGCACATTTCACCCTATCTGTTATACTAAATCAGCTTCTACAGGCTCTGTTTTATTAATATATTGCATTTTGAATTGGTTTTGTGCATCCTGTAAAAACACCAGGCCACATGGGCATCCCAAACCAGCACATTTCACCCTATCTGTTATACTAAATCAGCTTCTACAGGCTCTGTTTTATTAATATATTGCATTTTGAATTGTTTTTGTGCATCCTGTAAAAACACCAGGCCGCAGGGTATCCCAAACCGGCACATTTCACCCTATCTGTTTAACTAAATCAGCTTCTAAAGGCTCTGTTTTATTAATATATTGCATTTTGAATTGGTTTTGTGCATCCTGTAAAAACACCAGGTCGCATGGGCATCCCAAACCAGCACATTTGACCCTATCTGTTATAATAAATCAGCTTCTAAAGGCTCTGTTTTATTAATATATTGCATCTTGAATTGGTTTTGTGCGTCCTGTAAAAACACCAGGCCGCATGGGCAACCCAAACCAGCACATTTCACCCTATCTGTTATACTAAATCAGCTTCTAAAGGCTCTGTTTTATTAATATATTGCATACTGAATTGGTTTTGTGCGTTCTTTAAAAACACCAGGCCGCAGGGTATCCCAAACTGGCACATTTCACCCTATCTGTTATAGTAAAGCAGCTTCTACAGGCTCTGTTTTATTAATATATATATATCCTCCTATCTCTCTAACCGCACATTTAGTGTATCTTACTCAAACACCATTTCCTCTCCCCGGCCTCTGTCTGTAGGGGTACCACAAGGATCAGTCCTAGGACCCCTACTTTTTTCAATATACACTTCTGGTCTAGGACAACTAATAACCTCGCTAGGCTTCCAATATCACTTTTATGCAGACGACACTCAGATCTACCTCTCTGGCCCAAATCTCTCTTCTATCCTCTCTCGCCTTCCTGACTGTCTAACAGCCATCTCTTCCTTCATGACATCTCGCTCTCTTAAACTGAACATGGACAAAACTGAACTGGTCATTTTCCCACCATCTCACTCCCCTCCCATCTCTAACACCACAATCTCTGTAAATAATCTTACAATAACTGCAACTCCTCAAGCTCGATGCCTGGGTGTCATTCTAGACTCCTCTCTTTCCTTCAGACCTCAGATTCACTCCCTAGCCACCTCCTGTCGCCTCCAACTCAAAAATATATCTCGCATCCGTTCCTTCCTCTCACCTGTCACCACCAAAATGCTAGTGCATGCCCTGGTCATATCCCGACTGGACTACTGCAACACCCTCCTCTGTGGTTTGCCAACAAACAGACTGGCTCCCCTACAATCTATCCTAAACTCTGCTGCTCGCCTCATCCATCTCTCCTCTCGCTTCTCCAGTGCTACTCCCCTCTGTCAATCCCTCCACTGGTTACCTGTCTCCCATAGAGTTCAGTTCAAACTTCTAGTGCTAACCTACAAAGCTCTCTCTAACCAGGCCCCTTCCTACATTTCATCTCTGATCCAGCATTACCAACCAAAACGCAACCTCCGCTCCGCCTCTGACATTCTCCTGTCCTCTTCCTTGGTTACTTCCTCGCACTCCCGCCTTCAAGACTTCTCCCGTGCCTCCCCACTTCTCTGGAATGCACTCCCCCGCTCGATCCGCCACTCTCCGTCACTCCAAGCCTTTAAAAGCGCCCTCAAAACCCACTTCTTCAGACAAGCATATGACCTGGCTTAAGCAACCACTATAACCTTCAATGGCACGTGCAGCCATACTCAAGCTTCTACCACTTGTGACCCCACCCCCTTTGTCTCCACCCCCATCCTTTAGTCTGTAAGCTCGCAAGGGCAGGGCACTCCTCCCTATTGTCTCCTGTGCTCACAACACTTGGTTTTAACCTGTGGCATCTAATTTTGTATTGTTGTCTGTGCTATCTGTTTTACCTTGTCTGTATTCTTACTTGTAAAGCGCTACGGAAGTTGATGGCGCTATATAAATAAACAATAATAATAATAATAATAATAATATATTGCATTTTGAATTGGTTTTGTGCATCCTGTAAAAACACCAGGCCACATGGGCATCCCAAACCAGCACATTTCACCCTATCTGTTATACCAAATCAGCTTCTAAAGGCTCTGTTTTATTAATATATTACGTTTGGAATTGGTTTTGTGCATCCACCAGGCCGCATGGGCATCCCAAACCAGCACATTTCACCCTATCTGTTATACTAAATCAGCTTCTACAGGCTCTGTTTTATTAATATATTGCATTTTGAATTGGTTTTGTGCATCCTGTAAAAACACCAGGCCACATGGGCATCCCAAACCAGCACATTTCACCCTATCTGTTATACTAAATCAGCTTCTACAGGCTCTGTTTTATTAATATATTGCATTTTGAATTGTTTTTGTGCATCCTGTAAAAACACCAGGCCGCAGGGTATCCCAAACCGGCACATTTCACCCTATCTGTTTAACTAAATCAGCTTCTAAAGGCTCTGTTTTATTAATATATTGCATTTTGAATTGGTTTTGTGCATCCTGTAAAAACACCAGGCCGCATGGGCATCCCAAACCAGCACATTTGACCCTATCTGTTATAATAAATCAGCTTCTAAAGGCTCTGTTTTATTAATATATTGCATCTTGAATTGATTTTGTGCGTCCTGTAAAAACACCAGGCCGCATGGGCATCCCAAACCAGCACATTTCACCCTATCTGTTATACTAAATCAGCTTCTAAAGGCTCTGTTTTATTAATATATTGCATACTGAATTGGTTTTGTGCGTTCTTTAAAAACACCAGGCCGCAGGGTATCCCAAACTGGCACATTTCACCCTATCTGTTATAGTAAAGCAGCTTCTACAGGCTCTGTTTTATTAATATATTGCATTTTGAATTGGTTTTGTGCATCCTGTAAAAACACCAGGCCACATGGGCATCCCAAACCAGCACATTTCACCCTATCTGTTATACCAAATCAGCTTCTAAAGGCTCTGTTTTATTAATATATTACGTTTGGAATTGGTTTTGTGCATCCACCAGGCCGCATGGGCATCCCAAACCAGCACATTTCACCCTATCTGTTATACTAAATCAGCTTCTACAGGCTCTGTTTTATTAATATATTGCATTTTGAATTGGTTTTGTGCATCCTGTAAAAACACCAGGCCACATGGGCATCCCAAACCAGCACATTTCACCCTATCTGTTATACTAAATCAGCTTCTACAGGCTCTGTTTTATTAATATATTGCATTTTGAATTGTTTTTGTGCATCCTGTAAAAACACCAGGCCGCAGGGTATCCCAAACCGGCACATTTCACCCTATCTGTTATACTAAAGCAGCTTCTAAAGGCTCTGTTTTATTAATATATTGCATTTTGAATTGGTTTTGTGCGTCCTGTAAAATCACCAGGCCGCAGGGTATCCCAAACCAGCACATTTCACCCTATCTGTTATACTAAATCAGCTTCTACAGGCTCTGTTTTATTAATATATAGCATTTTGAATTGTTTTTTTGCATCCTTTAAAAACACCAGGCCGCAGAGTATCCCAAACCGGCACATTTCACCCTATCTGTTATACTAAAGCAGCTTCTAAAGGCTCTGTTTTATTAATATATTGCATTTTCAATTGGTTTTGTGCGTCCTGTAAAAACACCAGGCCGCATGGGCATCCCAAACCAGCACCCTATCTGTTATACTAAATCAGCTTCTAAAGGCTCTGTTTTATTAATATATTGCATACTGAATTGGTTTTGTGCGTTCTTTAAAAACACCAGGCCGCAGGGTATCCCAAACTGGCACATTTCACCCTATCTGTTATACTAAATCAGCTTCTACAGGCTCTGTTTTATTAATATATTGCATTTTGAATTGGTTTTGTGCATCCTGTAAAAACACCAGGCCACATGGGCATCCCAAACCAGCACATTTCACCCTATCTGTTATACTAAATCAGCTTCTACAGGCTCTGTTTTATTAATATATTGCATTTTGAATTGGTTTTGTGCATCCTGTAAAAACACCAGGCCACATGGGCATCCCAAACCAGCACATTTCACCCTATCTGTTATACTAAATCAGCTTCTAAAGGCTCTGTTTTATTAATATATTGCATTTTGAATTGGTTTTGTGCGTCCTTTAAAATCACCAGGCCGCAGGGTATCCCAAACCGGCACATTTCACCCTATCTGTTATACTAAATCAGCTTCTACAGGCTCTGTTTTATTAATATATTGCATTTTGAATTTTTTTTTGCGTCTTGTAAAAACACCAGCCCGCAGGGTATCCCATATTGCCAATTTTCATAGTATCTGGTGCAGAGAAGCAGTATCTCACTTTATTTAGCTTCTGCTTTTTAAAGTAAACACATTTTTTTAAGTGCCTATTGCGCATTTCAAATACATAAAAATGTCAGGCAGACAAGTACCAGGTTGTTCAAAGAGGAGTGGCAGAGGTCGCAGCAGACTAGGGGCGAGTGGCAGCAGGAGTCGTGGTGAGAGACCTGATCTGCCAGTATCTGCTAGCGGTCGTGTCTCCACCAGTAACGCATCTGCGGTGGTAGATTGGTTAACGCGGTCATCCACATCATCACAACAGCTCCACTCTTTAGTGAGGAGGACGATCAGATAGAGGACAGTCAGCAGCTACTGCCCAGCCAAGAAATGGAGGTGGCTTCCTTCGCTAGGCAGACAAATAGTGATGTGGAGAGTAGCGTGGGTGTTGTTGCGAGCGTTCCAGCTCCTGCGCCAGACACTGTTGAGGAAACCGAGAACATCAGTGACATCAGTGCAGCCACAACTCGGTGATGATGATGAAGCCGATCGCACTTGGGAGCCGGGTGCAGAAGGGGCTTCATCCTCATCATCAGGAGAAGAGGGGCGCAGGTTGCCCCGGAGTCAGCAGCTGAGGCAGCAAGGTGTTAGCAGCATGGTTGGCAGTCAGCATGGGGGCAGAATTGTAAAGCCTGGAGCCAAACAGGGCCGGGGTAGAGCACCTGCTGCGCGGCAGGCTACCTTATCGGGAGGTAGTGGAGCAGGGGTTCCTGGAGTTGGGACATTAGCAGTGAATCAGTGCGGGCTGTTGGTGGAAAAAGTAGCTACTCGGCAGTGTGGCAGTTTTTCCTCAAGCATCCGCAGGAGGGTAACATGGCCACATGCAACATATGTAGGCAGAAGGTGAAGCGTGGCCAGGGCCCAAATGTTGGCACCACGGCCCTGCGTCAACATATGGTGCGTCACCATAAAGCGGCCTGGGAGAACCGAGGCTCCGAAGAGGTGGTCCAGGCTGCTTCCTCACCAAGTGGCACACCGCTCCCAATTTTTGCCAGCCAAGGCTCCAGCACCTCAGCTGAAGGCAGCTGTGCGTCATACCCATCCTCTGTCGCTCCAGATGCTCCTCCTCCTCCTCCAAGTCATGCATCCAACCAGCAATCCATCAGCGAAGCCATGTCCAAGAGACAGCAGTATGCACCCACTCATCCTACGGCGCAGAAGCTGAATGTGCTCCTGTCCAAGTTGCTGGTGCTGCAGTCGCTCCCTTTTCAGGTGGTGAACTTTGCACCTTTCAGAGAACTGATGGCTTGTGCCGAGCCGAGGTGGAGAGTCCCAAGCCGTCATTTCTTTGCCAAGAAGGCAGTACCAGCGCTGCACACTTTTGTTGAACAGAAGGTGGGCCAGTCCTTGAGCCTGTCGGTGTGTAGCAAAGTGCATGGCAGTGCCAACGTCTGGAGCTGTAACTATGGTCAGGGACAGTACATGTCGTTTACGGCCCACTGGGTGAATGTGGTCCCTTTGCAGCAGCAGCAACTTGGACAGGTCACGCCGCTTCGGCCTCCGCGCTCCCTGGCCGTTGTGCCTGTGACACTGTGCGACTCGGCCTCCTCATCCTCCGCCATCTCCTCACCCTCCACTGTAGGCTCAAGTCTCAGTGCCCCTCCAGCCTACCATGTGTGCAGAGCACGGAGGTGTCACGGTGTGCTTCACACGGTTTGTCTTGGCGAACAGAGTCACACAGGGGAGGAACTGCTTAAATGTATTCATCAAGAAATCCAAACATGGCTTACTCCAGGAAAACTGAAAATGGGAACCATGGTTACCGACAATGGGAAGAACATTTTGTCTGCGCTGCGACAAGGAAGGCTGACCCATGCGCCCTGCATGGCCCACGTCTTCAATCTGGTTGTGAAGCAGTTTCTGTAGTCTTCCCCCCATCTGCAAGACGTCCTAACAACTTCAAGGAAACTTTGCATGCACTTCAGCCACTCATAACCGCCAAGCACACCCTTCTTGAGCTACAGCGTCAGAACGGTAGCCCCCAACATAGTCTGATTAGCGATGTTTCCACCCGTTGGAATTCCACCCTGCATATGTTGGACAGACTATACGAACAGAGAAAATCCATCACGGATTTCTTGATGATCCAAGCGGATAGGGGGACTCCCCTGTGTAACTTCAATGTCAACCAGTGGCAGCTCATACGTGACACCTGCCGTTTGCTCAGGCCCTTTGAGGAAGCCACTTTATTTGTGAGTCGCCAGGATTACGGGATGAACGACGTGATTCCACTGCTTCATGTACTACAGCACATGTTGGAAACCATCGCTGGTCAGGGCACTGGAGACATGGAGTCTACATCTTACGGCCACATGAACCCCGTTGGAGCTGAACTGGAGGAGGAGGAGGAAGAGGAGGAGTGGCACAGTGCATAGTTTAGGCTTGGCGAAATGGCTGGTTTATCTAGTCAGTGGACAGGAGAGGAGGAACAGGAGCAGCCAGAGGAGCTAGAGGGTTGTGAGGAAGGCGAGACAGAGGACCCAGACACACCGTGCAGTGGAGATAGAGACAGGTAGTCCCTCCGAGTCACTTGCGCAAATGGCAGGAAGCACGCTCACGTGCTTGCGTAGTGACCCCAGAATTGTTTCCATTTGTCAGCGGGATGACTTCTGGCTCTCCAACTTATTGGACCCTCGCTTCCGGCACAAAATGGGGGCATTTGTTAAACCCGCCAAGAGGGAGGACAAACTGACCTACTACAAAGACATTCTACGTAGTCAGTTGGCCGATGCCTATCTGCGCCATGGTCCATACTCTCGCAGGTCTGACTTGGGGGACCTCTGCGCTCACCTTCCACTGCCATGGCTGCTGGGGGGGTTGGCAGGAGCAGCAGCAGCAGCTCCACCAGCAGCAGCCTCAGTCTTCAGTCGCTAATGAGTAGCTTTCTACACCCGCATAGTGAGTCTACTCATGAGCAGCAGGAAGACCTGGAGCAGGACCGGAACCAGCAGGTCATGTCATACCTTGACATGACCATGCCAACACACCTTGAGGATCCGCTGGACTTCTGGGCAGCCAAACTTGACTTGTGGCCGCAGCTAGCTGAGTTTGCCCTGGAAAAGCTGTCTTGCCCGGCAAGTAGCGTGCCATCTGAGCGGGTGTTTAGTGCTGCGGGGACCATAGTTACGGCGAGGAGAACTCGTCTGTCAACTAAAAATGTGGAGAGACTCACCTTTGTGAAAATGAATCAGGGATGGATCAGCCAGGATTTCCACCCACCAATGGCTGATGCATGTGACTAGATTCAGCATGGTGCCACTTTTTACACTTTCCAAATGGTGCACAACATATTTATGTCTTTAGGCCAATTTTGGGCTCCTGCTGATGCCAACTTCAGGGTGTGCCTTTCAGCCAAATTTTGGCCTCCTGCTGCTGCTGCTGCCAACTGCAGTGTGTCTTTAGGCCAATTTTTGGGTTCCTGCTGCCAACTCCAGTGTCTCTTTCAAGCTATGTTTGGGCTCCTGCTGCTGCTGCTGCCAACTCCAGGGTGTCATTCAGCCAATTTTTGGGCTCCTGCTGCCAACTCCAGTGTCTCTTTCAAGCTATGTTTGGGCTGCTGCTGCTCCTGCTGCTGCTGCTTGCAACTCCAGAGTGTGATTCAGCCAATTGTTGGGCTCCTGCTGCCAACTCCAGTGTCTCTTTCAAGCTATGTTTGGGCTCCTGCTGCTGCTTCTTGCAACTCCAGGGTGTCATTTAGCCAATTTTTGGGCTCCTGCTGCCAACTCCAGTGTCTCTTTCAAGCCATGTTTGGGCTCCCGCTGCTGCTGCTTGCAACTCCAGGGTGTCATTCAGCCAATTTTTGGGCTCCTGCTGCCAACTCCAGTGTCTCTTTCAAGCTATGTTTGGGCTGCTGCTGCTTGCAACTCCAGGGTGTCATTCAGCCAATTTTTGGGCTCCTGCTGCCAACTCCAGTGTCTCTTTCAAGCTATGTTTGGGCTGCTGCTGCTGCTTGTAACTCCAGGGTGTCATTCAGCCAATTTTTGGGCTCCTGCTGCCAACTCCAGGATGTCTTTTAGCCAATATTTGGGCTCCTGCTGATGCCAGCTCCAGGGTGTGTCAGGCAATATAGGGGCCCCTCATAGTGATGCCACCTCAACTCTCTGCAATTGTGCCGCTCTGCGATTCTAATAGCGATGCCTCTGATCTGCAGGTCATAATTATTTACAGTATTATTTCACTAACCCAGCATGTATCCTATGCGTGTTACAGCAAGGCAGAATGGTTTACAACCCTATTGAGGCTCTAGGAAGCTCAGAAATAGCCGTTTTTAATAGCGATTCAATGCGAATAAATTCGGACCGAAACAAATTTTGTCGGAAAATTCAGCGAATCAGCCGAATCGAATTTTTCAAAAGTTCGCTCATCCCTAATCTTAATCTTCAGACCTATGGAACAGCTCAAATTCTGGACTCTTTGGAAGAAGGTCTGGACAAGGGCCCTAGAAACTCAGGTTTCTGCAAACTCGCAAGAGGCCTGTTGTGCCACAATGGGATGTCTTATCTAACAATACTTTCATACCAATGGAAGGTTGTTCTCTCTGGAACTGTACTTAAAAACTTTAGAGTGACAGAGAAGTTAAACAGTCATATAAGCAGCCCCGTAAATTGTACATGGCTGGCATTTACAGAGTTAAAGGAGCCCTATGGCTAAATAACTGCTAAATAAAAATTCACATAAATATACTAGATGGCAAGAGGAGGGGCATCCTGTGTTAAACAAAATTTAGCTAGGCCTGTTTCTTTCATTTATTGAAATGATGAAGCACCATTGATCACCATTAAACATACCATTGTTCTTTTACAGGCCAGTCTGTACTGGAATATCCGCTTATTGCTTTTGCAATTGCTTTAATTTGTGGGGATGCTTTTGCCCATGATTTCATTTCTACCAGGTGAAAAAAACCACAAAGTTGGTAGGAATTTTTTTTTTGGTGTGTATAAATAGCTCCTCCTCTTACTATCGGTGCATTTAGAACACAGAATTTATATGGAACTTTAATATTGCTTTAATATTTAACTTTGTAAAACTTTAAAATGATGCAACACACATATTTTAACCCTTTAAGTGCCAGCCTTCCTAGAATTTTTGTCACCCTTTGTTGCCAGACCACATTTCACTATTTTGCGCTACATATGTTCACCTTTGATTTTTGAAGGGATTTTCCAGGAAAATTATATCATGTTTTTTTAAGCAGAGTCTGAGCTTCAACATGAAATGTCTTGTTTGGCCTTTTTTTAGTGTATTCTCAATACTTTTGGGTGAAATATGTGCAAAATAAAAAAAAACTTATTGCTTGGGAAACCCCAATTTCTCCCAGTTACAGCAGTACCACATATGTATTGGTAGACACCCTTTCCTGCCCAGGAGACTCCCCCAAACTGAAACAGAGCTTTAGGAGTTTTTCAGATAAAATACAACTGTGATATGCGCTATGCGCACCTTGCAGATTTTCCAGAAAAACAACCCTTTACATTTGAAATACCCCTCACAAACTATATATTCTCTGGAAGTACACGCCTCAAGCTTTCTAGGCATACCAGGTTTGTTGATGTGGGTGTAGTTTTGTGGAAGTAATCCCTCAATCAATTCTTTGGTTGCACAGAGTTTCCCTAAAAAAGAATAAAAAAGAAGAATCAAAGCCACATTTTCCTAAAAAAAAACTATATGCAAACAAGGAAAAACAAGTAAAATCTGAAAAAGCAACATCCCCCGAACAGAACGGTACCCAGCATGCATAGCTACTGTCAAGGGGAGAGTTGGCAAACACCACAAAGTAAAGCATGTGCGTAATGGTAATTTTATTTGAAAATTTCAGCTCTGCAGACAAAGTGCACACCTTGCAATTTTTCTACCAAAACAACCCTTTACATTTGGAATATCCCCCATAAACCATATATTGCATGAAATTACACATGTTATGCTTTCTAAGCGTACCCAGCTTGTTGTAGTGGGCTCATCTTTTTGGAAGTAATCCCTTGAACAATTCTTAGGTTGCACAGGGTTCCCCTAAAAAAATTATAAAAAAGCAGAATAAAAAACATGTTTTCCTAAAATATCAATATGCAAACAAGAAAACCTAAATCTGAAAGCGCAACATCTCACGAACAGAACAATACCCAATATGCATAGGTACTATTAACTCTTTTAATTGCCAGCCTACTTGAAGTTTTGTCACCCTCTGTTGACAGGTCATTTTTCCCCACTTTGCGCCATGTTTAACCGTGATTTTTGCCGGAGATTCCAGGAAAATATATATATATATATTTTTTGCAGCAGAGTTTAGGCTTTAACATGAAATGTCTTGTTTGTAATTTTTCTACTGTTTTTAAAATATTTTTGCGTAAAAAAAAACAAAAAAATAAAAAAAATATTTTTTAGACAATTGTCCCCTTTATTTTAAATAAAACATTTGTTTTATTAATGAAAACCATATTGCATGTGAAAGCCCCATTTCTCCCGATTACAACGGTACCACATATGTATCGGTAGCCCCCTATTCTTGCCCAGGAGACCCCCCCAAACTGAAAAGAGCACTTAACATAACATTTACAAATAAAATACTACTATCCACACTATAAACATAAGGGGTTAATTTAAAAAAAAAATGACGTGGGTTCCCCCTTAACCATCATAACCAGCCTGGGACCAACTATGGGGGATTGTAGGAACAGGGCGAAGGGGCCAGTCTTGGTGGCCCCCCCCCCGCCCTGCCGGCTACAAGCTCCGTGGGCCGGGCTTTGGGGAGGCAGGTAATTGGGGGTGCCGGGGGTTTATGGCAAGTCACCTGCTAGCCGCAGGTGACTTGCCAGCCCCCAGCCTTGTGAACTGGTATAGGGGTCTCATGGATCCCTTACCAGTTCACAAGGGGTTAAATGTAAAAAAAACACAGAGAGACACATGGAGAAAAAAAAAAATATATATATTTTTTATACTTACCTCCCATCCATCCCGGGCACTGTGTCCCACGCTGATCAATCTGGCTTCTGCTCTCCTGCAGCTGGAAGCCTTTTATAGCTGCTGGGCAAGTAGCTATACATGTTCCTGCAAGTAGCTATACATGTTGGGTAATGTTCTGTTCAGGGGAACTTACGCTTTCATATTTAGCTTGTTCTTTTTGTTTGCATACTGTTATTTTAGGAAAAGGAGTTTTTTATTCTGCTTAAAAAAAATCTTGCTTATATTTTAGGGAAGCCATGTGCAACCAGTGAATTCCTCGAGGGTTGACATCCATAAAACTGTAATAATAATAATAATAATATTTAGATAGCACCAACATATCCCACAGTACATTACAATCAGAGGGTTCATGTACAAATAACAAAAAAAAACTGAAGGAATGAGGACCCTGCTTGCAAGCTTACAATCTAAGAGGATAATGGGGGTGACACAAAAGGTATTAAGTGCTTTGTGCCACGGTCCAGCCAATCTAAGTAAAATAAGAGTATATACAATTGTTATGGACCAGTTCAATCTTATTGTTGGAGGTAGGGCATTCCAGAGAATTGGTGTAGCTCGGCAAGCGGAAGTGGGAGGTTCAGACTAAGGTATATGTAAGTTGTAGGTCAATTGCAGAGTGCAGGGAACAGGTAGGGCAGTAGACAGAGATTAAGGAAAACATGTAGGGGGATGCAGCACCATGGAGAGCTTTGTGGGTGAGAATGAGCAATATAAACTAGATGAGTTGGGCTGCTACATTCAGGATTGGCTAGAGAGGGCAGAGTGGTTAGTAGTGAGTTACTGTAGTCAAGACGAGAATGGATCAGGGCAACAATGAGAGTTGTTGTAGTTTCCACCGTAAGAAAGGGACAGATTCTAGAGATGTTTCTGAGGTTCAGGCTGCATGAGGGAAAGCGAATGAATATAGGGGGTGAATGACACATGAGAGTCAAGTGTGTGTGGGCATGCTGCTTCAGAGTTATGATGGTGCCTACACTGAAAGCAGAATGTCAGGTTTAGGTAGGTTAGTAGATGGTGAAAACACAAGTAGTTCTATTTTTGAAAGGTTTGGTTTCAGATGAAGAGAGGACATGATAGGGAAAACAGACAGACAGTCACTGGTGTTCTGTATGGCCGGCGGGGTCAGGTCACGGGCTGAAGTATATAATTGAGGCCTCAGCAGAATCTACTGATAGTCTATCCGATAGGGACTGTGTCGAGAGAACCCTGAGGAACTCCAACAGTATAAGCGAAAGTAGAGAAGGTAGAGCCAGCAAAAGATACACTGTAGGAGCATCCAGAAAGGTAGGAAGAGAACCAAGAGAGAGCAGTCCCTTTAAGGTAAAGAGATTGAAGCATACCAAGTCAAATGCTGCTGAGAGAAATGAGCAGTAGGTGGTCACCATTGCATTTGGCAGTCAGAAGTTGTCTTCTAGTAGCTTTGAGATAAAAAAGATTAAAAAGATTAAAGACAGGTCTGTAGTTGGTTGTTCTGGATGGGTCAATGGAAGGTTTTTTAAATAGAGGAATTATGACAGAATGCTTGAAAGTGGAAGGGAAGATACCAGAAGAGACAGAAAGGTTAAAAATTATGGTTAGGTGGATAGTGATAGTGGGAGGAGAGAGACTGGAGGAGATGTGAGGGGATGGGGTCAAAGGTGCATGTGTTAGGGTAAGAGGAAGTGTGGAGTGTGGAGACTTCTTCTGTGACTTGGTTGAATGTGGAGAGTGAGTCAGGGAAGGAGCGGTAGGGAAGAGGATCAATGACACTTAAGGCTTGATTTATGACTGTGAGTAATTTCTTTACTCACTTTTTTTGAGAGTAGATACTTTTTCTTTAGATTTTTTGCAATTCAGCACCATATTTAGCTGTGCAATATTTAGAACAAATTGCAACTAAATATGGTGCTGAATTGCACTTAGGGAAAAATCATATTGGCCATGAATCAACCCTTTAGTGGCCAGGAGCCAATTCCTTTCCGGATGCTTTTGATTTTCTCATTAAAGTAGATGGCCAGATCTTCTGCACAGACGTCAGTGATAGGCATCTACACTTTTTAACTAAGAAAGGATTTGAAAGTGTCAAAGAGTTTTTTTTTTATAATTTTTGGATAATGAGAAGAACAGGTTAGTTAAATAAGTCTGTTTGGCGAAGTGGCGCGCCAAATTATAAATGGAAAGCATACATTTGTAATGTTTCAAATCTTCGGGAGTATGTGTTTTTCTCTATAGGCATTCAGCACTCCTGCAGCATCATGGGATGAATCGAGTTTGGGTCATGTGCCATGGTTGCTTTATTCTCTGTTTAGAGAGTTTAATTTGTAGCTAGCTAGGGACAGGAGAGAGAAGTGATTGGGGACAATGAGGACTGTAGTGTGGTGAGAAGTGTCTGACGGATGTTGAAGTCACCAAAAATAAGGGTTGGTCAATCTGTGGACAGGAAGTGTGGAAGTCAAGCTGCAAAGTGATACAGGAATTGGGAGAGTGAGTTGGGAGGCCTGTATATAACTGCCACTCTGAGGGAGAGCGTGTAAACGAGTCTGAGGGTGTGGATTTCAAAAATTGAAAATGAGAGTGATGGGGGTATGACCTTGAAGGTGCATTGCTGAAAAAGTAGTAAGCCAACTCCACAGCCATGTCTGTAACCTGGTCTAGGCTTATGTGAAAAATGTAGGCCCCCACAGGTCAAGGCAGCAGGGGAGGCAGTGTCACTTTCCTGAATCCAGGTTTCAGTAAGGGACAATGGGTTTAGTGAATTATTAAGGATTAGGTCATGAATATAGGGGAGTTTATTGCATGCGTGGGTTCCAAATTGCAGTTAAAATCAGGAAGAGAGGGCATGCATTGGATACTAATGATGTTAGCAGGGTTCCTATCTGAGTTTGGGATGGAGTTGCATTAGCAGTGAAGGAGGAAAGGACCGATGTGGATTGAAACTGATAGAGTTAGTGTGTGTGAAACAGTGTACAGAATATTACAGTAGTACATTATAGTATAGTACAGAATAAACAGTATGATTTGTATACATTGTGTTATTTGTTTGGATTGGACTACCCGTCTCCTACCCTGTTGAACTGCCATGTTAAACTGCATGACAACAACAAGCTTGGTAGGCTTAGAAAGCATGAGGTGTGTATTTCTACAGAATATGTATTCTGTGCATTTCAAATGTAAATGGAAAAACTGAAAGGTGTTCATAGTAGTTGTATTCTATTTTAAAATCCCCAAAACTGAAGCGCTGTTTCAGTTTGGGATGTCTCCTGGGCAGGAAAAGGTGTCTACTGATACATATGTGGTACTGTTGTAATTGAGAGGAGTGGGGCTTTTACGCGCAATATGATTTTTTTGAAAAACATAATTTTTCTATGTAAAAAACATACAACATGTAAAAAATAGCATTTTTTATTTTTTCCACATATTTTACTCAAAAATATTGATAAAGCACTGAAACATAACAAGACATTTCATGTTAAAGTCCAAACTCTGCTGAAAAAAAAAATCTAAATCAAAAATCACAGTTAAACATGTATAGCACAAAATGGTGAAAAATGGCCTGGCAACAGGGGGTGACAAAATTTCTAGGTAGGCTGGAACTAAGCAAGAGACTGGAGATAGCAAACAAGCACAATTGCATTTTGATTCACAGACGCCAGAGAAAACTGAAAGGCATTGCTTACAGATAGTGTTAACAAATCAACAACTACACAGTTCTGAGCAGAAATTAACTGTCTGACAAATTATGCTTTGAGTTTACATTCAACTTTAAAGCATTCTTTGAAGCGGACCTAAACTCTCACCTGAACATAAGTGTCAGGGTGGATCTTGGTTTACAGGGAAACTAAACTAACCTATCCCATCAGTGGGCCCTTCCTACTATACTTAGTTTTAAGTGCCAGAGCTGCGTCCATTAGGTAACAGTTGATAGCTACGCAGGAATCTGCAGCTCATCCAATAGAAGACATGCTTCACGGAAGTGTGCGACTATTTCCTGTCCCCTGTCATAAAGTGATTTATGTCCAGTTCTGGCTTCCTAAGGATCTTTAAAATCATTGTCCAGGCAAATTGAGTTCTGCACTCACATCTGCTTTCACAACCTCGGGCCGCCCCCACTATCAGTCACAGTGATGCTGATACACCCCATCTATTCACTGCAAAATGGAGGTGTCCTGACAAGCCCTGGCACTCCCCGATAAACAGGGCAGCTGGGCCCCATACTGTGTTGACTGCCCTGTCTGCCGGTCAGATAAGATCTAGAGTACCGGACTAAGAGCGATCATCTGGAGGGGACACAGGGTGAGTATATAGTTTGTTTTTCTTTGCCTGGACAATGACTAACTGTAGAGGCTTTACAATGTGGGATGCCCCTGGGGCGCGTGTTAAAATGAACATTACATTATTTCTGGCTTTTGGTCTGCTTTAATGAGATAAGTAGGTATCTGGTGAAAAGCCTGAATCCAGTGGCCACTAAAACATTGAACTTCCATATTTCCTACTTTTAGAAAAGACAAAGAAAATAGCAAGAACCCTTTAGCTAGCTTTCACATATTTTAACATCTATCTGACCCCATTAAGTTTCTGCTTTTAAAGCTCAAAAAATTAGTACAGAATGTACATTCAATTCAGAGCACTCGGTGCTTGCATGGAACAAATGGTGTATTTTATCTATGAGAACTTCTGTGCAGTAAGCATTCTCCAGCCGTTCATCCTGCTTGTTGTCATTTTAGAAAACCGTTCAAGCCTAAAGAAAAACAAAAACTCTTCAGGAATGTATGTGTACTTTTTTCCTCTTTGTTTCGTTTTTTTTTTTTTATTAACGGGCTCCTGAATTTCTAGTCAATAAATTCTGTGAAAGAGAAAATAAAGGAGAGTAGAAAAAAGGTATTTTTGTGCTCAGTTTTTTTTTTCATTTATGTGTTTGGTAATGATATGAGAGTCTACTTATATTTTTGCTATCTACGTTCTTCTCTGTATATTTGTAGAGTTAGTCCTGAATATAGATACTTTGCTTGTTCTTCCAGTGGTTTCTGCTTTTGTGTATTGTCAACATACCTAGTAACAGGTATAACTTTTGTTTTCACGTTTATTTAAAGCTAAACCTGGGTCAGTCAGCAATCTGAGCCTCAACTGGTCAGCGATTGTTATAACGTGTCGCAGGCGTGGTGCGTGAGTTTGGGCTAGATTGGGAGGTGGCCCCGGTGGGTTCGCAGGCTTTATCACAGGCAGGAGTTGTTGGACAGATGGAAGGCCACGGGGATGGGTCAGCGGTGGGCCCGAGGGAGGTCTGGGACCAGGGCATTGGATCATACGGAGGCGGTAACCAGGGATTAAGTGTGCTGGAGGTCCCTAGGCACAAAATCTGGTAAAGCCCCAGATAGAGTATTTTTTCCTTTAAAAGAATAGTCCAGCCAAGTAACTGATTGGTGGTTGTTTGGCACCCGCCTATTTACTGGAATGTCAGATCAAGTCCCTTGTGCGGGTGCGTGCTGCCTGGGAACTCCTGCTTTGCCATTCTGGGCAGGGAATAGTGTAGTCACTCAGCTGGTCCAGCAGAAAACAGTTCCCTGCATTGAGCTGCCAGTGGCTGTGCTTGGTGGCTTATTTGCAGTGAGCGGCCGCCGATTGACAGCTCTGCACACATCACTGTAGCTTTGCTGCTCTAGACTTTCCGTCCTGCCCTGTGGTGGTTTTGGCTGCAGGTCTGCAAAAACAAAAAGAGGCTTGCCTAGGCACAGAGGGGCCCCCACTGCCGCCTATAGCTTTGTTGCCTATAGCGGATAATGAGAAGAGGGGGAGAGAGCTACGCCTATTTCAGACCTTGCCAAGGGGCACTCATACATCTGCTTCAAGGGCCCTTTGGGGGGCCACCTTAGGCCAGAAGTGAATCTTCATGCTGCTGCTCCTCAAGTTCTTCGGTATGGGAACATGGGTAAAGCAGAAAGAGCACCTCAAGGAGGAGGATGAGAATAGAAGGAGTTTTAGTCTTATCACAAGGACGTTTTGAATTTGGCTGCAGGCCTTTGCGATATTGGCAAGCGTAGTTGGGGAAAAAAAACCCGGAGAATTGTTCTCCGCTTTTTTTGTAATCTGGATGCTATATGGGAAGCCCACTGTGTATAGGGAGGATCCGTGTGGCTGAGTTACGATGAGCAATTTCGGCAGTGGATGTTGGTTTGTGCAGAGCTAGAAGAGGAAGTGGGCCCGTGGGGGCACTCATGGCAAGAACTTACATAAAATCAGCGTTCAGGTCCCTGCCTGGAGAGTTTGCACTTGTTGGGGCGTCTCTTTGAGGGGGGTGTTATGTAGATCGCTATCTCCTGATGGATTGCTCAATCTCATGCTCGTCTTTCAAGGCTTTCAGTTCATTTCTGGAGTGGAGGGCGAAGGAGAGAGCGGGTGTGGCGTCCATCACACATTACCTGGTTGACTTCCTGTATGTGGGGCCGGCGAAATGATGCTCGAGGTGTTCCTGGGGATTCGGCATACATGCGCTGCATAAAATGGAGGGCCCGTCAACATCCATTAAGTTTCTCGTGAGCGAGATTGATGCGGTGGAAAGGTGCTGCAGGTTGGCGGGTCTGCAGGTGGAGGGTCTGGAGGAGCTCCTCGGACTCAGGAAGCTGAGGTTGCAACAGCTGCAATCAGTGCTGGGCAAGCTGTATTCCGAGTGTCGCGTGTTGCCTATGGGGTGGGGTTTTTGCACGACAGTTGTCGTTGGTGATGACAGGAAGGCGGGAGACTTCATTTCATCATTGGTAGTATTGGCGGTTAACTCGCAGTCATCATCATCTCCACTGTTGTACTGGTGCTGGTATGTTTGAGGTGTAATGTGTTGTGCAGGGTGGCGCACAGGCCAGGGGTGGAAAGCGGGGTGGCTGATGCTCTCCCTCGGTTACGGTGGGTATCATTTTCGGAGTTTGGTGCCCAAGGCAAGCAAAGTAGGCGAGGTGTGCCCAGATCGGTTGATGGAGGTCGTATGAGGCACATGTTCGTGTTGATACGGAGGTCGGTCGCACCATCCACGTGGGGGATGTTACTAGAAGGTGTGGCAACACTAGTTCGGACTGGAAAAGGAATTTGGGGTTCCCCTTATGGGAGGGAGGAGAGGCATGATTTGTTTGTGGGGTACATGGGGGAGCGGCTGGCAGGGGGGGGGTCTCCAGCCTCAATAGATAAGAAGCTGGCGACGCTGGCCTTCCAGTGCCGATTGTGGGGATTGAAGGAATTTATGAATAAAAAAGGAAAACAGGAAAGGAAAAAAACATTCTGGGTAAGGCAGGCGCTGAGGGTATGGCGCAAGGTACACAAGATGGTGAATAGGAGGCGGCCGGTTTTATTGGAGATGCTGCGTGGGATCATGGGTAGACTAGCTCAGGGTTGCTCGTCAGAGGAGAAATTATTTTAGGTGGCGTTGTCCTTGGCAGTTTTGGGGCTCTACAGTGGGGGATTTGGCTAGCCAGAACAGGCAGGATCGGGTGAGTATTTTTCTGGGTAAGCTGGGGTCTTGCGAATTGTGTCCGGTTTTCACATTGAGGAAGTTTTGGGGGATCAGGCCATTAGGGGGAGGGCCGTTGTTAATGCACAAGGTTGGGTCCTTTTTGTCAAGTTTTCAATTTGTGGCAGTGTTCGGGAGATGCTTGGCGGAAATGGGATTGTCCAGCAGGGAGTAAAGCACTCATTCCTTTTGCATAGGAGCGGCAACGTAAGCGGCAAGACTGGGCTTGCCGGTGGAGCTCGTAAAAATTTTGGAAAATGGGAATCAGGGTACGGAGCAATGGGTAACAGCACGGAGATGGCTGGGAATAATGCACTCGAAGGGGGATAATGCACCCAGGGGGGGGGTTGGGGTTGTTATTAATACCTTTTTTGTTTTAGAGTCAGCATGTTCAGTTCTGGTTGTTGAACATTCATTTATATTCTGGGCAGTCCAGAGAGCGTCATGGCAGAGGAGCTGCAGACAGCTCGGCATTCCTGAGGAGCGAGCGAACCTGGTGTGGGCAACAAGGTGATAGCCCAGTTTGAGTGACTGAATGGAGGGTTGAGCTTGCGTCACGCGGAGGTGGAAAGGTTAGAGGGTTCTACAGGTCCGACAGGGTGCACTTGAATGAGTAGGGGATCGACGTATGTAATGTACTGCTGGAAGAGCAGATTGAGTTGCCAATGGAGAGGTGGCGGGCTGGACGGCGATAAGATTTTAGCGTCGTCCAGCTTTGGCTGTCCCCTCTTTCAAGTTCGGAAAATGGGGAACAGGAGGAGTCAAGTAAGCGGCTGTTTCTGCTGAAACAGGCCAGGAGGGTAGGTGTCTTAGCTTTAGGGGGGAGGGGAGGGGCAGAAGGGGGTGATTTGAATCTTGGCGGCTATCCCAGCTGAGCTCCAAGACCTAGGAGGGATGTGGCTGATCTCCAAAAAGATCAGCTTCTGCTTTCTCCAGATCGGGAGGTATTTGACCCTTCTGGCCTGTCTCCCCTCCCTCTCTTGTGCTAACTCAATTGTAGAAAATCTCAGACCCAAATTAGGTTCGGGGGGATAAGTTTGAACTTGTTATTTATTACTATTTTTGGTGATGCTGTGGCTGATTCAATTCCATCATTCCAAAGAAATGGTTGTTGTCCGGATGGTTATTTGGGAAAAGGTGTGTGGTTGGCAGCTGAAGGTTTATGGAGCACTAACCCAGTCATGACAACTATAGAAGTAATGACAGAAAGAAAATAAAAAACAAAATAATAGAAGGAATGACAAAAAAGAGATGCAAAGAAGTAAAAAAATGAAAAGAAACAAAGAACAAAAAGCATGGAATAATTGACAGAAACAAAGAACAAATAAAAGAAATGACAGAAAAACGCAGAAAGAGAGAGAAGGAATGGGAGATAAAAAAAGAAAATATGGAGGGAAAGAAAGCAAAAAGAAGGACTGACAGAAAGTATAGAATGAATGACAAAAAAAGAAATGGCAGAAGGAACTGACCGAAAGAAGGAAAGGCTCTCCCAATGGCCAATCTGCACCTGGCTGACAGTCCTTAGTCCTGGTTACTGCACAGCCCTGCTTCCTACATAAAGGCTGCCCAGGGTAGAGTGAATAAGGTGGGCCCTCTCAAAGTGCAAGGGCCCCGGACGCCTACCCTGCTCTTCAGTCCCACTAGGAAAAGTCTCTAGCCCCCTTCACATATAGATTCCAAAAAGCCCCCAATGGCAGACAGATGGCATGATAGATAATCAGCTAATGGGGCTCACCTAGCAGTCGTGTCATGCATCATTGACTGACAGCACTTTTGTGGGCCACTGTTTAATATTGCCCAATTTCAGGGCATTTCATAGGGCTATACGAAGGCTGGCATAGTAAATCTGAATGCTAAAAGTGGTGGCACAAGTTGTGGGCCAGCTAAATCGTGTGCTGATTTTTGCCCCCAGTCCACAGCAGCAAAATAAAATACTAAAGCGGTTCTAAACCCATTCATTCAGATATGACTATAACAAATTTAGATAGAGTTGGTCTTTGAAATATCTGAACCGATGTGTGATAAAGTCAGTAAACATTAGTGATTAACTTTTTAAGCTTGTGAACTTTGCTCAGTTTTATTTGTTTGTACGGTTTGGCTGCATATACAGGAACATGCGTGTGAGCTTGTTACTGTTCTGGTATTGTTTATCTGGATTATTTGCTGTATGTGGTTATTTATGGTTAAAATAGTGTTCATACCCAGTACAGGCCGCAAACTGCAGAAAGCACAATTGCCATGAATTCTCCTTGACAGGGGCTGTTTGTGCCCCTCGACATCACAATGTGGGGTACGTACACGTCTGCTCGATAACACTTTGGAAGCTTGAGAACCCGGTACACGTTATAGCATGTGCAGCACTGGCCCAGCAGAGAACCAGGGAATTCCCTGGTGGGTCCCAGCCACTGACCCAGGGCCACCAGACAAGCAGTACAGGAGGTCCAAGACTACCACAGTGTTTCTGTGTGTCTTTTTATTTATTCACTTAGTTACTGTTATTTAAAGTGGACCAACACCCAGGATTTTGACTATCCTGGGTTTTGGTCCACTTCAGGGGGGCACCCCGATTAAGGGTGCCCCGCTGTTTGAAACCCCCCAGAAAGCCCCCAAAACTCACCTCACCACGCTCCCACGTGGCCGCGCTGACCAATCACCGCCGACGGACAAGCGGGTGACAGCGGTGGACAACGCAGCGTGTCCGCCGCCGCCTCCCGCGCGCCCCTCTGACAGTGCGTGTGCCCGC
This sequence comes from Gastrophryne carolinensis, assembly GCA_027917425.1. Lineage (NCBI taxonomy): Eukaryota > Metazoa > Chordata > Amphibia > Anura > Microhylidae > Gastrophryne > Gastrophryne carolinensis. Next base: position 410,063,120 of record CM051237.1, on the reverse strand, counting down.
GCCAGCCATTCACAAACGGCCAGCGCGGGCGCGCGCACGTCTGGAGGGGCGCGCGGGAGGCGGCGGCAGCCGCCGCTGCCGGTGAGGTTAGTTTTTTTGGGGGGGTCCCTCGCCACGGGACATCCCGATCTCGGATGTCCCGCGGTGAGGGAGGCGATCAGCCCTGGGTGACGGTCCACTTTAATTAATAAACATCACACTTTTATTGTGCAAAAACATGATTAAAATTGGTCTTCCGTTATTTATCTACAGCTAAAGAGTGGGCCCCAAAAATAGTTTCTTCTTCTGGGCCCTGAGAATTACTCCCTGTGTTCGGCCACGAGAGTGACTCCCTCTGCTGGTCCCTGAGAGTGTTTTCCCCAAAAAATTATTTCCTCTGGTACACCTCAAAAAGTATTTTCTTTGTTAGGCCCTGGGAATGATTTACCTCTGCTGGTCCCCAAAAATAATTTTCTGTGAGGATGATTCCCTCTGGTGAAAAAAATTATTTCCTCCGATTGCTGAGATTGTAAGAATAATTTCTCCTGAACCTTCCCTTCTTTACTTTTTCACACTTGAAGTTTTAAAAAAGGTAAAGCAGCAGAAAGTGTGGAAGTCAGCAGAAAGTGTCAGGGCTGCGTAGCGGTGGCAGCATGTATCTGCTCACAAAGCTCTTAAGTACAGTGCTGTGTTAGAAATACAAATCTCAAACCCTGGCCCTCATCACAAATGTCAATTTTGCGCCTGTCATTTCTATTACACCTGTCACAGCTACTGTGAGTTTGGGTGTCAGGAAAGGACAGACATACATCCGAGGCCTATGATGATTCAGGGCTGAAAGGACAGACATACGTCCGAGGCCTATGATGATTCAGGGCTGAAAGGACAGACATACGTCCGAGGCCTATGATGATTCAGGGCTGAAACGACAGACATACATCGAGGCCTATGATTCAGGGCTGAAAGGACAGACATACGTCCGAGGCCTATGATGATTCAGGGCTGAAAGGACAGACATACGTCCAAGGCCTATGATGATTCAGGGCTGAAAGGACAGACATACGTCCGAGGCCTATGATGATTCAGGGCTGAAAGGACAGACATACGTCCAAGGCCTATGATGATTCAGGGCTGAAAGGACAGACATACGTCCGAGGCCTATGATGATTCAGGGCTGAAAGGACAGACATACGTCCAAGGCCTATGATGATTCAGGGCTGAAAGGACAGACATACGTCCGAGGCCTATGAAGATTCAGGGCTGAAAGGACAGACATACATCCGAGGCCTATGATGATTCAGGGCTGAAAGGACAGACATACATCCGAGGCCTATGATGATTCAGGGCTGAAAGGACAGACATACATCCGAGGCCTATGATGATTCAGGGCTGAAAGGACAGACATACATCCGAGGCCTATGATGATTCAGGGCTGAAAGGACAGACATACGTCTGAGGCCTATGATGATTCAGGGCTGAAAGGACAGACATATGTCCGAGGCCTATGATGATTCAGGGCTGAAAGGACAGACATACGTCCGAGGCCTATGATGATTCAGGGCTTAAGGGGTAAATCCACTTTCGATGGAATTTTTGAAAGTGTATTTTTTATGTGTCTAAAGGATGTGGTCAAGGTGCTGAGCTGATATAGTATTTCTTTCTTTTTTTCTATGTTAGTAAATGTATGTTTTTTGGAAGCAGTTTTCACTACCTGAAATCTGTTTCTATCTGTACACCAAAAAGAGAGAAGTGATCCCTGTACACACAGAACACTGCTGCTATGGCCACTGCTGTGGCGAGGGAGCCCACACCTCCTTACACATGTCCAGCAGCAATGTTCCATGCAACTATTTGGAATCTGATGCTATTGGCAACGGACTCTAAAACGCGTAGTGTGACTTCTTGAATTGAAACTTGCCATCTGTAAGGCTCTTTTTAAATATCGAATGGAATAAAGTACAAGTTTTAACTGGATGCTGGCTTTATCTGGTACACCAAGACTGCCCCTGGTGTACGTTGCCATTAGCAACAAATTGAAGATAGTGAAAACTGCTTCCATAAAACACACATTTACTAACAGTAGAAACAAATACAAAAATGCCAGTTCAGCTCAGTACTTTTTAAAACATCGTTTTGCCACACAAAAATATACACTTTTAAAAATGCAATGAAAAGTGGACTTACCCATTAAAGAGGAGGTCATTTTCAACCAGACTTCCTCTTTAAGGGACTCTGTAGGCAAAGTGCATAAACGATCATTCAGCAGCTCACCTCCTAATGGCTGTCCTTTCCCTTCCTATCAGAACACAGCTGCTCCTGGGAGTAGAAACAAGGTGAAGAGTAGTGGCTCTCCCTTTGTATTCTTTTTCCATAGACCACCAATCATGGGTTTGACTGGTGCTCTATAGCCCCGCCCCATTTGTCAGCTCAGCAAGAATGAGCACACTAGTATTATGCAGCCTGAGCCAGCACAGCATCTCTTCCCTCCTTGTGCACTCCACCCTCATTTGCGGCCTAAATTTTATGTTAATGGCCGCACCTAATTACCGCCTCATTCACCACTGCACCTAATTAGCATTTTAATCACCGCCAAACCTAATTAGCATTTGACTCAACCCATGGTTACCTGTGTGCTTGTGGTTAGTTGAAACAATCACCGATTTGGAACTTGACAATACAGCCTGCCCCCCTCCCTTCACTATTGAGCATCAGACTATGAACACTGTGGATTAGAAATGATTCTGCTGATGTGCATAAACTGATTGTATCCAATATATAAAAACTCCAGCAACAGGGAAAGTGGGAGGGGCACAGCCAGGGTGTCTGTTCTCACAGACCCCACCTATTATGCTGATTATTAGACAGTATCACAGCTCCAAGGATCATGCCTACTTGCTTCAGAAGATAAATCATAATGTGAAACTGTAAACCTTGATTTCACAGCCTTATTCCTAGTATGTCACACACCCCACTTCCAAATATTCATGACACTTGGGAACCCGGCCTGTAGAGGGCGATCTTGCAGAGATGACATGGACAAAGGAGCCCCTCCTGTTCCATAAGTACTGGGTTCCTCCCACTATTCCTCAGTCTTTTCATCTCTGCAGTCGGTGAAGCATTCAGAAGATGACTCTCCTTCAAGCTGCAGGTAGCCGGGTTTGCTCCCTGTCTGAAACTCTTTAAACCTGTTTGATAATATTGTATGCCTCCCAGCCCTGGCTGTATGGTTCAGGCAAAGGTAGATACATACACCTTCTGGTGTATACAGGAGTTTTACTCCTCCGTGAGACCCAAATGTGGGTAGGCGGTTTCTGGGTTGGTGTTCCCGGCATGGGATGCCCCTGTCCCTTTATAATCCCCTTGTGCCTTATGGGTGCATTTCTATCCTCTCCCCTTTAGTTTTCCTTTACCCTGCTGGGGTAAAAAGGAGGGGGGGGGGGGGCGTTATCTGGGCTTATTTGTCACCATGCACACAAATAAAAAAATAAAAAATAAAAAGATATATAAAATAAATCTTTATTACATATATATTATTATGTATGTTTACTATACTATTTAATAGGATATGTTTACTTTAGATTTTCCTATTTCTGTCTAGGCAGCAGTCTTTTTTGCTTACCTTTTAAAGCTCTTTGTTTCTGGCTATGTTCAGATTTGAATTTCCCTCCATTCTTGGTCATGTGATTCTGGGGGTGGGCGGGGCTTAGGCACACAGCATCATTTCATTCCCAGAGCACCCTGGTGTGCTCTCTTTGTCTGCCTGGCTCCTGCTGCTTCCCTATGGTCTTCCCTCATTGTGCTTGCTTCAGCAGCACATATACTAAAATTGGAACAATACAGAGAAGATTAGCATGGCCCCTGCGCAAGGATGACATGCAAATTTGTGAAGCGTTCCATATTTAAAGGTGCTGTGAGTACCCCTCAGCTTGCTGAAGGGAGTTTTCTGCCATTTTTTTCATGCTTTGTCATTTATTGCATTGTGTGCATTGGTGACTGTTTGTTTTCTTTGTAGGTGGAAACTCTTTATTTTAAAAGGGGTTTCTCCTGGTCTTTAGCCCTTAAAGCCTTATTTGGGGGTCCATTTGTGTTAATATCCTCCCACTTGGAACTATTTAAAGGGGCATCCCGGGTAGCAATTGCGTAAATCCCATATATACTTGGCGACTATAATCAATTATAGTATAATACTAAACACCACATGGAGGCATCTCAGGACAACGGGCATGCAGTTCCCTCTGCACAGACTCGGCAATGTTTTGGATGTGGGGCATCCCTTGTTGGGCATAACGCAATTCTTTGCGTCCCTTGTGCTCAATTAACTATTATGCAGCAAACTGGGGCCCAGGCTTCGGCGTCTGCGGCTTCTGCCTTATCTCCTACTCCGCCATGTCTTGTCCGTACCCCCAGTGATATTGTCATGGGTGGTGAGTCGCATTCTGATTTATGTGCCAGATTGTCTCATCTTGAAAAATTAATGTCTAGCTCTGTGGCCAAGAAGGCCTCAGCTAAAAGGAAACATTTGACTCCGCTGTTCCGGTAAGTGAGTCAGATAATTGTGAAATGCTTTATTGGTCTGATCCTTCTCAGTTAGAAGAAGGAGAATTATATGAGGAATCAGATGTTTGTGATGAACAGCAATTTGTTGGTACTGTGATTGAGCAGGGTGAAGCTAGTGTTGTGGATACCTCAAAGGCTCTTGCTCAGTTATTTGAGGTTTTGGTTATCACTCCTCCTGAAGTAGTCCCTCCTCAAAAAGGTGAATTCTTTGGAGTCTCTAAACCTCGTTTAGAATTTCCAAATCAAAAGCATTTTGATGAAATTATTCTTAAAGAATGGGAGAAGCCTGCGCAGCTTCCTGGCATTCCCTTGGGCTGGGGCAAGAAATATCCCTTCCCAGCTGATACTGTTAAGCGTTGGTCATCACCACCTGTGGTGGATGCCCCTGTGCTTAATTTATCCAATTCTTCTGTATTGCATTCTCCTGACTCCACTACACTTAAAGATGGAGAGGATAAGCGTATTGATCAAATGGCGTGCCACGCTTTTCCAGTGTGGGCTCGGCCTTGCTGCCTGTTGGTGCTTCAGCGCTCATGACAGTGGCTATTAGGTCTGTTGTGAGAGACCTAATGAATTACTCAGGGCTTGATCCGGCCTCTGATGAGTACGCCGCTCTTAAGCGATGTGAGATGTTTGCATCTTTTGTACTTTCTGCCTTAGATGATACTCTGCTCATGTGCAGCAGAACCTCTGCCTTGTTAGTCGCCATCCGGCGGTCAGTATGGTTGCGGCAGTGGGCAGCTGATATTGTAGCCAAGAAATCGCTTACAGCGCTCCCTTTTGTGGGATTGCGCCTCTTTGGAGAAAAATTGGATTCTGTCACTAAATGAGGTAAATTACCTCAGCGTAAGAAACAGCGTCGTTCCTTTCGTGGAGTGGCCTCTTCCTTTCGGGGGTCTAGATCCGGTAGAGGATCTGCCTTTTCAGCCCCTAGAGGGAATGCATGGAATAGAGGAAAGGGACGTGGCCGTCCAAGTCAGAATTGGGGGTCCAAAACCAAATCTGCCACTAAGCCTGCTCAACAATGAGGGGACACCCTCACCCTTACGGGTGGGGGGACGGCTGCGGTTCTTCTTCCAGGTCTGGGTTCAGGAGGTATCAGACAATTGGGTTCTGGAAGTAGTCTCTTCCGGTTACAAACTGGAATTCGAGTCCCGGCCTCCTCCCAGATTTTTCATGTCCCGGATGCCGTCAGATCCGGCAATTGCGCAGGGACTGCGGGCAGCAGTAGCGAATCTGTTAAACATGGCTGTCATCTGCCTAGTGCCTCCAGCGGAAAGGGGTTTGGGGTTTTACTCCAACCTATTCACGGTACCCAAAAAGGACGGCTCTGTTCGGCCTATCCTAGACCTAAGGAGACTCAATCAATTTATCAGTTTCAGAAAATTCCGCATGGAGTCTCTGCGATCAACGATCGATGCTCTCCGTCAGGGGGACTTCATGACATCCATAGACATCAAGGATGCTTATTTGCACATTCCTATTTTTCTGGGTCACCAGAGATTTCTCAGGTTCTCGATAGAAGACCAGCATTATCAATTTGTGGCCCTGCCATTCGGCCTTACCTCGGCCCCAAGAGTCTTTACCAAGATGCTGGCAGGAATGATGGCTATATTCAGGGTCCAGGGCATCTGCATTGTGCCTTTTCTGGACGATCTTCTTATCGCGGCCTCCTCCCTCGAACAATCAGAGTTGGACACCAGGACGGTGGTCTCTACGCTAGAGAGGTTCGGATGGGTAATAAGTTACCCCAAATCCTCTCTCTGTCCGTCCAGGGAAATTCCCTTCCTGGGCCTGATTCTGGATACATTTCAGGCCAAGGTTTTTCTTCCTCAGTCCAAAATGGTTCTGATTCAGGACTTGGTTCGTCCATTCTTGTCCAACCCTCATCAGTCTATCCGTCTAGGGATGAGACTAGTGGGATTGATGGTAGCTGCATTCAAGGCAGTCCCATTTGCCCAGTTTCACATAAGGACGCTTCAGCTCTTCCTCTTGGCAAAGTGGGACAGGTGCCCACTATCATTGAATCAGACTTGTCTATTGTCTCCCCACGTTTTGCAGTCCCTTCAGTGGTGGTTAATATCGCACAACCTCCAGAAGGGCAAGTCATTTCTGACTCTGCGTTGGGAACTGGTTACCATGGATGCCAGCCTGGTGGGCTGGGGGGCTTCTGGAAGAAGCATCAGTTCCAAGGATTGTGGGGGCCTCAGGAGGCTCATTCTCCAATCAATGTATTAGAGCTTCGGGCCATACGTCTTGTTCTACTTCGACTGACCCATTTCTTACAGGGTCTGCCAGTTCACATTCGGTCAGACAACCAAACAGCTGTTGCATACATCAATCACCAGGGAGGGACTCGCAGTTGGGGTGCCCTCCGGGAAGTGTCTCTGATCCTTCAGTGGGCAGAGATCAATGTTCCCTGCATATCGGCAGTTTACATTCCGGGGATAGAGAATGTGGAGGCAGACTCCCTGAGCAGGGGATGCTCTCGCCAGGGAGAATGGTCTCTCAATCCAGGGGTCTTTCAGTTCCTCTGTCACAAGTGGGGGACTCCACGGTTGGACCTGTTTGCTTCTCGCCACAATCACAAGCTGCCAGCTTTTGTGTCTCTATCCCAGGATCCTCTGGCACTGGCAGCGGATGCCATGTCTCTGGCCTGGAAGCATCTGGGGTTCCTATATCTGTTTCCCCCATTCTCCATGATCAGCAAGGTGGTGCGCAAGTTAGCACTGGAGGAGGCGCCAGCAATTCTGGTGGCGCCAAGGTGGCCAAGACGTCTGTGGTATGCAGACGTCGTAAGGCTGGCAGTGGATTGTTTCCATCTGCCTCTTCTTCCCGATCTCATCACTCAGGGTCAACTTTGTTACCCCAATTTACAAACACTGGCTTGGCTGCTGAAGTCTCCATCTTGAAAGAAGAAGGTCTTTCTGATGCGGTTATTCAGACTCTTATTAGAGCTAGGAAGAAGTCTTCCTCTGTCATTTATTACAGGACTTGGAGGTCCTATATTGATTGGTGTGAATCCAGGGCTTTGCCCTGTAGAGTATTTTCTATTCCTAGAATTCTGGAATATCTGCAACGAGGTCTGGATATGGGATTCCAGATTAGTACTTTGAAAGGGCAAGTCTCTGCCTTGGCTATTTTCTTTCAAAAGTCGTTTGCTCTTCATCCTTTGGTTAAGACCTTTTTCCAAGGAGTTGCGCATGTGCGGCCTCCCAGAAAGCCTATGCTTCCTGTTTGGGACCTTAACCTGGTGCTTTCAGCTATGCAGGCTGCTCCCTTTGAGCCTTTGCAGGATATTCCTCTTCCTATTCTTACTCAGAAGGTTGCCTTTTTGGTTGTTATTACTTCTGTCCGCCGAGTTTCTGAACTGGCGGCTTTGTCTATTCTAGCCCCTTATTTTGAGAGGCATCAAGATAAGATTGTTTTCCGTTTTAAACCGGATTTCCTTCCTAAGGTGGTGTCTGCTTTCCACCTAAATCAGGATATAGTTCTTCCTTCCTTGTGTCCTAAACCTAGTAACGACAAGGAAAGGGTCTTACATTCTTTGGATGTAGTTCGTTGTGTTAAGTATTATTTAGTTACTACTTTGGCCTTCCGCAAGACGGATGCCTTTTTTGTTGTACCTTCTGGGCCCAAGAAGGGTTTTGCTCCTGCCAAATCTTCCCTTAGTAAGTGGATACGTCAGGCCATCATTGGGGCCTATATGGCTAAGGGGAAGGTTCCCCCTTTTCGTGTCACCGCTCATTCTACTCGTGCTATTGGAGCTTCCTGGGCTTTTCAGCACCAGGCTTCTGTTGAACAAGTTTGCAAGGCTGCGATTTGGTCTTCTGTGCATACTTTTTCTAAGTTTTACAAGGTTGATGTGCGGGCCTCAGCGGATGCTGCTTTTGGCCGCAAAATTCTGCAAGCTGCAGTAATTTAAGTTATGCATTATTTCTTGGGGATCCCCACCCACTATAGACACTGCTATTGGATGTCCCAAGTGTCATGAATATTTGGAAGTGGGGTGTGTGACATACTAGGAATAATACCATTTTGTGAGTACTCACCTGTAAAATGGTTATTACGAGTATGTCACACACCCCGCTTCCCCCGTCCTTTTTTGTTCTAAGGGATCCTTTATATGGTGATTATTATTTTCAAACTATTTTTCAATTCACTGCTTTTTAAAAAGACTGAGGAATAGTGGGAGCAACCCAGTACTTATGGACCAGGAGGGGCTCCTTTTTCCATGTCATCTCTGCAAGATCGCCCTCTACAGGCCGGGTTCCCAAGTGTCATGAATATTTGGAAGTGGGGTGTGTGACATACTCGTAATAACCATTTTACAGGTGAGTACTCACAAAATGGTATTTTCTTCTTCGATTTAGATACCGTTTAGTACATTGCCAAAGGTAGCCCGATACAATGGTCTAACAATTGCCTTTGCCTGCAGTATCCCTTTCGGACACAACACTGTGAAAGCCTTATGGGCAGACATATGCTGTTTCCCTCCCCCCTGTAAGGCAGCTCAGCCCTGTCACATTTTGCTGGCTGATTGGTTTAAGGACCGGTGAGTATTTTAGTCGGGTATTTTTTTTGCTGTTTTCCTTAAAGCAGAACTTCAGTTAAAAAAGTCCCCCCTGTCACAAAATCGATTGTTCAACGCCTGTTTGATCGAGCGATCTGCAACGTGGGTGTGGGCTGCTTCCAGCACAGAGAACAATCACACCAGAAACACCCACACGCCAATTACAACCAGCTGCCACCACCACCTTAACTACACTTTATACAATTAAATCAGGCCGGTGGATCCCTCCTCAATCACCATCCGATCAAACTCTGCTGGCGAGTAATCGAGACACACACATACACACCCCTCTCCACATACAAGCAGGGCACAGGAAATACACACTAATGATGTCCCACACTTACCCTGTGAAGAGTCTGATCAGTTCTGCGGTCGAACGATCAGATACATTCAGTTTGCAATCTGCTGGTTCACACACAGTCACCATGCAGTACTCCATGTTAATTGTGAGTCATTCAACCTTGTAACACTATAGGATTAGATCCACTTTTCCAATCATACAATGGATTAGTTACAATCGATCTTACAGTCTAGTCTATGGGTTAATACACATTTATGAGCAGTCATACAATCTTCAGAAACCAGGGTAGTTTTTAGAGCTCCAAGTAAACCAGGTTAGATGATTTCTAATTGCCAAAAAAGGTAGGCCTGTGCAAAATGGAAATTTTAAAATTTTAATAAAAAATAAAAAGACAAAAATACAAATAATAAACAAAACAAAGACAATAGGCTCGATTCAAAATCCCAAATGTCATTATGTTCGTATTTGCAATCGAAAGTTTTGTTGGGTGTTTGTCATTTTTTCCTTTTTTTTTGGGCATTTTCGACTCGCACGAACGTTCGAACATAGACGTATATGTTCGTTAGTCCATCGAATTTAATTTTGTGGTTTTACGCTACTTCGGGACTTTTTTCCTTCGAAATCGTAAATGTTTTGATCGGTCAAATCATTTACGTCATTGCAATGGGCTGGCGATTAATTCAGAGAGCTGATTGGCAAGTATTCCGACGCCCATATAGTCATTTTCTTGTCGAGCGTCTTACGGCACCTTTTTGACCTCGGGACTAGGCAGCCAAGCGTGATGGAGAGTGACTTTGAAGAGCATCAAGCTCTTCTTCTGTTTGGCATTGATGTGATCCTGAGGTCAGAGGCCAGATTGCACCGGCGGCGACGCATGAACATCAATGGCATGCATGACGTTGAGCTGTTCGAGCTGACCAGGCTTAATCGCGCTTCCCTCCATAAATTGTATAGTGAGCTGCGGCCATGGTTAGCCCGCACCACAAGGAAGGGGCAAGCAATTTCAGGTATGACCAAGATGCTTGGCTGCCTGCAATTTTTGGCGAACGGCTCGTTCCAGAGGCTGGGTGCCCTCTCCGTGGGGATCTCACAGCCTACGCTGAGCCGCGCACTATCACATTTTTTGGAAGGCATGGCTACCCTAACACCCAAATATATTTTTTTCCCAGATGATATGGTAGCCAGAAACGCCATTAAGCTTGGTTTTTATAATATCGCCGACATGCCCAACGTCATTGGTGCCATTGACTGTACCCACGTCGCCCTGGTGCCTCCGGCTGCCGACGAGTACATATACAGGTAAGTATTAAATTTTTGATTTTTTTTTCAATTTTAGGTTAACCCTCCTTGTAATGGTCCCTCCTTGTAATGGTCCCTCCTTGAAATGGTCCCTCCTTGTAATGCTCCCTCCTTGTATCGGTCCCTCCTTGTAATGGTCCCTCCTTGTAATGGTCCCTCCTTGTATAGGTCCCTCCTTGTAATGGTCCCTCCTTGTAATGGTCCCTCCTTGTATCGGTCCCTCCTTGTAATGGTCCCTCCTTGTATCGGTCCCTCCTTGTAATGGTCCCTCCTTGTAATGGTCCCACCTTGTTATGGTCCCTCCTTGTAATGGTCCCTCCTTGTAATGGTCCCTCCTTGTAATGGTCCCTCCTGATCAAAATGTGTGTGTTATTTTTACAAAATGCCTTCCTAATGTTTTATTGTGTTCCTTTTTTACCAGGAACCGCAAAATGGGCCACTCCTTGAATGTGCAGGCAGTGGTGGGCCCGGACATGCGGTTCCTTAGCGTCCTCGCCGGCTACCCAGGCTCAGCCCATGATGCGTACATCCTTAGACGATCAGGATTGTACCGACGGTTTGAGTCTGGGGAATTTTCCGGTGCATGGCTCCTTGGTAAGTTAACATAAACCACATAATGTAGTTGTGGATGTTTGTTTTTAATTAGCATTTTGCAGTAATGTCTGCAAAATTTACACCTTAAACAACCTTCTGGCCATGTTAAACCACACTTGAATGTTAGTTATTAACCAACCAGGCGTTTCGCCAAGTTTGGCCTGCATTAGCCACATTATAAATTATCTGTTTGTCTAATTTAATAATCCCTCTTACACCACCCTCGTGTGGAATCGTGCACTTAACTTGAGCATAGTTTAGGACCCATCTTTGCTTAGCTGGTTTGCACTTCCACACGAGAGTAGAGCGGGATAAAGTGCATGTGGCGTGTTTCTGCTGTTTTGGTCTCACACAAAGCATATAAGGGGTCAGCCAAACCTACATCCTAAGCACACTTGGAAACCCAGAGCTGGGATCCTTATGTATGATTGTCCATCATCCTCACTCTTTGTATGTTGTCCTTTTGTAAACCTCTAGGACATATGTTTAGTTTGGGACTGGGACAGTGGCAAATGTTGCCTCATGTTGATCACACAATTGACAAATAGCCTCCTATTGATGTTGCTGGTGCCTTGATGGTCTTACATGTTTTTTTTCCTAATCTTATGTATAAGGTGATTGAGGATACCCGCTGCTGCCGTGGCTCTTGACGCCAGTACTCCGGCCCCAGGATGCCTACAACTGTGCGCACCGCAAGACCAGGGCTGTGGTAGAGAGGGCCTTTGGTCTTTTGAAGACTAGGTTTCGTTGTTTGGATCATACCGGGGGCGCCCTGCAATATGATCCGAAAAAGGTCATAGACATAATAATGGCCTGTGCAGTTCTGCACAATTTTGCAATTTCACAACGGGTCCCCCGGTATGTAGATTTGGCTCCCTCTCCACCCAGCGAAGACCAGGAGGACTCATTTCTGGACACACACAGTAGTGTGTCCGGCCAAAGTGTGCGGACTAATTTGATCGCGACCCATTTTGCTTAATTTAACCTGTATTGGCCTTTGTTTAACATTGTGTTGTTGATTTAGTTTTCTTTCCCTTTGTGTATGTTTCGTTATGTTTGTTGTGTTCAACTAAGTAATGAAGTAATTACTCACCACAGGCCTAATGCTTTCCAACTCTCTTTTTTGGATGTGTGAACTGTGTGAATGTCCAAGTATATATTTCTCTGTGACACCAAAAAAAGAGACAATAAAATTTATGAGCCACAGGTGTCTTTAACTGTTTATTTCTTAAAAATAATAGCACAAACTTGGAGTTGCTGCTCACTCCAATTTGCAAACAAAATATATGTAACCACAAAGGATTAATGGTTAGATCAACCATGCCAATAATTAAATCCAAAAAAAATCCTGCTTGCCCACATTTGCCACTGCCACAGGTGTAAACCTGGTACAGGTGGAGAAGCTTGAGTGGCACGTTCAGTGAGGATTCAGATATGGCCTTGGCTAGTGGCCTACCTCACCACTCTAAGGAGCTATATGGGCGCAAATCAAAAACACACAACCCAAGGCATACACCAAGGGTATCTTGGTTTGCCTCACCAGACAAGTCAATACAGGGGGGATTAAGAGCAAAGATGTTGTACAGATTCATGGTGTGGAGACATTAATATGGGTGATGGCCATAGTACCCAGGTGGTGGCCCTTGCTGATTGGACCTAACGTGGGCCTGTGTGGCATTCTGAATCTGCAACTGGTCCAAAATGTTGCGCATGATATTTACCATTTCACCCCTGTAGGCACGGTTGTCATTGTTGGCAGTCTCCATGTGGCTGTTGAGGGTCCGCAATTCGGTCTGCACAGCCTGTAATGTAGTATTTAGGGTCTCGATCCGGCCATGCAGTGCCTCTCGGTTCCTTTGGTTTTGGTGCTGGAAGGTAACCCTCTCGTGGTGCCATGCGTCCAAAATTGCCATGCCCCTCCCCTGGTTGCGCCGTAGCGGATTCCGCCTCCCCAATCCCCTGGTTCGGGGTCGTGCCGATGATGTTGGTCTGGGCCCCTCAACAGACACAGGCATGCTTTCACTATCCTCAACAGCAGAGAGAACACTGGGGACTTGACTGTCAGTCTGTGCATGCTGGCCATCATGTGCAGCCACCATGCTGCCAGATTCCCTCTGCTGCTGCGGAGTTGGTGGTGAAACATTTTGGACCAGTTGCAGATTCTGGCCCAGGGGTAGATCTTCTGAAGGGCACATAAAGGATCCATCCTCCTCCAGCTCCTGGATTTCATCCATGAGTGTGTGGGTCTGTATGGACAGAGACAAATTATATGTTAGCTTGCCCACTACATATGTCAATCTGTTAGTAGTAACATGCAAAGTAACATGGCTAACCGACATTTGCTCCCTAAACTTACCGAATATATCGGTTCCTCCCTCCTAGGCTGCACGGAAGTTGACGGCATGTCCAAACTGGCAGTGGATTCCACAGTAGCTGAGCGATGATGGTGGCCTGCATGAGAAGCAAAGACACTATGTAAACACACACCTATGCATTGTTGACGGGTCAAAAGACATATGCCGAATTAGTTAACGGGTCAAAGCTGTCATGGGCACTACAACAACGGTGACAAATAAGCTTCAATTTCCATGCCATTATCTTTAATATTTTTTTGGCTATAACTACTTCCACATTGTTCACCTCAACTAAGCCAAACATTCAAGTTCAGCTTGTTCTGTGGCTGACCACATCCCTTATAGGCCATTAAAGCGGACCTTCACTCTGATTAAGAGTCTAGCTTATATGTTTCCCACACCCTGTACATACAGATTGACCACATTACAAATCTTCCTACCTGCATCTACTGCATGTTATGAGCCTTTAAACATCCAAGATGGCGGCTTATGGAATCCGCCATCTTATCAGGCAGCCTGCAAACAGGAAGTGCCTCCTGACTGTGCTGCTCTGCATTCTTGGACTGGTGACCGTTATCTGACCCCAGCTCTGCTCTGTTCGAGCAAAGAACAGCTATAACCCGCCCCCCTGTACCTTATCCCACTCTTCTCTCCTCAGTAAGTGTGATGCTTCTGAGTCAAGATGGCGGCGCACGTATCCTAAATTCCTGGACAGAGTTGCAGGCCAGTGTGGGAAAGAATAATAAGTTAGTGACTAAAACTGAAATAAATAGTAATTTGACATGCTGGGGAACTGTTTTTTCAGACTTTGGCCTTTTCATTAAATCACACTGAAGGTCCGGTTTAAGTGTACACACTCAGCCTGGACATAGCAGGGACCTGGTTTTTGGGAGGCCTAGCAATGTATGTTTTCCTAATTCAAACCAAGCCTGTTTGTTGATTTTTTAACAACCCAAGCTCACACACAAGTAGACAACAGATCAAGATTGAAGTGTGTGATGTCATGGAGTGTAAAGACATAACTGCCAGGTTAATGGGAACCAACAAACTTTTACACTCGGGTTCAATGTACATTCACGTCTTGTATGTGGCCCAAAAATCAGAAGTTAAGTGGCCACACACATGCCACACCCTGGCCCAACACAGAAATCCCCTACAAGCCACAGCCTAGGTGCCTGGCTTCCCAGATGTGTTACTGTCTAATTGTGCATGCTCACTAATTGTAAAGGTCACATAAAGCTTACTCACCTGCAGGACGGGTCGGTGAATCTGTGTCCCTTAGGGCCGCGTGGCCCTCGACGGCGACTGGATGCATCAATCCCAAAATCATCTCCTCAGCCGGGGTCAACTTGAGTTTGGAGGGAAAACCTCCTCCAGTTTTCATGCTGCAAAACATAGTTAGGCGAATTTAGAACCAGGTGGCCAATACAACATCCAGTCTAATCCTAAAGCTAACATTTTTACCTGTAAATCCGCCTTTGATATTCTTTCTTCCGCGCAGCATATTTGAGGTCCGATATCTTGCGCTGAATCTGTACAACATTCTTTAACTCTTCCCCCGCTGCATTCACTTGTCTGGTTAGGTCGGCCAAGATGTTTGCTCTGCGCTGTTTGGTGGTGTTTTTTGATCTGCGCCCATATAGCTCATCATAAACTAAGGTCAGGCCACTAGCCAAGGCCATAATTTGGCCCTCACCAAAACGCCCACTCAACTGCCCTCTTCGCAATGTGCACCCTGTTGTTTTGGGTTGTGGGTCCTCCATGGTGTCATCCAAATGGGGTGACATCCTTGCCTGGGTTTGTGGGGGATAATGCAGGGAATGGTGGCTGCCTGGGGATTGGCCAGGACTGGGCAAGGGACTGGGTGTTCTGGCCTGGCTGGCCACAGAAGTCCCAGGTGTTGATGTGGCATAGTAACCTTGCCTTTCCACCTGTGCCGGTGCCAAATGTGGGCGAGCAGGAGAGTTTCGTTCTGAGGCTGAAGTAGTGCTGCCCTTGGAGGTAGTAGGGCGGACCAAGGGTGAGGGCGATCTTGCAGGGCCGGCCCTCTTCTGTTTTTTTTTTGGCCCACTCTTGGGGGGCTGCGGGACCTGGTTCTGGCTCTTGGGGGGTTACGTGGCCTGCTGCGGCGTCTAGGGGGGCTGCCTGGGGACCTGGTTCTGCCTCTAGGGGGGCTGCGTGCCCTGCTTCGGCGTCTAGGGGGGCTGCCTGGGGACCTGGTTCTGCCTCTTTGTGGGCTGCGTGGCCTGCTGCGGCGTCTAGGGGGGCTGCCTGGGGACCTGGTTCTGCCTCTTTGTGGGCTGCGTGGCCTGCTGCGGCGTCTAGGGGGGCTGCGGGACCTGGTTCTGCCTCTTTGTGGGCTGCGTGGCCTGCTGCGGCGTCTAGGGGGGCTGCGGGACCTGGTTCTGCCTCTAGGGGGGCTGCGGGACCTGGTTCTGCTTCGAGGGGGGCTGCGTGGCCTGCTGCGGCGTCTATGGGGGCTGCGGGACCTGGTTCTGCCTCGAGGGGGGCTGCGGGACCTGGTTCTGCCTCTTGGGGGGCTGCGGGACCTACTGCGGACTATTGTGGGTGTTGTAGTGGGGCAGGGTGGGGTGGGTCTTCGGACCCTCTTACCCGTTTTCGGCCCAGTAGCCATACTAGCCTTTGTGGCCTGTGTCTTTGCTTTGCCTGGCTGCTCCTTTTTTTGCCCATAGCTGGTAGTTGGCTGGGCCGGCGTTTTGGTACTAGGCCGTAATTTTGCTTTGGGCTGCTGCGACCTGGTTTTGGGCCCTTCGGAAGGCTCCTGCCGCTTGGCTGCCTTCTTCCCCATTTGCTCCTTTCCAGTTTTGCCAGGAGTTTTTTTGGGTGCCATTTTGATTTTGGAAAATAATCAGCTGTGTGTGCAGGGACCTTTAAGTAAGCTAGCCAGCGTGTGACATACGTTCGCACGGCCGTGCGGAACCCGCTGAGGCATTGCGTACGTTCGCACGGCCGTGCGGAACGCGCTGGGGCATTACTTATCTGCTGCCGAGAACAAGAAGCAAGATGGCACCCACTATCTTCACCCGCCAACAAGAAGAGATCATCATGCTCGTAAGTGTATTTGATGGACTTTTCTTAGATTTGGAAATGCTGCTCTACATGTGAAGGAAGCGCAGGAATAAATGGCTTTTGGTAAAAATGTGATAAACTACATGCACAACCAAAGGCACGCAACACACGTGCCAAACAACATTTAGGCCAGATTGTGAAATTACTGAACCCTAGAAATGTGTGTGTGTTAATGTAATTACACAAAAAAATGTATTGCTGACACATATTGATAGGTATTTAGAAGTAAAGTCGATGTTTTCTTTCTGTTTTGTAGACCATGCTGGAGCGCAGGTACGACTACCTGCCCAACACATTTGAAAAACGCAACGTCGCCCTGGAGATAATCTCGACCATACATCAGCAGACCAACACCACCTTCACCCACACGCAGATCATGCAGCATTGGTCGGACCTCAAACGGCTGCACATGCCCCGGGTGCGGAGGTTCTTCGGAATCCATTTTCCAAGTAAGTACATTGCGATTGCATGCAATATGTAACTAAGACAGAAGGTAGGCCTTTACTTAGAATGCCTTTTCTTTTCTAGTGTTGGAAATGGATTACCGAATTCGCCGCACCCGGAGGCGCAGAGGCCGACCAGTGCTGCATGATTCTGCAGCTGGGAGTGAAGGTGGTGGATCTCCAGGGCGACGGTCCGACCCCTCCTCTGTGGCCTCCTCAGACCAGCCCCTGGACCTTACCACAGAGGAGGGGCGGCACAGCGTGGGCAGGGAGTCGTACCCTGCCTCGCATGCGGGATCCTCTGGTATGTCACTCTTCATGTCTACACCAAAACAGAGAATTGCTAGCTCCTGATATCACCAAACTGAATCCTTTATTCTGTATTTGTAGATGTTTCGGTTGCGGGTGAAGTAGTGGGTGAGGAGGCAGCAGATAGGAGCCCACAAGACCCTGGAGAAGGTGAGTGATGTGACCCAGACTTAGCTAAAAACATTGGAGGACTGCGGAATCAGACATCCAAACTAACCATCTGGCCCATGTTTCTACAGGCACTTCTTCACAGCAGAGCCAGGAACCAGGACCTCAGGGTGTTGTCCCCAACGAGCCATCTCTCGGCCACCAACCAAGTAAGTAGTCATGGCATTATAGAGATTTCTGTCTAAATTCCCATGAACACCAAAACACATAATGCCCTAGTCAATGCCAATATAAGAGGGACCTGTGTCCACTGAATTAGCTTAATAAGTTGCCCAACTGTCCTGTGGCCACTGAATTAGCTTAATTAGTTGCCCAACTGTCCTGTGGCCACTGAATTAGCTTAATTAGTTGCCCAACTGTCCTGTGGCCACTGAATTAGCTTAATTCCTACCACAACTGTCCTGTGGCCACTGAATTAGCTTAATTAGTTGCCCAACTGTCCTGTGGCCACTGAATTAGCTTAATTAGTTGCCCAACTGTCCTGTGGCCACTGAATTAGCTTAATTAGTTGCCCAACTGTCCTGTGGCCACTGAATTAGCTTAATTCCTACCACAACTGTCCTGTGGCCACTTAATTAGCTTAATGACCTGTGGCCACTTCCTAACCTTAATTCCTGTCATTAATGACATATGTGCATTATAGTTAATTTGTTTATTAAAATACATTAAATCCACAGGTGATAAACATGTATTGTTCTCCGAATAATTTGTTTTTCTGATTTTTTGGCAGGGACCACAAGACAGCGACTTGCTGATATGAATCGGAGGGTCCTTGAGTTGGTGGCCGATCTGCAGGCGATGCGGGACACGTTGGGGACAACAGAAGAGGAAGACTAGTGTCCTGGTTCCTGGCCCTGTAGATTTGTAAATAGTTGTATTTGTACATAGTTTTATTGGTTAAACACCAAATGTATTTGTATATAGTTTTATGGTTTTTTAAAAATTTTTTATTGTATATAGTTTTTAAAGTTTTAAAAAAAAACAGTGTATATATTTTTAGTAAACAAAAAACAATTTGTATATAGTTTTTAATTTTTTAGGGCCAAAAATATTTTGAGAACAAATGGCAATTGAGCAATAAAAAACAAAACAAAAAAAAAAACATGTTGTCCCATTTATTTGCACACATACATTTAAAAAAAACAAGGGGACAATGACATATTTGAAAATCAAGATTGTGATGTCCGTGAAGTGATTTGGGTAAGTTTTAGGGTGTGAAAATGGAAGAAGAAACAAAGCGTTAAGTGATTTGGGTAAGTTTTAGGGTGTGAAAATGGAAGAAGAAACAAAGCGCTAAGTGATTTGGGTAAGTTTTAGGGTGTGAAAATGGAAGAAGAAACAAGGCGCTAAGTGATTTGGGTAAGTTTTAGGGACATAAAATGGCAGAAGAAACAAGGCGCTAAGTGATTTGGGTAAGTTTTAGGGACCTAAAATGGAAGAAGAAACAAGGCGCTAAGTGATTTGGGTAAGTTTTAGGGTGTGAAAATGGAAGAAGAAACAAGGCGCTAAGTGATTTGGGTAAGTTTTAGGAACCTAAAATGGAAGAACAAGGCGCTAAGTGATTTGGGTAAGTTTTAGGGTGTGAAAATGGAAGAAGAAACAAGGCGCTAAGTGATTTGGGTAAGTTTTAGGGTGTGAAAATGGCAGAAGAAACAAGGCGCTAAGTGATTTGGGTAAGTTTTAGGGTGTGAAAATGGAAGAAGAAACAAGGCGCTAAGTGATTTGGATAAGTTTTAGGGTGTGAAAATGGAAGAAGAAACAAGGCGCTAAGTGATTTGGGTAAGTTTTAGGGACCTAAAATGGAAGAAGAAACAAGGCGCTAAGTGATTTGGGTAAGTTTTAGGGACCTAAAATGGAAGAGGAAACAAGGTGCTAAGTGATTTGGGTAAGTTTTAGGGTGTGAAAATGGAAGAAGAAACAAGGCGCTAAGTGATTTGGATAAGTTTTAGGGTGTGAAAATGGAAGAAGAAACAAGGCGCTAAGTGATTTGGGTAAGTTTTAGGGACCTAAAATGGAAGAAGAAACAAGGCGCTAAGTGATTTGGGTAAGTTTTAGGCACCTAAAATGGAAGAAGAAACAAGGCGCTAAGTGATTTGGGTAAGTTTTAGGGTGTGAAAATGGCAGAAGAAACAAGGCGCTAAGTGATTTGGGTAAGTTTTAGGGTGTGAAAATGGAAGAAGAAACAAGGCGCTAAGTGATTTGGGTAAGTTTTAGGGACCTAAAATGGAAGAAGAACCAAAGCGCTAAGTGGTTAGGGTGAGCTTTAAGGGAGCTCAAGGGAAAAGGCAGGATAGCGCTAAGTGGTTAGGGTGAGCTTTAAGGGAGCTCAAGGGAAAAGGCAGGAGAGCGCTAAGTGGTTAGGGTGAGCTTTAAGGGAGCTCAAGGGAAAAGGCAGGAGAGCGCTAAGTGGTTAGGGTGAGTTTAGTGATGGAAGTGAAATTATGTAGGCGAGCACTTTAATGAGAGAAGTTTGTAGTGCGCAGGCGCAATATCGTAACAATTTCGTCTGGACAGATACTTTAGGAAAAAATGAAGCAGGATGTAGCGGGAAAATGATAGGATTCGTGTGAGGATACGATGGGAAAAGGGCAAAAACGAAAGGCTACGTTGGTAGTTGTGAAAAATGAATCTGAACATTTTCGATGGAAAATGACATCCTCGTCTGCGTACTCTGGCATACGAGCACACGGACGCGCTACGGAAGGTTTACGAAGCATGCATAGAATCGCTCGAACGTTCATGCGAGAGCGGGAAATTTTGAAAATCTTACGACGTCGGCAACAAACCGAAAGTTTTTGGGTGTCTCTCTGAATCGAGCCTAATATACAAATGTGCAGAAAATATAAGGGGAGAAACACTGAAAATCCTATACCTCATAAAGGGATACAATATCTTCAGCTTCCGAGGGTTAGAGGAGCAGTGGGTCAGACACACCACGGTCACGGATCGGACCCTCTGTATGTGACCCTGAAAACAGTTTCTCCCCCTGTATTTATCCTAGATTCCAAAGGGCTGGAAAACAGATACCGTCCCCTCTGGGTGGGTGCTGGGGGCAGGCTGATATTTTATTAGCCTGGGAGAAAATTATTTGTAGTCACCCTTTTAGTAATTTTGTACTCCAAGTTGCTGCCCCCACCTTTTCTTATCAGTGGGGTTTTCTGTTTCTAGATAAGAATTTATTGCCCCTGTGTCCAGGAAGTCTTTAAAGGACTGTTTATTTTGTTATAGGATATTTGTAGGAATGCTGAGGATGAGGCAGAGGGAAAATTATGACATAAATTAGGACATTGGATGTCACACCCCCCACCTTGCCATGCTACCCTGACGCTGAGGCAGGACGGGGTTACAAAGAAAAAAAAAACATACCTTAGCCATGTGCCTGCATCGCTCCTCTGGTGCTCCAGATCCTGGGCACTGCCATCTTTGCTGGAAGAAGCAGAGCCACATCCCCCGGCTCTGTGCGCTCCCGTCTGCCCATTCAAGTTAATGGATGGCAGGAGGGCGCACAGATCCGAGGGATGCGATTTTGCTTCTTTACGTGCAGCAGCCACTGGAGACTGAGAGGACGATGCAGGCAGCCTTGCTAAAGTAAGGGTTTTTTTCTTTGTAACCCCCCAGTCCTGCCTCATGGCCAGGGTAGCATGGCAGGGGCTCCCTTTTAACTGAAGTTCCGCTTTAAGGGTTACTCATGTACCATAAAATACTAGACTATGTATTTTCTTCTGCCACTGTTTTATGGGTTTGGCGGCAGTGAGCACTTGTAAGGCACCTTTAATCTAAAGTTTTACAGCCCCAAAATAAAAAGGTGAAGAGGCCAGATGTATTCACACAAAAATACATATTCGGTGTAGACAACCTCATCACAAATTTGACAAAGTATATTTAGAGATAATGTATGTACACCTGAGTAGATAAAGCCATGGATACATTTCTGGCAGCCAAATCAAACGTTTCCGCGAGCCTCATTGATTTTAATTCATCTTGTCAGGAAAATGAAATGTGCTGAGGCAAATGATACAACAATTAACCTTCTATGCGGAGCAAAACATTTGTAGATGTGCGGTAACTTGTGATGTGCCCTCTAAGGGATTATCATTGCATGTGATCTGATGTAAGTGTACTGTCTTTTATAGTGATTAATCCTTTCCAACACCAGAACAGTAACCTTTAAATTACCAGTAGAGGCTCAAATAAATCACTTGGAGTGGTAAAGAGATTAAAAAGGCAATGTGGCAATGCTAAGTGCATGGTAACAGCTCTGAAATAAAAGCCATACCATAGTAAGCAGACCTAGGGCGATGGGCTGCAAGAGCAGGGCCGGATTATGAGGGGGGCGCAAGGGGCTCTAGCCGGGGCCTCCACCACTTGCTCTGCAAAGAGGGCCTCCACCAACCTTTGGGTTTATCCTGGTCCAGGAGGCTTTTCTTGGTCCAGCAACAAAGCTATCAGTGCCTCCCTCCCACGCCTGGGAAAGCCTTTTTTTTTTTCAAATCTGCAGACAAAGCTACCACAGGCAGGAGGGAGAGTCTACAGTGCAGAGCTGTCACTGCACATAAGCCACCAGACACAGCCACTGGCAGCTCAATGCAGGGAACTGTTATCTGCTGGATCAGCTGGGTGACTACACCCTCCATCCAGAATGGCAAAGCAGGAGTTCCTGAGCAGCACACACCCACACAAGGGTGGCACAAGGGACTAGATCTGACGTTCCAGTAAGTAGACGGGTGCCAGACAATCACTAATCAGTTACTTGTCTGGACTATTATTTTAAAGGAAAAAATACTGTATCTGGGGCCTCCACCAGATTTTGTGCCCAGGGGCCTCCACCACACTTTATCCGGCCCTGTGCAAGAGCACTGCAGGAGCGTGGACATGGGGGTTCTTTACAAGCCTGATTTCAGCATTACTAACAGCTTAAAGCTGGGGTGCACAGCCTTCCTCCTGGAGGGCCACCTGTAGGGCCTACATAGGTAGTGAATATAGAACCATAATAAAATGAGGCTAGCAGCATTAGTTAACTAGAAGAAATGATTTAGTAATGTGGTTACAGCAAGTGTTGGATAAGAAATGGAATTACCTCAGAAAGGCCAGAAGACAGACAGTAATGGAATGTAGTGTAAACTCATGGGGTTGGATTATGAATTTAGGCGGGAAAGCCACAGAAGGTATAAAGGGGACCCCTAGTAGAGAGAAAGGGGAGACGTGTGGGAGACTCTGAAGGAGTCAGATCTGTGTGATAGACTCTGAGGGAAGCTGAGGTGTAGGCTAAACATCATAGGATATAAGAGTGATTATTGACAGAACCAGAGAACTCCAAGAAGGAGGATTGTAAAGGACTTGAGATGAATATTGCACATGAAATGAATTGGATGTAAAGTGGATGATCTTCCAATAAAGACGCGCTGCCTCACCATCTGGGTGTTCTGCCTTTCTTCAGTGGAAGAGCGACGTCACCACAGTGAGTAACCTTGCACCGCACACCCCACTCCGAACCCTGCCCTAGATTGAAGAATCCCACTAGCTATTCTAACCTCCCCCCACTCCATCGCTAGAGGGGGTCGCTACACACATGTGGCCCACACTACCGTCACTTCTGGCCCTCTTTACTTCTGTCTGCCTCCACCCTCCACTACCTACCCCAGCTTCATTTACCTCAGCTCACATCACCTTTTCCTGCCTGACTCTGCCCACTTCTTCTCATTTTACCCCTTCCTGCCCCTGCTTTCCTCACCACCTCCCCACCAGCCCTGAGCTCACCGCACCTATAAAAGTAGAACAATAACACAATGCGGCCCTTAGTCCAAAAAAGGCTGTGCACCCCTTGCTTAAAGCTATACTAAAGGCAAAACCGATTGTTATCCCATTGTCTCGTGGGTGTGGCAACAGTAACTGATGTAAGCACACTGTGTGCTTTACATATATCATAGTAAAAAAATAAGTGCATTGCTGAGCCTCTAGTTATTATTGCCAGCACAAAGTGTGATTAGGAAAATAGGGTGAGAGATGATGCAGGCTAAGAGCTCTCCAGTCTGCCAGCGAATAGTGTGATCAGAGGGGAGGGTGGGGTTTCATATCTGAAGAGTGAGGCAGCCAATCAGGATGTCTGGGGAGGGAGTGGGGGTGTTTCCGTTATCTGTCCACTGAAGGTTGATTGAAGGACTAGGTCAGCAGGGTGGAGAACGAGAGCTGAATGAGGAAGTGAGTTCCTTACTAAGTAGACTGACATAGCAGGAAGGAGACAACTGGAGGGACTCAATATAAGGTAAGCTACTGATATTTATTTTTTTAACTTTTGACTTGCCAATCATTTTAAAGGAAACGTCCTAAGACCACAGATCAGGAGTGCCCTGTCAAATGACACTAGGGGAATCCTGTAAAGCCATGCCTGGGGCTATAAATACCTTTTGGCGGGGATTGAGAAGAGCCTTCTAAAAGCTGGCACAGTGGTCACTCTGACTGCTTCTGCTGGCAAAAGGGGAACCAAAAAGGTTCATGAAGGGACAGCAACAGGCCAGGTTTTGTGGAGCTATATAGTGATGGCTATGTGGAAATCCACAAACTGCAGGAGTGAGTTTGACACCCCTGGTCTACTTTAAACTATTAAGGGGTCTAGGGGAGTTAATCTAATTTTCAGAGGGGGTTGCATGCTCCTGAATGGCTGCGGCGGGAGTGCGGTGTGTGCTCCCCATTGAAAATAATGAGTGCTGTTTACAGAATGACATCATCATGGCAAACGGCTCTCATTGGACAAGAGCCGTGCATGCACTGCTGGACCGGGGAAAGGTGTGTGAATACTGGCGCCCCAGGGGTTTCACACAGCAGGACACAGCACACAGTAGGACACAGCACAGCACACAGTAGGACATCCCAAAACAGGTAGCACCTGGGGAAGGCCAGCGGCGGCCCAGGAATCTTTTAGATTTCAGGACCAACTCAGCTGGATTTTGTTTCACTTTAAGGATAGATTTGAGTTTAGCGAGGAGGATATGGATTAGTAATATGTTACAGTACTAAGGATGAGAATGGATCAGGGCAACAATAAGAGAATATCATGGGAACAGAACAGTATAATAGGTCTCAGTAAATTTTTCTTTAAGCGGAACTTCAGTTAAAATGTAACTCCCCTGCCATCCTACCCTGTCGCTGAGGCAGGACGGAGGGGGGGGGGGGGTTACAAAGAAAAAAAACCTTACCTTAGCCAGACACCCACGGCCACTGCACGGCGATGATTTCTCCCTCAGCGAGCTGTCAGGTCGGAGGGGAATGGGACAGAGGCACTGACAGGCAGCGAGATGTCCAGCGGGGATCAGGCAGTGCAGCGATCAGCTGCGGGAGTGCCGCCGATGGCAGGATCGGGCCCAACAGCCGCAGCAGCAGCATAGAGCACTGCTCTTAAAGCAGCAACAACAGAGGTGGACATCTTCCAAAAACCGTTGGACTGTCGCCATTTGATTTTGGGCGGTGAGGATGGTGCAAGACATTAAGATTAAGTTTGCATTTTGGCTTTAGTTTCCTGTATTAGGAGAGGATGTGTGGTTAAAGGCCTGGTCAGCTGATAAAGTTTCGAAGACCAAGTTGTGTGGGATCCCCTTTCGTGGTAATTTTCTCTTTGGAGAAGAATTAGATAATATTCTATCCAGTTCTAGTGAACCCGGTAAGAATTTTCTCGTTAAAAGCCGAGGGTTCAGTGCTCGGTTAAGAAATAGAGGTAGGGTATGTGTTACTCAAACCAGACAGCCTGAGCTAAGAAAGCAGGGATCCCAGGCAAGGCCCAAAGGGAGGTTTAATGTTCAGTTTAAACCTACAGAGGGGCCTAAGCCTCAGTCCTGACAACGAACTGCCAGTGGGGGGCAGACTCTCCAGGTTTGTAGTCACTTGGAGAACAGTCACTCAAAATCAGTTTGTGCTATCAGGGTTATCAGTTAGAATTTTCCTCCCTTCCCTCCTCTTTTCTAGTGACCAAGCTCCCAAAGGACACCAAAGAGAGTTTAGCTTTCCCCTTAGTCATCCTGGAGCTTCTGTAGAAGAGGATGGTTGAAGAGGTTCCACCAACCCTTCAGGGGGTTGGGTTCTATTCTCACGTTTTTCTGTTTCAGAAGCCTTCAGGAAAATTTCGAATGAATTTGAATCTGAAAAGATTAAACAAATGCATTTGTTACAAGAGGTTCAGAATGGAGTCTATTTTTTCCATCAGGAACATTCTAACAGAGAATGTATGGATGGCGAACCTGGACTTTCAGGACGCTTACCTTCATGTCCCCATTTTGACTACTCACCGCAAGTACCTGGTTTCACAGTTTAGTTGGACCAGGAGATCCTGCACTACCAGTACAGAGCACTGCCCTTCTGCCTGTCCTCATCCCCATGGATCTTTACAAAGATCCTGGCAAAGCTGATGGCTCATCTCAGACAACAGGGAATCACAGTGATCTCTTATCTGGACGATCTTCTTCTGCCAAACAAGTCAGAACAGTTGCTCCTGGTAGATCTCAGAGAGACCCTGGTCTTGCTGAAGAACCTGGGGTGGGTAGAAAAATCCACCCTAACACCCAGTCAGCAATGGACGTTTCTGGGATTCATGATAGACAGCACACAGCAAAGAATCAGAGACAGATCATGCAGGTGCCAATGTGTCAATTCCGGCAGTACCATGGGCTCAACTTCACATAATAGTGTTTCAAAGGTTTCTTCTAGACCTATGGGACAGACGTCAGGGGTCACTAGACCATTAAGTCCCCTTGTTCTAGAGGATCTAAGATGGTGGACAAATTCACTAGTACTAAAAAAGGGAAAGGAGTGGAGACAGACCCACGCGTTGGTGATCACAACAGACGCAAGCAGTTGGGGTTGGGGAGGCCATGTCAACAATCTACATTTACAGGAAATATGGACAAAGTCATTTGGTGGCCAGGTCCTCAAACTACAGAATGTTCCTGGTGGTAAAACAGACAGAGAGGTACTAGTAAGGTCAGACAATACCTCAACAGTAAACCACTAGGGAGGGACAAGGTCCTTTGTGCTGTTGAACCTGTCAGAATGTCAAGAAATCCTTCTACCCCTTCAAACACAGATTCAGTCTCTGGTGGCAATCCATCTGAAGAGAACCCTCAACACTTTAGTGGATTGTCTAAGCAGAGTAAAGGTTCAGCAAACAGAGTGGTGTCTGAATCAGGAAGTGTTTCATCAGCTTGCTTATGCTTTTCCTCCCCTCAGAATTCTGCCACAAGTTATCCGCAAATAGCACAGAAAGAGGCTCATATCATCCTTATAGCTCCATTCTGGCCCAAGAGAGTATGGTTCGCGAGGTTAAGAAGAATGGTGAAGAAATGTCCTTTCCAGCTTCCAGATCTTCCGAACCTTATTTATCAGGGCGACATTCTACATCCGAATCCTTCAAGACATCAACTGACGGCGTGGATGTTGAAAGGTGTATCTTAAACAGTAAGGGCTGTTCGGCCAGATTGATTGAAACTCTACTAGACAGCAGAAAGTTAACCACTATAAGGTTCTACGGAAAGGTATGGAAACGTTAACTTCACAATAAGAAGAAAAACAAGTTGAAGAAAAGAAAGATAGCTACAGTTCTCGAGTTCCTGCAGGAAGGATTCCAGAAAGGGCTAGCAGTAAGTACTCTAAAGACTCAGACTTCCATCCTCTCAGTGTTTCTTGAACAGAAACTAAGACAGAATGAACTTTTCAATCATTTTTCAATCAAGTCAGTTAGTCGACAGAGGCCAGCTCCTTTTAGGGGGTTTTCTACATGGGACTTATCAATTGTTTTAAAAGGACTTATAGAGCCTCCTTTTGAGCCATTGGATGAGGTCCCAGAAAAGTGTCTGTCTCTTGAGTTTTGTTTTCTGATGACCATTACTTCTGCAAGAAGAGTCAGTGAACTGCAGGCCCTATCGTCAAAGGAGCCTTATTGTTCGATACTCCCGGATGAAGTTATACTGAGACCTAATCCATTGTTTTTGCCAAAGATTGTGACTACAAGTAATAGGACACAGGATATAGTTCTCCCGACGCTACCAGTAGGAGCTGGCAAGGAAGAAGATCTCTCTCTCTATTAGATGTTAGAAGAGCTTTAATTATTTATTTGGAGAAATCCAGAGATTGGAGGCAGGCGGAACAACTCTTAATAACTTAATAAGGGTGTAGCAGCCTCCAAGTCCACTATAACTAAGTGGATAAAACAGACTTTTTATGGGGGTGTCTCCCCCAGAAGCGTCTGCCCATTCTACAAGAGCGATGTCAACATCTTGGGCAGAAAGGACTGGGGTATCTTTGGATGAGATATGTTAGGCAGCAATGTGGTCTTCGCCCCACACCTTCCTCAAACATTATAGACTTGATTTACTATCTTCAAAGCAGCAGGCCTTCGGTAGAAGGGTACTACTTGCAGCTTCCCATCCCTAAGGTATAATGACTTGTCTAATCCTCTCCGTGTGGTCAAGCTGAAGGGTGACTTGGAAAAACTACCGTTAGACTTACAGATTTTTCAGGAAGCCTTCAGCCTGACCTCTTATTACCCACCCAGAGTCCAGGGTTCTATTTAAATTTCTTTACAAAGACTGAATTGGAGAGGAAGGGGTGGGGCATTTAACCTCTGTTTATGTTTGTGTTTCTTCCTAGGGGGTGGAGCATAATATCTCTGCGTGGCCAAGCTGAAGGCTTCCTGAAAAATCTAAAATTACCAGTAAGTCTAACGGTGGTTTTTTTTTGCACCCAGATGTGCTTTAACATGCTATTTTGGCACATCAGTGTGAGAGAGTGACCATTGTGTAGGACGAAAGTTCCAAGCGGCAGGTGCGCGCTTACATGTACAATAAAGGTGGGTGCCAGGTCTGCGGTGACGCCGCTTCTTATCAATAGTAGCAGAAAGAACCGGCACTACAGTACTGGAGTGCAGGTTCTTTCTGCTACCATTGTGTAGGACGTAGATCCCCTAACAAGCCTAAAAGGAAAACATATATTTTAATCCTCCCAAACTTTTAGTAAGCATTTTTTTTAACACTAACTTTTCTCAAAGTGTTTAAACTTTTGTCTCCGCAATAAAGCAAGATCAAAGGATATCAATGCTGCTTCCTTAATCTAGCACTCTGTCTAAAGTTTAAATAGCCATCTAATCCCAGGCACTTAGATACAGAAGTATTATGTGATTTCAGTGTTTCTCCAAATTGGCTGACAGCACATGAAATCCATATCGGAGGCATCAGATAAGATGGGCTATGGATTTTCAGCTAACCCCAAACACTTCAATGAGATTTCTGTGAAAGAATGTTAATGATTTCTGCAAGAAGCTTCACCGGAGATCCAGAAAAATAATGGCAGCGTGTTGATGTTCTTGCTCCTGGACAAGCGACAAAACCATTATATAGAGGAAATGATAAATCAAATCTTTATCTGTATTTGCAAGCTGTCTAAGTCTAAACTGAAGCCCCAAACTATGTTCAGCAAAATTTTCATCTCTTACAATACACCTCTAAAAAGATAATAAAACCTAACGTTTTAAAGGTTCACAAAATCAATGATAATAACCTTTGCGGTCTCTTAGCGAAGTCTGTGAAAATATAGGAAAAGAGAGCAGCCGGCATTTTGGAAACTAGCAGCATCTGCAGTTCAGAGTGGAGAGAGCAAAGCAGATTAAGTTTTATTGATTTATTGGTGCAGTGTCACACAGACACAGGGCTGTCATCAGTGCAGTACAGACAGTAGTGCTGTATGGGGCCCAGTCATCTGGGGGGCCTGCCATCCGTATTCTCACCTGCTCCCATGCTTGAGAGGTGATCACTGTGCTGCCTCTCTTGAGTAGCTAGATTTCAATGAGAGGCAATGAAGGCTGCTACCTCCGAGCCTGTGACAAAAGGGGTCCTGGCACAAGCTTCCTCCTGCTCCTCTATGGTATGGATACAAGTCCTTGTTTGAGTCTCACCCACTTCTAGTGCTCCCTGCTCCAGCAAAACCCACAGTGAAGGCAGAATCCGCGGCATGCATAAAGGGCTTAGAGCAGGCTCAGCTGCCTGCCTGATCCATCTGCTTCCACCTCCCCTGGCCTTGCCTCACCAGCAAGCATACCCCAATCACTGCCCAAGTATGAGCATGCATATTCTAAGGCGCATATTCAGAATTGCCTTTTCGTAGGGACGCAGGGGTTAGGCTCTGAACGGCATAGTGAAATCTGAATGGAAAGCAATCCAATTATTGAATTAGAAAGGTGAGTTTATGGGCTATCTGAGGGCTTTAACACAGCGGGGCATTCCAAAAATATGTTCTGGTCAATACCCTAGGGGCATCCTGATTTGGGATACCTCGCTGTGTGAAACCCTGCCAGTCATGGATAAACATACCTCGCCAGCATTTCAGTGGCACAGGCACATCTCTGCTCCAATCATCTTTTTTGGCTGTGCATATTAATATGCGGCAAAAGATGTTAAATGTGAGCTCAGCCAGCCAGCTCAGCGTGTCCATGCAAAAACCTAGAAAGATGTGAGAGATGCGAATGCTGGCTGGGCATGCACCATGGGTTTGCCGGCAAGGTAAGAATATCATGCGACTGGCAGGGTTTCACACAGGACACATAGTATCTTATAAAAGCTAGGCCCAGTTCCACTGCAACAAATCCTCCCTCATTAAAGTGGACCAAAATCCAGGATTTTGACTATCCTGGGTTTTGAGCCTTTCCCCGATCGGGGGTGCCCCGCTGTGTGAAACCCCCCAGATCACCAATGCCAACTTACCTCTTCCTGGTCCTACGGCGCATGCGATTTCCAGGCCGATCAGCGTGGGTTTTGGTCCACTTTAAACCCCCCCAGTAAACATTTGTGCAGAAATTAAAAACATGGTCATCCTGATTCTCCCCAATCCACTGCAGCAGAAACCTTGGCCCCATTGTGTGTGACTTAGGAGTCAAGTTCCCCGCACTGTGGATGCGGGAGTGAAGTAAAGATACAATGACCCTCTTTTGTCAAGTAATATGGATCAAAATGGCAAACAGGTAAATATTTTTTATTTTCAATCCCAAATTGGGCTTAGCTGGGAGAGGGGCTGCTCTGAGAATAGACCTAAATTGAACTTCAAGTCTATTTAACCCTTTCGCTGCCAGCCTACCTGGAGTTTTTGTAACCCTTTGTTGCCAGACTATTTTGCACTATTATGCACTCCCCATGTTCAAAGGGATTTCCAGGGATTTCCCAGGAAAATTATATATTGTTTTTTCAGCAGAGTCTGGGCTTTAACATGAAATGTCTTGTTTGTCATTTTTTAGGTGTATTCTCAATATTTCTGGGTGAAATATGTGCAGAAAAATAAAAAAAAAACAATTTGTAGTGTTTTTTGTAATAAAAATGTTTGTCAATAAAATCTTATTGTGTGTGAAATCCCAATTTCTCCCGGTTACAGCGATACCACATATGTATAGGTAGACACCCTTCCTGCCCAGGAGACTCCCCCAAACTGAGACAGAGCTTTAGGGGATTTTCAGATAAAATACAACTATGCTATGCAATATGCGCACCTTGCAGTTTTTCCAGAAAAACAACCCTTTACATTTGAAATACCCCAACAAACTATATATTCTCTGGAAGTACACACCTCAAGCTTTCTAGGTGTACCAGGCTTGTTGATGTGGCTATAGTTTTCTGGAAGTAATCCCTCGATGTATTCTTTGGTTGCAAAGAGTTTCCCTAAAAAAGCAGAATCAAAGCCACATTTTCCTAAAAAAAACTATATACAAACAAGAAAAAACAAGTTTAATCTGAAAAAGCAACATCCCCCGAACAGAACGATACCCAACATGCATTGCTACTGTCAAGGGAAGAGTTGCCAAACACCCCAAAGTAAAGCATGTGCGTAACGGTAATTTTCCTTGAAAATTTCAGCTCTGCAGACAAAGTGCGCACCTTGCGATTTTTCAACCAAAACAACCCTTTACTTTTGAAATATCCCCCATAAACCATATATTCTCTGAAAGTACACATGTTAAGCTTTCTAAGAATACCCAGCTTGTTGTAGTGGGCTCATCTTTCTGGAATTAATCCCTCAAAGAATTCTTTGTTGCGCAGGGTTTCCCTAAAAAATGTATTAAAAAGCTGAATAAAAAACACCTTTTCCTAAAATATAAATATGCAAACCAGAAAAAACAAGCTAAGTCTGAAAGCGTAAGGTCCCCCAAACAGAACAACACCCAACATGCATAGCTACTTTTAACCCTTTTAATTGCCAGCCTACTTGAGATTTTGTTACCCTCTGTTGACAGGTCATTTTTCCCCATTTTGCGCCATGTTTTGCGCCATTTTTGCTGGAATTTTCAGGAAAATTATATTTTTTTTTTGCAGCAGAGTTTAGGCTTTAACATGAAATGTCTTGTTTGTAAATTTTATTTCGTTTTTTACAATATTATTAAGTAAAAAAAATAAATAAATAAAAACATTTTTACAAAATGTACTCCTTTATTTTAAATAAAAAATGTATTTTAATTAGGAAAACCATAGTGAAAGCCCCATTTCTACCGATTAGAACGGTACCACATTTTTATCGGTAGCCCCCGTTCCTGCCCAGGAGACCCCCCTAACTGAAACAAGTACTTTATAACATTTACAAATAAAATACAACTACCATCCACACTACAAAGGGTTAAATCGAGAAAAAATGACCCCCATTTTTGGGGGGGCTTAAAAACCCTTAAAAATCCCCCAAAAAATTTACATGGGGTCCCCCTTACCCAAAGTAACCAGCCCGGGACCAGCTATGCAGGGCTTGTAGAAACAGGGCGCAGGGGCCAGCATTTGTGGCCCCTGGCCCTGCAGGCTACAAGCCCGCATAGCCCATGGGCCTGGGCTCTTCTGCCCCCCCAAGGGCTTTGGGGAGGCAGGTAATGGGGGTGCCGGGGGTTAATGGCAAGTCACCCGCTAGTCCCAGCCTTGTGAACTGGTATAGGGGTTATGGACCCCTTACCAGTTCACAAGGGGTTAAATGAAAAAAAAAACACAGACACACACACAAAGAGAAAAAAATATTTTATTCATTTTTTTTTTAATACTTAACCTCCCATGCATCCTGGAGCACTGTGTCCCTCAGCAATCACTGGCTTCTGCTCACCTGCTGGAAGCCTTTTATAGCTGCTGGATGACAGAACATAGAGGGTTAATTAAAAAAAAATGACATAAAGTCCCCCCTCCCAGGGGGGGGGGGGACCCCGCATAGCCCATGGGCCCGGGCTCTTCGGTCCCCCCCCTGGGCTATGGGGAGGCAGGTAATTGGGGGTGCTGGGGGTTAATGGCAAGTCACACGCTAGTCGCAGATGACTTGCCATCCCCCCAGCCTTGTGAACTGGTATAGGGGTACATGGACCCCTTACCAGTTCACAAGGGGTTAAAAGTAAAAAATAAGACACTGACACTGATCTTTATTTTTATTTTTTTTTACTGTACTCCCCTCCGATCCTGGCTCCCTCGTCGCTGTCCCGTGGCACTGTCACTGACAGATGCCGGTGGTGATCGGCGCAAGGGGGTGAGAGGTGAGGAGGCTCCGATCGGGTATAGGAGGGGGTATAGGAGGAGCGGGATGACGTCATCCCGCTCCTCCCACAATGGATGGGGCTAGGTGAGGACCCGGAAAAGGGTCCTCACCTGAAGCCTGCACCCCCCCCCCCCCCCCCCGGTGAAGAGAAGACGCTGCAGACGGATCGGGTGAGGAGGTGAGTTTAAGACATTGTTTCGGGACATTGTTTTACAGTTCCTAACTCTACCAAAAGCATGGTCATGTCCTCGAGAAGATCAAAAGCCCAACTAACTAAACCCACATCCACCCGCAACTGGGCATGTCCCCCACCATAGAAAACCTCCCACCCTAGACACATCAAGTCAATGAAACAATCTATGCAATACATGATGAGCATTCAGACTTGTTACCAATGATCTCGGCACAGCCGGCCTTTAGGTGTGCAAACTCGATTTAGACATCCCTTTGGAGTTGAAGCTCTCAGGTGGCTCAGTAGGTCTCTTTTGTTCATGTTCCCACTATTTCTTTTCTTTTGCACATGGTGTGGTAGTATGAAAAACACAATCCCACATTTGTGTTTTGATTAAAAGCAGTGGGTAGTATTATTTGAAAAATGATCCATTAATGTGAAAATGGTGTTGCTATTCCCACTGTGGTCACTATATGGGAGTACAGTATAAGATCACAAAAAGAAAAGAAACTTTTATTCAGACTATTACAATCTAGGTATAGGATTACCCTTTAGTGTGAGTCAGGTGACATAAATACATTTGGGGAACAACAGGAAACTACTGGGATTGGTTAGGAGGTTTTGGAGGAAAAACTACAAGCAACATTCTGTAGAGCAGAGGTAATATAAGGTGAAGCCAGGGGGATAGACAGATAGATCATCCATAACCATTCTGAAGGGAAGACTGGAGGAGCCTCCCCATGTAATAGGGCTGGTGGGGCTACTACAGAGACAAGGCCCAGGTGCAGTTGGAAGTGAGGAGTATGTGGCTGTATTAAAGCAGTTGCTGAGAGATTGAGAAGACTTAATTGAGTCCATGCAGAGAGAAGAGAACCCTGGCGGGAGAGAGAAAACCCAGGGGTCCTGGCCTGGAGGCACACCTTAGGGATAGAGAGGATCCAAAGGGACCGACAGGCCGTGATGGAGGAGCTGCTGTGCCTGAGACTCTGGTAGCGTGTGGTTGCACCTTACCGGAGTAAGGGAGAAGCCCTTCAGTTGGGGGATGGTAGGGCCCATACACCTGATGAGAAACGCCCCCTTGTTTTACTTGCTGCTAGTCCGACGGCTCCTCTGCTGGTGTTGGGCCAATCTGGGATACCTCGTCACTGCAAGGGGGTGCTGAGCTCAAAGGGGGTGGTGGCCGTCTGAATGCCCCTCTGGAAAAAGGCCTACAGTTAATTGGAAAATACCTTCCTGCCTAGCCCCTATGCTGAAACATCCTGAGAAGCAGTACCTGTCTGATGGACACAAGCCTATTTAACCCCTTGCTGAAACATTCTGATAGGCTACCCGTGTCCTCTTGTCTGAAGGACACAAGACTACTTAACCCTTACTTTGAAACATCCTTATAAAGCAATTGTGCCTGTGTTGGTTTTGTACAAAGCCATGCAAGTTTATTTGGCCTGTGAACTGTGTATTTGACCGTACCATGGATTAAAGTATTAAACCATTTTCTTCATGACCCTGCAACAAAAAAACAAGCTGATGCTTTCACTTATCCTGCTTGGTGTTGAGTTTCTGTTGTGATACCATTTTGTCAGCTCCCCATGCTGCGGTCCTATTAAACCTTACCCTCGGCTACCATACCTGTGTGCTATGATAAGTTGACACCATCACATACTTGAGATTTTTCATATTCCCTCTAATGAATTATTTTTAACTTTTCTCTATCTTTTCTGCCTTCTCCACATTCCTTCTTTGTAAGTCGTTTCTACTTTTTTTCTTTCTCTCTTTTTCACAATCCTGCATCCCTCTCTCTCTCTTTGTTTTTTACAATCCCGTCTTCTCTCTTCCATAATCCCTCTTTTCTGCTCTTTGTCTTTTTTACCCTGTTCTCTTTTCTTCACATTCCTGAGTCTATCTTTCTCTCTCTTCTGCTTTTCATTCTTGTTTTCCTCTTTTTCACATTCTTTCATTCTCTCTTACACATTCCCGCCACCCTACTTTGCCTTCTATTTTTTTCATTTCCTCCTGTGCTCTCCTCTCTATCCTTTAATAATAATATTATTATATTATTATTATTTGTAACTAGATGTTACAAAGTTAAAACCAAATATGATAACAAGAGACAATAAGAAGGAAAGCCCTGCCCTTGCAATCTTATAATCTAAAGGATCGGTGGTGGAGACCAAAAGGGGCGGCATCACAAGTGGTAGAGCTTGTGCCCAGTGTGTGTGTTGTGTGTGGGTGGCATGTGCCCAGGTATTGCTTAAGCAAGGTTATATGCTTGTCTGAAGAGGTCAGTTTTCAGGGCACTTTTAACTGCCAGCCTACCTGGAGATTTTGTCACGCTTTGTTGCCAGACCATTTTGCACCATGTTGCGCTCCACATGTTAAACACATTAAAAATCTCCCCAGAAAATGGCGTAAGGTCCCCCTAACCGTCCCCCTAACCAGCATATTCAGCCCGGGACCAGCTGTGGGGGCTTGGAGAACAGGGTGCAGGGGCCAGCCCTGCAAGCTACAAGCCAGCATAGACTATGGCCACTGTCTTTTCTGCCCCCCCTGGGCAGGCAGGTAATGGGGGGCTCAGGTTAAATGGCAAGTCACCACCTATCCGTAGGTGGCTTGCCAGCCCCTGAACCTTGTGAACTGGTATAGGGGTCTCATGGACCCCTTACCAGTTCACAAAGGGTTAACAGTAAAAAAAAAAACACACAGACACAGTAAAAATGACTCACCTCCGATTGTCAGCTCCTGTTTCCCTCGCCTATCCGATAACAGATGCTGGTGATCTGCGGCCAGAGGAGGGGGTGAGACAGATCAGAGGTTCTGCTGCCCCTTGCTCCTCAGCCCACCAGTCGCCGGGCATCTGACAGCTGAGCCACCCAGAGCTGGGGTGACGTCTGCCGGATGATGTCATCCGTCCCGCCCCCAAAGGGTCGTCATCAAGCTAGTCGTCAAGATGGTGGTGCTCAACAGGAATAGAGGGGGAGCTATCGCAGCCACAGGTGAGTAAATTAAATTTTATTTTTATTTTATTTTTTTAACAGGAGATCCTGTGGGCTGCCGAAGAGGGGTGGAACCTATTCCGGGCACTCCCGTGCAGCCGGAGGAGCCCGGGCGGGGGATCGAAGACCCCCAGGGTGAAGAGGAGACCCGGCCGGATCAAACAAGGGGTCAGGTGAGTGGCTTTTTTTTTTACTTTGGCCACTAGCGGGGGGGAAGTCAGGCATGTAGAATTTACATGCCTGGCGTTTAACGGTTAGGGAGGCAGCCACGTAAATTTTATGTCGCTGGCAATAGAAGGGTTAAAGGCTTGGAGAGTTTGACAGTGACGACATATTGAGCTTGGGAGTGCATTGCAGAAAAGTGGAGTGGCGGTTGCATCTGGCTTGGTTACGCTGAATTAGAGAAGAGCTCTAGGGAGGGGCCTGGTGCGAGAGTGTTTTGTAGGTTATTTAGATCTATGGAGGGGCCTAGTTGGAGAGAGCTTTGTAGGTTAGTTTGATCTAGGGAGGGGCCTAGTTGGAGAGTGTTTTGTAGGTTAGTTAGATCTAGGGAGGGGGCTGGATGGAGAGTGTTTTGTCGGTTAGTTAGATTTGGGAGGGCCTGGTTGGCGGTGTTTTGTAGGTTAGTGTTAGAAGTTTGAATTAAACTCTCAGTGAGACAGGTAACCAGTGAAGGAATTGACAGAGAGGGGCAGTGCTGGAGAAGTGAGAGGAGAGGTGGATGAGGCGAGCAGCAGAGTTCAGAATAGATTGGAGAGGTTCTTTCTCTCCATTCTACATTAATTTGTTAATTTCTCTTTTCATTGTTCCAAACATCTTTTTCACATTTCCCCCATCTCTCTCTCACGCCATTTATCTTATCAATAGGTTATGCATCTCAAATTTCTGTACAGTATGACATGAAATCTAAGGCCGGTCATCGATCACAGAATGCATTCCTTAAAATTGGAATTGCAAATCTATAATTTGCCTTGGATACGTAATCTCATTGTCAGTACATTGCTGTGTTATTTTTAGGAGGACCACAAGCCTGTGGCATTGCTGCTGTCTCTATCTTGCACTTGCTCCGACATATGCACAGAGCCAGGATGCCACTGTGGAGCATGGACTATGGAGTATGGGCTGTGAGATAAGGGACCAAGGGGAGTTTATGGCGAACCAGGGGGTTTAACAGAGTGGGGCAAGGCAAATGGGAGGATTTTATGTTTTTAAAGTACATCTATTCTGAACACTTGTAGAACCCCATTGCTGCCAGGCGCCAGCGGTCACATGGGCCGAATGAATGAAGCGGGGAGGGCTGTGTTTTATTTTCTTGCTTTATGGAATTTTCCATGATTTCACTTATATGTATACTGAATAGGGATGCCCATAGGTGGGGAATGCAGTGATCCCAAGGGCTGCTGTAGGAATTTGGTTATGGGACTATTTTAAATATAGATATAAAGCTGTTTTTTAAATCTTCTGGAAGCAACAGTGTTGTGATATCAACCAACTGCACAAAAGACAGCAACACCCACCATTTGTAGAAAAAATTTGATATTATGGAAGCTCGGGATCCCAGCATGCAGCCCAATTATCTTCTTTTGTATAAACCTCCCAGTAGCTGTAAAAAGATGTTCCCAGCTTGGGATTCCCTTTTATTACTTCTCATTAACATGGCAACATTTGTGTCAAAAGCAGAAATGAGAAGGAGATCATATATATTTGCTTACAGCAGATGATCTCTTGTAGACAAGACGCGTTTGCTGTAGCCAGCCAGTAATAACGCCGGCTCCATTAGCATATTCTGACACACTGACTGCACAACGCCGGATAATCCCCCTCAGCTCATTACCGGCTTACAGAAAATCCACCACTTTCCCTTCCAGATATTTGGGCTTTATATTAAAATTAACAACTTTTACAACATCAGCATTAGATTTTCACTTTACTCTGCATCCGCTAAGCTGTGGCAGGCTTGTATGCAGTGTAAACTACATTGTGAACACAATGCATTACAGAAACATTCTATTTTCTTTAACTTTTTTTAGTTTTTACTACTGATAAAGTATATAAGAATGAGGTTAAACCAGTTGTCTCTTCCAATCAGATAATTTGCAAGCCAGAGTCAGAAAGTCTCCGATCTGTTCACTAGACACACCACTTTGGTGTACATTGTTGCTAGGGAAAACTGATTTTTGTATGAAAGTTGCAAACAAATACAGATAATCTCAGTACTTTGATGAGATCATTTTATAAATGCCGTTCCAAAGTAGTATTACCCTTTAAGAACGTGTTACGTTTTCAAGCACATTCTAAGGCTAAGTGGAGATCTCAGGCCATCTTGATTGCAGTTTGATCATAAAAGACCAGTGCTGAAGGGGAAACAATTTTTACAGAAGTAATAAATCTTGCAATACATGGTGAGCATTTGAAGGCCGTTTATAATCAGGGGTGTACTGGGCCAACAAATATTTTAGTGGCCTGACCAGCCAAGCCCCTCCCCAATGTACTGTTAGGACTGGTATAGACTGGGTCTTAAACCGGCGATCTGCCAGCCTTTATTGCTCCAAGTCTCCTGCTCTGGCCATTGTGCTGTCTGCTGTGGTGTGGTTGCTGTGTGTCTGCTGGAATGATATGATTCTTTCCTGGGTTCTAGAGCCGCATGGTTTAACCTCAGCTGGCATTAATCATGCTGTTGAGGTTCTCATAAATGCATGTGCCTAGCCCTGCCCCTGTTGTTGGATCATTGCATTATCTCTTCATAGCCTAGCCATGCTCTCCAACCTCCCTGCATACCTTTGTGTCCTTGTGGGCCTTCGGGCCTTCCTTAGTTTATGTCTGGTCTGTGCTGGGGCTTACAGCCCTTCATTGTTTGTGTCTCCATCTGTGCTGGGGCTTGCTGCCCTTCATACTTTTTGTCTTTGCTGTCTGTGCTGGGTCTTGTGGCTCACCACAGTTTTGCCCTTGTCTGTATTGGGTCCTACGGCCCTTCCAGTGTCTAGCCGTGTGTCTTGGGCTTACGGTCCTTTGTTGTAGGTTAGCCTGCACTGGGGCCCAGCTCTGTCATAGCCTGCACTGGGACCCAGCTTTTTCACAGCTGGCACTTGGGCCAAGCTCTGTCATAGACTGCACTGGGGCCCAGCTCCTCCAAAGCCTGCACTGGGGCACAGCTTTGCCACAGCCTGCACTGGGGCCTAGATCATTTTGTTTGTGTCTTGTGTACAACTGCCCTGTGTTTCCCCTTCCCAAGTCTGCGACCACCAAGGGACAACCCGGGGCCTGTGCATCCTCACTTTTAGAGGCCCTGCTGAAGAACTGGGTGGATTATGGGCTCTCCTCCTTTGTGGCACAGGCAGGTTGTCTGTCCTATGTCCTTCAGTTTCCAGTCCCTTCCTAGCTTCCTTCGTCTCCAGACAGTGTCCCCTGATTATGGCTTCCACGGAGAAATTAACAGCCTGGCTGAGAGCTGCCTCCCTGTCCTGGGTTCTGATTCCTAAACCAGGAACTTCCCAACAGACCATGAATGCCCAGCAATGTTGTTCGCCTGGGCATGACATGTACTTCCTAGAGATCAAGAAGTTTGTTAAGGCTATAGCATTGCAGGGACTAATCGTGGGCAGGGCTGGATATGGTCACTCTTAAAGCGATTGTACTGAAGCTAAGTATAAAGACACTGTGGCAGGGGTAGGGTTGGCTGCACAAAGCTACTATGCTAGGGACAAATCATTGCAGGAGCAGAACATAGGCTTGAGTGTGTACAAGGGAAGTGTTAGGGGGAACCAAGAGTGGAGGGGGAGCAGGAATTTAATTCTAGCACATATCTTGCATGGGGTAGACAGTCAGCCTGAAAGCCACTGTAAAAGACTCCAGCATCAGTGGATTATCTGCCCCCCAGAGCATCTGAAATTGAAATGTCATGCTGCATGAAACCCCCGAGGTTGCCCTTTTCACCATTACTAAGTCTCTACCTCTGCCAGCAGCCACATCCATGGTTTCCCATTCGGATGGACTGGGGGCAGACAGTGGGCTGGGTCACGTCAGCCGGCATTCTTGAGATCAGCCAATTTCTAAAATGCCTGGTGGGTGTGGCCTCAGCGGTGGAAAAAAACAGTTTTTTGTTATAACCTGTCTATTGTTGACCCGGACGTATTGTCTAAGGTACTCGGGCAGTGAGGGCTGGTGAGGGGCGCGGGTGGGAAATATTGTGTTTTGTGCCACTTTAAAGAAGTGCGTCCTATGTCTGACCCTGACTGTGGCTACATGGATTACAGGGCTGCATCTACTCACCAAATAAATATTAAGAGTTGGACGACGAGAAATATAAAGTGGAGGGTGTGAAATATCCTCTTTTTTTACTCAGGACTTACAGGAAGCATGTACTTGCACAGTCTTACTTCCACCAGATATTGTTTTAAAAATTCAGTACCGATTCATTAGAGTAATTAATATTGGCTGAGAATTAATGGAATAAGACAGGACTTGTGGCCAAAGTATACAGAATTCCTTGCCAGTAATGTAGAATAGAAAGTGTCATTTAGAAATTAATACCTGTAATTTAATAAGCTGCTGACTCAGGCCGGTACCATTCACACCGTCAATTAGTGTGTAAGCAAGGTAATTATAAAGCAATACAGCTTATTCAGACAGCCAGGGACAGAGAAAACCGTGTTATTACCTTGTCATTTTTTCTAGACTTATGATTTCCAGGAGAGGCCGTGCTGGCCTAATAAAAGAACAGTCAGTGCAGAACAGTGGATGAACATACACCTACATTGAGGGACATTCAGAGAATTCTTTAGGGTCATAAACTCATATAAATGAAGGGATATGTTTGCAATGGGGAAAGGATGGACTTGGGTAGATGGTGGACTGCAGAGTGATTCTATAGAACCCTTCTATTGTGTAGCAGGCAAAATCCAGAGGTAGGCCCTTGTTTAAACAGTGATAGAGGGGGTACTTAAGCCTTGCAGGCGACAGGTTCTGTGGCTGCTGTGATTGGGCGATGAGACTACCACTAATCAAGACAGCAGGACAGTAGCCCCTGGGGAATTATCCAGTGGCCAAATCCAGACCTGAGTACTTGCCCTGGGTCTGGGCAGTGCTCGATGCTAGCTCTGAACACCACTCCCACCTGGCTATCAGTAGCACAGGAATAATACCTGATGTGTTGAGCTGCAACAATGGGCCATGTTTATGGCTTGTGAATGTTTGCAGTTGCTTTATACCCCCCCAAGCAGATCCCTACAGCCCCAAAAAAAGATCTAAGATCATTAAAGAGGGTAAAGAGTTAAATTGCAGAATTTGTTAGGCAAGAAGTGTGCTGACTTACCTGGTTCTACAGCACCAGACCCAACACCGGTTCGTCTACCTCAGGTTGATCCGGAGGATTCCCCAGCGTATGCGTGGCTTACGGTTTCTCTCTGCTGCCGGACAACTCCTCCCCCTCCGACCAGCCAGAAATTGATCCTAAACCCCTAAATTGGTCATCCACGACATAGGAGCTAGAATCCTTTGAGGAATCCTTGTGAATATGCCTATGCTTGGCTGTAGCCTTCGTGCCTGGGTGGGCTGACTCAGGATCAGAACTGCTGATGAAGGCCACTGACCATGCTCTCCCACTGAGCCACCCTGTCCTCCACTTCTGAAGGAAGAACCCCATTCGTGGGGAGACCCTGGGACACAAATGGACCTGGGAGCCCCCCCCCCCCGCGGGGGTAATCCGCTCTGACGAGTCCGAGCCTGAAGACCCAGGGGAAACTGGACAATACAACTTAGGCTTGGAATCTGCCAGCTGTGTAAGGCGGCGTAGGGCACCCAGCGCACAGGGGTCCCTCATCTGAGGTCAGGTGCACTTCACACGGGGCACACGGCACCATTCTCCGTTAAAATACGAAACCTCTGTACCTTTCATTGTAAAATGGCTGCTTTAAATGCTAAGCAATACAGCTGGAGCGCTGGTCCCCACACTCTCCTACCTGTCAACTTCTAGTCAGACCGGCCTGCACTACCGGAAAAGCAATCTCCCTGCAGCTGAGATCAACCCACCGGCCAAGGATGCAGCAGCTTCCGGACCCCTACCCTCAACAAGAACAGATTCCTAAATGAATCAGTACAAGTCAGGCTTTGCCCCAGAGGGAGCCTCACCTGACCGGGAAAACCCGTGGGGTGGCAGCCGCTTTGGATCCGATACTCAGCCCAGGAGAACAGGAAGATCAGGTACCCTGCTGCAGCGGGGTCCCCATCCTCTGGCTCAGACCCAGTCGGACGAGCCCTGGCGAGCTTACCTGGACCCGTGCACGCGTCCCTCACTCTGCACGATCCCACGCTATCAGCTTAGGAACTGACTTCAGGCATCTAACAGGGGTCCCCAGGAACACTGCAACTGGTAAGGGGTTGGGAGACAGATAAAGTCGAAGCCCCCACTCCTAGTCAGCACTGTAACAAAAAAATAAAAATTCAGACATCTTCACAGTCCCTTGTGACTGTAAGAAAAGAACTGAGGGTATCCAGCACAGCCTGCCCTGTATAGGCCAGGAGGAGCTAGTTCTTTTCTATCCTGCAGTTTTGCCTATGGCTGAGATTAACTCATTACTACTAGTGGTGTCCCGGAACGGAAGAGATGAGAAATAAAAATCTATAGCACACCCCCCCCCTCCAGGTCACCTGGCATGGTAGTGATGCTGGGTAGGCAGTGGGGGGGGGAGGTGATTAGGACCATGATTGTGCAGCAGTGCAGACTTGGCCGTGGGTCTTTTTGTTTTCTTGTATGCTTGCTGTTTAGTTTACTGGGTAAGGGCAAGGGCCCAGTTTTGCAACCTTGGTGGTGGCCCCTTATTTACACATGCATGGGGGCCTTCATTATGGAGCAAGGATGAGGAGCTGACCATCTGAATAGCTACTTTTGTTCAGTATTTTCAGATAGTAGCAGGCATGGTCATAGCACAGCATTCAGCTGGGAGGGCATAGCTCCGGAGTTTCTGGAGGCTGATGTCTTAGCCGAGCTGGCACATCTATAGGTAAGTAAGGCGATGGAATCCACCCCAGAGTTCTAAAAGAACTTAGATTTGTGACTGCAGCCCCTCTGACTGATTTACTTAACCATTCCCTTTCAACTGGTGAGGTTCCAGATGATTGGAGAATGGCCAATGTGTACCAATCCATAAGAAGTAGAGAAGAAGCAAAAAAAAACAGATAATTTCCCATCTAAAAATTAATGACCTGTTGGACCAGAAACAGCACGGCTTTACTGAGGGCCGATCATGTCAGACCAATCTTATTGATTTCTTTGACAATGTCACTAAAGTGTTAGATGAAGGTGGTGCTGTGGATAT
Organism: Gastrophryne carolinensis; assembly: GCA_027917425.1. NCBI lineage: Eukaryota > Metazoa > Chordata > Amphibia > Anura > Microhylidae > Gastrophryne > Gastrophryne carolinensis. The sequence continues at coordinate 410,019,462 of CM051237.1, read as the reverse complement.
CGCCTATCTGGATTTTAGCAAAGCCTTTTGTGGCCCAGGTAAAAACTGGGTTTACCTAATCTCTCATTGAAAACCCTGTGTAAAAGAGCCTAGCTGCATAATACATAACAGCAGTTACGGAGTTAACCACTAAAGGCTGCTGTGGGAAAGTGACATCTTCAACAGAGGTTATATAAGAGCTGACACATTCTAGAAGGGTCAGTCTTATCAGTGTCTGAGAGCAGTTGTCACTTGTACTGAGTTGAGATAAGGTGGAGCACTGAGAGAGGGAGAGAGAGCCATGGAGTCGTAGTTTGCCGAGCAGTACAGAATGGAGCCTGCTAACTCCTTTGGAGAGAGGAGGGCTACAACTACATTAGAGAGAGCTACAGTGTGCTGAGCAAGACAGAGAGCTACCACAGAGAGACATCTGTGTGGGCCTAGGAGGAGCAGAGAGGAGTGCACTGAGGACCAACTATACAAGGTACCGAAGTAGCATAGTCCCAAACCCCTAGAGTGACCCCGGGAACCTGTGAGCCTGTTTGCTATTGTGCTGAAGTACTTTGCTTGAATTGCTGTTGCTAAAGTGGAAGTGTGGTTGCTTCAATAAAGTTAGGAAAGATATCTGCTGTGTGTGATGACTCCACCTGGCCATATCCCAATCATCCCTCAAGATTCCAAGAACTCGTGACAGCTCGCCCCGCATGCCAACCGGCCCTGGTGTGGCGTGTGGGTTACTCTTTGACACTGTACCACATAAAGAGCTCATAGATAAGTTATTGAAGGTAGGACTCAATCCCTGGATAGTTCAGTGGATTTCTAGTTGGCTGAAGGATCAGAGACGGGCTGACGGTATTAGAGAGTTGTTGTTAATGGCGTGCAATCTGAACAAAGGCGAGTTACAAGTGGTGTGCCACAAGGCTCTGTCCTGGGCCCCATTCTTTTTAATATATTTGTAAGTGACATAGGAGAAGGCTTGGTAGGAAAAGTTTGTCTGTTTGGTGATGATACAAAGGTTAGTAATAGGGTGGATATTCCTGGAGGTGTCTGCAACATGGAAAATGATTTAGCCTTACTGGATAGATGTGGAAACTAGAGTTTAATGTCTCTAAATGTAAAATCATGCACTTGGGTAGAAGGAATCCCTGCTCTGAGTACCGTATGAGCAGCACTGTGTTATCCAGGACCTCGGAGGAGAGAGATTTAGGGGTACTGCTAGCTTCAAGATGAGTGGACAGTGTAGCCAGGCAGTGGGAAAAGCAAGCAGGATGCTTGGCTGCATAGCTCGAGGCATCACCAGTAGGAAGAGGGAGGTTGTGATGCCGCTGTATGGAGCCCTGGTGAGGCCACAGCTAGAATACTGTGTGCAGTTCTGGAGACCTTACCTGCAAAAATACATTATTCAAATAGAACGGGTCCAAAGGCCGGGAACAAAAATGGCGGAAGGACTTAAACTTAAAACTTATCAAGAGAACTTAATTTGTACAGTCTGGAGGAAAGAAGGGAGAGGGGGGACATGATTGGAACCTTTAAATATGTGAAAGGATTGAATAAGGTTCAGGAGGGAAGTGTTTTTAAGAAGAAACTTAATGATAGAACAAGGAGGCACAACCTGAAGCTAGTCGGGGGGAAGATCAGGAGCAATGTTAGAAAATATTATTTTACAGAAAGAGTAGTAGATGCTTGGAACAAACTTCCAGCAGAGGTAGTTGAAAAATCAACAGTCACTGAATTTAAACATGCCTGGGATAAGCACACATCTATCCTAAGATAAAGAGTACATACAGTATACACATAAGGGCAGACTAGATGGACCGTATGGTCTCCTTCTGCCGTCAACCTTCTATGTTTCTATGAGCCCAGTTTCACACACATGATGGAGGCCCTGGTTCTGGTACAAGAATGGGGGGGGGGGGGGACGCAGTCCTACACACCTGATGGGGCCTCCATAATGAAACAAGGATGGGGGGGCCCCCATTTCTGCAAACCATATGCGGGTGATTTTTGTGGACCTTATGGAACCCCTGTCATGGAACAAGAATGGGGGCCCCATTTCCACACACATATGGGGGCCTGATTTCTGCACACCTTATAGGGCCCCTTAGTGGGACATGGATGGGGTCCCTGTAAAGGCACATATATGCACACATGAAGGGGCCCCCGTAGTAGCACATGGATGGGGGCCCATTTCCGCACACATGATGGGGCCCCTGTAATTTTTTTTTACTTTGTTTTGTAAATTTAAGATGAAAAAAATATTGTATTTGTGTAGGATCAAAACCAGAGGAGGGGGGCAGACATTGTGGCTGTACGGGGCCCCAAAATTGGCGGCCCTGGGTATACACATGTATTCTACATGTTCTACGTGTTGGGGCTTAGGTGGAGATCTGTGTGCACTCACCTTACTCACTTTTGAGGACGGGGCTGAGAATCTACAAGATGACATAGATGATTTCTCCTAAATCATAGCCTGATGCTTTTCATTGTTTTTTCTTCCCAACTCCCTCAGAGGCATGTTGTTGATGGAAAGTACAGGAAATAATACAATATCTCTCAGATTGCTACTGTTTGTAGTAATTGGTGGCAGTGTAAATTAATAACTTAGTAATACAGATCGAATGCTAGATTTCTTACTGCGCAAACCTTTAAAATTATGCGGGACCCCCGGAGAGGCACGGAGCCTCATATTGCAAAGTGTGTGTGTGTGTGTTTGCTCCAGACATACTTATTTGCCACAAGCTATAGTTACTTGATGACCAACTAACCTTAAAGCAAAAGTCCATTGTGTAGGTAACCCCCCCTTCACTGGCGTTTCAGGTCCTGGGTGCAACCATCTTGCAAAGACTGCATCCTTTGGCATCCCTTGGTTTATGTGTGCCCCTTAAAAGAGCAGTGGAAGCCAACCTCTGTGTGGCCGCCCCATCGCAGATAGCAGTAAGGATGCAGGGAAAAGTTTCGTCAAAATGTGGCCCTGGCCAAAATTAAAGTAGTGTGCTAAGGAAACCGCATACATCAGCTTGTTGGTATTTGGTTGCCACCAAGATAGTGAGGGCCTGGCCATCTGCTACAGATAGGTGCTTTCGGGTGGTGCAGATGGAACCATGTACCTCACTTGGTGGACATGCCCAAGAGTGCTACGTTTCTAGGTCTTTGGGCATTTGGGGACCCTCTTCTCCATACTGCAAAATCCTTGCACAACCCTGATGCATCAGAAATTAGATTCCCTCACTAATACGCAGCAACAGCTTGCAATGTTTGAAAAAAACATTCACCAATTATTATAGCCAGAGTTAATGGCTTCATGATTAATGAACTATCTGCAATCCTGCTGGATAAACATGCACGCTTCCTTAAAATCTGGGACTTGTGGGTCCGCTATGCCCATCCTAAGTTGTCAGTGATGAGTATAAATGAAGCATAACAAACCTCAGGAGTCGGGAGAAGGGCTCCCCTTAACTTAGTGCCCCTCTTCCCATCACCCCCTTACTCTATTCTGCACTTATCCTTTACTAATTCTCTATTTTTCTCTAGGTCCTTATCTTTATCTGACACGTACTGCCTCGTACTCATAGAAGGAGCACACAAGCTACAATGGTGGCCTCCCTGTAAGTAGGCAACAGATAGTCCCACGCCTTTTTCCACATGCATCTGGGCCAAATCTGATGGCCTGGAGGGACAGGACACTGAATATTTCAATCAAATACAATATTGCAGATGGGACACAGTATGCAAATATATGTTAAGTTTATTGGGTAGCAGTGGCATAACACCTTACTATGGGCTCCTCAGTTCTTTGTGTTTCCGCCCTGGGAAACAGTTGGACAGAGTGTGCCTGGATGCGTTAGACTTTGGGCAATTTTTTGTTTTAGTTTTTTGTTTTGTGGACTCCAGTGTACTGTAGTAGCCCGATGGCCTGGGACATTAGGCTCGATTCAGAGAGCCAAAAAAAGACAGTCGTTTTAGTGCCGATCTGTTTTTTTTTTTAATTTTCCCGCTCTCGTATGAGTATGCAAGCGATTCTATGCATGCATTGCTAACCTTCTGTAAAGTTTTCGTCCATTCGTATGCCAGAGTACGAGTACGAGGATGTCATTTTCCAGCGTGACTTTTCTGTTTCATTTTCTCATGTTACAACGTCGGCTTTAGTTTTTGCCCTTTTTCCATTGTCTCCTTCCACGAATCCTTTACGTTTCCTGATTCGGATTTCCTTATTCAATAAATACTTTTCTGGACGTAAATCCTTACGATCTTGCGCCTGCGCACTACAAACTTAACTCATTAAAGTGCTCGCCTACATATTTGCCACCCTCACTTCTACTACAATGTTTAGCTAAATCACTTAGCGCTATCCTCCATCTTCCCTTTTGAACCCTTAAAGCTCACCCCAACCACTTAGCACTATCCTCCATCTTCCCTTTTGGACCCTTAAAGCTCACCCCAACCACTTAGTGCTATCCTCCATCTTCCCTTTTGGACCCTTAAAGCTCACCCCAACCACTTAACACTATCCTCCATCTTCCCTTTTGGACCCTTAAAGCTCACCCCAACCACTTAGCACTATCCTCCATTTTCCCTTTTGGACCCACTTCGCGGTTAGGTTCTTCTTCCATTTTAGGTCCCTAAAACTTACCCAAACCACTTCGCGGTTAGGTTCTTCTTCCATTTTAGGCCCCTACAACTTACTGCATATCGGCCACCAACTCAAGGACCCTTCGATTCATTGCTTCCACTCTTGCACGTGTGGTCCCTGTATAAAATGTGAAAAAATACATTAGTTTGAGACAAATATATGTTGCTCACCTGTGGATGGAATGTTTGTTATTTGTCAAATGAAATCATGATGACATATGTCAGTCTGAATCTAAGGAAGAGGGCAGAGGTCATTCTACTAAGTAATTAATCTAAGGAAGTGGGCAGAGGTCATTCTGCTAATGCCATTTTCTATGGCTTGAGGTATCTGGGTGATCATGTCAATTATCACATACTGCAAAGAATGACATTACAACTTACTTGGTTGGTGGCTGACGGATGCCTCGTTGGGAACAACCCTACATCCTGGGCCCTGCCACTGTTGTGAAGTAGAGCCTGTTGAGACATGGCAAATAGGGTCACTTATAATGTCTTAGTCAACAGTAATTAAATGTAAATTTCAATGTGTGTGTCACACCACTCACCTTCTCCCTGTGCCTCCTGGGCGAGATCTGCTGCATCCTCCACATCTTCACCCGCTCCAGAAGCATCTAGAAAAACAGATTAAGGGACTTAGCTTTGTAGTAAATAGCATGTATATGTGTGTGCGGTTACATGAAGAGTCACATACCAGAGGCTCCCGCCTGCGTCGCTGGGTACGACTCCCTGCCCACGCCGTGCCGCCCCTCCTCTGTGGAAAGGTCCAGGGGCTGGTCGGAGGACCCAACAGAGGAGGGGTAGGACTGTCGCCCTGGAGATCCACCACCTTCACTTCCAGCTGCAGATTCATGCAGCACTGGTCGGCCTGTGCGCCTCTGGGTGCAGCGGATTCGGTAATCCGTTTCCAACACTAGAAAAGAAAAGCAATTTGAACTAAATGCCTACCTTCTGCATGAGTTACATCTGGCATGCAATCGCTATGTACTTACTATGGAAATGGTGTCCGAAAAACCGCCGCACCCGGGGCATGTGCAGCCGTTTTAGGTCCGACCAATGCTGCATGATCTGAGTGTGGGTGAAGGTGGTGTCTGTTTGATGGTGTATTCTGGAAACTATCTCCAGGGCGACGGTGCGCTTCTCAAAAGAGTTGGGCAGGTAGTCGTACCTGCGCTCCAGCATGGTCTACAAAACACAAAATAAACATAGGATTTAGTTCAAACTGCATACAAATATCTGTCAACAACTGATCATTTGACTAAATGACATTAACAGACACATTTCTAGCCCAATCCGATCCTTGTAGCTGGCCTTAGTGTTGGTTGGCACGTGTGGGCCCTCACGTCGGTTTTGCACAGAGTTTTAGACACTTTGTAAACAAACCGTTTCTGCCGGCGCATCCTTAAGGGCTAGGCATGCATTTAGATGGTAAATCAAATTCCTTAAATGACACAAGCATGATGATCTCTTCTTGTTGGCGGGTGAAGATTGTGGGAGCCATCTTGCCTCTTGTCTGCAGTAGATAAGTAATGCCCCTGCGGTTTCCGGGTTCCGCACGTCCGTACGCACACGTACGTGTAAGCGTCAGACCCCGCCAATCTTATTTAAAGGGTCCTGGACACACAGCTCATTCTCTTACAGAGTCTGCTGAACATTATGGCACCAAAAAAACAATTGCAAAAAGCATCAAAGGACACCAGCAGCAGCAGCAAACTGCCATCCAAGCGTCAGGAGCAATGTGCAGGGCCCACAACTTGCTCAAAGATGTCAAAAAGCAAGCTGCAGCAAACCCGCAGTGCACAGCCGAAGCCTCCTCCAAAATCCAGGCCAAAAAAGGATCCAGCGGCCAAGAGGAAGCCACAGGCAAGCAAGGCAACAACCAAGGGCAACAAAAAAGGGACCAAGAGGGTGCGAAGCCCCAGCCCCCCAGGTCACCATCACCCCACCCACATGTCTACCAAGCCAAGGCTACAAAAAGGACACACCGGGAAAGAAGCCCCAGCAGCTCTACCTCGCCATCACCACCACCCGCATGTGGTGAAAAAACTTCAAAGAGGCAAAGTCACTGGCAAACAAGCCCAGAAGCCCAAGCAGCCCGAGCTCGGCATCCCCACCACCCGCACGTGGCCACAAGACTCATGGCAAGAGGGCAAGGCACCGCCCAAGAAGCCCTAGGTCGCCATCCCCACCCGCATGGGTCTCCCAATCCTTGGCCAAGAGGGCAAGGCACCAGCCCAGAAGCCAAAGCTCTGGCTCACCCCTGGACCGGCAGACTACCTCCAAGGGGCATGGGTCTTCTAAGGGCCCACAGAGGCACAGGGCCCCAAGCACGACTTCCTCAACAACACCCTCTCCTCCTCGGCCACATTCTCCACCAGCACAGGTGTCAAGGCACTCTGAATATGCCACATCTACACCTGCGAATTCAGTGGCCACCCATCCACGCTCACCCAGTCCCTTTCCAAGTCTAGTTCAATCTGCAGCCAGCCAGCAGTCCGTAATTTCACACCCACACAGCCAGGCCAGAATGTCCCCTGATTTTCCGCCAAACACTGAGGAGCCAGAACCACAACCAACAGGGCGCACATTGTGTAGAGGCCAGTTGAGTGGCAGGTTTGGTGAGGCCCAAACACCTTGTATTATTGTCAGGGTTGGAGTTCCTCCTTAGGCTTCTGAGTGTGCTGCTGGTCAATACTGCTGGCTGGCTTTCTCTGGAACTTCCCCTGCATTGTGCTGATCCACCAGGAGATGGCTCTGTCCTGCAGAGCTGCTGGCAATCAGCCAGCACCTGTAACTCCTCAGCCTATATAAGCTGATCAGCCCATTCAGGCAGCGGATTAGCATTTTGTTATGTCATCTTTATCCCAGAATGCTGTACCTAGATCCAAGGTACTCCTGAACCTTGCACCCAGGACTCCTGCCTCAGCTCTTGTGTTTGCTCCCCCTATCCCAGCCGTGTTTCCACCTTGGAATTTGGACTTTTCTTTCATCCTTATGCATGCTTGTTGCCGGACTCCATCTTGTTGCCTGCTCCATCTTGTGTATGTACAGCCAGAGCGTGTTAATCTCACTTGTATATATGTATAGTTCCCTTACACATATATGTTCCCCTTTGTGATTTGTACACAGTTTGATTGTAGTGTGTTTGATGTGTAGTTACCACTGTTTTTTAGTTACCACTGTTTTTTCACTATTAAACACGGTTTGCCCCATATCCATTTCTGCCTCACAGTCTCAATTTCTGGTCACTTTTTACAATTGGGATTTCTCCGCTGGAAAATCCCTGACATAAGGGTCGATTCAAAGAAACATGTAACAGCTTGGATTTGGGTGCCGATCATCCTATTTTTCCCGTACGCTCGTGCGTTCGTATGAACTTGCGAGTGATTCTATAAGCAAATACGTTTCTATCCTAAAATGTACGTCCGTTCGTATGGCAGTTCGGGAATCAGACCTATGTCCGTTTCCATCCTGAATTTTCCGTTTCATTTCTCAGGTTGCAACATTGGTTTTGCCCTTTTTCCTTTTTTGTCTGGACGTAAATCCTTCTGATCTTGCGGCTGCGCACTACAAACTTACCTCATTAAAGTGCATTCTAAATATTTGGTCTTATTTTTCTTTATTTCATTCATTTTGTAGTAACCAACCATTAATGAATGCATTTGCATAAGTAAATCTTACTTTGTTTAATTTTTAGTTAACTTGCATTTTTTACTTGTGGATTTAATTTTAATATTTTGGCTTCAAATGGTACAACTTAAAATGTTGTGTGTGGTTACCCACACCCTCTACATACAGATTTGCTCTCAAATATAAAAAAACACCCAGCAACTTCTGCATGTTATGAGTCTAGAAACAGCCAAGATGGCGGCTCAGGTATTCTCGGGCAGCCTGCAAACAGAAAGGGCCTTGTGACTGTGTTGCTCTGCATTCTTTGATTTCTGACCTTTCCGTGCCCCCAGCTCTGCTGTGTCTGTGCAAAATACAGCAGTAACCCACATCCTGCACTTTATCCCGCTCTCCTCTCCTCAGTAAGTGTGATGCATCTGACCAAAGATGTGCTTAAATAATTAAACAAAGCAAAGGTAAACAACTACACCAATAAATGCAATCTAAAAATATTATTCTAGTACATCAATTTAAAAATAAATACCAAAGGACATAAGTTTCTTTAATTAACGCAAATATATTGCAAAATAAAGGTTTACATGCAAAGGACTAATTAAGGTCCACATTAAAATGCTTTTATAAGGCATACATGAATCAGGTATGCATTGCCATACAATTTATGGCCTCGGCCATGCTGATACATGCAGTTCATTGGAGCTCAAGACGCGCAGACTCCTCCACATAGCCAAAAAACCTGTTCAAGAACAGCAATCCGACTGCTAAAAGGTGTCGGCAGTGGCTTTCTTTTAAAACGTATTTAGAGGTTTGAAAACTGTTCTCTGAATCACACCTAAACACATTCGATTATCCTAAGTTTTACGTTTTGATCCTAAGTTTTAGGATTTGATCCTAAGTTTTACGTTTTGGTCCTAAAATTTAGGAACGAACTTGCGATGATCGTAAGAGCATATACGCATTCGTACGTAGGCTCGTGCGATTAGGAAATGGCCAAAAAAACAGGAAAAAATGACTAACACCCACCCAAACTTACGATTCTCGATCCGAAATCAATTAACTTTTGCTCTTTGAATCGAGGTGATAATGCTAATCCCATAGACCAGGAGACTGTAAAGGCTGATTTGGATTTGTTGTGCAGGGTCTTAGTGCCAGCACTAGATTTTGCTTTTTCAGAGTCTGTAATGCTGTCTGTCCTGGGTCTTGTAGTTCCTCTAGTCTTAGTTGGGCCTCCAGCCTTCTTGTTTTAAAATTTGGGCTTAAAGCCTTCTGGTCTGTATTGGGGCCCAGCCCCGTCTTGGTCTGTATTAGGGCCCAGCCCCGTCTTGGTCTGTATTGGGGCCCAGCCCCGTCTTGGTCTGTATTGGGGCCCAGCCCCGTCTTGGTCTGTATTGGGGCCCAGCCCTGTTTTGGTCTGTATTGGGGCCCAGCCCTGTCTTGGTCTGTACTGGGGCCCAGTTCTTTGTTTGTCTTGTATATGTCTTTCCTGTGTTTCCCTTCCCCAAGTCTGTGACCACCACGGGATTACCTGGGGCCTGTGCAACTTCACCTTTAGAAGCTCTGTCGAAGAAGTGGGTGGATTACGGGCTACTCAAGTGCCGGATCACCTACGCCCCTCGTGGTCGGCGGTTTGCCTCCTTGGTGGCACAGGCGGGTTGTCTGTCCTTGTCTATTTGTTTTTGGTCAGTTCACCACCCTGCATGCTCAGGGAAGTTTCTGGCCTGGGTAGGTCAGAATGATTCAATCTATCCATATTGAGATTCCTAGCGTACGCAAGTCTAGTATAAGTTCCAAGATGTCCACAAGGACAGCAGTTGCTATTGACACTGACTGTCCCACAGATAGGTATGTCTTTGTTCCTCCTCCTCGTTATAAGGAGCTTACTCTGGCTACCTTCCCCCAGTTTCTCCGGGCTGCTTTAAAGTTAATACAGGAGCCTTACATCCAGCAGTCTCCTATGACAACCTGGAGTCGTCAAGTGGCCTATTTTCTTTTCAAAGATGATTTGTTTTTCTGGGCTGAAGCGTGGCTAAATCATAGTAAACACCTCAGTGAGAATTTTGTAGAGTTCCTTAAATTTATTGCCACATCTTACTTATGTATTCCTGAGGCTGACCTGAATCTGACTGCACTTTGTTCAGCCCAGAAATCGGAAACTTCAGCCAAATCTATTGCCTCTGAGTCTAACGTGGAGGATGAGGATGACAGTGGGTCTGATGCCGGGGTTGATATATCTGTTTCAGAGGATGACCACCATCCATCTGTTCTGTCCTCCGTTCAGTCCACTAGGGTGCCTCCGTCTGCTGTTTATCATCAAACCATGCCGGTGACCCCAATAATTCAACCCGAGCCAGTAGCGCTAGTGATTAAACCTGAACCTCACTGTGAGCCCATGCCTGAACCTGGCTGTGAGTCTGCTTCTAAATCGGTCTGTGACCCTGACCCAATGTCTGTCTTTGAGCCTGTCACATTCTCTGCCTATGAGTTTGAACCTGTACCTGTTTGTAAGCCCGGCTTAATGTCTGTTTGTCAATCTATACCTCCTGTCGAGTTCTCTCCTCCTGTCGAGTTCTCTCCTCCTGTCGAGTTCTCTCCTCGTTCACCTGAGGTAGGAGCGCCTGAGGTTGGTTCTCCTGCCTTGCCCGAGCCTCTGATGCCAGTGCCTGCCTTGCCCGAGCCATTGATGCCAGTGCCTGCCTTGCCCGAGCCTCTGATGCCAGTACCTGCCTTGACTGAGCCATTGATGCCAGTGCCTGCCTTGCCCGGTCCAGTTGTTGCCTCCGTACCGGCGTGCCCAGTTGTTGCCTCCGTACCGCCGTGCCCAGTTGTTGCCTCCGTACCGCCGTGCCCAGTTGTTGCCTCCGTACCGCCGTGCCCAGTTGTTGCCTCCGTACCGCCGTGCCCTCCTGAGGGCTCCAGTAATATCTGCCCTAAGCCCGAACCTGATCACCATCTTTCGGGTAATCTTAGAGAAGGCCATGAAGATTCCCCACATGCTCGTGGTATTGAAACACCTCGGGTTGCAAATGGGGATTTTTTCAATGTCCTGCTGGCTCAAGGAGATCTGGAAGGGTTTCCTAAAGTCACAGGAAGGTCTGAATTTGGTTACCCAGGCGCTGATTTTAAAGGTTTTAAGGGCACAGGTTACTGTCTTAAGAACCTGGATCTTGAAGGTCCCGGTCCCCCTGGGCGCTGCCGTGAAGGTTCCGGTCCCCCTGGGCGCTGCCGTGAAGGTTCCGGTCCCCCTGGGCGCTGCCGTGAAGGTTCCGGTCCCCCTGGGCGCTGCCGTGAAGGTTCCGGTCCCCCTGGGCGCTGCCGTGAAGGTTCCGGTCCCCCTGGGCGCTGCCGTGAAGGTCCCGGTCCCCCTGGGCGCTGCCGTGAAGGTCCTGGTCCCCCTGGCCATTGCTTTCTTGATTTTGTTCCTGGAGGGACTGCCGTACCTGCGGAGTCTTCGCCTGCTTTGGGGCCCACACCTGCTGAGTCTTCGCCTGCTTTGGGGCCCGCACCTGCTGAGTCGTCGCCTGCTTCGGGGCCCGCACCTGCTGAGTCGTCGCCTGCTTCGGGGCCTGCACCTGCTGAGTCGTCGCCTGCTTCGGGGCCCGCACCTGCTGGGTCGTCGCCTGCTTCGGGGCCCGCACCTGCTGGGTCGTCGCCTGCTTCGGGGCCCGCACCTGCTGGGTCGTCGCCTGCTTCGGGGCCCGCACCTGCTGGGTCGTCGCCTGCTTCGGGGCCCGCACCTGCTGGGTCGTCGCCTGCTTCGGGGCCCGCACCTGCTGGGTCGTCGCCTGCTTCGGGGCCCGCACCTGCTGGGTCGTCGCCTGCTTCGGGGCCCGCACCTGCTGGGTCGTCGCCTGCTTCGGGGCCCGCACCTGCTGGGTCGTCGCCTGCTTCGGGGCCCGCACCTGCTGGGTCGTCGCCTGCTTCGGGGCCCGCACCTGCTGGGTCTTCGCCTGCTTCGGGACCCGCACCTGCTGGGTCTTCGCCTGCTTCGGGGCCCGCACCTACTGGGTCTTCGCCTGCTTCAGGGCCGCTTCCCGCCTGCCAGCTCCCCGGGTGTGAGCTTCCCGCCTGCCAGCTCCCCGGGTGTGAGCTTCCCGCCTGCCAGCTCCCCGGGTGTGAGCTTCCCGCCTGCCAGCTCCCCGGGTGTGAGCTTCCCGCCTGCCAGCTCCCCGGGTGTGAGCTTCCCGCCTGCCAGCTCCCCGGGTGTGAGCTTCCCGCCTGCCAGCTCCCCGGGTGTGAGTCACCTGCATCGCCCCTGTCTGGATTTCTGCCTGCATCGCCCCTGTCTGGATTTCTGCCTGCATCGCCCCTGTCTGGATTTTTGCCTGCATCGCCCCTGTCTGGATTTTTGCCTGCATCGCCCCTGTCTGGATTTTTGCCTGCATCGCCCCTGTCTGGATTTTTGCCTGCATCGCCCCTGTCTGGATTTTTGCCTGCATCGCCCCTGTCTGGATTTTTGCCTGCATCGCCCCTGTCTGGATTTCTGCCTGCATCGCCCCTGTCTGGATTTCTGCCTGCATCGCCCCTGTCTGGATTTCTGCCTGCATCGCCCCTGTCTGGATTTCTGCCTGCTTGGTTCCTGTCCGGCCCGCCTCTCATGGGATGTTTGCCAATTTTACCCATCCAGATCATATGTCTGATCCCATGCTACCTTTCTGGATTTTTTCTCGTATGCTGATTGAAGCATCTCCAGTGGTGTTATTTAAAGCGTTCGGTGCCCGCTTTTTTTGAGGGGGGGTAATGTCAGGGTTGGAGTTCCTCCTTAGGCTTCTGAGTGTGCTGCTGGTCAATACTGCTGGCTGGCTTTCTCTGGAACTTCCCCTGCATTGTGCTGATCCACCAGGAGATGGCTCTGTCCTGCAGAGCTGCTGGCAATCAGCCAGCACCTGTAACTCCTCAGCCTATATAAGCTGATCAGCCCATTCAGGCAGCGGATTAGCATTTTGTTATGTCATCTTTATCCCAGAATGCTGTACCTAGATCCAAGGTACTCCTGAACCTTGCACCCAGGACTCCTGCCTCAGCTCTTGTGTTTGCTCCCCCTATCCCAGCCGTGTTTCCACCTTGGAATTTGGACTTTTCTTTCATCCTTATGCATGCTTGTTGCCGGACTCCATCTTGTTGCCTGCTCCATCTTGTGTATGTACAGCCAGAGCGTGTTAATCTCACTTGTATATATGTATAGTTCCCTTACACATATATGTTCCCCTTTGTGATTTGTACACAGTTTGATTGTAGTGTGTTTGATGTGTAGTTACCACTGTTTTTTAGTTACCACTGTTTTTTCACTATTAAACACGGTTTGCCCCATATCCATTTCTGCCTCACAGTCTCAATTTCTGGTCACTTTTTACAATTGGGATTTCTCCACTGGAAAATCCCTGACAATTATGATGAGCTATATGGGCGCAGATCCAAAGCTACAAGCAAGCAGCGCAAAGCCGAAATTTTGGAGCTCACCAGACAGGTCAATGCAGCGGGGGAAGAGCTCAAAGATGTGGAGCAGATTCAAAGGAAAATATCGGACCTCGAGTCTGCAGCACGGAAGAAAGAAAATAAACGACGTCATTACAGGTACATATATACTTTGTGGATTTGTCTTCGTCTTGTATTGGCACCATTTAGCTAAATGTGTCCAACTATCTTTTTCAGCTTACAAACTGGCGGAGGATTCGCCAGTAAACTGCAATTTACCCAAGCAGAGGAGATAGTGCTGGGCCTGCTACATCCTGTGGCCTTAGAGGGACACTCGGCACAACAGGACACGGACATTTCGACTATTCCTGCCGGTTAGTAATGTTAGTGTGTATTGGAAATGTGAGCTACGTGTAAAATGATGCTCAAAGCCATATATTAACACATGCCTCTAGGGTGTGCCTTGTAGTGGAGGTAACTATTTAAACAGGGTGTGTTATGTGTGTGGACTCATCATTTGCTAATTTCCTTGCCCATACATGAGTTTGTAGAGTCTTGAGGAACACTATTGAGATTAGCAAAGGACTGCCTGTTATGTATTTAGAGTCAATTACATCCAACACTTCCATCTTTATCTGTAGGCCACTTGGGTTGGAGCTGTGCTTTGCTCAGAAAGACTTGATCTAGGGTGGTTGAAAGTTTCACCTCGAATGAATGGCAACCAGCATAATCTGATGGCAAATGCTATTTGTGTGGTCCCCTAATGGACTTTTAGGGATGTGTGAAGCCTCTGAACAGCCAGTACATGCATGTTTATTTTGGTTAAGGAGACCAATATGTATGTACTTGTTGACTAATACATTTAACAGATAATGGCATTCATAGTCAAGGTCAACTTGGTCCGTTGGGGGAGTTGCCATTCATGCGTGGCCCCGTGTTTTAGTGAAACATATGTGTTATTAAACATCAGCAATGCCTAGTTGTGTGTTAACATGCCTTCTTTTCCCCAATGCATCCCAGCATCATCCCTCAGCTAGTGGGGAATCCTCAGCCAGTTTGACCATGCCGTCAGCTTCCGTGCTGCCTCGGACCCAGGATCCGATATATACGGTAAGTGTCTTTTTCTGATGTTGTTTATGCATGTGCCTTGCCATGTTTCTTTTTGCTGAATTACATATGTATTCCCAAAACTGAACTTTTTTTATTTACATGTCCCAACAGACCCACACCCTGATGGAGGAAATCCAGGAGCTGGAGGAGGATGGACCCTTCATTGGACCTTCTGAACAGCTCCCCCTGGGACAGAATCTGCAACTGTCCCAACATGTTTCTACACCAAATCCTCAGCAGCAGAGTGAAGCTGGCTGCATGCTGCCAGCCCATCGTGGGCAGCATGCAGAGATTGAGCCGACAGTCCCCAGTGTTATCTCTGCTGCTGAGGATTTGCCGAGCAGACCTGTGGCTGTTGGTGGACCTAGAGGCACATCATCTGCACGCCCCACAACCCGGGGAATTGGGAGGCGTAGTCAACTACGTCGCCCCGTTTCCCAGGGGAGGGGCGCGCCAATGATGGAGTCAGCATGGCACCATGAGAGGCGGCTATTTCGCCTCCAAAATCAAAGAAACCACGAACATCTTCATGGGCAATTAGAGACATTAAATAACACCTTAAAATCCATGCTGACTGAATTTAGGTCCAACAACAGCCACATGACCACCTTATCAAATTATTACAGTGCCATGCTTGAGGAAGTTCGAAATAGCAACAGCCACATGGCCACCGTAACAAACAATCTCAGTGCCATGATGGCTGAATTTCGAACTACCAATAGAAACATGTTGGAACAGTTGCAGATTCTGAATGCCGCACAGGCCCAGGTGAGGGCCCACCTCCAAGGGCCCCAACCTGGGTTTTATGGGCATCCCCCATTTTAAGGCCTATTTGGCCTGTATCTGCTCCACATCTTTGCTCTACATCCCCACTGTATTGACCTGTCTGGTGAGCCCTACCAATATACCCTTTTGGTATGGCTTTGCTTGTATGGTTTGGATTCGCGCCCATATAGCTCATTAGAGTGCTGAGGTAGCCCACTAGCCAATGCCGGAGGTGAAGCCTCAATGAACCTGCCACTCAAGCTGTTGCGCTGCAGGCTTGTGTCTAATTACATTGGTTCTGGCTCCTCCTGTTTGTAGGCATGATTGGGGGACATTCTGGCCTGGCAAACTACTACCTTGACCCCTGGCTGAGATTGAACTGGACTTGGATTGGGACTGGGGGTTCTTGTTTGGGTGGCCCACTGAGTAACAGGTGTAGATGTGGCATAGGTTTGGCTGCTTTACACCTGTGCCTGTGGCAAATGTGGCCAAGCAGGAGAGGGTGTGTCTGTGGGCCTATTTGTTTTCATAAAAATCTGGACATGGAAATGCTTGTCACATATGTTTTTGTATTGTAAATTTGTAATAAACTTTTGCCAGGAGTGCCTTACTTTGAAACTCCTGCCTGTGGCCAATTGCTATGTGGCATGATTTGCCAAAAATGACATTTGTTGTTTGACCATATATTTTCATGAACTATGGGAGTGACCATCAACTCCAATGTTTGCTTTTCAAATAAACCCCATACATTTTTACTTAACCTGTTGTTGACTACATTTATGCCTTTAGGTTTTTGGGGAATAAAGATGAGTTAAAGTTTGCAGTAACAAATTGGGAACCAAAAAAAACATGAGTCTCAAATCAGGTGTGAGGTTGTTTGTAATTAATTCATTACTGTTTGTAAAAGTAAGAAACAAACATACAAACACAAAGGGCAAAAAACACAATTAACAATCAAGAAACTGACAACACAAACAAAGGGACAACAAATTAGGAAAAATGTGTGGCTATCAAATTTGACCGCACAGCTTGGCCAGACGCACTAGGTGGCCCACGGTAGTCCTCCTCTGGATCATCGGTAGGTGGAGAGGGGGGCAAATCCACATACCGGGGGACATGCTGAAATATGGCAAAATTATGCAACACTGCACACGCCATGATAATATCTATGACCTTTCTGGGGTCATACTGAAGGGCTCCCCCGGTATGGTCCAAGCATCTGAAGCGGGTCTTTAATAGGCCAAACGCCCTCTCCACCACAAACATCAAAAATGCCGGATGAGGGCCAATCAGCCAGACTGCTAACAGGTATTGTTTTAGGACTGTGCTGCTCAGCATTCTTGGATGTCTTAACTTTTCAGGACCCGGTAGCTGCTTTGTCTGAGGCAAAAACAGCTCGAATGCGGCCTCTGCACTTTATCCCGCTCTCCTCTACTCAGTAAGTGTAATGCATCTAAGCTAAGATGGCGCAGACCCTATCATAAAGTCAAGAACATAATTTCAGCAGAGTGTGGGGAAGAGTAATGATTAATTTACTATAAATTCAAAGTTTAAAATTGGCAAATGCAGAACAAACATTTGGCAAGGCTTTGTTGTTTTAAAAATCTAATGGTTAAGGTCGTGTTTCACATGTAAACAAGGTGTTCAAATAGGCATAGTTTCATACATGGAACACAAACTTAATTCATAGGCATACATATCAACAAAAATGACGTTATTGGCGTCAACTTACCAAGGAGCCATCCACCGGAAAATTCCCCAAACTCAAACCGACCGTACAATCCATATCTTCGCAGAATGTAGGCATCATGGGATGAGCCTGGAAACCCGGCGAGCAGACTAAGGAACCGCATGTCCGGGGCCACCACTGCTTGGACATTCAGTGAGTGGCCCATTTTGCGGTTCCTGGGAAAGAAAAAAAAAATACATTATCAAGGCAAGGCAAACTAGTGAAACACTATCTAATCACACCCTAAGCAAATCCTGTGGGACAATACAAATAACACTAACCAAGTACATTAGTATTTGGTACACCAAAAAAAGGATATGTATGTTTGAAAAAGTAAAGATTAACTTTGAAGTGTCTAATTCAGGTACACATTAAAATGTTTCCCTTTTGAACACGTTAATTTTTGGAAAACCTAAATACGGTCCATTGTTTCACACTGACTCTTTACAAGGAGGGCATAATTACAAGGAGGGACATTTTACAAGGAGGGACTTTTTACAAGTTGTCCTTCTCAAAAATTTTGAAAACAATAAGGTCAAGTAATTGTAAAAATGACATATTGTACTTGCCTGTAGATATACTCATCGGCTGCCGGAGGCACCAGGGCAACGTGGGTGCAGTCAATGGCACCAATGACGTTGGGCATGTCGGCGATGTTATAAAATGCCAGCTTAATCGTGTTCCTGGCTACCATGTCGTCAGGAAAACAAATATATTTCCAAGTAATGGTAGCCATGCCTTCCAAAAACTTGGATAGCGCGCGGCTCAGCGTAGGCTGGGAGATCCCCATGGAGAGGGCACCCAGCCTCTGGAATGAGCCGTTCGCCAAAAATTGCAAGCAGCCAAGCAACTTGGTCATACCTGAAATTGCTTGCCCCTTCCTTGTGGTGCGGGCTAACCATGGCCGCAGCTCACTATACAATTTATGGAGGAAAGCGCGATTAAGTCTGGTGAGCTCGAACAGCTCAACGTCATGCATGCCATCGATGTGCATGCGTCGCCGCCGGTGCAATCTGGTCTTCGGGACAATTTCAGTGCCCATGAGCTGCAGATCCTCATGCTCCTCAAATACACTAGAGTCATCCATAGCTGCTAGTCTCGAGGTCAAAATGGTCCCGTAAGGGGATCGCAAAGGAAACGGGTTTATAGGGTGGTGGTCCGTCTGGAATCAGCTCTCTGAATGAGACGCAAGCCCATAGCAATAACGTAAGTTATCTGAACGAACGAAAAATATCAGATTTTGTGGGGAAAATGATCCGAACTAACGCAAATGATCCGATTTGCTTTCGTTCATCAAAAGCGCATATACGCATTTATCCGAACGTTCGTACGAAAACACGAAACATGTTCGTACGAGAACATGAAAAGTGGACAAAAAAAAGCAAAAAAATTACAAACACACACAAAAACTTTCACAGACACCTACGGAAGTGCAGACGAATGTGCCTCTGAATCGAGCATATTATCCTGATGGAGTTCATCTGAGGTCTGGGCACAACCAGGGCTACATTCCCCTATAAGACGCACCTGCCCATAAGACGCACCTAAGATTTGGGGGAAGAAAATAAGAAGAAAAATATTTTAAACAAAAAACGCACCATTACAGACAGTGTGGCATTCCCCTATCCCATTCCCATAGGCCGTGTGGGATGCCCCCATTCCATAGACAGTGTGGCATCCCCCCCTCCCGTTCCCCATATACCCATTGGCTGTGTGGCATCCCCTTCTCCCCCCATTAGTATAGGCTGTGTGGCATCCCTCTCTCCCCATTCCCATAGGCTGTGTGGCATCCCCCTCCCCCCATTAGTATAGGCTGTGTGGCATCCCTCTCTCCCCATTCCCATAGGCTGTGTGGCATCCCCCTCTCCCCATTCCCATAGGCTGTGTGGCATCCCTCTCCCCCCATTCCCATAGGCTGTGTGGCATCCCTCTCCCCCCATTCCCATAGGCTGTGTGGCATCCCCCTCCCCCCATTAGTATAGGCTGTGTGGCATCCCCCTCTCCCCATTCCCATAGGCTGTGTGGCATCCCCCTCTCCCCTCATTACCATAGGCTATGTGGCATCCCCCTCTCCCCATTCCCATAGGTTGTGTGGCATCCCTCTCCCCCCATTCCCATAGGCTGTGTGGCATCCCCCTCTCCCCATTCCCATAGGCTGTGTGGCATCCCCCTCTCCCCATTCCCATAGGCTGTGTGGCATCCCCCTCTCCCCATTCCCATAGGCTGTGTGGCAACCCCCTCCCCCCATTAGTATAGGCTGTGTGGCATCCCCCTCCCCCCCATTAGTATAGGCTGTGTGGCATCCCCCTCCCCCCATTAGTATAGGCTGTGTGGCATCCCCCTCCCCCCATTAGTATAGGCTGTGTGGCATCCCCCTCCCCCCATTAGTATAGGCTGTGTGGCATCCCCCTCCCCCCATTAGTATAGGCTGTGTGGCCCCTCTCCCCCCATTCCCATAGGCTGTGTGGCCCCTCTCCCCCCATCTGAGGTCTGGGCACAACCAGGGCTACATTCCCACATTTTTTTACATTTGCAGTAGTTGTGCAATG
Organism: Gastrophryne carolinensis; assembly: GCA_027917425.1. Lineage (NCBI taxonomy): Eukaryota > Metazoa > Chordata > Amphibia > Anura > Microhylidae > Gastrophryne > Gastrophryne carolinensis. The sequence goes on along the minus strand of CM051237.1, from coordinate 409,999,665 downwards.
TCCCTTTAAATCTTGCAGACATCAGGTGCTGGACTAACTGAAATATTTATTTATTATATTTACTATACCTATTGTTTTCAAGTAATTGTTTTTTCCCTCCAAAATGTCATAATTTAGCGGCAGGGCCGGATTAAGTGTGGTGGAGGCCCCTGGGCACAAAATCTGGTGGAGGCCCATAATAGTCCAGCCAATTAACTAATGGTTGTCTGGCCCTCACCTACTTACTCATACCTCCCAACTTTTCAGAATGGGAAATCGGGACAATATACACCGTATTTTTCGCCCTATAAGACGCACCTGCCCATAAGACGCACCTAAGATTTGGGGGAAGAAAATAAGAAGAAAAATATTTTAAACAAAAAACGCACCATTACAGACAGTGTGGCATTCCCCTATCCCATTCCCATAGGCCGTGTGGGATGCCCCCATTCCATAGACAGTGTGGCATCCCCCCCTCCCGTTCCCCATATACCCATTGGCTGTGTGGCATCCCCCTCTCCCCCCATTAGTATAGGCTGTGTGGCATCCCTCTCTCCCCATTCCCATAGGCTGTGTGGCATCCCCCTCCCCCCATTAGTATAGGCTTTGTGGCATCCCCCTCTCCCCATTCCCATAGGCTGTGTGGCATCCCCCTCTCCCCATTCCCATAGGCTGTGTGGCATCCCCCTCCCCCCATTAGAATAGGCTGTGTGGCATCCCTCTCTCCCCATTCCCATAGGCTGTGTGGCATCCCCCTCCCCCCATTAGTATAGGCTGTGTGGCATCCCTCTCTCCCCATTCCCATAGGCTGTGTGGCATCCCCCTCTCCCCATAGGCTGTGTGGCATCCCTCTCCCCTCATTCCCATAGGCTGTGTGGCATCCCCCTCTCCCCATTCCCATAGGCTGTGTGGCATCCCCCTCTCCCCCATTCCCATAGGCTGTGTGGCACCCCCCTCTCCCCATTCCCATAGGCTGTGTGGCATCCCTCTCCCCCCATTCCCATAGGCTATGTGGCATCCCCCTCTCCCCATTCCCATAGGCTGTGTGGCATCCCTCTCCCCCCATTCCCATAGGCTGTGTGGCATCCCTCTCTCCCCATTCCCATAGGCTGTGTGGCATCCCCCTCCCCCCATTAGTATAGGCTGTGTGGCATCCCCCTCTCCCCATTCCCATAGGCTGTGTGGCATCCCTCTCCCCCCATTACCATAGGCTATGTGGCATCCCCCTCTCCCCATTCCCATAGGCTGTGTGGCATCCCTCTCCCCCCATTCCCATAGGCTGTGTGGCATCCCCCTCTCCCCATTCCCATAGGCTGTGTGGCATCCCCCTCTCCCCCATTCCCATAGGCTGTGTGGCAACCCCCTCCCCCCATTAGTATAGGCTGTGTGGCATCCCCCTCCCCCCCATTAGTATAGGCTGTGTGGCATCCCCCTCCCCCCATTAGTATAGGCTGTGTGGCATCCCCCTCCCCCCATTAGTATAGGCTGTGTGGCATCCCCCTCCCCCCATTAGTATAGGCTGTGTGGCATCCCCCTCCCCCCATTAGTATAGGCTGTGTGGCATCCCCCTCCCCCCATTAGTATAGGCTGTGTGGCATCCCCCTCCCCCCATTAGTATAGGCTGTGTGGCATCCCCCTCCCCCCATTAGTATAGGCTGTGTGGCATCCCCCTCCCCCCATTAGTATAGGCTGTGTGGCCCCTCTCCCCCCATTAGAATAGGCTGTGTGGCCCCTCTCCCCCCATTCCTTCCCCCGTCTCCCCATTAGTATAGGCAGGCGCCATGTAAAAAAAAAAAAAAAAAAGCTAAACTCACCTGTCCGCTGACACCGCTGCGCTGAGCGGCCGGCTCCGTGAATGGGGTGGGCGTGGCCTGCGCCGCAGCGATCAGCGATCACAGCGGCGGGGCCGGGACAGGTGAGTTTTTTTATTTTTATTTTTTTTTTTACATTAGCCCGATAAGGCGCACAGACATTTCCCCCCCACTTTTGTGGAAAAATAGTGCGTCTTATAGGGCGAAAAATACGGTAAATTAAGCCACGCTCCCCACATTGATTGTAACAGTTACAACAATATAATTGAATAGGCAAATGAACCATTTATTGCTGCAGATCTGCATCCTCAAAGAGGGACAAATGAGAACAACGAGGGACAGGGGGACACGGCCTCCAAATAGGAACAGTCTCTCCAAATCAGGGAAACTTAGGAGGTATGCTTACTGGAACATCAGATCGAGTCCCTTGTGCGGGTGCGTGCTGCTCGGGAACTCCTGCTTTGCCATTCTGGATGGGGGGAGGGTAGTCACCCAGCTGGTCCAGCAGAAAACTTAAGCAGAAGGCTTATGTACAGTGAGTGGCCATCGATTGACAGCTCTGCACCCACCCACACTGTAGCCTTGCTGATGGCGGCTTTGCTGCTCTAAACTCTCTCCGTCTGGTCCCTGGGATAGCTTTGGCTGCCCTGGTGCGGGGGGCCCCACCTGCCGCTGCTAGCTTTGTTGCTGGCCCTGCGGCCCCTCAAACCGAAAGCTGAAAAGTCTCTTGGTCTAGACCATAACCCAAAGGTTGGTGGAGGCCCCCTTTGCAGGGTAAGTGGTGGAGGCCCTGGGGCTCGAGCCCCTTGCGCCCCTCTCATAATCCGGCCCTGTTTGAGGGCGTTATTTTACTCAGTGACCTGGCGTCATTTCCGGTTTCGGCAGTGAGCAGATCGAGACCCGGAAATGGAAAGGCGGCATTTTCTCCCCAGCCAGCGTGCAGGTCAGGGGGAGAGTGGTGGATTCCCAAGACCAAGAAAAGACTTGGAGACAAGACATTAGCGGCGCCCCGACATACGGGTGGCGGGAACATAGAGCGGCACAGCGGCAGCGAGTCGCATGGACAGACGTAGTGCAGGGGCTGCGTTTGGCGGCTCTGCAAGTAAAGTGGACCTGTCCTTGCAACAATGTCAGCCACTCCAGCGGCACAGATGGGGCTCTCAGAGAGCCCTCAACCATAGGATCTTTAAGCTTTATTATTGGTGCATGTGTAAGGGATACCAAGGTTCAAGTTAATGACATTGTTAGATTTTAGCCAGGAGTTAAAGTAAAGGAAACTGAAGCCAAGTCTAAATCTGAAGATACTAAACATAGCAAAGCATCCAAAGAATCCAAACATTGTGAAGTTTTTAAGTTGTGCCTCCTGGACACTTGGCAGATGATTCTGTACCTGGAGTGTGATAAGGCTAAAAGAGATGCAGACTCAGTGGATTTACTCCAGGAGATCCGTGTTATAAGGCAGGAGATTATCTATTTGGGATGCCCAGAAAGATTTTGTCACTCAGTTCAATGGTCACTTGCTACCTCACCAATTCCCACTTCAGGTTCAGAAAGTTAGGTGGAAAGACAGGGTCTATCTATAACTAATACTGCTCCCAGTACTCTGCCTTCCATCCCCTTGCAGATTGAGGTAATACCTGAGTCAAGTGGAAAAGGATGTGTCCTCTCAGGATTCTCTGGATGAGGATGTCCAGGAAGAAGGGGAACATGAATATTTCCACAGTGTTTCCAAAGAACTAGAGAAGTTGTTACAGTATATTTATGATACATGGGGGATTCAACAAGAGGATAAACTCCTATCAGTCCAGGATGAAATGTATAAAAAAATTTTGGATAGAAAAACTGCTAAGGCTTTTCTGGTCCATTCAGCGCTTAAAGACATCATTAAGACTGTGTGGGAATTCCCAGAGAAAAAGTTATTTATGCCTAACTCCTTAAAAAGGAAATTCCCATTCCACGATCAGGATATGGAACCATGGAGCAAATGTCCAAAATTGAATGCACCAATGGGTCAGATGTCCAGAACGGCAGATTTAAGTTTTGAGGACATGGGGGCATTACACAATCCAATGGATCGCAGAGGTGAACGCTTATTAAAAAAGAGCTTGGGACACCATAACCTTTATGTTTAGGCCAGCACTGGCATCTGATGTGATCATCAGAAGCATGGCAAGATAGATGAATAATCTTAAAAATCACATGGAAAGTAATGTGCCCTCAGAGGTCCTGTTAATAACTTTACCAACTCTTAATAAAGCCATTTCTTTCCTTACTAATGCTTCAGAGGAAGTCATCAGGGCCACAGCTAAAGCATCTGCTTTGGTTTCCTGTGCTCGTAGAGCTCTCTGGTTAAAAACTTGGCCTGGAGACAGTGTTTCTAAGATCAAGCTTTGTGGAATGCCCTTCTATGGTAACCCCCTTTTTGGGGAAGATTTAGATGTTATTCTGGCCAGGTCAGGTGAAGCTGGGAAGAGATTTCCCACCAGAAAGCGGAATTTTAATCCGCACTTTGGTAATAGAGGTAAGACCGCTCCATGCATAACCCAGTCTAAACAGAATGATGCCAAAAAACATGGAGTTTGGCCAAGACCCCAAAAGAGGTATAGCATAACATACCTTCGGAGGGGCCTAAGCCGCAATCCTGACAAAGTGTATCCGGTAGGGGGGAAACTCTCCTGGTTCGTACCCGCCTGGAGAGTAGTCGCCCTAAATCAGTTTGTGTTACATACGCTAAACAAAGCGCATTGATTAGAATTTGCATCCCTCCCCCAAACGTCTTTTTTACTGACCAAGCTCCCAAGAGACCCAAAGAAGAGAGAAGCCTTCCCTCTAGTTCTACAGGAGCTTCTATAGAAAAGTGTGATAGAAATGCCCCCTCCCCCGACTTTCCTGAAGGAAGGTTTTTCTGGTTCAGAAGCCATCAGGAAAGTATTGGATGATTTTGAATCTAAAAAGATTAAACAGACTCGTTCGATACAAGAGATTCAGGATGGAATCAATATATTCGGTCGGAAATGTTCTGATAGAAGACGCCCTGATGGTGAATTTAGCTTTACAAGACGCCTATCTGCATATTCCCATTCTGATCTCACACCGCAAGTATCTCAGGTTTGCGGTTCAGTTAAATCCGGAAATCCTTCACTGCCAGTACAGAGCACTACCATTCGGCCTGTCCTCATCCCCAAGGAGCTTTACAAAGATCCTAGCAGAACCAATGGCTTACCTCAGACAGGGAATCATAGTGATCCCCTATGTGGCCAACCTTCCTAGGATTTTGACTATCCTGGGTTTTGTTCCTTGTCACCGGGGCATCCAGATTTGGGATATGCCGTTGTGTAAATCCCCCCAGATGGCTGATAGAAACATACTTTTCATCAACCCTACAGCAAATGTGCGGCCTTTTGTCTAAACAGCGCCATATGCCAAACAGGCCAAAACTTGGCATTTGGGAGCAGTAGCAGCTGCATCTCCAGTGCCCTTTAGATTGTGGTGTGCTCCCACCCCAGCCTGTCTAAATGGCTGGGTGCAGGAGTCTCAGCCCTGGGGGAAGGCCAGTGGCTTGTTGGGTTTTGTTCCGCTTTAAGATGACTATTGTTCTCTGAAACTGTTTTGAAAATCCACTTACTCTTTAAACACAGTACCTTTTTAATATATATTTTGAATTATTGGTTTTACTTGCACACGTTTGTCTCTTATTTTCTCAGAATGACATATGTTCTCTGGTATTTTATTCTGTATTATCTGTGCAATGTTCTATTCAGTTACCAGTTAAATATAATCTTTTCTGGCATTCTTTTCAGCTGCAGCGCTTCGGCACCATAAAATCCACGGGATCCCCGAGCAGCGTGCCGCTTGTAAGACTGTGACTTGGCAATGTTCCCATGGATCACTCTGTGGGATTATGGGCATGATGTGTACTGGCACAGTCCTATTAAAAAAGGAAGAACTATATAAATTGGGTATGGAAAGGTTCATTTTTAACAGTTTGTCCTGCAAAAAAAATCATCCCTGAATAAGCCATAAAGGTTCTATTTACTGCATGCTGAGAAAAGGCTCATAACTGCCGCCCTCTTACAGTCAGAGTTTAATGGAGCTTTCACACCGGGTTATACACTTATCATTTAATTTATGAAGCATCTGGTTTGCCAACACCAACCTGATACAGAATCAAAACAATGTTGCATATATTTATTTATACTATGTACTTATGGCTTAAATAATATGTATACTTTTTAAAGATATTCTAAATCAGCTTTAAACATATAATAGATACAGTATGTAATGTAGTCTTTAACTTTGTTTGCCCTAGTCTGAATCTGAGGCCTTTGTTTACAAGCCTTCATTTCAGAGCAGGAGCTTTTCACGACCATGTCCAGTCTATCACCTGACCTTCTTGTCACTTTCAGACCCTAGAATAAAATTTCTTGTATCCAATTAGTAGACTAAACACTGAAACAGAAAATACAAATGGTGCTTTCTTTTTATACATGATTCTATGTGAACATACATAGCAACATTCCACAACCAGGTCCACACTGCCACATGTCCAGGACCTCTTTTATGTTCCACAACCAGGTCCAGACTGCCACCTGTCCATGACCTCTTTCATGTTCCACAACCAGGTCCAGACTGCCACCTGTCCATGACCTCTTTCATGTTCCACAACCAGGTCCAGACTGCCACCTGTCCATGACCTCTTTCATGGTCCACAACCAGGTCCACACTGCCACCTGCCCATGACCTCTTTTATTTTCCACAACCAGATCCAGGCTGCCACCTGTCCATGACCTCTTTTATGTTCCACAACCAGATCCAGACTGCCACCTGTCCATGATCTCTTTTATGTTCCACAACCAGGTCCAGACTTCCACCTGTCCATGACCTCTTTTATTTTCCACAATCAGGTCCAGACTACCACCTGTCCATGACCTATTTTATGTTCCACAACCAGGTCCAGACTGCCACCTGTCCATGACCTCTTTTATTTTCCACAACCAGGTCCAGACTGCCACCTGTCCATATGACCTCTTATGTTCCACAACCAGGTCCAGACTGCCACCTGTCCATTACCTTTTTCATGTTCCATAACCAGGTCCAGACTGCCACCTGTCAATGACCTCTTTCATGGTCCACAACCAGGTCCACACTGCCACCTGTCCATGACCTCTTTTATTTTCCACAACCTGATCCAGACTGCCACCTGTCCATGACCTCTTTTATGTTCCACAGCCAGATCCAGACTGCCACCTGTCCATGATCTCTTTTATGTTCCACAGCCAGATCCAGACTGCCACCTGTCAATGATCTCTTTTATGTTCCACAACCAGGTCCAGACTTCCACCTGTCCATGACCTATTTTATGTTCCACAACCAGGTCCAGAATGCCACCTGTCCATGACCTCTTTTATTTTCCACAACCAGGTCCAGACTGCCACCTGTCCATATGACCTCTTATGTTCCACAACCAGATCCAGACTGCCACCTGTCCATGACCTCTTTTATTTTCCACAACCAGGTCCAGACTGCCACCTGTCCATGACCTCTATTATGTTCCACAACCAGGTCCAGACTGCCACCTGTCCATGATCTCTTTTATGTTCCACAACCAGGTCCAGACTGCCACCTGTCCATGACTTCTATTATGTTCCACAACCAGGTACAGACTGCCACCTGTCCATGATCTCTTTTATGTTCCACAACCAGGTCCAGACTGCCACCTGTCCATGACCTCTTTTATGTTCCACAACCAGGTCCAGACTGCCACCTGCCCATATGACTTCTTCAATGTTCCACATCCAGGTCCAGACTGCCACCTGTCCATGACCTCTATTATGTTCCGCAACCAGGTCCAGACTGCCACCTGTCCATGACCTCTTTTATTTTCCACAACCAGGTACAGACTGCCACCTGTCTATGACCGCTTTCATGTTCCACAGCCAGGTCCAGACTGCCACCTGTCCATGACCTCATTTATGTTCCACAACCAGATCCAGACTGCCACCTGTCCATGACCTCTTTTATGTTCCACAACCAGGTCCAGACTGCCACCTGTCCATATGACTTCTTCAATGTTCCACATCCAGGTCCACACTGCCACCTGTCCATATGACCTATGTTCCACAACCAGGTCCAGACTGCCACCTGTCCATATGACTTCTTCAATGTTCCACATCCAGGTCCAGACTGCCCCCTCCCAGAATAGCAAAGTAGGAGTTCCCGAGCACCACGCAACCGCATAAAGGGTGGCACAAGGGACTGGATTTGACGTTCCAGTAAGTGGGCTAGTGCCAGACAACCACCAATAAGTTACTTGACTGGACTATTATTTTAAAGGCAAAAAAAACCTGTATCTGGGGCCTCCACCATATTTTGTGCTCAGGGGCCTTCACCACACTTAATCCAGCCTTGCTCATACCAGTCCCTGTCCCTCAAAGAAGCCCACAATCTAGTGCCGCTAGTACACAAGATTTAGATACGCATAAGATCCCCATAACAAATAGTGTGTGTACAAATTACGGTTTCAGGATAGGGCCGATATACCCAGTACAGTCAATTCTACTCTTTGCCATGGACATTATGGACAATATTTTGTGACCAGAGTGCAGGGGGGATAAGAGGGTGATGTGTTCATTTCAAATATGTGATTGGAAACATGATACACCATTTATCTCCTCTAGACAGACTTTCCCTTTTAAAGCTTGCTGCTCACCAAACCGTGATATCCCAGGCCTGGCTATTGCACGCCGTGCCATAAATCATTTCCACAATCTCTCAGCATTAAATTAGAACTCTTATCACCTGAATAGATTTGATAGGTCAGGAAACCATAGAAAGTAGACTGTCCAAACTTTCCAAAAACTCTTTTTATCATGATTTAACTAAGAAAACAATTTTACAGTAATTTTTTAGCATTCATAATGAAGAGAAAAACATATATTTTATGTTATATTTTATGTAGATTATATCATACTCTGAATAAGAGGATGCCCTAGTTTTAAAAGTATCTGCAGAATTTAAAGTGGACCAAAACCCAGGATTTTGACTATCCGATCCGACCGATCGGGTATGCCCCGCTGTGTGAAACCCCCCAGGTTGCCCAAACAAACTCAGCTCTTCCCGGGCCTGCTGCACATGCGCGGCCGCTCATCCAATCAGCGTGCTCGGATCTGCGGATCTGAGTGCTCTGGAGGCTGCATCCCTCGCCGCCCTCTAACAGGGAGCGTGCCCGCGCCACCCCCTCACGAATGCTTGGCGCTGTTGGACTGGGAAAGAAGTTGAGTTTCTGGGCGACCTTGGGGTATTATACAGGAGGGCATCCCGATTTTGGATGCCCTGGGGGGAGGAAGTCAAGCTGCCCTGGAATCTTTTAGATTCCTGGGCCAATCTCCATGGGTTTTGGTCCACTTTAAAGCAATCCAACTGCAAGCTATTCTCTTTTTCCAAGAAGGCTTGTTTCAAGGGATAAAGAGGACATTCAGAAGGAAAATGGAAAAGCTGACTCGTTTTTTTCTGTTTTTTTAAATCAAGATTGCTGGAGTTTATGTCATTGAGATTGTAAATCTCCAAAGGGAAGATACCTAACTAATAATGTGCTGCTGTATTAATGTGCAGGGCCTGATTTTTAAGTATATTCTAGGGACAGAATGCTGTCACGTGCCACTGAAGAAGGCCAAAGGATAATGATCTGGTTATGGTAGTAAATAAAAAGAGTAAGGGGGGGGGGGGGTAGCTCCATCACTATCACTAGTCCCAACTTTGGGGACTCAAAAATAAGAGTAGGGACCACACTAAACAAAGAGTGCCTCATCTGGGTGTGGCTTCCACATGTATCTGCAGATATATGCAACCAAATCTCTGTCTTTCCACATAGCTAGACATGTTTGGTGCTTAATACTTAGATGATGAGAGGGTTAAACTGGGTGGTAAATTGGTTCCCAGGCCCTGAATAATATTAATAATTTTGTATAAATAATAGTGATGGAGCTACTCCCACCCCCTTTAGTTAGTAAATAAAAAGCCATTAAAATAGGGCAAAACCCGGGATTTGGGATTCCCCGCTGTGTGAAACTCCCTGGGTCCTATGGCGCATGCACAGGCCCTCGTCCAATCAGCGTGCTTGGCTCTAATTGTCAATTTTGGCTGAGAATTTGCTAAGGGAGAATCTAACCAAAAGCAACCAAGTGTGCCGATGGCCAGCTTCTAACGCCAGCCGTCCACAATATATAGCGCAGTGCAGCTGTGGCTGGTGCATGCGTCGTTGGTTCGAGGAGCAGGTAGATTTTACAGGGGGATCGGGGGTTTCACACAGAGGGTAGAGGGAATCAGGCGATCCTGGGGTCGTATAGATTCCAGGGCTGTCTGTGGTGGATGTTGGTCTATATTAACCAGTGAGCTCATTTTTTTTATCCTTTATAATGCCAAGATGGCCTATTCCAAGACAAAAAGAATTTACTGAATAAAGTCCCTTCTCTTTAAAGAAAAACAGGACAAGAATGAGGGAAGGGTAAAAGATAGAAAGGTATAGAGAATATGAAAAGAAAGGGAGATGGAAGGAAGGTGTCAAGGGAGTTTGGTAGAATGTGAAAAAGAATGCGATCAACGGAAGAATAAAGCCAATAACTTTTGTAACTTTTTTATGTGAGATTATGTGAGATTTCAGAAATATTTAGTCCACTTCACCAGACCTGATGTTACATTTGACACAATGTTGGGCCAACCTGAACCACAACTGCAACCTATATACACTCATGTGTATCTAGGTTGCAGTAAGAGAAATTCACCATACAGCACTGTTAAACTGTGTAAGTGTTTTGACCAGTGCTAGCGCCCTTGTTTTTAAACCGGACCTTCAATATAATTTAATGAAAAGCCTAAACCTTTAAGAAACTATTCCCCAGCATCTAAAATTAATAGCTTTTACATTTTTAGTCGCTTTTTATTCTTTCCCCCACTGGGCTTCAACTCTGATCAGGACTCGAGGATACGGATGTCTCAGATGCAGTAGATACAAGTAGGACGATATTTAATGTGGGCAATCTGTATGTACAAGGTGGGGGAAACATAACATATAGTTATATGGGATTGCCCAGTAGTTAGGGGATTTTGGTCAAGAATCTTTAGAGTTATCAGAAAGGTATGTGGTAGATCTGTGGTCAGAGACCCTTGGGTAGCTTTCCTCAACCCCTCAATCCCCCATAGTTCTAGACTGAAAAAGCGTTGATGTACTATATTCTATCGGGGGCAAAGCTGGTGATAGCTAGAGCTTGGAGGTCCCCCACCTTCAACGCCTTTAATAACAAGGTTAACTGCATTATGGCCATGGAAAAAATGTCCGACATTCATAATGGGACTTTGGAGCTGTTCAGGGAGGTGTGGAATCCTTGGGATCAGAATTTTCTGCCTAAGATTTTGATGTAAACCTAATAAGCATCTGATCCGTCCTTGACCCCTTCCTTTACTCCCCCCCCCCCTCATAGGGGTTGTTATTTTTCTAAGTCAGCTTAGTCCTTTGGCTTGAAAAGGCGGCATTTAAGGGGTCGATTCAGAACCTGGTGATAAAAACTCACTTCTTTTTTAGGAGAGAAAACTGCCATTCACTCCCATTGTCTTTTGGGTATTAATTTTTACCTGGCTCTGAATCAGCCCCAAGGTAGACAATGAACGTGAATGGCAATTTTCTCTCTTAAAAAAGAACTGAGTTTTCTCACCAGGCTCTGATTGGACCCCTAAATGTTGTATTCTGGCAATCCCTTGTAAATATCTTAAACGGGACCAACACCCAGGATTTTGACTATTCTGGGTATTGGTCCACTTCCGTGGGGCAGCGATCGTGGGTGCCCTGCTGTGTGAAACCCTCCAGAAAGCCCCGAAAACTCACCTGACTCCGCTCCCACGACTCGCTCGTCCAATCGCCGCCGACAGACAAGGAGAGGCAGCGCCGTCGCCGCCTCCCGCACGTTCCTCTTACAGGGAGAGATTCGTTTGCCGCCGCACACCTACCAACGATAGGGCAGGGGGTGCACGGTTAGCGGTGACGCCGCAAGTCCATAAGTTGCAAATGAAAACCAGCACTCCATGTGTGCATAGGATAGGTAGGGTTGTAATTGCACACGAAAATTACATACAGGAACAGTTAGTCAACAAGTCCAACGTTTCGGGAGTTACCGCGAGCCCCCTTCATCAGGGATTACAAGAAACCCTCTTGTAATGCACCCCCGATCGGGGTGCCCCGCAGTCAGGGAGCTGATCAGTCCGGGAATCTTATAGATTGCCGGGCCGATCAGGGGAGGGTGTTGGTCCACTTTAAACTGGCACCCTGTGCAAAATTGCAGCAATGGTGGGGATGTACTGGCCTAGAGCCACTGGAACTCTAACAGTGTATATATCGGGAACCTCCCAGGTAAACACACACATTTTTGGATCATCAAATGTTTTCTTCAGATGGGCCATTTCAGTTAACATGTCCACTTACATTTTCTAATAGGTTTTCATCTTGCTGCCAGTGGTGTAATCAGGTGGAAACAGGTTAGACAAGAGGTGCTAATGTGATGCATTTAAGCCTCCGCCTAAATCACCGCCATCTAATCGCGAGGTAATCACCTAGCCCAGCAGCGCAGTTTTCTCAGACAAGTTGTCTAATTTAAAATGCAATAAACTGAAATTGGATTAAATTTGGTGATAAGCCGCTATTAATTGTCTGTCAATAAATATTAATCAAAGCTGATAGTGAACGCTGTAATCTTCCCAAAGTGAATCATATTAGAGCTGCTCATTGCATGGAGGTTGCTGGAAAGTGAGACACTGATGCTGAAAAGTGCTCTAATGTTTTCTCTGTACATAGGTTCTAATTTTTATTTTCCTTATGTTTATATCTTTTGTGTGTTTTGACTCCATTCAAAGTGAGCCTGGTCAAGTGAATGTGGCCCCAATAAACAAGAACATACTGATCTGGGTTAGTGTTAAAGTGGACCAAAACCCACATTTTTAACTAAAATCCCCTGAATTGCTCCCCCCATGAAGAGAACCTTTTGGCAATTTTTAGTGCTCCTGCTTCACTCTAATTCCAGATATTGGCCCTTATTTTAGCTGTAAAGCTCCACCTCCTCCATTGCCATTGTTGTGTGTGGCAATGATGTCATTGCCACACCTATGCAATGACTGATCCCCTGCCATATTACAGAGAGGGACAGCAAAAAAAATCCATGTCCCAGGGCGATTCAAAAAAACAAAAATATCCATTTCTAGTTCTACACCCGAAAAAAGGGATGATCGGCAGGGGCTTTGGCCAAATGTATTTCGCAAGTTTGGTGGGTTTTTGTCCGCTTTAAATATAACCGTAAGACATGTGACTAAGTGCAACTTGGAGAGTGTCAGATACTGGAGGAATAGAATTTTGACTATCCTGGATTACGGTCCTTGCCCCTGGGGCACCCCGATCGGGGATGCCCCGATGTGTGAAACCCCCCAGATCACCCAATCTCACTCACCTTTCCCCAGTCCTACCGTGCACCGGCCGCATCCCCCGCTAATCTTTAACAGGGAGCGTGCCCATGCTGGCCATTCACAAATGCCTGCTGCAGGCACGCGCCCTGCCAAAGGGATAGCGGGGACCTTGTGGGTTTTACACAGCAGGGTATCCCGAATCTGGATGCCTTGGGAGGAGTGAGTATGCCTGCCCTGGAGACTCATAGACTCCAGGGTGGGTTTTGGTCCACTTTAAAACCCTCCAGTGGTTAGTAGAAGCGTTTACATTTCTTTATGGTGATTGGGGCATTTTCCAATATAAGGGAGTTTTATTCCTCCCTGCATTGTGTTATCTCCCGCAAAGTCTCCACCATTTGAGCCTCCTTATGCCACGTTTCTTTACTTGAAATATTCAGGGCCAGAGCATCCCAGGGCCCCCCTCCCTCTGCTCCAATGAAGTCGAGGATTTTGAAGAGGGGAGCTGCCAGATTACGGGAGCATTTGATGTGCCTTATTGCTTTCCTCTTCTGGTATTTAAACAAAATACCTTTTAGGATTGTCCTCATACCTGTGATTTACTTATCAGCATGCTGTATCCAAGTTTCTTATATTTCTGTGTGTCTGTGATCCTAAGGTGGACACTGCTTTCCAGGCCTTCCACTGCACAGGTGAACTTGTCAGTAGCTTTGTTAAATCACACAGCAGTCATTACCTCTCCAGGTGAGAATACTGCAGGAACCCCAATAAATGGCAATTTCCTTATCTGCAGAGTTGAATTAATGCAGAGGGGGTTAAACCTGTCTCTGCAACAGCCAATCAGAGGATTGGAAAGCCAGAGCTGGGAAGTCTCTGATATATATCTCCAAAACACCACTTTGGTTTAAGTTGATATACAGATTAAATAACATCTTAAGGGCCTTATTTAAGAAGCACTAATGCCAAGTAGTGTCAGGTGTACATATATATGAAAGTGATACTGGTGAGTATGTCTAATCAGGGGCGGACTGGGGCTAAAAAATGGCCCGGGACTTTTTGGGGCACACCGGCCCTGCTGCACTGTTCCTGGCCCAGTATAGTATCTTAATGTCACAATATATACACCTTATTTTTGTTCCATAAGACACACCCAGGGTTTAAAGGACAAAAATAAGAAAGAAAATATTCTGAACCAAATGGTGTGCTTAAATCCCCCCATTACAGGCAGAATCCCCCATTACAGGCAGTGATCGGTATCCCTCATTAAAGCAAGTGAGGGGCATCTTCCATTACGGGCAATGAGGGGCATCCCTCATTAGAGCCATTGAGTGGAATCCCTACATTACTGTTATTGTGGGGCATCTCTCATTAAAGGCAGTGGGGGCATTCCTCAGCGCAGCCACATGGGGGCATCCCCTCAGCGCAGCTACATGAGGGCATCCCCTCAGCACAGCAACATGAGGGAAGTAGCGCAGCCACATGGGGGCATCCCCTCTCCCCCCCCCCCCACCGTGCCACGCCACTCACACACCCACACATGCTTACCTCTGGTTCCTGATGGTCAGAGGGCTGGCCTGCTTGGCCCTTCTGTTCCGACCGCCGCCCTCACACACAAACACACATGCTTACCAGCACTTCCTGGCTGTTGCACGCTGGTTGGTGGGCGTCAATGGGCTTCGTCCATTGTTTTCATTGGACGCCACCCATTGACGCCCACCAACCAGTGCGCAACAGCCAGGAAGTGCCGGTAAGCATGTATGTGTGTGTTTGCGTGGGCCGCAACCCCGTGGAAAAGATGCTGCCCCTCGCCCGCCAGCATCTTTTCCACTGAGTTTCAGCCTTCCCTGGCGCCGGCCTACTGGATTTTGCCCGGTATGCCCTATGGCCAGCCCGCCCCTGCGTCTAATAGCGTCACATGTATCACTAGCGGTGGCTCTGTGTGTTCAGCAGCGCCAAGTAGCACCTGTCACTCAGTTGCGTTCTCCCATACAATTCAATGGTCTTATCTTTGTTTGTGTATAAATAGTATGGAGTTTGGATCCCTTTTTCCCCACTGTTTTATCATGTGACGATTGTTTTGGCCTTCTGTCCACCAACCAAAAACTTATATTGTTATATTTTGATTTCTTTTTTTTATGCAGAATTGTATGTGTTGGTCGGCCATTGCAGTGTCAGTGTTACAGTGTTAAAACAATATCATTCCATGTGTTTCCTCTCTGGTGCTGGTGTATATGTGTTCAGAAACAGACTTTTTTTTATATTGCGTCCAGCGCTCGTTGCTAGAGCGCCCAGTTTTATAGTGCCGGATTTGTGATTTTTTTTTTTTTAATTATGGGCTTCAGTGCCAGATGCACTTATCTGTCAGTCTCCCAGCAGCAGGATAGAGAGGGTTAAGCTATGCACATAGACACACACTTCACTGCGCCGATGCCAGACATTCACTTCTATGGATGTAACCTGAAGACTGCTACTGAGAAAGAAAGAGAATGAAGAGGTCACCTCTGTCTAGAGCCCCCCATCTCGACTCCGCCCCAATGCCCTCTACTTTTCCAGGGGCCCCAAACAGCTACCACCTTTGCCCCACCCAAACGCCAGCTCTGCTGGGGCCGATGTCTGGGAGCAGGGCCCTAGGAAGTTGCCAGAGATGCCTGGGTCCAAATGCCGGCCATGCTTGTGTGCACTTATTCTAAAACTGTCGCTAGAGGAGGTGAAATATATTATTACATACCTTTTGGAGTTGTCATAATGTTACATGTAAACTTGGAAATGTCTCCCAGCGCCAGCTAGTGGCCAGCATGAACAATGGCACAAGAATTTTCAGGAATGATGACAGACTGCATTGCTCCATTACAAAATACTAATTGCCTGACAACCATTCTATAAGAATATTTTTTTATAGGTTCAATATATAAAACAGTGCTTCCTAAAATGTATGTTGTGTCCCACATGCTGGACGTGGTATACACAGGGCTGGTTTGTGGCACAGCAGTATTGCGGAATAATACATTTCTCCCAGTATCAGTTATTAGCAGATATCATGTGGAAGCTGTTCTGCTATCTGTACAACAGTTATAGACAACATGCTGGTTCTTTACTTTTATGAGAGGCCCTGGCATGGACAACAGCCTGTAATTACAGCTAGAACTTGCCTTAAAGTGGACCAACACCCAGGGGGGATCGGCCCAGGAATCTAATAGATTCAGATCCCTCCCCCCAGGGCATCCGAAATCAGGATGCCCCGCGGGGTGAAACCCCCCCAGGACGGCCAGAAACCTTACCTTATCCGCGTTCCAACGGCACATGTGCGGGCTGCGGCCGCATCTCCCGCTTCCTTCTAGCAGGAAGCGCGAGACGCGGCCTCCAGCGTGCTCAGAGCCGCTGTGGTTGTCCGTTGCTTGTCCGTACATACCACAGCGGCTCTGAGCGCTCTGATTGGACGAGCGCTCGCGTAGAAGCGGGGTGAGTTATTTAGGGTAGGGGTGCCCCGCGGAAGTGGACCAAAACCCAGGATAGTGAAAATCCTGGGTGTTGGTCCACTTTAAAGCGGAACAAAACCCAGGAATTTGACAATTCCAGGTTTTGTTCCGTGTCCCTGGGGCGTCCTGAATTTAGATGGCCCAATGTGTGAAACCCCCCAGAAAGCACAGTAAAACTCACTTCTTCTTGCTCCAACCATGATTGTGTGGGCTCTCATCCAGTCAGAGCCCTTTGCTGTGTTTACTGCCTTTTGGCAAAGGGCTCTGGTATCAATGGGGAGCCCGCCCTGCCCCATACCCCATATGCCTGGCCTCGCACATGCTCCCGACCAAGCCACTGGAGTGGGGAAATGCGAGTTATTATGGGGCGCACTGTGGGGGGGGGGTCACACAGCAGGCATTTAAAGTGGTCCCACATCCGTTTTTTAACTAATGGGTGTGAGGTGTCATCATGACAGGCTTGGGGGCGAGGGACATCCAGAGTCCTGCAACCCCCATAACCCTTACCTTAACCTTGATCCTCAGCCAAAATGTGGCCACCGTCTTGAAATCTTCAATACTTTTCAGTGGCTTCTATGCTGAGCTACGTACCTGAGTTTAACCATTGCTGCATCTGTATATATTATATATGTCTTTTTGCACAACCTAGAGGATAAATCTATAATGATCCTTTTCATCAGATATGTTTCCTGGGATATTTAAAGTGGACCAAAACCCACAGTGACTGACCTGGGAATCTATAAGACTCCCGGGCTGATCGATTCCCTCCCCCCGGGGCCTCAAAAAGCGGAATGCCCAGCTGTGTGAAACCCCCCAGGTCGCCCATACACTTACCTTCTTTCCCAGTCCAACGGCGCATGTGCGAGCCGCATCCCCGCTATCCCTCTAGCAGGGCACGTGCCCACACCATTTGTGAATGGCCAGCGCGGGCACGCTCCCTGTTAGAGGGAAGTCTAAGCAGCCTAATGACCTATTCAGCTGAGAACTCGGCCATTAACCCTTTGCTACTGGAACACAAGACCCTTCCATACCGAAGAATTTGAATTTCAGCTGAATGGGTTAAACCTGTCACCCATGCCTTATCTAATTGGCAAGCTAGAGTGAGGAAGTCCATGATATGTACTCCAAATCACCACTTTGTTGTACATAGCTGAGGTAAACACATTGTTGCTATAGAAAACTGTTTTCTTTTATAACAAAGAGTTGCAAACAAATAGAAAATTAAAAAATAACAAATACAATCAGCACATTAAAGACAAATATTGGCACACAATAATGGAAACTTTGAAAAATTCCATTGAAAGTGGAATTACCCTGTAAATTCAATGCACACTTTAGAGCAAATCTGATCTGGCAGTTTGCCACAATGCATAAAATACAACTCTGTGAAGTACTCACCTGTAGAGTTGATATTATATGCATACAGCACGTCCTGCTCCAGAATATTCATAACGTATGGGTATACCTCCGCCTTCAGCGCCGTGCACTGCAGAATACGAGGAAAACAAGCTCCTCCCGGCCCTACATACACCGGAGGACCTCCCACAAATCCCCAGCATTGAAAAGCAGTGAGAATGAGAGGCCAGGAGAGACAACCTCCCAAAACTGGCAAAAATATCAAGGATAACAATCAACAAACAGGGGATCCAGAACAAAGTGAAACCAGGGTGGGGTGGAGCAGGACGTGCTGTATGCATATAATACCAACTCTACAGGTGAGTACTTCACAGAGTTGTATTATTCTAAGCATACAGCACGTCCTGCTCCAGAATATTCATAACGTATGGGACATCCAAAAGCAGTGTCCGTAAGAAAGGGTGGGATCCCCAACAGAAGGCAACAGCAAGCAGTTTAAACTACTGCCGCCTGCAAAACCTTGCGGCCAAACACAGCGTCAGCCGAGGCCCTAACATCAACCTTGTAAAACTTTGTAAAGGTGTGAACAGAAGACCAAGTAGCGGCCTTGCAAACTTGCTCCACAGAGGCCTGGTGCTGAAAAGCCCAAGAAACCCCAACAGCTCTAGTAGAATGAGCAGTAAGACGAAAGGGGGGAGTCTTCCCCTTAGTAGTATAGGCTTGAACCACAGCCTGACGAATCCATTTACTGATGGTAGACTTGGCAGGAGCCAAACCCTTCCTGGCCCGTGAGGCACAACGAAGAGAGCATCCGTCTTTCTAAAGGCCTGAGTGGTAACCAGGTAAGACTTGACACACCGAACCACATCAAGGGAATGCAAAACCCTCTCCTTAGGGTTACTAGGATTAGGGCACAAGGAAGGAAGTACAATATCTTGATTCAAATGAAATGCAGACACAACCTTAGGCAGAAAGTCTGGCTTGAAGCGAAACACCACCTTATCCCGGTGTCTCTCAAAGTAGGGAGGCTGAATAGACAAGGCAGCCAATTCAGACACACGTCTAACCGAGGTAATAGCTACCAGAAAGACAACCTTGAGCGTGAGAACAGCCAGAGCTGCTTCATGAATAGGCTCAAAGGGAGGACCCTGCAGGGCCGACAAAACCAAGTTCAGATCCCAAACAGGAACCATAGGCTTCCAAGGGGGACGCACATGAGTGACCCCCTGAAAGAAAGTCTTGATAAGAGAGTGCTGGGCAAAGGTCTTCTGAAAGAAGATAGACAGGGCCGAAACCTGGCCCTTCAAAGTACTAAGCTTAAGACCTAAGTCTAGACCATGTTGTAAAAACTCCAGCACCCTGGAGACTAAGAATTCCCGGCAGGGAAGAGACCTGGATTCACACCAGTCAATGTAGGCACGCCATACCCTATAATATATGGCAGAAGAGGTCTTCTTCCTGGCTTGCACCATGGTAGCCACTACAGAAGCGGACAAACCCTTTTCCCTTAAGATGGTGGTTTCAATAGCCAAGCCGTCAAAGCCAGAGTTAGTAAATTGGGATGGCGTAGAGACCCCTGAGTTAGAAGGTCTGGTAGACTTGGCAGATCGTACTGATCTACTGCCATTTGAACCACGTCTGCGAACCACACTCTTCTTGGCCACCTTGGGGCCACCAGAATCATGGGTACCCCTTCCAGAGCGATCTTGCGTAGCACTCTGCCCAGAAGGGGAATTGGTGGAAACGCATACAGGAGCCGAAACTCCCTCCAAGACATTGACAGAGCATCCGAGGCCAGAGCCAGAGGATCCTGAGACAGGGATACAAAGCTCGGGAGCTTGTGATTGTGACGGGACGCAAACAGATCCACGTCTGGGACACCCCAACGGTGACACCGGGACTGAAATACCCTGTTGGAGAGGGCCCACTCCCCCTGACGGGACGACCCCCTGCTCAGAGCATCTGCTAGCAGATTTTCCGCCCCCGGAATGCAAACAGCTGAGATGCATTGAACATTGGTCTCTGCCCATGTTAGAATCAGAGATACCTCCTGGAGAGCACTCTTGCTCCGGGTTCCTCCCTGATGATTGATGTAGGCCACCGCCGTTCTGTTGTCTGAGCGTACCTGAACCGCCAGACCTTCAGGTGCTGGGTCATTTGTTCCAGCACCAATCTGACCGCCCTGAGTTCCAGGACATTGATAGGGAGATGGGTCTCCTGAGGGCCCCACCTCCCCTGGAAGCGCAGAGACTTCCAGAATCCCCCCCAGCCCGACAGACTGGCATCCGTTGTAACGGTCTCCCAGGAGGGAGCCAGGAAGGATCTGCCCCTTGTCAAGTTCCCGTGGTCCAGCCACCATGCAAGGGATTGTCTGACCGAGGAGGGAAGCACCCAGATCTTGTCCAAGGACGCCGGGTCCTTGTTCCAAACTGACAGAAGGTGAAGCTGCAGAGTTCTCAAATGGAATTGTGCAAAGGGCACCGCCTCGAAGCTTACCACCATCGAGCCCACCAACTGCATTCCCTGCCTGATGGAGGGATGAGGTCTCGAGAGCAGGGACCTCACCTGCGTTGTCAGAGCTTCCACTTTCTGTGGAGGAAGGAATATCTTTGACTGAACTGAATCTAGAATCATCCCCAGAAACGGGGGAACTGAGGAAGGGGACAGAGAGGACTTTGGGTAATTGATCACCCAGCCGAAGGACTCCAGGGTGGTCACCACCAACCGTGTGTCCAGCTCTGCCTGGCGCAGAGACCGAGAGGTGATGAGTATATCGTCCAGGTATGGCAACACTCGTATGCCTTTTAGTCTCAACAGAGACATTACTCCTGCCAGCACCTTGGTGAACACCCTGGGGGCTGACGTAAGGCCGAATGGCAGGGCCACGAACTGGTAATGCTGATCCAGCAGCGCAAATCTGAGAAACCTTTGATGCCCTGGGAACACCGGAACGGCAGGTAAGCGTCCTTGATGTCCACAGATGTCATGAAGTCCCCTGGGCGCAGTGAGGCAATGGCCGAGCGCAGAGTTTCCATACGAAAATGTCTGTTTCTGACAAATCTGTTTAAGATTTTTAAATCCAGAATGGGTCTGACTGACCAGTCCCTTTTGGGCACCGTGAAAAGATTGGAATAAAACCCCCCGCCCCTGTCTTTTAAGGGGACCTTGCAAATGACCCTGAGGTCTAGAAGGTCCTGCACCGCTAGCATCAAGACTTGAGCTAAGGCAGGATCCTGTGGGATTCGGGACCCGACGAACCTGGTGGGGGGCAGTACAGCAAACTATCTTGTAACCGGAGGACACTACCTCCTGAATCCACCGGTCTGGGACGTGGCGCCTCCAGACGTGCTGAAAATGCTGTAGACGTCCCCCCACCCTGACGGGCGAGGGCGCCCCTTCATGCTTGGGGGGTCTTGGGAGGGGCTTTGGGCTTGGGCCCCCAGGAAGAACTGGGGCGGCGTCCTCTGTTCTTGTTCCAGGAATCTGCGCGAGCCCCGGCGAAGGACACCCCTCTGCCCTGTTTAGCCCACGATAGGGGGTCGAATGGGAGCTTGGGCCACGAAAGGGCCGAATCTGACGCTTGCGCTGGGGCAACTTTTATCGAAGATATCTAATCTTTCTCCAAACAGGCGCAGCCCTTTGAATGGAAGCCCCGTAAGGGCCTTCTTGGCGACATTGTCAGCGGCCCACTGGCGTAACCAGACCGCGCGGCGTATGGCTACCACCAGAGCAGAGGATCTAGCACTCAGCTTAATAGCATCGTCCGATGCAGACAGGATATAATTGATAAAAGTCTCACTGGTAACTAAAGCATTGGCGGCGTCAGACGGCAAGTCATCCGCCCCTTCAAAAGCAGTCTTCACCACAGTCCTGAGCGCCACCGCCGTGATGGCTAAGGCGCAAACTGGGCGGAGCGAGGCTCCCCCAAATGCAAAGGCATGACATGCCAGTTGATCAACCCGCCGATCCTCCAGATCCCGCAGCGTAGTAGTGTCAGGGGAGTGCATAATAGAGGTATTGGACAGACCAAGGATCGGGGCATCGACTTCGGGCGGCGAAGTCCAACACTTGATCAGGTCGGCAGGAAATGGATACTTCTTATCCACAGCTTTAGGGACCCCCTGGAGTTTGCTGGGATGTTCCCACTCTTTTAAGACGAGATTATTAAAATGAGTTTGTTCGGGAAACTCCAACCGCACCCTAGCGGTATGAAACAGGTCACCTCTTTGCCGAGGAGCCGCAGGCGGGGGAGAGAGGGATAACACATCAAAGATCTGGGCCAGCAATCTATCAACGTC
This sequence comes from Gastrophryne carolinensis, assembly GCA_027917425.1. Classification (NCBI taxonomy): domain Eukaryota; kingdom Metazoa; phylum Chordata; class Amphibia; order Anura; family Microhylidae; genus Gastrophryne; species Gastrophryne carolinensis. The sequence continues at coordinate 409,977,306 of CM051237.1, read as the reverse complement.
ATCCTGGGACCAAAGATCAGAACCAGATTCATCCTGACACCTGGACTCGTCGTCATAGGACCCTGAGTCAGAAAACAGTTCCCTTTCCTCTGAGGGGGGAATGTGCATAAGACAGATGTAAGTCGTCAGATTCTACAGGAAGAATAGTAGCTTCAGGATTCAAATGGCGCTTTTTGGCAGTAGCCTTGCGCGCCAAGGAGCCAGCGATTAAATTTTCCACGCTAGCCAGTCTAGTGGCAAAATCAGCAAGAGAGTCCCCACTAGTATTGGGGGTTAGGCTCAGGCATGGGGAAGTAGGGGATGCAAGGCGAGGTGCGGGCCCAGCCTCGGAAGAGGTGGAGAGGCCAGCTAGCGCCTGCTGGGCACAAGGGACGCAGACCCGTGCATTGTCCCCACTGCTAGGTGTGACCCCTCAAGCTACACACAGACGGGCTTGTCCCGAGGGAACCCCGTTCACAATATCCTGAGATGCCTCCATATGGTGATTATTATATTTAATATGCCAGTAGGGATTGATGCTGTAAAGCAACCCTGGATGCCCCAAACACCTGCTGGGAAGTGGGAGTAATTTGTTTAAAATGGTCTGGACCGGATGCTACGCCGGGCTGGGAGAAGCCGCCGAAGTCCGCGGTCTGAAAGACACAAGGGGAACAGGGATGTCAGAGCCAAGCGCGAAGAAGCAAAAGCAAGGAAGAAATCGCCCATGAGGGCACTTACAGAACAGCGAGGGGAGGACCGTCTTCACCACGCGCATGTGAGAAAAAAATGGCGCCAAGCAAACCTCGAAGGGCGGGCCAGAGCGGGCAATGACGCGGAACACGCCAAACCGAACCACGCCCCCCCTCCGTAGAGCGCGAAGCTCGAAGGCACGCAGCCAATCAGAAGCGACAGATATTGTCAGAAAAAAATCACCTCAGAGAATCTGACAGGGTGAATACCGTGATAGAACGCCAAGCATCAATCGAATAGAGCCGACGTACGCGCCAAGTAAATGCAGTAAAAGCGCTGCGGAAAGCTAAAAACTGAATGTGAAGCGCGGCTCTGACTCCGGTAACCATTAAGACAATGGGTGACTAGTGTGATTAGGGCAAGGTTTAGCCATCGTACACACGACCCCCCCCCTCTTTTTTCCCCCACTAACGGGGGAATCTAGGGAGGAAGGTGACCCAATATTCTGGGTTCACCGCTACACAGGCCGGTGTATGTAGGGCCGGGAGGAGCTTGTTTTCTTCGTATTCTGCAGTGCACGGCGCTGAAGGCGGAGGTATACCCATACGTTATGAATATTCTGGAGCAGGACGTGCTGTATGCTTAGAATAAAGGCATTTCTGGAGGCATCTCTGGAATAGGCTACAAAAGGACTCCTGGAGAGAGCGCCATGTGTTTGGGGCACTGGCATTTTAAGAAGCTTCCGGTAAGGTGCTTTAAATAGACGTGGAGCCTGGCCAACAAGGGAAGCAGGGTGTGTCCTGCTAGGCCAAGTCATCCAGCACTAGTCCATGTCAGAAAGACTATAAAGTCTATGACAGGCCTCAGGTGTGGGCTGCTGTATGGGGTGAGGAGGTGCAATGCAACCAACTGTCTGTGTGAAGACAGAAGGCCTTGTGTGGCTGACTGACTGAATACATGAACGCCTGAATCGCTGTCAGTCTACAGAGAGGAGCTCATAGAGGAAGCCTAAGAGGCCTGTTCCACATTAGAGCCCGGTATTTGGGCTAACTGATTAGGTCAGGTAGGCCCAGCGTATGCAACCGAGATGCAATTTTTTAATGAAGTTGTGCTGAAGAAAGTGCTTTATGTTGGCTGTGGGAAGGAATAAAACATTTGAGAAACATCTGAGTCCAAGTTTTATTCCGTTTCCTGTATGAACATAAGATACAGTAGCAATTCATTGTATGTGCCCTACAGGACATATGTATCACACTTTACCTGTATTATTTTCATTAAAATTCTATTGATGTAACAATCATTTTTTTTCAGAGCCTCAAAGTGGACGCTGGGCATAGCAGGAGGAGACAGGAAATAGTAACATGAACTTAATATAGGAGAACAAAAAGATAATAAATAAATAAAAATTACTAATAAATGAAATCAAGAAACAAATAAATGAATGAAAAACCCTGCTGGTTACCGTGACCAGCAGAGAGAAGACCAAAATAACCCCCCGGCTCAATTTCCCTGCCATGTTTTTTTTTTTTTGGGGGGGGGGGTTATATCTATTTATTGCATTTTTCTCCTAGCATGCCTGCTCTGCTTATAGCACTGTTTCTTAACCTGCGGTACACATATCCCGGGGGGTACACGGCAGTCTTCACAATACAAAATTAGGGGGTGTCTGACTGGTCTGGTATATTATTTTAACAGTAAGACATTATCCCTTTTTGTTTTAAAAGTACCACGAGGCCTGTGGCCTACTTCTTTAGGTAGCAGTTATAATTGATCAACCCCTTGGGGGTGCTAGGTTAGAACTTCCTGTCACTAGGGGGTACTTGGCATTTGAAGGTTGGAAACCACTGCTCTCATGTGTCCTCAACAGTGTTCTCCTCCTGGATTCCTCTCATCTCTAATGGTTTCTATCATAAGTGATCAAGCTTCACTATGACTGAGAGCCATTTCTATATAGATTTTAGTTTGGCGTTTCCAGGATCTGAGGCTTTAGGGGTGAGTGTTTATCCACCTGCTGTTGGTGGCTTCTTTGGTACCCCCAGATGAGGTAAGAAAATAAATTGTCTAATGCTTTGGGGGTGTTGGATATTAGCAATATTTAGAAACATCCCATTTTCTAATTATCTAAAAACCAGCTGTCTGGCTCATATGGGTTGTCACCTAAAACTGTAAAAACTAATAAAATGCTAACTGTGGTCATGTCCCCTCAGAGCAGTTTTGTATTTCCCAGACAAATTAGCATTGGGAAACATAAATATAGCCACAGATCTGGTTGGGTACAAGTCAGTCTGCATCCTTAGTGGATACCACCTGATATGCTTGAGTACCAGCAGTGGTATTGCTTGGTAAATAAGTAGCCCATGACTACTCCAACCTGGAGAGAACCCCACTCCTGACTCCAGACTAATAAGTTTCTCTTTATACAATCACTTCTGGCCACGTGTCAGACGAGTACCTTGGGCCCACAAGGGGAATTTATTAAGCTATATAGAAATAATGCAAGACCACTGTTGTTGTACAATATAGAGTGTGGTGTTTAATTAAATAACAAAAGTAACTTTACAGAAAAAACAAACTCACAAAGCACTTCAGGCAACACTGTATTAGTCCTGGATCTTCTGTACTGCCTTGCTGGTGGCAAGTACCTGGGACCCACCAGAGGGCCAGTCTGACACCACTTATGGCAATCCTTACCTGCCAGACAAGCCTTTCCCCCCAATCCTCACTCCTGGATGCCCTGTATTCCGACACCCAGCATGATCCTTAATTTCAAGTGATTGTCCATGACTTTACACAGAACTTTATTCAGAACTACTACCCTTAAATGTAACCCCACGATTACCTACACTCCTTGCAACACCACCCACCACTATTGGCAAATTGTTTTTTATTCTCTGTACAGCAGCATGAGAAAGTACATGTTATATACTGTAAATGTGAAATACGAGTGTGTGGGTAAAAACAGGGGTTTGTAGCCCAAGCATAATTTGAGTGCAAGCTCCCCTGAGATGTTCACTGTGGGGAACCATCCCCTACTAGAAACATAGAAGGGTGACGGCAGAAGGAGACCATATGGTCCATCTAGTCCACCCTTATGTGTGTACTGTATGTTCTCTTTATCTTAGGATAGATGTGTGCATGTTTAAATTGTTTTCAACTACCTCTGCTGGAAGTTTGTTCCAAGCATGTGTTTCCCCCACCCTGTACATACAGATTGGTCACATTAAAAATCATCCTACCTGCATCTAGTGCGTATTCTGAGCTTTTAAACTTCCACGATTTTAGATGTTGGCAAAAAAGATTTTTAAGGGTTTGGGCTTTTCATGAAATGATGCTGAAGGTCCGCTTTAAATAAAAAAGCAATGTTGATAAAGCAGACAAAGTTGTATTACACTGTTGTGACCTGTAGGTGACCCTAAAATATACCCATTGTTAGCCCGATACTTCAGAGCAAGACTTTTTTTACCTTTACTGTAGGTGACCCCCCCCTTTACTTATGTCCTCAGTGACCCCCTCTATTGTATTGATCAAGTATTTGCCACTCACAGTTTCTCATGTTGAAGTTGGCCCCGATTTAGAACATTTCTTCTGACTTCCTTTCTTGGTGACCAACTTTATTCAATAGCCCAACCATGTTCTGGGTAAAAGAGGGGCACTGTTCTTTTATTGGTAAGTCCTAACCCCGGCCCCTTACTTTAAAGTCTTGGTGACCACCTCTGTTTTAATTTTGGATAAAGTAGGGATAGATTTCACCTCCTATTCCTTTTCCTATAGGTGACGCTAGTTTAGAAAATGCTCACCCAACTTACTGACTCGATGACCATCTCTATTGTTTGGGTCAAGCAGAGACCCTTTAAAGTCCCTGTACTGGCAAACACATTAAACACCACATACTCGTGTACAGTACTGCACAGCTGAATCACACAATGCTGGTACTTTGAATCTTACCTGCATCAGTGATCTCGTCCATGCCACCCCACAGCCGGGAGACCAGCGTTCCTCCCCTTCCGTCAGTCACAAAGACTCTATTCATTAGAAACTCTTGACACGCCCCATCCATTAAAATGAATACTGTGGGTGTGGCCAGTCATCACATCTGAAACTAGGAATGCTCCGGCATGGTCTAGATCTCCGCTAGAGGTAAGTTTTAAATCCCCAGAATATCGCTGATCAGTTGTGCATAGATGTATGTGGTGTTTATTGTGTTTGCCCGTAGAGTTCCCTTAATCAGATAAAGCATCATAGGAAACCATAGCACAGAACCCCCCCCCCCCCCCCCAATATACAATGCAACTCAAACATCGAAGATAAATAGTTTTAGAAAACATTTATTATAAAAATATTTTCCATTATCCAGCTCAGACATTACATTTCAAACACGTGGTCTGTTTAGCTTTCATTACTTTAGGACTTTGATACAATTCCATTAACTTTCCCGAGATCTCCGAATGACATTGTAGCAGAACCTCTCTTGGCCGCCTTTGCCTGAAAAAACAAAAAAGAGAAAATATTTCAAGTCTGGTTGCAATTTTCTTGCATAGTGCCAAAGCCAAATGGAATCTGTACACAATCTTACCCCAGCCGCAACATGTAATGGATCTGATGGCGCTTTATAGACTGGCAGGCTGATTCATTACTAGCGGCAGGTAACAGCAGATGAGCGTCTGTACTGTGGCGCTAAGAGCGACCGCTAGTGGTCGCTCTGATCGGCCGTGAGTCGCTATTACAGAGCGCCTCAGTCCCTGTAATAACATTGCCGGCATTGATGAATTTGATGTGCGAGTCGCTATAACACCAGTACAGAGCTATATGGGAGCGAACGGTAGCGACTGGTCAGTGTGAGCTACTCAAACCATATTCATCAAAAAAAAATCCTCACACAGCGCTGGCGCCCAAAATTGTGTCGCTGTAGCCCATTGCTCCAGAAGCTGTGTGATTAAAGTCTGTTTTTGAATACATATCCACTATTAACAAAGCGAAAATACATGGAATTACATTATTACATTGTGACATTAACACTTTAATACCAGACCTATAATGACAATTCTGCATAAAAAAATAAACAAAAAAGTTTACAAAAATGTATTTAAATAGGTCAGAAAAGGTCACACAATGATTTGATACAAAACAAAAAAAATTATAAAAAGAAAGCCCTGTTTAAAGAGAAGAAAAGTAGCGTCCATTGCAATGTATGGGAGAGCCACAGGTAATACCAGGCGCTATGAAAGCCAGAGCGATGCCGGCATCCTCTGGGTCGTCTATGATGATGAATCGGACGCTATGTCTCGCTGTAAGAGGCGCTCGCCAGATTCGCTTTCATAAATGTGGTATTGCGTGCCGCGGCTGGCATTCACCAGACGCTACCTGCCGCTTACAAGGCACTACCTGCTACTATTCCTTGATGAATAAAGCCCTGAATCCACTGCCGTCATTTTACATAAAGGGCGCTAAATGTTTGGCTAATGCGGAGATTTCAAGCGAACCTAACCTGACCAAATCCTGATTTGCTGCTTGATGTAGCAGTGATGGATCACATGACAGCCGGCATGTCTTTACAGTCACACTTATTATTTGGATCAAATACTTTGGCTGAATCTAATAAAAATAAGGGAGATGGATAAAATGGTGAATTGATTTTCCACAAGATTACTGTGAACTTCTGAGGCTTCAGACATGTCTCTGCATTAAGGTGTGTAAAAGACACATTTTAATAATACTATGCTTTTTTGGGCACTTACATTTCAGGTGACTGACGGACCATAAACAAAAGATTTAGCTTGTAACCAAGGATGTATTCATTAAAGTGGACCAAAACCCAGGATTGTAACTATCCTGGGTTTTGGTCCATGCCCCTGGGGCACCCCTATGTGGGATGCCCCACTGTGAGAAACCCCCAGGTTGGCCACCAAAACTCACCTTTCCTGGCCCTGCGGTGCATGTAATATAATAGGGAGCATGCCTGTGCCAGCATAGCAGTATATATATATACTGTATATGGTATAGCAGACGGCAGCCACTCCTCGCGCATGCACGATTGGATCGGGTAGAAGGTGAGTTTAATGGGTGACCTGTAGGGTATTACACAGTTGGGCATTCCAAATCTGGATACCCAAGGGGGAGGGAGTATACCTGAGTAAAGGGGGAGGGAGTATTCCTCCATTACTATTATTTATACAGGATCTTTCAGGGCCTGGGAACAAATTTACCACCCAGTTTAACCCTCTCATCACTGTATAATATCCAGCAAACAGGCATATAAACTAGGGGCCTTGAGTTGCATACAATTGTATTTGCATGCCTTTTGGTGGGGTCCCTACTCCTATTTTTGAGTGCCCAAAGTTGGGACATGCAATGCAATCAAATATTTCGAGGGAGTATTCCTGCCCTGGAGTCTCAGACACTGGTGTGTGTTTTTGTCCACCTTGGGTTTTGGTCTCACCGCTTCTAACTTCACCTCAGCCCACATCACCTTTTCCTGTCTGACCCTGCCCACTTCTTTCCACCTCTACCCATCTCATCCTGCCCACATCACCTCTGCTCACCTCACACCTACCCATCTCACCTCTACCAACCTGTACCCACTTCTCCTCACCCTCTGGCTGTGCACATGCTCCCACACCAGCCATTCAGATCGGCTGGGATGGGAGTGTGCAACCTGCTGAGGATGCGGCTGCTTTCGCTCTCCATTGACGTCAATGCGAGCACTTTGCCGAAGGATACAAACATAGCAAAGGGCTCTGATTTGGGATGCCCCTCTGCAAATTCACAACAACTATACAGTTCTGTACAATAACAACAGCCCTATACTTACTACTTCTGTGTTGCTTAGTGTCCTTTGCTGCTCATGTGCGCACACTAGCCTGGCAAACCTGATTGACTGCCAGCTCTCACGTGAACATCACCTAAAGGAGGGGATGTGGAAGTGGCAAGTTTTGGGCAGTTGGGATGGGGCATCCCAAATCAGAAGAGACCAAGTATTGCTTTGGTCTGTTTTGACTGTACCTGTGGGTAGATTGTTTGGGTCCCTTGTAATGTAAAAGCCCTATATAGTCAATATGGACTCTTATGCTTCATGGTTTGTATTTTACAGCTGTAATATTTCTTTGAGATTCTGCAATTCCCAAAATCAACCTTTCTTTCAGTAATGGAATATTTATAGTGTTTAAATGAGCAACAGTCTGGGAGCTCCTTTATGATGCGCACGCTGCACAAGAAGCCTCCGCTATTACCTGTGATTCATGAGGTTTCCAGCCGATCATATAGTAGATCTGGAACGTGGCCGGGATAGAGCCATCCTCCTCCCCGTACATTTCTGAGGAAAGAGGGAACGTATATCACAGATGAGGATGTGCAGTACAACAATCGGATTTATTTCTATTCTGAGGTGCATATACACACATCATATCTATCGCCTCATAAGAAGCACTTTCCTCTAAAAGTGGGGGGGAAAATGCTCACGTGTCTTATAAAAGCAAATGTTAAAGGAAAAAAAAAACACAACTTCTTACATTCCCGATGCTCCCACGCCCACTGATCGGCTCCTGCAGCATGAGGGATGCCGCACACTGGCTGTAATGGGGTGATTGGGAAGGGGAATTTAGCACAACATTGGGTTAAAAATGTTTTTTCTTATTTTCCTTGTCTAAAACCTGGGTGGGTCTTATGGAGCGGAAAATACAATGTCATGAGTGCAAAAAGCGGACAAAAAAGGTTAAGTAGCGACAATGATGGGCCTCCTGGCGGTCACAACCCCCTGGCACCCCCCTATAGTTAAGCCCTGGACAAGTGCTCAAAGTTGACCTATCACCAGGATTTTCTCTGTCCTGCCTCATGTCCCCAGGGCATCACGTTTGGGATGGCCTGCTGTGTGAAACACAGCTGAAAGCCATCAAAACTCACCCTCTCTGTGGACCCATGGCACATGTCCAATCCAATTGGCAAAGCAAAAAGGGAGTGACCACATCCCCAGTCTCCCTGTGGTCTGCACCGCGCCCACGCCCCCAGCCTAAATGGATGGGGCAGGAGTGCGAAATAAAAGGGATGTGGCTGCAGCCCGCTGGAGGGGTGAATTATTATGGCGATCAGGAGGGTATACTAAATTGGTATACCACCCCGTGGGTAGGTAATTCGCTGGTCCTGGAGTCTTTTAGACTCCAAGGCTGGAACCACGTGATCGTCCACATAACGTGCAATATGTAAATTCACTCAAACGCTCAAGGAGTTGGTAATGACAACTTTTTTTTTCCTGTTTGGTAAAGCTAAACAAATATCAAAAATCAGTCACACAATCCTGTGACAAGAGTTTTGTTCTCTGGCTGCTAGAAAGTAACTACTGTATTTCATACATAAAATAATAATGGCCTCCTGAGTGCAGGGATGTTACCTCTATCGTATTTTGCAACCACTGCCTCTGTTTTTGCTAGGCAACCATGTTGGTTTGTATCTGCATTGTCTGCGCCTTGCTTGGCCCTTTGTAGCAGATGGGAGGAGAAGAGAAGGGGATATGGTGGTTTTCAGGGTGCTAGTCCCAGTGTTTATTCTAAATTGCAAGCTTTCAGGTCACCCCTTCCTCGGGTCAGCATGCTATCGGGTTGTGCTTTTTTGAATTTTTTTATTATTTTTAAAGTGGACCAACACCCAGGATTTTGACTATCCTGGGTTTTGGTCCACTTCGGCGGGGCACCCCGCTGTGTGAAACCCCCCAGAAACCCCAAAAAACTCACCTCTCCCCGCTCCCACGTGAACGCCGCAGCCAATCCCCGCCAACGTCCAGGCGGGGGACAGGAACGTACAAGCCGCTTCCGCCGCCGCCTCCCGCGCGTCACTCTCGGCGCCCGCGCCGGCCATTCACAGAGGGCCGGTGTGGGCGAGCGCACGTCTGGAGGGGCGCGCGGGAGGCGGCGGCGGATCAGGTAAGGTCTTTTTGGGGTTTCTGGGGGGTTTCACCCCGGGACATCCCGATCTCGGATGTCCCGCGGGGTGGGAGGTGATCGGCCCGGGAATCTTATAGATTTCCGGGCCGATCACCCCTGGGTGTTGGTCCACTTTAAAAAATAATGAGCATGAGCCCCAATGCTGCTGAAAAGCCTTTCCCATTAACCCCCATGTTTTTTTTTTTTTTTTTTATTAATTAGTTGCAAACACATCTAAAATAACTAAAAGTAAAAAAAAAAAATGATGATGATCAAAAAGAAAAAAACTGGGTGTGGGCACCATAATAAAAAAGCAGATATGCATTTTACATTCTTCAACTACTCTACCAAAGGGAATTTACCTGCTTGACTAAGTGGTTTAGAATCTATAAAAAGGCGGCTGTGGAAAGCTCCATCCTACCTTTATATATGGCAGCAGCTGCTAACATGGAATCCCTGTGCAGTAAACATCTTCGGTTCCAAGCGCAGTTACTCTCACCCATACCTAAAACACACATCAGAAGTATCATAAGAGCTGTGAAAAATAAAGATTGAAGGGATTTTTCCAGCAAAAGGTTAAAAAAACAAAAACAAAACGCTTACCTTGCCAAGAGTTCCTCCAGTGCTGTGCTTCCTGCCAGTGCTGATGTGGGCCGCCAATACTAGCTCCAGGAGCTAGCCCAGAACACGCCCCCTCCTTATTGATAGCTTGAATGGTTCTCGCTTCCAGTGCCACCCCACCCAATTATGCTTATTGTTATCATGCATCACAGCTTCACACGCTTCAGAAGAGAAATCATTGGGTAAAACTGTAAGCCCCAATATCTTAGCTATTTCTTTTTCAATTTAAAAATGGAAAACAGTTTAGGACAGTGACAAACGTAGCCCAATGCAATGGCGTAACAATTACCTTTGCCTGAAATATCACTTTAACTCAATGAAATATTGAGTGTACACTTGCCCAGAGTGGTGGGCTGAGATAGAGAGACGAGAGAGAGAGAGAGAGAGAGAGAGAGAGACTAAGAGACGAGAGTGAGAGACGAGAGTGAGAGAGAGACAGAGAGACAGAGAGAGAGGAGAGAGATGGACGAGAGAGATGGAAGAGAGAGAGGGAAGAGAAACAAGAGAAAGAAGAGAGGAGAGAGCGAGAAAGGAGAGAGAGAGAGAAGAGAGAGCGAGAAAGGAGAGAGAGAGAGAGAGAAGAGAGAGCGAGAAAGGAGAGAGAGAGAAGAGAGAGCGAGAAAGGAGAGAGAGAGAAGAGAGAGCGAGAAAGGAGAGAGAGAGAAGAGAGAGCGAGAAAGGAGAGAGGAGAGAGAGAAGAGAGACACGAGAGAGAGAAGAGAGACACGAGAGAGAGAAGAGAGACACGAGAGAGAGAAGAGAGACACGAGAGAGAGAAGAGAGACACGAGAGAGAGGAGAGATGAGCCCCATACGCACCCCGGGTGCTCGGACTCGCACACATTTTAGACAATTTTGTCTAAAATAATAAAGTGCATGTATGATCAATGAATGGGTGTTGGACCTCAGTAAGGATTAGTTAGTGATTTATTTACTTATTAAAAATGATCTTGTTTTATATGAAGGTTTTAATATGATATTTAATTTGCATGCAAGCAAAAATTCCCATTGAAATCACTCAAGAAATGTCAGGTCATTTGGAGACTCCTCAAGCTCAAGGCTGATCCTGCAGCTGCTTCAAAGTGGACCAAAATTTTGTTTTGAAGCCCCCCACCTCCCCACTTCCAAACCTTTCCCAAGGGGCATTCTGCCTTGGGCTGCCCTACAGTTTGAATGCTCCTCCCCCACTTACTTTACATGTTCCAGGATCGTACAATGAATGTGTGGCCCTCCAGCAGCATCGCTGGTCTGTGCACATGGCAGGCCTGAGTGTCTATCGATGGGGCACTGATGGCGGAAGGACCCCACCAGCAGACATGCAGACTGCCTGGTGCACAGAGCTCTGGAGCCACATATGTGCCATGGAGTCCTGGATAGAGGCGTGTATGTGGAGGGGGGCTTCCCAACCCTAGAGTTAGGTTTTTTTGGCTCTTGGCAAGTACAGGTGTTCTGTTGGTGTTACTAGCTACTAACCATGCAGGGTGCCCGAAATGTTGTTTCGTACCACTTTCCTTCTTTTTGATTTAAAATGGAAAAGATGAAATTAGAAAAATGTTTTTGCTTAAAATTCAAAAGGAATGGGTCATCTTTAACTCAAACACAAGTGCTCAACCCGCCTTCTCTGGGTGTTTTAATACCAGCATGGATGCGGATTGTTTGCACTTCCCTGCATCCAACTGTGAAAAGCATGCCGATCGTAATATATGGGCGCTTCCACATGTAAATTGGGCGTTTGCAGAGCGCTCATCAAAAGCCCTGCCAGCAGCACTAGCGATCCCCCTCCATGTGAGTGGAAAGCGCTAGCGCTGAATGCCCAAAACATGCTGACAATAGCAATTGCGAGATGGGCGAGCGCTCTGCAATCGGACTGGTGTGAAGCCAGCTTCAAGGGCCATCAACAGGTCTCCACACTGAAGGTGACAGAGCTATAGACTCTAATTACATCACCTATCTTGGGAGCAATAGTGTCTCTCCTTCATTTCCTGCAGTGCTGGGTAGAAGCCATAGCAGGGTTCCTTTCAATTCCATTGCTCCAATACGTCAATTGTCAAGGAGTTGTGGCCCCAGCAACCACAGATCGGACAAGATTCCAAGTCAGCACCAATCACCCCAATAAATCAGATAATTAACCAATGACATAATTGCCATGAATTTATTGATTTAAAATCAAGACATACAACATGTAACTGAAATCACATCTACAGCAGGGACATCACAGCCAAAATAGTGCAACATCTAATTCAATATCATGTGCTAACCAATAGTAAACGTATATATAAGACTAGTGCTATCCTAAAGTGTTCTGAATAGTGCAAATAAGCTAAGCAATACAGAAAGAGAAAACACAATATGCACAAACCCTACATGAAACAAATTCACCTATGTGAATGATGAATGGTGTCCCCGCCGTCCCTGGTAACCTTTACCTTTAGAACCCACTTACTCAAGGTACCAGACCAATACCACGCAAAAAAAAAAAAATGGTCTGTCCATTGGGGCTTTCAGTGCAAATGACCACGACAAGCCACAGTGGTTCCGTAGCTATCTATGATCACAGCAGAGCATGCACATGACTCAAATCTGCACAATGACACCCCCTTTCTGGCTCAGCCATGCCCATAAACAAAAGTGAAACCAGCAGCTTTGCTTAGAATACATAAGCTATTTACATTTAATCAAAGATTTTGATATGATTTGAAATGGCTTATTTTACAACGCTTGTATGTGGAAGTTAGCGTGTTACTGCATTTATGCTTTTTGGAGATCATTTTATCTTCAACTTGGTGCTCATAGTAACAGATTTTTGACCACATTTGCTTCGCACTGTAAATTTTATTCCACTGGCCACCACCAGAATACTAGATATTTTGCTTAAACCGGACCTTCACCCGAAATAAGAGCCTATCTTATATGTTTCCCCACCCTGTACATACAGATTACCCACATTAAAAATCATTCTATCTGCATTTAATGCATTTTATGAGCCTTCATCCAAGATGGCGGCCAATGGAGTCTCAGGTTGCCTGCAAACAGGAAGTACCTTCTGATTGTGCATTCTGGGATCACTGTCCTTTTCCTGACCCCAGTTCTGCTCTGTCTGTGCAAATCACAACTATAATCCACCCACCTGCACTTTTGCCTCCGTATGTGATGCTTCTGAGGCAAGATGGCAGCGCCCATATCCTAGAGTCCCGAACAGAGTTGCAGCCCAGTGAGGGAAATAATAAGGGACTAAAAAAATAAAATTCTGTGATTACTCTCCTCTAGAATTGGTATTATATGTATACAGCATGTCTTGTTCCAGAAGATATTCCTTACACTTGGAGCATCCAATAGCAGTGCCCGTAAGGTAGGGTGGGATCCCCAAAAGTAACAGCAGACAGTTTAAACCACTGCCGCCTGCAGAACCTTGCGGCCAAAAGCAGCATCAGCTGAGGCCCTAACATCAACCTTGTAAAACTATGAAAAAGTATGAACAGAAGACCAAGTAGCGGCCTTGCAAACTTGTTCAACAGAAGCCTGGTGCTGAAAAGCCCAAGAGGCACCAATAACACGAGTAGAATGAGCAGTAAGGCGGAAGGGAGGCTCCTTCCCCTTAGCAGAGTAGGCCTGTATCACAGCCTGATGGATTCACTTGCCGATAGTGGACTTAGCTGGAGCCAGACCCTTCTTAGGTCCAGACGGAAGCACAAAAGGAGCATCAGTCTTCCTGAAAGATTCAGTAGCCACCAAATAGAACTTCAGAGTCCTGACCACATCCAGAGAGTGTAAAACCCTTTCCTTAGGGTTACTGGGATTAGGACACAGAGAAGGCAAAACAATGTCCTGATTGAGATGAAATGCAGGAAACACCTTAGGCAGAAAATCTGGCTTAAAACGAAACACCACCTTGTCCTGGTGTCTCTCAAAATAAGGAGGCTTAATGGAAAGCGCTGCCAACTCAGAAACACACTTAACAGAAGTGATAGCCACCAAAAAGACCACCTTAAGTGTGATAATGGACAAAGGAGCCCCTTGCAAGGGCTCAAAGGGAGACCCCTGCAAGGCAGATAAGACCAAGTTCAAGTCCCAGACTGGTAACATAGGCTTACGTGGGGGACGCACGTGAGTAACTCCCTGGAAAAAGGTCTTGACCAGGGGATGCTGAGTAAAGGATCTTTGGAAAAAAATAGCCAAAGCAGACACATGGCCTTTCAGAGTACTGAGCTGAAGGCCCATATCCAAACCATGTTGGAGAAACTCCAGAATCCTAGGAATAGAAAACACACGACAGGGAAGCGAGTGGGACTCGCACCAGTCAAAGTAAGTACGCCAAACCCTGTAATAGATGGAAGAAGAGGACCTCTTCCTAGCCCTGATCATGGTATTCACCACCGAGGCAGGCAGCACCTTTTTCCATCAAGATGGAGGTTTCAGCAGCCAGGCCGTCAAAGCCAGCGTTTGTAAATTGGGGTGGCATAGGTGTCCCTGAGTGAGCAGATCTGGAACCCGTGGCAGGGCGTACTGATCTACTGCCAGCTGCACGATGTCTGCGAACCACACCCTTCTTGGCCAACAGGGGGCCACCTGGATGGTTGGCACCCCTTCCTGAACTATCTTACGCAGCACCCTGCCCAGCAGTGGAAACGGGGGAAACTACCGGAGCTGGAACCTTGTCCAAGACATTGCCAGGGCATCCGTGGCCAAGGCCAGAGGATCCTGGGACATAGAGACAAAGACTGGAAGCTTGTGATTGTGACGGCACGCAAATAGATCCACGTCCGGCTGACCCCAGCGGTGGCACAGGGAGCAAAACACCCTGCTGCTGAGGGACCACTCTCCCAGACGAGAGGTCCCCCTGCTCAGAGAGTCTACCTCTAGATTCTCCCCCCCCCCCCCGGGATGTACACAGCTGAGATGCAGGGAACATTTTCCTCCGCCCAGGACAGTATCGGGGACACTTCCTTGAGGGCCCTCTTGCTCCAGGTCGCTCCCTGATGATTGATGTAGGCAACCGCCATCTGGTTGTCTGAGCGGACCTGAACAGCCTGACCCCTCAGGTGTGGGGTTAAGTGGGCGAGAACCAACCTGATTGCCCTCAATACCAGAATGTTGATAGGGGCATGGGCCTCCTGAGGGCCCCACTGACCCTGAAATTTCAGGGACTTCCAGAATCCCCCCCAACCTGTCAGACTGGCGTCCGTGGTGACAGTCTCCCAGCAGGGGGCAGAAAGGACCTGCTCCCCAGCAGGTTCCCTGAGACCAACCACCACACTAGAGACCGCCTGACCTGAGGGGACAAGACAAACACCTGATCCAGGGACATAGGGTCCCGATCCCATACTGACAAGAGGTGAAGCTGAAGAGGCCTCATGTGGAACTGAGCATATGGAACCGCCTCGAAGCAGGACACCATCAGGCCCACCAGCTGCATTCCCTGCCTGATGGATGGATGGGGACAAGACAGCAGGAACTGAACTTTCTCTTGCAGGACCTCCACCTTCTGCTGAGGAAGAAAGATCTTGACCTGAGCTGAATCCAGAATCATGCCCAGAAAAGACTTCACCATGGAAGGAGACAGGGAAGATTTGGGGTGATTGATCACCCAGCCGAATGATTCCAGTGTGGACACCACCCTCTGAGTGTCCAGCTCTGCCTGATGGAAGGACTGAGAAGCAATAAGCATGTCGTCCAGGTAGGGAAGAATGCGACTGCCCTGAGATCTCAGCAGGGCCATCACTCCTGCCAGCACCTTGGTGAATACCCTGGGGGCCGAGGTGAGGCCAAAGGGCAAGGCCACAAATTGGTAGTGCTGATCCTCCAGAGCGAACCTGAGGAACTTCTGATGACCTGGAAAGATAGGTACGTGAAGGTAAGCATCCTTGATGTCTACAGAGGTCATGAAGTCCCCTGGGCGTAGGAAAGTCAAAGCTGAGCGCAGGGTCCATGCGAAAGTGTCTGAATCTGACAAATTTGTTGAGAAGCTTTAAATCCAGGATAGGTCTGATGGACCCATCCTTTTTGGGCACAATGAAAAGATTGGAATAATAGCCTTTGCCCCTTTCCTTCAAGGGCACCCGGCAGATGACACCTAGGTCTAGAAGGCCTTGGACAGCCAGGGAGAGACACTGAGCTGACAAGGGGTTTTGAGCTACACGAGATTTGATGAATCTTGGGGGCGGCCAGGCTGCAAACTCTCTTGTAACCGGAGGAAACTACCTCCTGAATCCACCGGTCTGAGACATGACGCCTCCAGACGTGAGCCAAGAGCCGAAGCCGTCCCCCCACCCGGATGGGTGAGGGCGCCCCTTCATGCCTGAGGGGGCTTGGGGGAGGACTTAGTTTTGGGACCCCAGGGGGGGCCAGGGCGGCCACGTCCTCGGCCCCTGCCCCAAAAATCTCCACGGGCTCCACCAAAGGAAGTTCCCGTCCAATTCTGGAGCCCCTGAAGGATGGAGAAAAGGCACCTGAACCCCGAAAGGACCGGGGCTGCCTTCTACGCTGAGCTAATTTGCCACCTTTAGCAAACAAGTCCAAACATTGCCCAAAGAGGCGAAGCCCCTTGAAGGGAAAACCAGTGAGGGCCTTTTTGGCAGCATTGTCAGCTGCCCACTGGCGCAGCCAGACCGAGCGGCGTATAGCCACCAACAAGGTAGAAGCCCTGCCACACATTCTAATGGTATCATCCAGGGCAGAGAGAACATGCAACAAATTCCTCACAACGCAGAAGAGCTCTATACTCTTCACTACCAGCTTCATCAGGGGCCCCATCTAAGGGGGCTTTTAATAGCAACAGCCATGATAGCAGAGGCACAGACCGGATGGAGCGCGGTCCCAACACAGGCAAAGGCATGGCTAGCCAGCTGATCCATGCGCCTGTCTTCCCCATCTCTCAATGTAGTAGTGTCAGGGGAATGCATGACAGATGTGTTAGACAACCCCCGAAATGGTGCGTCCACCTCTGGAAGACCTGGATGACCAACGTTTAACCATTTCAGCAGGAAAGGGAAACCTCTTATCCCAACTCTTTGGTACCCCGGGAAGCTGGCTAGGCCGTTCCCACTCCTTGAGAATCATATTATTAAAGTGAGTTTGTTCAGGAAACTCCAAACGTGGCTTAACAGTATGAAACAGCTCCCCCTGCTGCCGCGGGGCCACGGCAGGAGGAGAGATACAGAATACTTCAAATATTTGAGCCAAAAGTCTGTCAGTATCATCTGAAGCCCATGGGTCCGACCCAGACTCGGCATAACCCCTAGGCTGATCCTCAGATGATTCTGAATCAGAGAAAAATTCCCCTTCTTCCAGGGGGGTATAACCAGTAACATCAAAAAACTCCTCAGCTTCCATAGGAAAGAGTAACACCGGGTGCCAGATGCCGCCGCTTAGCAGGAGCCTTACGCGGACCAGAACCAGCAATATGCCTTTCAATGCTGGCTACCCTGGTAGCCAAATCAGGTTGAGACCCCCCACTGGTATGCACCTCACTGGGAGTCAGGTGTAAGCGTGGGGGGTAGGCGAAGCCAGAGGAGGTGCAGCACTAGGCCCTGCCACAGGTAGACCAGACTGCAGGGCAAGTGCCTGCTGGGCACAGGGTACACACACCCCAACATCATCACTTATAGGGGTTACCCCACACGCCACACACAGCCAGGCTTGTCCCGAAGGAACCCCGAGCACATTATCCTGAGAAGCCTCCATATGGTGATTATCATGGCACAACAGGCCAATAGGGATTGACGCTAATAATAGCAACTCGGGATGCCCCAATAGCCCGCTAGGGAAGTGGGAGTAATGAAATATAATAGCCCTCCAATAAGAGTTAACACTAAATAGAGGGGATAGGACCGGGAGAAACCACAAAGTTTGACCCGCCTGCAAGACATAAGCAGCAGAGAATTAAAATGGCGCCCGCATATACCTCGAGGGGCAGGCCGCGGAGACAGTGATGCAAAACGCGTCATCCGCAAGGCCCGCCCCCCCCCCGCGAAGAGCACGAAAACGCGCCCACCTGACAAGACCAGCCAATGATGGCACAGCAGCGCCTGAGGCGATGTTGCCGCCGACCGCGGAGCGCAGCACAAACGTGCGGCGGCGGCGAAAGCAACCAGTGTAATCAATTCAACAGGGATCAAACACAACACACAGTATATATAGCAAAGACATGCACACCCCCCCCCCCCAGAACTACAAGGGAGAGCGAGGGGGAAGCAACGGCCAGCCTAAAGGGAGCCAACTGTGGGGACAGGGGGCGAGGGGCAATAAATGCGGGCTCACCGTGGGCCTATACCGCCTACCCTTTGGTGGGGGACTGCGGTTGGAGCAGCGCTCCTTAGCACCTGACAGCGGTGCTGCCTACCTTCACCCAAACCAGAGCAGCCTGAGCTGGGAGGCAGTAGAAGGAAACGGGTGGGAATAGTCCTACAGGGCCGCAGGCTAATAGCCCCGCTCACCTGCGAGAAGAGAGAGCCATCTTCTAGTCATCGCAGCCAGGACTGCAGAGAAGAACTGGGGTTTTTGTGGGAGGTCCCTGTTATATATGGGGCCGGGAGGAGCCACTTTTCTGCCTCTGCAGTCCAGCGCCATCTACTGGATGA
This sequence comes from Gastrophryne carolinensis, assembly GCA_027917425.1. Taxonomy (NCBI): domain Eukaryota; kingdom Metazoa; phylum Chordata; class Amphibia; order Anura; family Microhylidae; genus Gastrophryne; species Gastrophryne carolinensis. The sequence continues at coordinate 409,958,532 of CM051237.1, read as the reverse complement.
ATATCCCAAGTGTAAGGAATATCTTCTGGAACAGGACGTGCTGTATACTTAGAATATAATTAATTGTAAATGCTGGGGAATAGTTTGGGCTTTTCATTAAATTATGTTGAAGGTCCAGTTTAAGCCAAGGGTTCCCAACCTTTTTTCATCAAGTACCACCTGCATGGTACGTATGGGTGTTGGCGCCTGAGACTGTGGTAAAATAAAAAGACACAACCACCAAATAACCTGCAGTAGTGGGTAAAGTGTATATAGCATAGTATTAGGTTGGGGGTAAAGATCAGTTTTGGACCTGGCCGAGTACCGCCTGAAAGGATCTCATACCAATGGTTGGGAACTCCTGCCTGCCTTAAACCGGACCATCACCATGATTTATTGAAAAGCCCAAACCCTTAAAAAATGATTCCCCAGCATCTAAAACGAATATATTTTAAGGTTTTAGTCACTTACTTATTATTCTTTCCCTCACTGGGCTGCAACTCTGTTCAGGATTTTAGGATACGGGCGCCGCCATCTTGACTCAGAAGCATCACACTTACTGAGAAGAAGAGAGCAGGATAAAGTACAGGGGGGCAGGCTATAGCTGTGCTTTGCTCAGACAGAGCTGGGGTCAGGAAAAGGTCAGCAATCCCAGAATGCAGATCAGCACAGTCAGAAGGCACTTCCTGTTTGCAGGCTGCCTGATGTTCCATGAGCTGCCATCTTGGATGTTTAAAGGCTCATAACATGCAGTAGATGCAGGTAGGATGATTTTTAATGCGAGTATGTACAGGGTGTGGGAAACATATAAGATAGGCTCTTAATCAGGGTGAAGGACCGCTTTAAACCGGACAATCAGCATCATTTAATGAAAAGCCCAAACCCTTAAAAAAACTATTCCCCAGCATCTAAAATTAATATATTTTAAGTTTTTAGTCACTTACTTATTATTCTTTCCCCCACTGGGCTGCAACTCTGTTCAGGACTCTAGGATACAGGCGACGCCATTTTGACTCAGAAGCATCACATACTGAGGAGAGGAGACCCGAATAAAGTACAGGTTATAGCTGTGCTTTGCTCAGACAGAGCAGAGCTGGGGTCAGGGAAAAGACAGCAATCCCAGAATGCAGAGCGACACAGTCAGAAGACAATTCCTGTTTGTAGGCTGCCTGATGTTCCATTAACCACCATCTTGGATGTTTAAAGTGGACCAACACCCAGGATTTTGACTATCCTGGGTTTTGGTCCACTTCGGCGGGGCACCCCGATGTGTGAAACCCCCCAGAAACCCCCAAAAACTCACCTCTCAACGCTCCCACGTGAACGCCGCAGCCAATCCCCGCCAACGTCCAGGCGGGGGACAGGAACGTACAAGCCGCTTCCGCTGCCGCCGCCGCCTCCCGCGCGGATCAGGTAAGGTCTTTTTGGGGGGTTTCACCCCGCGGGACATCCCGATCTCGGAAGTCCCGCGGGGTGGGAGGTGATCGGCCCGGGAATCTTATAGATTTCCGGGCCGATCACCCCTGGGTGTTGGTCCACTTTAAAGGCTCATAACATGTAGTAGATGCAGGTAGGATGATTACAATGTGAGCAATATGTATGTACAGGGTTAAGCAATATTCTGGGGGCATGAAATATTTGGTGGTAGTGCATATTAAAAATTCAAACTACTGGTCACTGGCAAGATGTAATGCATGTGTAATATTCAGTTAGCCATCAATGTTAAGACTGCATTATATAATAATCTCCGAGTGACAAGGATATACTGTCGACACATATTAGGGTTGATTCAGCGCATTTTAATGTGAACACTTGAGTAAACACTTTTTCCCTTGATTCTTTTTTCTTGTTGCAATTCAGCATCATATTTAGCTGTGCATTTTGAAAAAGCGGAACAAAACCCAGGATTTTGACTTTCCCAGGTTTAGTTCCATGCCCCAGGGGCATCACAAATTGGGATGCCATGCTGTTTGCCCAGTAAAACTCCCCTCTCCTCGGAGCAACGACACATGTGCGGGTTTCCTCCAGTAGCCTTGTTTACATCTTTTGGCAAAGGGCTCGGATTGATTTCAATGGGGAGTGAGAGTGGCCGCATCCCCAGCGACTGGGACGGGGGTGCGCACAACATCCACAGATGAAGATGATGCTCCCACTCCCCACTGCGAACAATCAGTGCTGTTTGCTGTATGCAATATTCCACTGCTTACCGGCCTGGCCATATGTGCAATAATATACTAGCCACAGATTATAAGAGGACAGCAAATATAAACTACTGCTATATCATAGGACACCTGTTATAATGTGTATAATATTTTATGGACCAGGGCAGCCTTAGGGTAAACTCACCCTGTGCAAGATTTCAGAATGGCGCCCCCTAGACAGACACAGAAATGAGAGCAGAAGGAGAGAGACAGGGAGATGGGGCAAGAGGGAATACAGAGAAAAAAGACTGGAGGTAAAGAACAGAGAAATATGATGCGGAAAGGAGAAAGGGGGAGAAAAGATAGAAAGGAGAAAGAGAGAATAAAAAGAAAGAAGAGAGAGTGAGAGAAAAAGAAAGAAAGAAGTGAGAGAAAAAAGAAAGAAGTGAGAGAGAGAAAAAGAAAGAAAGAAGTGAGAGAGAGAAAAAGAAAGAAAGAAGTGAGAGAGAGAAAAAGAAAGAGAGAGAAAAAGAAAGAAGAGAGAGAAAAAAGGAAAGGAGAGAGAGAGAGAGGGAGAGAGAAAGAGAAAAAAAGAGAAAAGAAAGAAGGAAGAGAGGGAGAGAAGAGAAAGAGAAAAAAGAAAGAGGGAGAGGGAAAAGAAAGGAGAGAGAGAGAGGGAGATAAAAGAGACTGTAAGGAAGGGAAAGCTAAAAGGGGGAAAATGTAAAGAAGCTGAAAAGATATATAAAAGATAGGCAGACAGGAGGAGGATGCCAATAATAAAATGGGGGAGGGGGGGAAGGTAAAAGAACTATGAAGTAACATGCATGTGTATTTGGTCCAGTTGAGAGCTCCTGGCACCCTGTGTGACCACACACCTCACACACCCCAAAGGCCGGCCATGCTATGGACTACCAATTATTTGCCTGAATGCATATACTTGCCAACAAGATATACCCGTGATGCAATATTCCTGAACAACATTTCAAATGCATCTCAGAGCCTCATTTTGTGACTTTTTAACCCTGGCCCAGGCTTTAGGGCTTTCAGGCTTTAGCTTCATTTGTTTTGACTTTGTGTTGGACACCAGGCTCTGAGGCTCTACCAAGTCTGCTGCGGTGAGAGTACGAATCGATACAGATTTCAGATGTGTTTTAAGCGTCAGGTCATTTACTGGCATATGCTCCAGCCAGTGGAAGCTTGTTGTAATGAATCATTCACTATTATATGAAGTAATCTACCTGATGTATGCATGCAAGAATAAAATGTATATTTACCTTGCAAATCCTTCATCAGTTCAAACATTCCAGGATAATGGACCTGAATTTCATCTGTATCCTGAAATAAAAAACAAAAGCGATGAACCACACATGGAATAGCTGTATAAATGATTGTGTTTTATTCCACGTCATGCAGAAACTGAAAGTCCGAACAGCAATGTGGCTCTGTGCTGTCTGGCAGAGTTACGATTCGGTCAGCGGGGGTTAGAGGTGACTAGTGCCAGCCAGTAATGAACATTTTATGGATGTGCTATCAAAATCATTGTGTCCCTATAAAAAGAGATGGCAGGGACCAGAAGCAAGTTAAATGGAAATAAAACAGTTTACGGCCCCTAGTGAATCTATAATAAAGGGATGAATGATTGGCCATATATCAGGCCTTTCACCAGAAAAGGTAGAGCCATCAGGATTTATCCTATCATGCTGCTTTACTGCGTTTCTGAATAATAATCTACAGAATGGTTGGAATTTTATCACCTAAAAAACAAAGTGGACCTGTCCTCAAAACTTTAAGTGGAGCGAATTTGACTTTACCGGGGCTTGGTACGTTCCCTGGGGGCAAATCTCTTGGGGATGCCCCACTGTGTGAAAACTCCCCAGAAAGCCCAAAACACTCACCTCTTCTGTAATCCAACAGCGCAGACACTGAGAGCAGTTTGCTGTGTTTGCATCTTTTGGCAAACATCTCCCACGCTCCCATCCCAGTCTATCTGAACGAGAGCTGCCTGATGAATGACGTAGTACATAGGGGTGTCAGAAAAAACGGATTCTGTCAAGCAATTGAAATATTTTATTCAGCGATACTAGAATTAATTTTTTGTGTCCAGAATCGATTCCCCCCCCCCCCTACAGTAAAAGAAAAGTAAAAAAAACAAAACACTCACCTTGTAAACAATTTAAACTATTAATAACTAAAATATTAATATCTCCTGGCTGGCTTAGCCAATTTATGTAAATTAATATTCCTGAATGGCTCGTGCCAATTTATGTGATAACTAAAATATCAATAATATTATATATATATCTATCCTGCCCGGCTCAACTAAAATAGGCAAACACATATACAAATATTATCAATATCTGGCCAATGATAACACAATGGATACACGCATAAGCCTGTAAGACTGTAGGTTCTTTCGACTTCTGGTATATGCAGAGGACACTGAGACAAGTAGTAGATAAAGAGATATATTGTTGACAAAATAACACAGTAATGCAATCAAATCTTTCAACATAATACAATACAGTTCTGAGACTGGCATACATATATACAGGGATTAAGGCAACAATAAGAGCATTACCCTCCTGAAACGGGCACCCACAAGCAGACTTTTTCAGCTGGCCGCCTTCATTTCTCCTTTCTCCTGTCTCCCTCTCCTGCCTCTCCTCACCTCCCTTCCTTCTGCCAATTATACACAAAAAAAGCTTTTGATCTCTGGTCCTCTTTGATGACTGGTCTTTCTCCCCTCTTATCACCCCGGTCATAAGTTTTGTGTTCTCCTAGTCCCAACCTTTGTTTGGATTTTATTGCTTTATTGTCTCAGGATGCTGATCCTATCTGATTGGAATACAATTCCTGCCCGGCCACCTGTGCATGCTGGTATTGTAAACTATTTTGCTGTATATTCCTATATTTAAATATGCAACATTATTAACAATATTGATTTTCCATAAAGGCCCATTATTTACAACCTGATCCCTGTGGCTAGCCGGTGACTTGCCATTAACCCCGAGCCCCCCATTACCTGCCTCCCCAAAGCCCAGAAGAGCTCATGGCCATAGACTATGCCAGCTTGTAGCCTGCACTGGTGGCCCCTGCGCCCTGTTCTACAAGCCCCCACAGCTTGTACAGGCTGGTTATGCTGGGTAAGGGGGACCTCATGCCATTTTTGGGGGGATTTTAAGGGAATTTACATTTAAAAATAAATTGCAATATATCGTCTTTCAGAATCGGGATATATCGTATCATCATACATGTATCTCATCGCCAGATTCTTGCCAATTCACACCCCTAGTAGTACATTGTATGAGGGCCCACACATACACTGTTGAACTGGAGAAAGTAAAATATCACCAGCGACCTGGGGGGTTACACAGCGAGGCATCCCATTTCGGGAATCTTTTAGATTCCAGGCCAGCCGCCGCTGGATTTTGTTCCGCTTTAAAAAAGATAGCTTTAAAGATGAACCCCAAACGAACACAGTTACAGCTACCTAAAATGTCCCAGTGCATTTGGGATGTAGTAGGAATATCCCAGTACAATGAAAACAGACAGAAAATGCTCTGCTCTGCATTTTGGCAAAAGCAGAATGCACCGATTTGATCAGAAACCCAAATGCAGCAGATGTAAAGCATTTGTATTGCACTTTACCTGGGCTGGATTCAGGGCTTGCAGTTTCGTGCCACTTTTTGATCTATTGCTGCTGGCTCTGCCAGTTTATTGGTCTTTGGCACTAGTCTCTAGTCTAGACAGAGGTCTCTACTACTGTGCTGGACGTCGTGGTCCTTTCTGCAGTCTCATGAGTTTCTGCTGACACCACCACATCTTGTTTCCACGCAGGAATCCACTGACCACCACCGATTTTTCTTCTCGTTTCCTGGTCCCCCACTACTTCTGCTCATCGACACTGCTAAGCACTTTAAATCTGGTTATGGGCAGCTGTGCCCTGATCTTCTGGAGCCGCCCGAGGGATTTTAAGCTGTTCGGTGTGGCTGCGACAGTAGGCAGGAAAGGTGTGGGGATTTCAGGCAGTTACATATGGACTTTGCATGCCACCGGCCCGCATCAGAGAGGCACATGTAATGTTGTCTTTAAAGCCTCTCTGGGAAAAAGATTGCCCACCCACTGATCCTTTATTCATTCACGTTGCCCACTCCAACAAGGCACTGCCTGGCATACCGCAACTTTTACACTGAATAGTGATGTATATGCATTTAATATGAGGACAGTAGAAGAGTTAATCTGTTTGCACTTGCAAAATTACTACAGACTTGGGAGTTCATAAAGCAGGTTCTGCAACTGAACTGTAGGGTTGGGAGGATGGCTGCACACTCTACATTTTAATTTCTGGGGGAGGAACTATGCATTTAACATAAAGTCTGGGGAGAATCTGTTAGCATTCTTCCTAATAGTTTTGGGTCTGGAGCGGAATGCTCATGAATCACGAAATCTTCTAGTTGTGTGGTTGAACAATGCCATTTTTGGGTGTGGGATCCACAGTGGGGTAATAAATGGACAGATGGGTGAGAAATTGGCTTAACCCTTTCAGTGCCAAGCATGTAGAATCTACGCGCCTGACTTTCCCCCCTGCTAGTTAAAAAATATTAAAAAATAAACACTTACCTTTGGTATTGATGTGAAGCTGGGGGTCCCCTCTTCCTTCGGGGGGCACCCGATCCCTCCCCCGTCGTCCGGTGATGATCGGAGCAGGGCGGGTGTGAGGCGAGGAGGCTCCGATCGATACATTTAACCCCTTGTGAACTGGTAAGGGGTCCATGAGACCCCTATACCAGTTCACAAGGCGGAATGATGGCAAGTCACCTGCGGCTAGCTTGCCATTAACCCCCGTCACCCCCATTACCTGCCTCCCTAAAGCCCGGGGGGGGGGGGCAGAAGAGCCCGTGGCCACGGGCTATGCGGGCTTGTAGCCTGCAGGGCTAGGGGCCACAAAAGCTGGCCCCTGCGCCCTATTCCTACAAGCCCTGCATAGCTGGTCCCAGGCTGGTTACTTCGGGTAAGAGGGACCCCATGTCATTTTTTTGTTTGGATTTTTAAGGGTTTTTAACCCTTAAAAATCCCCCAAAAATGCCCCCCCCCCCCCAGGAGGGGGGATTCTATGTCGTAAGGGATCCATGAGATCCCTATACCAGTTCACAAGGCTGGGGGCTGGCAGGTCACCTGCGGCTAGCGGGTGACTTGCCATTAACCCCCGGCACCCCCATTACCTGCCTCCCCAAAGCCCGGGGGGGGGGGGGGGGCAGAAGAGCCCGTGGCCATTTTTTCTTTTTTTTTTATTTTTAAGGGTTTTTAACCCTTAAAAATCCCCCCAAAAAATGGGGCCCCCCCCCCGGGAGGGGGAACTCTGTAATTTTTTTTTTCGATTTAACCTTGTAGTGTGGATGGTAGTTGTATTTTATTTGTCCTCCTGGGCAGGAACGGGGGGCTACCGATAAATATGTGGTACCGTTCTAATTGGTAGAAATGGGGGTTTCACATGCAATATGGTTTTCTTTAATAAAACACATTTTTTATTTAAAATAAAAGGAGGCAATTTTCTAAACAAAAAATATATTTTTTTTAACTAAATAATATTGTAAAAATCTGAATAAAATTTACAAACAAGACATTTCATGTTAAAGCCTAAACTCTGCTGCAAAAAATATATATATAATTTTCCTGAAAATTCCAGCAAAAATGGCGCAAAAAATGGCGCAAAATGGGGAAAAATTACCTGTCAACAGAGGGTGACAAAATCTCAAGTAGGCTGGCAATTAAAAGGGTTAAAAGTAGCTATGCATGTTGGGTATTGTTCTGTTCGGGGGGCCTTGCGCTTTCAGACTTAGCTTGTTTTTTCTTGTTTGCATATTTATATTTTAGGAAAAGGTGTTTTTTATTCAGATTTTTTAGGGAAACCCTGCGCAACCAAAGAATTCTTTGAGGGATTAATTCCAGAAAGATGAGCCCACTACAACAAGCTGGGTACGCTTAGAAAGCTTAACATGTGTACTTTCAGGGAATATATGGTTTATGGGGGATATTCCAAATGTAAAGGGTTGTTTTGGTTGAAAAATCGCAAGGTGCGCACTTTGTCTGCAGAGCTGAAATTTTCAAGTAAAATTACCGTTACGCACATGCTTTACTTTGGGGTGTTTGGCAACTCTTCCCTTGACAGTAGCTATGCATGTTGGGTATCGTTCTGTTCGGGGGATGTTGCTTTTTCAGATTAAACTTGTTTTTTCTTGTTTATATATAGTTTTTTTAGGAAAATGTGGCTTTGATTCTGCTTTATTATCTTTTTTTTAGGGAAACTCTTTGCAACCAAAGATTACATTGAGGGATTACTTCCAGAAAACTGTGGCCACATCAACAAGCCTGGTACACCTAGAAAGCTTGAGGTGTGTACTTCCAGAGAATATATAGTTTGTTGGGCGTATTTCAAATGTAAAGGGTTGTTTTTCTGGAAAATCTCCAAGGTGCGCATAGCGCATATCATAGTTGTATTTTATCTGAAAATCTCCTAAAGCGCTGTTTCAGTTTGGGGGAGTCTCCTGGGCAGGAAAGGGTGTCTACATATACATATGTGGTACCGCTGTAACCGGGAGAAATTGGGATTTCACACGCAATAAGATTTTTTTGACAAACTTTTATTACAAAAAAAACACTACAAATTGTAAAAAATTTATTTTTTTTTCCACATATTTCACCCAAAAATATATTGAGAATACACCTAAAAAAATGACAAACAAGACATTTCATGTTAAAACCCAGACTATGCTGAAGATAACAATATCTTCAAATCCCTTCAAAAATCACATTTGAACATGGGAAGCGCAAAATAGTGCAAAATGGTCTGGCAACAAAGGGTGACAAAAACTCCAGGTAGGCTGGCAGCGAAAGGGTTAATGATTGGAAGCAGAGGGTTATCAACGGTACGCACTCAGATTGGGTCACCATTACTAGCAAAGTACCACAAAGGTCAGTTCTGGGACCAGTTCTCTTCAATATATATATTAATGACATAGGGTACGGAGTAAACAGTAAAGTCTCAATCTTTGCGGATGATATGGCAAATAAAGTTTAACACATGAAAAATGTAAGGTTATGCACATGGGAAGGAGAAATCTGTATCATGATTACACACTAAAGAAACACTTGGTAAAAAAGCAATTCTGTGAGTACTCACCTGTAGAATTGTTTTTGTTCTTGCATGGCACGGCCGCTTCGGTATTCGTAACAGTTGGGTTATTCCGCCAGAAGGTGGCGCAGTGGTACTGCAGAAAAGCCGTGGCTTGTCCCGGCTCCCTATAAAAACAGGCTCAACCATAGAGTTCCCCAGCGTACACAAGCAGTGAGACAAGAAGCCAGGAGAGAATAAGTAAAAAATGTGAAAAAGGTAAAAAACCCCAATTGACTTGGAACAATCACCATAAAGAGGCAACCAAGAATAACGATAACAAGGGTGGGGCGAAGCGGGCCGTGCCATGCAAGAACAAAAACAATTCTACAGGTGAGTACTCACAGAATTGCTTTTTTCTTTATTGCATGGCACAGCCCGCTTCGGTATTCATAACAGTTGGGACATCCAATAGCAGTGTCCAGAGTAGGGTGGGATCCCCAAAGAGTAACGGCCAGTAGTTCAAGTCACTACCGCCTGAAGCACCTTGCGGCCAAAAGCAGCATCCCCTGAGGCCTTAACATCAACCTTGTAAAACTTGGAAAAAGTATGAACAGAAGACCAAGTAGCAGCCTTGCAAACTTGTTCAACAGAAGCTTGGTGCTGAAATGCCCAAGAGGCACCAATAGCACGAGTGGAATGAGCAGTAATCCTAAAGGGAGATTCCTTTCCCTTAGCAGAATAGGCTTGAACCACCGCCTGACGGATCCACTTGCTGATAGTGGATTTAGCCAGAGGCAAACCCTTTCTAGGTCCAGAAGTGAGAACAAAAAGAGCATCAGACTTCCTGAAAGGCGCAGTGGCGACCAAATACAACTTCAGAGCCCTGACCACATCTAGGGAGTCCGCTCCTTGGAATTAGCAGGATTAGGGCACAATGAAGGCAAGACAATCCCCTCGATTCAAAGAGCAAAAGTTAATTGATTTCGTATCGAGAATCGTAAGTTTGGGTGGGTGTTAGTCATTTTTTCCTGTTTTTTTGGCCATTCCCGACTCGCACGAGCCTACGTACGAATGCGTATATGCTCTTACGATCAGCGGCAGTGCGTTCGTAAATTTTAGGATCAAAACGTAAAACTTAGGATCAAATCCTAAAATTTACGATCAAAACGTAAAACTTAGGATAATTGGATGTGTTTAGGTGTGATTCAGAGAAACCTCTAAACGCGTTTTAAAAGAAAGCCACAGCCGACACCTTTTAGCAGCCGGATTGCTGTTCGTGAACAGGTTTTTTGGCTATGTGGAGGAGTCTGCGCGTCTTGTGCTCCAATGAACTGCATGTATCAGCATGGCCGAGGCCATTAATTGTATGGCAATGCATGCCTGATTTAATACATTTCATGTATGCCTTATAAAAGCATTTTAATGGGGACCTTAATTAGTCCTTTGCATGTAAACCTTTATTTTGCAATATATTTGCGTTAATTAAAGAAACTTATGTCCTTTGTTATTTATTTTAAAATTGATGTACTAGAATAATATTTTTAGATAGCATTTATTGGTGTAGTTGTTTACCTTTGCTTTGTTTAATTATTTAAGCACATCTTTGGTCAGATGCATCACACTTACTGAGCAGAGGAGAGCGGGATAAAGTGCAGGATGTGGGTTACTGCTGTATTTTCCCCCCAGAGCTGGGGGCACGGACAGTCACAAGGCCCTTTCTGTTTGCAGGCTGCCCGAGAATACCTGAGTCGCCATCTTGGCTGTTTCTAGACTCATAACATGCAGAAGTTGCTGGGTGTTTTTTAATATTTGAGAGCAATCTGTATGTAGAGGGTGTGGGTAACCACACACAAAAAATTTAAGTTGTACCATTTGAAGCCAAAATATTAAAATTAAATCCACAAGTAAAAAATGCAAGTTAACTAAAAATTAAACTAAGTAAGATTTTATTATGCAAATGCATTCATTAATGGTTGGTTTCTACAAAATGAATGAAATAAAGAAAAATAAGACCAAATATTTAGAATGCACTTTAATGAGCTAAGTTTGTAGTGCGCAGCCGCAAGATCAGAAGGATTTACGTCCAGACAAAAAAGGAAAAAGGGCAAAACCAATGTTGCAACCTGAGAAATGAAACGGAAAATTCAGGATGGAAACTGACATAGGTCTGATTCCCGAACTGCCATACGAACGGACCTAAATTTTAGGATAGAAACGTATTTGCTTATAGAATCACTCGCAAGTTCATACGAACGCACGAGCGGACGTGAAAAATAGGATGATCGGCACCCAAATCAGAGCTGTTACATGTTTCTTTGAATCAACCCAAATGTCCTGATTAAGATGAAAGGCTTGAGCCGGAACACCACCTTATCCTGATGTCTCTCAAAATAAGGAGGTTTGATGGAAAGTGCCGCTAGCTCAGAAACTCGCCTTACAGAAGTGATAGCCACCAGAAAGTCTACCTTAAGGGTCAGAATAGACAAGGTAGCATCATGGATAGGCTCAAAGGGAGGCCCTTGCAGAGCAGACAACACCAGATTCAAATCCCAGACTGGTAGCAAAAGGCTTACGGGGTGGATGCACATGAGAAACACCCTGAAAAAAGGTTTTAACCAACCGGTGATTGGCAAAAGATCTTTGGAAAAAAATTGCCAGAGCTGAAACATGGCCTTTTAGGGTACTAAGTTGAAGGCCCTGATCCAAACCATGTTGCAAGAATTCCAGAATCCTGGGAATAGAAAAATCCCGACAGGGAAGAGACTTGGACTCACACCAGGCAATGTAAGCATGCCAGACCCTGTAATAAATAAAGGACGAGGACTTCTTCCTAGCCCGAATCATGGTATCAACAACAGAAGCAGGCAACCCCTTTTTCCATCAATATGGAGGTTTCAGCAGCCAAGCCATTAAAGCCAGAGTTTGTAAATTGGGATGGCGTAACTGCCCATGGGTGAGAAGATCTGGATCCTTGGGCAAGACGTGCCGGTCTACTGCCAACCGCACGACGTCTGCGAACCAAACTCTTCTTGGCCAACAAGGGGCCACCAGTATGGCTGGTACCCGCTCCTGGGCTATCTTGCGCATGACCTTGCCCAGGAGAGGAAACGGAGGGAACACATAGAGAAGCTGAAACTCCGCCCAAGGTATTGCCAAGGCATCTGTGGCAAAGGCCAGAGGATCCTGAGACAGAGAGACAAATCTGGGAAGTTTGTGATTGTGACGGGACGCAAACAGGTCCACATCCGGCTGACCCCAGCGGTGACAGAGGGAGAGAAAAACCTGGTTGTTGAGAGACCACTCCCCCAGATGAGACATCCCCCTGCTCAGGGAGTCCGCCACCTGGTTCTCCACCCCTGCGATGTAGACCGCTGAGATGCAGGGAACATGCTGTTCCACCCAAGACAGAATCAGGGACACTTCCTTGAAGGCTCGCTTGCTCCGAGTCCCTCCCTGATGGTTGATGTAGGCAACCGCCATCTGGTTGTCTGAGCGAATCTGAACAGCCCGACCCCAGAGGTGAGTGGATAGGCGAGAAAGAACCAACCTAATCGCCCTGGGCCTCTTGTGGGCCCCACTGACCCTGGAACCTCAGGGGCTTCCAGAAGCCTCCCCAGCCGGTCAGACTGGCATCCGTGGTGACCGTTTCCCAGCACGGGGAAGGAAGGACCTGCCCCCCAGAAGATTCCTTGAGTCCAGCAACCACGAGAGAGACTGTCTGGCGAGGGGAGACAGAACAAATTCCTGATCCAGGGACACAGGGTCCCGATCCCAAATTGACAAGAGGTGCAACTGAAGAGGTCTCATGTGAAACTGAGCAAAGGGGACTGCCTCTAAGCAGGACACCATCAGGCCCACCAACTGCATCCCCTGACGGATGGAGGGATGAGGACACGACAGCAGAGTCCGAGCCTGTAGCTGAAGACCTTCCACCTTCTGCTGAGGAAGAACACCTTGACCTGAGAGGTATCCAGCGTCATGGCCAGAAAGGTCCTCACCAATGACGGGGACAGAGAAGACTTAGGATAGTTGAAAGCCGAAAGACTCCAGAGTGGATGTCACCATTTGAGTGTCCCGCTCGGCCTGAGGAAAAGACTCTGCCACAATCAGGATGTCGTCCAGGTAAGGAATAATGCGGATGCCCTGGTTCCTTAGCAGAGCCATCACTCCCGCCAGCACCTTGGTGAACACCAGCAGCTTGACACTCTCTGATGACCTGGGAAGATAGGCACATGAAGCTAAGCATCCTTGATGTCCAAAAAACGTAAAAACACCACAGATGTGACTACACAAAAAAAGACGCCTGAGGGGTGACCTAATAACTATGTATAAATATATTCGGGGTCAATACAAATATCTCTCCCACAATCTATTTATACCCCGGAGTGTAACCATAACCGGAGGGCATCCCCTAAGGTTAGAGGAAAGGTGCTTTCTTCTCTATAACAGCAGTGAGATTATGGAACTTGCTGTCAGAGGAGGTAGTAATGATGGATACAGTAAAAACGTTCAAAAGTGGCCTTGATGCCTTCCTGGCATGTAATAACATTTCCAGCTATGGCTAATAGACCACTGTAAGGAGATAATCAGGCTGAACTGGATGGACTAAAGTCTTTATTCAGCCTTACATACTATGTATTGTGGCACAGACAGCCACAATTATTAGGGCAGTTATTGATTGATCTGGGAAAGGTATTTTTGACTTGCGGGTGGAGCACTCTGTGGTTGCAATGATTTAGTTCCTATTTTTCAGTAATCAGAGCAGCGGGTAATGCCGGGACGTGCAATTCAGTAGCAGAGAAAAATGGCGTAGCAGCTCTTGCAATTGGAGTATGTAGTGCCAGTTATTGTGACAGCATAGGAGGCAAAGTGATGTCAGAATAGCTTGGGTCACGGTTGTCATATATTCTATTACATTTATGTAACCAACCTTCGCCATGTAACTTATTTATGTCATATTTACACTCTTTTTGTTCTTAGAGGATATATCCAGCCAGAGGAAGTAATAGGTGCAACACACAGTAGACTGGACATTGGTGGGTAGTTCTGTCCGGGGCATATACTGGTCCTCTTATTGCTCCTTTTAATAACATTATGTGCTTTGTGGCATCCTGCTTTATATGGACAACACACAGGTGCTGAGAGTCTTGAAATCTACTCTTGAATGCTTGGCTCATGGATGCTAAAAGCGTTTGGGGGCTGAGCTACTGATTGGACATGATTATGTTGACACTGGTCAGTCAGTTTAGATTTCATTTTAAATGCCTGGTAACCTCACTGTAGCTTACCACAGTTAGCATGTTAAATCCAGCTCTTCCTAGTAGATTGCCCAGGTCATTGACAGCAGTGAAAGGAGACACATGCGGCGAGAAGCCTCCTTCCCTCTCCATTTCTGCCAGCTGTAGGGAACACCGGAGCTCATACAGTGTTTCACCACCAAACATGGCACCAATAAACACACCATCTTCCTTCAAAACACGATGGATCTGGAAAAAAATGTTAAACCTTGAAATAAAATTGATTTAATAAATTAATAATTGTTTTTATTACTTTTTAGAACATAATTTGCTAGCTGCTGGATAAAAATGAACAGTAGTGGAAAAGAAAAGCCTTATATTACTGGTTTAAATGTTTGTTTCGTGAATGTCATGCTGCTCTTCCAAACAGTGCTGCACCTCCTTCCATGACAGAACATTCTCAGCATGTGCACTTCCAGGGCCGCCATCATACCCAGGTAAACCTCCAGCAGGGATTGCGGCTTTGGAGGCTAACACTCCTGTGCTTAGATTTTCCCTGGCATCTGTCAGTACATGGGATACTGTTCTTCTGGCTCTTTCACCCTAGGGGAACCTGCCATAGTGTCCCAAGTGACCACATACCTAGAGCACCCAGTTCTCAATTAGCCCATTAGGGAAAAATCTCTTCTTTCCTGAAAGGACAGGGAAGCACTGAGGAGGTGAGGTGGGTGTGCTTATATATAATGGGGTAGTCATAGCCTAGTGGTAGGGGAGCAGACTTGTGCCAGGTCCAGTCCTGGGACATGACTGTGAAACCGAGCAAGAGGCCCCACTTCTGACAACCACCACCTGTCCCAGCACAAGAAGCTCTTTGGGCGAAACACTACGGGGTTGATTCAGAGCCAGGTGACAATTTACACGCTGTAGACAATGAAAGTCAATGGCTGTTTTCTATCCTAAAAAAAGGAGTGATCATTCTCACATGGCTCTGAATCAACCCCCGATGTGTTGAACTCCATCTCCAGAAATTAGATGGTTCAGACATCTAAAGACAACAGGAGCAAGTATTGAAGCTGGAGTGGGTACTACAAATAGTCACCTCTTTTATCAAGGAGAGCCCATTGTACTATATAAAAATTAAAATATTTGAGCACACCAAAAACTCATTTAGAAAACTGCATATAGTAGAGATAAACAAATATGTGGTTTATTAGAATATATTGGTGAGTATAGTACAGCACTCCTAGTAAACAGTGCAAAGTCTATATTATCTCAAATAGGACTCGCAATGCATATAAAATCAAAGCTTACTGCACACAATAACTCAATAGTAAGCAATTCACAAAGGGTGGAGCCATGAGGTGACTAACAGATTATATACAATAACTCCAGAGTGAAAAGGATAATAATTACAAAGGATGGAGCCACAAAGTGTCTGTCAGGCCAATATGCCAGATGTATAGCCAAATGAGGGCACTAGGTGGCAGCATAGGCATTGTTCACAGAAACTTGTACCGGCCTTCATGATGGTTCCTCAAACAATGGCACTTGGGCAAACACTTGGGTTATACATCCAGTAGATGGCTCTGGACTGCAGAGACTGAAAAGTGGCTCCTCCCAGCCCCATATATACCAGGGACCTCCCACAAATTCCCCAGTATTGAAAAGCAGTTAAAATGGAACCGGGAGAACTATAACCAAAAAACTGAACAATCACCATACAGAGGTAACTAAGAAAAATGATAACAAGGGTGGGGTGGAACAGGACGTGCTGTATACATATAATACCAATTCTACAGGTGAGTAATCACAGAATTGTATTATTAAGTATACAGCAGGTCCTGTTCCAGAAGATATTCCTTACACTTGGGGCATCCAATAGCAGTGTCCGTAAGGTAGGGTGGGATCCCCAAAAGTAACAGCAGACAGTTTAAACCACTGCCGCCTGCAGAACCTTGCGGCCAAAAGCAGTATCAGCTGAGGCCTTAACATCAACCTTGTAAAACTTTGAAAAAGTATGAACAGAAGACCAAGTAGCAGCCTTGCAAACTTGTTCAACAGAAGCTTGGTGCTGAAAAGCCCAAGAGGCACCAATAGCACAAGTAGAATGAGCAGTAAGGCGGAAGGGAGGCTCCTTCCCCTTAGCAGAGTAGGCCTGTATCACAGCCTGACGTAACCACTTGCTGATAGTGGACTTAGCCAGAGCCAGACCTTTCTTAGGACCAGACGGAAGCACAAAAAGAGCATCAGTCTTCCTGAAGGATTCAGTAGCCACCAAATAGAACTTCAGAGTTCTGACTACATCCAAAGAATGTAAAACCCTCTCCTTAGGGTTACTAGGATTAGGACACAGAGAAGGCAAAACAATGTCCTGATTGAGATGAAAGGCAGAAACAACCTTAGGCAGAAAATCTGGCTTAAAACGAAACACCCCCTTGTCCTGGTGTCTCTCAAAATAAGGAGGCTTGATGGAAAGCGCCGCCAACTCAGAAACACGCCTAACAGAAGTGATAGCCACCAAAAAGACCACCTTAAGCGTAAGAATGGACAAAGGGGCCCCTGGCAAGGGCTCAAAGGGAGACCCCTGCAGGGCAGATAAGACCAAGTTCAAGTCCCAGACTGGTAACTTAGGCTTACGTGGGGGCCGCACGTGAGTAACTCCCTGGAAAAAGGTCTTGACCAGGGGATGCTGAGCAAAGGATCTTTGGAAAAAAATGGCCAAGGCAGAAACATGACTTTTCAGAGCACTGAGCTGAAGACCCAGATCCAAACCATGGAGAAACTCCAGAATCCTAGGAATAGAAAACACACGACAGGGAAGCGAGTTAGACTCACATCAGTCAATGTAAGTACGCCAAACCCTGTAGTAGATGGAAGAAGAGGACCTTTTTCTAGCCCTGATCATGGTATTGACAACCGAGGCAGGCAGCCCTTTTTCCATCAAGATGGAGGTTTCAACAGCCAGGCCGTCAAATCCAACGTTTGTAAATTGGGGTGGCGTAGGTGCCCCTGAGTGAGCAGATCTGGAACCCGGGGCAGGGCGTACTGATCTACTGCCAGTTGCATGATGTCTGCGAACCACACTCTTCTTGGCCAACAGGGGACCACCAGGATGGCTGCCACCCCTTCCTGAACTATCTTGCGCAGCACCCTGCCCAGCAGGGGAAACGGGGGGAAACACATACAGGAGCTGGAACCTTGTCCAAGACATTGCCAGGGCATCCATGGCCAAGGCCAGAGGATCCTGGGACAGAGAGACAGACTGGAAGCTTGTGATTGTGACGGGATGCAAACAGATCCACGTCCGGCTGACCCCAGCGGTGGCACAGGGAGCGGAACACCCTGCTGCTGAGGGACCATTCTCCCAGACGAGAGGTCCCCCTGCTCAGAGAGTCTGCCTCCAGATTCCCCCCCCCCCCCCCCCCCCCCCGGGATGTACACAGCTGAGATGCAGGGAACATTCTCCTCCGCCCAGGACAGTATCAGGGACCCTCTTGCTCCGGGTCCCTCCCTGATGATTGATGTAGGCAACCGCCGTCTGGTTGTCCGAGCGGACCTGAACAGCCCGACCCCGCAGGTGTGGGGTTAAGTGGGCGAGAACCAACCTGATCGCCCTCAATTCCAGATTGTTGATGGGGGCTTGGGCCTCCTGAGGGCCCCACTGACCCTGGAATTTCAGGGACTTCCAAAAGCCCCCACAACCTGTCAGACTGGCATCCGTGGTGACAGTCTCCCAGCAGGGGGCCAGAAAGGATCTGCCCCCCTGCAGGTTTCTTGAGTCCAGCCACCACGATAGAGACCGCCTGACGAGAGGGGACAGGACAAACACCTGATCCAAGGACACAGAGTCCCGATCCCATAATGACAAGAGGTGAAGCTGAAGAGGCCTCATGTGAAACTGAGCATATGGAACCGCCTCGAAGCAGGACACCATCAGGCCCACCAGCTGCATTCCCTGCCTGATGGATGGATGAGGACAAGACAGCAGGAGCTGAGCTTTCTCTTGAAGGATCTCCACCTTCTGCTGAGGAAGAAAGATCTTGACTTGAGCTGAATCCAGAATCATGCCCAGAAAAGACTTCACCATGGAAGGAGACAGGGAAGATTTGGGGTGGTTGATCACCAGTGTGGACACCACCCTCTGAGTGTCCAGCTCTGCCTGATGGAAGGACTGAGAAGCAATAAGCATGTCGTCAAGTAGGGAAGAATGCGAATGCCCTGAGATCTCAGCAGAGCCATCACTCCTGCCAGCACCTTGGTGAATACCCTGGGAGCCGAGGTGACACCGAAGGGCAAGGCCACAAATTGGTAGTGCTGATCCTCCAGAGCGAACCTGAGGAATCTCTGATGACCTGGAAAGATAGGTACGTGAAGGTAAGCATCGTTGATGTCTACAGAGGTCATGAAGTCCCCTGGGCGTAGGAAAGTCACAGCTGAGCGCAGGGTCTCCATGCGAAAGTGTGTGAATCTGACAAATTAGTTGAGGTGCTTCAAATCCAGGATGGGTCTGATGGACCCATCTTTTTGGGGAACAATGAAAAGATTGGAATAATAGCCTTTGCCCCTTTCCCTCAAGGGCACCCGGCAGATGACACCCAGTTCCAGAAGGCATTGTACAGACAGGGACAGACTCTGAGCTGACAGGGGGTTTTTCGAGATAACCAAGATTTGATGAATCTTGGGGGCGGCCAGGCTGCAAACTCTATCTTGTAACCGGAGGACACTACCTCCTGAATCCACCGGTCTGAGACGTGAAGCCTCCAGACATGAGCCAAGAGCGGAAGCCGTCCCCCCACCCGGATGGGTGAGGGCGCCCCTTCATGCCTGAGGGGGCTTGGGGGAGGACTTAGTCTTGGGACCCCAGGGGGGGGCCAGGGCGGCCACGTCCTCTGCCCCTGCCCCAAAAATCTCCCTGTCCAATTCTGGAGCCCCTGAAGGAAGGAGAAAAGGCACCTGAACCCCAAAAGGACCGGGGCTGCATTCTACACTGAGGTAACTTGCCTCCCCATCCCTCAGTGTAGTAGAGTCAGGGGAATGCATGACGGTGTGTTAGACAACCCCAGAGCTGGAGCATCCACCTCGGGAGGACATGACCAATGTTTAACCATCTCACCCCGGGGAGCCGGCTAGGCCATTCTTACTCCTTGAGCACCAGATTATTAAAATGAGCTTGTTCAGGAAACTCCAAGCGTGGTTTAACAGTATGAAACAGCTCCCCCTGCTGCTGCGGAGACACGGCAGGAGGAGAGATACAGAGTACATCAAAAATGTGAGCCAAAAGCCTGTCAGTATCATCTGAACCCCATGGGTCATGCCCAGAATATGCACCATACGCTCTGGAATGTTCCTCAGATTCTGAATCAGAAAACAATTCCCCCTCTTCTAGGGGGGTATAACGGTAACATCAAAAAATTCCTCTGCCTCCAATGGAAAGAGGGAAACACCAGGTGATAATTGCCACTTCGTAGCAGAAGTCTTACGCGGGACAGAGCCAGCAATATGTCTCTCAATGCTGGCCACCCGAGTAGTCAAATCAGGTTGAGACTCCCCACTGGTATGCACCTCACTGGGAGTCAGATGTAAGCGTGGGGGGGTAGGCGAAGCCCAAGGGGGGCGCAGGCCCAGCCACCGGTAACCCAGACTGCAGTGCAAGCGCCTGCTGGGCGCAGGGTACACACACCCTGACATCATCACTTATAGGGGATACCCCACACGCCACACACAGCCGGGCTTGTCCCGAAGGAACCCCAAGCACATTATCCTGAGAAGCCTCCATATGGTGATTATTGTGGCACAATAGGCCAATTGGGATTGACGCCAATAAGGCTACCCGGGATGCCCCAATAGCCCGCTAGGGAAGTGGGAGATATACAATACAATAGCCCTCCAATAGGAAGTTAACGCTAAATAGAGGGGATAGGACCGGGAGAAACCACAAAATTTGACCCGCCTGCAAGACATAAGCAAAAAGATCCCGTAAGCAATGTGCAATACAGATAAATACAAAATAAATCAGCCCGCAGGGGCACTTACGGACCACGATAGGGAGATGCCAGACACACGCAGCAGAAAACTAAAATGGCGCCCGCATATACCTCGAGGGGCAGGCCGCAGAGACAGTGATGCAGACAGTGATGCAGAAGACATGCACCCCCCCCCCCCCCCCCCCGAGATCTACCAGGGAGAACGAAGGGGAAGCGAAGGACAGCCTAAGGGAGCCAACTGCAGGGACAGGGGGGTTGAGGGGCATAAGACGCGGGAGGGGCATCCCATAAGACTCACCATGGGCCTGTACCGCCTACCCTTTGGTGCAGGACTGCGGTTGGAGCAGTGCTCCTTAGCACCTAGCAGCGGTGCTGCCTACCTTCACCCGAACCAGTGCAGCCTAAGCTGGGAGGCAGTAAAAGGAAATGGGTGGGAATAGTCCTACAGGGCTGCAGGCTAATAGCCCCACTCACCTGCGAGTAGAGATAGCCATCTTCTAGTCATCGCAGTCCAGACTGCAGAGAAGAACTGGGGAATTTGTGGGAGGTCCCTGGTATATATGGGGCTGGGAGGAGCCACTTTTCTGTCTCTGCAGTCCAGCGACATCTACTGGATGTATAACCCAAGTGTAAGGAATAATTTCTGGAACAGGACGTGCTGTATACTTAGAATATCAAGATGGTGTCCATCCTTAATAAACACCCGTGGTGCCATGGCAGGGCCAAAAGTCAAGGCCACAAACCTATAGAGAACATCTTGCACTTAGAACCAACCTCTGTTAAGACAAGCATTCACACACTGGAAAACATAGCTACCGACAGGTTACATGTTTCTGATTTCAGGTTTACATTAGAGAACATTGGGCATAAAGAAACTACAGGATATACTGCCTTACCTCATGGAAAGCTCTTGGTAAATCATTCACCCAGTGCAAGCTAGAAAGAAAAATGCCACCAATTAGAACATGGAAACCTAAATATTTGCAGAACAAGAGGGTGATTCCGAGAGAGAAAATGGTCATAATCGGAAAAATGACTTTACATGGCCATTCACCTGGGTGGTATTTGCTGGTGTGAACCTGTGTGATAAAATAAGTTAAACTGAATTGGAAGTCTAAAGAGACTTCCTGGCATTTAAAGTGGACCAAAGCCCAATGAACTTGCAAAATACATTTGGCCAAAGCCCCCGTCGATACTCCATTCTTAGAAATGGATATTTTCACCTTTCGAATTGTCCTAGAACATTTAATATTTTGCTGTCCCTCTCTGTAAGATGGCAGGTGGTCATTGCATAGGTGTGGAAATGACATCATTGCCACACACAACAGTGTCAATGATTGGGGGAGGCGGAGCTTTACAGCTAAAACAGGCGTTATCTGGGATTAGAGTGAAGCAGGAGCATTAAGAATTGGAAAAAGGTGCTCTTCATGGGGGGAGCAATTCAGGGGATACTAGTTAAAAATGTGAGTTTTGGTCTGCTTTAAAGCGGACCTTCACTCTGAATAAGAGTCTATCTTATATGTTTCCCCCACACTGTACATACAGATTGCTCACATTAAAAATCATCCTACCTGCATCTACTGCATGTTATGAGCCTTTAAACATCCAAGATGGCGGCTTATGGAAGCCGCCATTTTATCAGGCAGCCTGCAAACAGGAAGTGCCTGCAAACAGGAAGTGACTGTGCTGCTCTGCATTCTGGGGCTGCTGACCTTTCCCTGACCCCAGCTCTGCTCTGTCTGAGCAAAGCACAGCTATAACCTGCCCCCCTGTACCTTATCCCACTCTCCTCTCCTCAGTAAGTGTGATGCTTCTGAGTCAAGATGGCGGCGCCCGTATCCTAAATTCCTGAACAGAGTTGCAGCCCAGTGGGGGAAAGAATAATAAGTTAGTGACTAAAAATGTAAAATATATTAATTTTAGTTGCTGGGGAATCGTTTTTTAAGAGTTTGGGCTTTTCATTAAATCATGGTGAAGGTCCGGTTTAAGTGAGTTTTTTTTAACAAAATAAGAAATACTACAAAAGGGAATAATAATTGTTTTGTTCCCATTTGCTGAGAACAGACCTGTTTGCTGGGCATTCATATACATGGCAAATAGCTCTGATTGGACGAGAGCCCGCACATGCCCCGTAGGACTAGGGAAAAGGGAGTTTGTATTGGGTAATCTCGGGGTTTCACACAGTGGGGCACCCCAAATTGGGATGCACCAGGGACAATTAACAAAACCCGGGTTATTCAAAAATCCTAGCTGTTTTTATTTCATTCATTTATCCTTAGAAGCCGACCAGGTTTTCGAAGAAAAATGGGTTCTTCCACCTCCTATTTTTAAAGTTTCCATTTTTGTGTGCCAATAGGATGTAATCACTGGGTAAAGCTTATCTGTTAAAGCTTTAGCTTTCTATTTGTTTTCAACCCTGTATTAAACAGTTTTCCTCTAGCAACAATGTGCTTATCTTACCTATGTTCACCAAAGTGGTGTGTTGTAAGTACAGATCATAGACTTCCTGACTCTAGCTTGCTAATCATCTGGCTGGCTGAGGAAGAGGCAAGACAATTAACCCCTTCTGTTCTAATTCAACCTCTTCAGATAGGGGAAAAAAATTGTGTGTTCCAATAACTAAAGCACATGTGGCCCTCAGAGCCATCTGAGGTGGAACCTGACCTGCTTTGGGGACAGTGGGTGGGGTAAATAGACAGAGGAGTAGCCAGGCTTTCTGGCACCCAGGATTCAAAGATTCAAAATGGTGCCCCCAACTATTCTCAGGCACCCCCATGACCTGCTGCACCCAGGCAATTGCCCCCCCTGCTTCCCCCTAGCTACGCGCCTGTAAATAGAACTGCTGTGTAAATGTACTGTAGTTTAATAACGGTACAATAAGGAGGATGTATGCTTAGCATTTGTGAGACTTTGGATAACTGACTCATATATTCAAAGAGGTAAGCCAATTGGCATGTGTATTACTAGCATGTGGCAATTATTAAATATGAATATAGGGGTGTTGTGAAAAGACATACGAGTAGGATTTGTGGAGACAGTGGGTATCCTGATTGGCGTAGTAAATCATTATTATGCTATTCCAAATGAAAATAAATCTGAGCCTATTGTGGGCCACAACCAGGTTTCAAATCATTTAAACCGGACCTTCACCCTGAATAAGAGCCTATCTTATACGTTTCCCCCACCCTGTACAGATTGCTCACATTAAAAATCATCCTACCTGCATCTACTGCATTTTCTGAGCCTTTAAACATCCAAGATGGCGGCCCATGGGGTGTCAGGCTGCCTGCAAACAGGAAGTGTCTTCTGACTGTGCTGCTCTGCATTCTGGGATTGCTGGCCTTTTCCTTAGCCCAGCTCTACTTGCAAAGCACAGCTTTAACCCACCCCCCTGAACTTTTGATCCCTCTCCTCAGTATGTGATGCTATTGAGCCAAGATGGCGGCGCCCGTATCCTAGAGCGCTGAACAGAGTTGCAGACCAGTGGGGGAAAGAATAAAAAGTGACTAAAAACGTTAGATATATTAATTTTAGATGTAGGGGAATAGTTTTAAGGGTTTGGGCTTTTCATTAAATGATGCTGAAGGTCCGCTTTAAGTGGCCACGGCTCGTCAAAAGGTTGAGCATCCCTCAGCTAAATGGTTACTGGCAGCATTCTCAGCCGTAGAGATGATTGCCGCTGCTTTGTTTAGCAGCTCACCTGTTACAGCGGAAGAATTCTGGGAGTTGTAGTCAGAAAGTATACTAAGAGCTTTACTATTAGAGCAAGAAAGCCACTCGTGTTTTACCAAGACATAATAAACATGGAAACAGCAAGAAAATCACAGGTCTGGGGGCACAATCCTAACACACGGGTTTATTTTACTTCCCAGAAGAGAGAAGCAATAAGGCAGAACACCAAAAACCTGACAAAAAATGAGTTTTCTTTTAACTTCCTCACATCTAATGCCTAAGCGTAAAACAAGCCATTTCAAAGCATCTCAAAATCTCTGATTATATGTAAAATAAAGATATAAGCTCTGTGAATTTTAATCAAAACCTCTTTCACTGCTTTCTTGGGTTGTGGCTGAGCTGGGAAGGACATGGCACAGGTTTATAAGTCATGAGCATGCTCTGCTGTGGTCAGAGCCAGCTGTGGGAGCGCAGGGGCTCGCCAGGCTCTCACGCTGACAGCACTAAAGCACATAGGGGCAGTTTTCCATGGTCCCGGAGAAAGTAAATTGAAACCAGGGCAAATTCTGGAGCCCTGCTATGGCTTTTACATTGCGCAGAAGGAAATGGAGGAGAAGTGCATGGGTCAGATGAGCCTTAGAATTGCTGTTGGGTTTTCAGTCCCTTTAGTGGTTGGATGTCCTTCCTAAGGTAAGCAGAGTTTAGCTGCGCAAACTCCTTCAAGGGTTACTTTACTTTTGCTGGCCTCTTTAATAGTCTCCAGCATACTGAGCACATCATTGTGGCTCACAATACTGAACATCAGGGCTGGCGCCAGCACAGGGCAAACCTGGGCAATTGCCAGGGCCCTGGCATCTTCAGGGGCCCACTCAGGCTCACACTTGGTCATGGTATTTTATAGTGGACCCGAACCACCGAATGCCGGGTGCTGTGTGCAGACCTGCTCATGGCTGGACTCAGCAACAGGGGGTGATCAGCAACAAAGGAAGAAGGTGGCATGGAATGGAGGGCAATTGATGGAAGCTCAGAGGGTGTCGAGAACCAGGTGACAGCTGATAAGGACTGGAGGGCGATCAGCAGCAGTAGATGACCCCTTGAAAGAGGCCCATTAAGACTCTCTTGCCCAAGGGCCCCCACAAACTCGGAGCCAGCCCTGCTGAACATATTTGATTTTTTTTTTGTTTGCAACTTTGTGTTATAACAGAAAACCTTTTCTGTAGCATCAATTTGTTTATATTAGTAACCTACTACCAAGTGGTATTTTTGATACATAGATGACGGACTCTGGGTTGCTAAACATCTGATTGGCTGAGGCACAGATGACATGTTTAACCCTATCTGCTGTTATTCAAATGCTGCTGATAAGAGGATGCCAATTATGTGTACCAGAAACTAAAGGGTTACTAACAGCATGCTCACCTGTGGTCATTACTGCTGTGTGATTTAGATAAAGCTAATGCTGATGAGTTCACCTGTTACAGTAGAGGGATGCTGGGACATGTAGTCAGTAGTTTTTACTCAAGGCCAGTAAAGCCACTCCCATTTTAGGATCACAGAAACACAGAAATATAAGAAACTTGGAAACAGCATGCTGATAATTAAAACACATGCCTGGACGCTCAATCCTCACATAAATGCTTATTTTTCATCCCAGATGAGGAAAACCATAAGGCAGAACACTAAAAACCTGACAAGAAAGGAGTTTTCCTTTAAGATGAGCAAGTAAGGGTTAATCACCGTACTTGTAGATGGGCAAAAGGTGATCCAATGTAGGGCTGGCCCTCAGATACCTTACGAATTGCCAGATTGTCTGTTTCCACATAGTCTCATTGGGCCAACATCCTGGGTGCTTTCCCCAATCCAAGTGGGAAGTAAGAGTTATGGCCTTGGCCTGGAAGGGGGTGTGCTTTTGCACTTTTGTGTTTCCAGCTCCTCTCATGAGACCACCTCCAAGCCACCCGGACATTTGGGCAGATAGAGTGAGAGGAAGCATGATGTGCATTAACTTAAGTTGACCAGGCAGACTTTCCAAAACCTACATTTTTGCTAGATCAATATTTCAGGAGGGGTTAGACCAGCTCCCCAAGAAGAAGCAACAGCTTTCCCGCCTAGTTATTGTACAACAACAAACCTAGCTTGGCCCCACAATTTTCAGTCTCTGCACTTGATTTATTTACTCCACCTTACTTGTAAAGCTCCTCAACTCGAAGATGCTTTCCAAGTGAGGTAGAGGGGTACCAGAATTCCTGAACACCAATCAATACTTCATACCTTAAACTGCTGACAACCAGGTCAAATGTATTGTTGTTAAACGGCAGAAATTCCTCATCTGCAACGACTTTCACTGTTGGAATTTCAGATACAGAAGATTTCCTCTAGAGTAGGAAAAGAGGATATGACATTGCTACATTAAATACAATCTGGGTGGGGTCTAGTGAAGTTCAAGGGGCTGGTTACAGCAATGAAATGAGAAGGTACAGGAATCTTACCAGAGCCACCTCGCTCACATCTGCCTGAACCATTTTTTCCACCGTTTCCTGTACAAAGAAACAAAACAAGAATGTTAATGTGGGATTCTCTATACATTTTTTTTTTTTTTTTACATCATGCGAGTTGTGACTTCTTCTGCCGCCTATGGGGAACGGGGAGTGGTGGTGGTGCCACACTGCCAATATGGGGAACGGGGGGGGGGGGGGGCGGGTGGTGCCACACTGGTTATATGGGGAATGGGAGTGGGGGTGCCACACTGCCTATATGGGGAATGGGAGGGGGGTGCCACACTGCCTATATGGGGAATGGGAGGGGGGTGCCACATTGCCTATATGGGGAATGGGAGGGGGGTGCCACACTGCCTATATGGGGAATGGAAGGGGGGTGCCACATTGCCTATATGGGGAATGGGAGGGGGTGCCCCACTGCCTATATGGGGAATGGGAGGGGGGTGCCACACTGCCTATATGGGGAATGGGAGGGGGGTGCCACACTGCCAATAAGGGGAATGGTAGGGGAGGCCACACTGCCTTTATGGGGAATGGGAGGGGGGTGCCACACTGCCTATATGGGAGTGGGAGGGGGGATGCCACACTGCCTATATGGGGAATGGGAGGGGGGTGCCACACTGCCTATATGGGGAATGGGAGGGGGGTGCCACACTGCCTATATGGGGAATGTGAGGGGGGTGCCACACTGCCTATATGGGAATGAGAGGGGGGTGCCACACTGCCTATATGGGGAATGGGAGGGGGGGTGCCACATTGCCTATATGGGAATGGGAGGGGGGAATGCCACACTGCCTATGGGAATGGGAGGAGGGGAATGCCACACTGCCTATATGGGAATGGGAGGGGGGATGCCACACTGCCTATATGGGGAATGGGAGGGGGGTGCCACACTGCCTATATGGGGAATGGGGGGGTGCTACACTGCCTATATGGGGAATGGGGGGGGTGCTACACTGCCTATATGGGGAATGGGAGGGGGGTATATAAGTTATGCAGGCCCGCACACCATCGTATTAGACATGAGCATATCTATATGGGTGCTCAAAACTATTCAACAGGATCTATTCCCCATTCAGATCCATAATACACTATATTAACAAAGTTTGTTGAAAAAAAGCACACCAGAACCAAAGTCTCTTGAATTGCAATTGATAAGTGTATTCAAAAAAAGTGAGCAAAGTTTTTCATATACAATATATACATATTAATCCCGCAAATACAGGATATCAGAGATAAATACAGCAGAGATAAACACACAAAGGTTTGTAACATTGCTGTTTGGATGCGTTGCAATATATAAAGTGGCCACTAGATGGCCCTAACGTTTAGTATACAATAGTTCTCATACAAGCAATGAACATACCAACATGCATGACAGTATAGCATAGGCTCCCAATTGCAAACACCAAGAGAGCCAGTATAAACATGATTTTGGAAATCAAAAGCGATACATTACAGCATAAGCAGGCACAATCTCCAACGTTTCAGACCCCACTGGGTCTTTCCTCAGGGAGGCTGAAAAGGCGATGCTACTAGTGGGCTGCAGGAACGGGGTTTAAATAGATCACAAATGGCGGGCTTTTCCGGGCCGGCCCGTGACGTCACTGGGGGCGCGCGTACGCGCGCCTGTCAGCAGCGTCACCAGAGAGCGAGTCGGGTCCCGGCCGTCCAACCCCATGATGGCGGTTGCGCAAATGCCATCCAGACTGGGGAGGGGCGGCGCTCGGGGCCACGGCTCCGTCTCCTAGGAGATACTCAGATGTTTTTGATTAGTTTATGCACAGACGGGGGCGTGGTTATAGAGCGGGAGTCACGTCAATATGAAAAGCTGCGCAGTTCATTCATTCCCTGACAGTTCTGCTGCATCCTCGGCAGACAGGAGAGCGTATCTTAGGGAGGGCTCCCGCTGCCACCAATCCTTCTGTTTAGACAATCCCAGCGCAGTATCTGTTCAACCATTTGGGGTCCATTATTCTATATGTCTTTAGGAAACATGCCGCCATGGATCTTTCTTTGGAAAAGCCGCCAATTTGCTGCTAAAATTGTTACAAAACAAGAAACAACATAGCATTAACAGATATCCAAGAGAACCCTTATTAACCCACAGTCCACCGTGCATCCCTTAAAGGTATATAGCGGGGAAAATTTTAAAATCAATATAGTGAAGTGAATTCAAGTTATCTTATATACATATATACATTAATAGCCTCTTGCTAGGTGAAAAAATAATGCGGTTAAGAAACTACATCACTATGGGAGGTATAGATGGCTACTACTCGCTACATCTATATTCATTTAGTGTGTACTATTTTAAGGAAGCTAAAAATAGCATTGATAGTCACAGTCTTCATTCAATCCAGCTGGGTGGATTGTATCTAGCTTGTAGATCCAGTGAGTCTCCCGTTGCAGCAATTTTTGTGTTAGATCACCCCCCCTCCGGGGGCGTAGTACCTTTTCAATTACACAGAACCTCAATTGCGTAATCTGATGTCCCTTTTCAAAAAAATGTTTCGTGAGGGATGAGTCTAGATTACCCCTTCTGATGTCAGATCTATGCTCCCCAATACGTACTTTGATTGCTCGCGATGTTTGTCCTACGTAGGCCAACCCACATGGACATTTAATCATATACACCACCCCTTTGCTATTACAGTTAAAGAAGTCCTTAAGTGCAAATTTATGTCCTGATCTGGGGTGGCTTATCTCGTTAGTCCGTAAGACAAAACTACATTGGGCACATTGCCCACAGGGGTACATACCCCGTGGTTTAGTTCCTACAGTCAACCATGTAGATTCTGGTGCTATAGGGTCATTCAAAGTAAAGTCAGCATGTACCAACCTATCTTTGATGCTCTTAGATTTTTTATAGGCCATCATTGGGGGGTCCTTGAAGACCATTTCCAGTTTCTCCTCACTAGATAAGATTGACCAGTGCCGTCGTACAATATTTTTAATCTTGTTTGATTGTGCAGAATATGTGAGTATCAGCGGTATTCGGGCTTCATTTTTCTTAGGGTTAAATTTCAAGAGATCATGCCGCGGTCTGGTCCTTGCCTTCTGTCTATTTGCCTCCACTCTAGAATCCCTATAGCCCCGGGCCAGGAAGTCTTTTTTCATCTCCTCTGATCTCAAATCATACAGGTCATCCGTATCCACAATGCGTCTTACCCGCAAGAATTGGCTATATGGTAAATTGTCAATCAACTCTTTAGGGTGGAAGCTGTCTGCTTGCAAGTATGTATTCTTATCCGTTGGTTTTCTGAATATATCAGTTCTAATCTGTCCATCTACCAATTGGACTAGAACATCTAGAAAATGCACTTGCTCACAGCTAGCTTCCAAAGAAAAGGTTATAGTCGGTCTTGCCTGATTTATGGTTGTATGGAAGTTCTGTAGGGAAGAGATTGATCCCTGCCAGATTAGAAATATATCGTCGATATAGCGACGCCAAAGGAGAGCATGTACCTGAAATTCTGCTGAACTGTACACATGTTCTTGTTCGAAGTCCGCCATGTATAGATTTGCGTAGCTAGGGGCCATGTTGGCCCCCATCGCGGTGCCCTGTCGTTGCAAATAGAATTCATTGTTAAACATAAAGTAATTTTTCTTAAGTATAATACTCAATAGTGTAATAATGAGTGTACTAAGCCCTTCTGGGATATCCAAATCCCTTAGGCGTTTATTGATTACCCCTATCCCTTCTTCATGGGGGATTGCCGTATACAGACTAGTGACGTCCATAGTTGCCAGGATACAGTCTGCTGGCAGTTGGTCCAAATTGGCGATATGTTGCAAAAAATCAGTTGTGTCTAAAAGGTATGAAGGCATGGTTAATACCAGAGGTTGTAAGATTTGATCTATAAAAATTGCAAGTGGTTGAAAAATTGACTCCGTGCCTGCCACTATAGGGCGGCCTGGGGGATTGATAAGATCTTTATGGATTTTAGGTAAGCAGTAGAATAATGGGATCAGAGGGTATTTATTTGTCAGAAATGCTTGTAGTTTATTGTCAATGATTTGATCTTCCCTTGCCTTGTCAAGTATTATATCAATCTCATTTTTAATGGCTAAGGTGGGATCCTCCCTTATCTTCTCATATACCAGTGTGTCGTTCAGTTGTCGCATGATCTCACTATGATATTTGTGTTTATCAAGGATAACTATGGCCCCACCCTTATCCGCTTGTTTGATTACTATACTCTGGTCTTGTTGTAACTGTTTCAGTGCCAGAGCCTCTTGTTTGGTAAGGTTATAGCGTGGAGGACTGGTTGGGTTCTGGCTGTTCCAATCTAGTTTCCTGACATCCCTTTGGACTAGCTTAATAACAGCCAGAACCCAACCAGTCCTCCACGCTATAACCTTACCAAACAAGAGGCTCTGGCACTTGGTTGGGTTCTGGCTGTTCCAATCTAGTTTCCTGACATCCCTTTGGACTAGCTTAATAACAGCCAGAACCCAACCAGTCCTCCACGCTATAACCTTACCAAACAAGAGGCTCTGGCACTGAAACAGTTACAACAAGACCAGAGTATAGTAATCAAACAAGCGGATAAGGGTGGGGCCATAGTTATCCTTGATAAACACAAATATCATAGTGAGATCATGCGACAACTGAACGACACACTGGTATATGAGAAGATAAGGGAGGATCCCACCTTAGCCATTAAAAATGAGATTGATATAATACTTGACAAGGCAAGGGAAGATCAAATCATTGACAATAAACTACAAGCATTTCTGACAAATACCCTCTGATCCCATTATTCTACTGCTTACCTAAAATCCATAAAGATCTTATCAATCCCCCAGGCCGCCCTATAGTGGCAGGCACGGAGTCAATTTTTCAACCACTTGCAATTTTTATAGATCAAATCTTACAACCTCTGGTATTAACCATGCCTTCATACCTTTTAGACACAACTGATTTTTTGCAACATATCGCCAATTTGGACCAACTGCCAGCAGACTGTATCCTGGCAACTATGGACGTCACTAGTCTGTATACGGCAATCCCCCATGAAGAAGGGATAGGGGTAATCAATAAACGCCTAAGGGATTTGGATATCCCAGAAGGGCTTAGTACACTCATTATTACACTATTGAGTATTATACTTAAGAAAAATTACTTTATGTTTAACAATGAATTCTATTTGCAACGACAGGGCACCGCGATGGGGGCCAACATGGCCCCTAGCTACGCAAATCTATACATGGCGGACTTCGAACAAGAACATGTGTACAGTTCAGCAGAATTTCAGGTACATGCTCTCCTTTGGCGTCGCTATATCGACGATATATTTCTAATCTGGCAGGGATCAATCTCTTCCCTACAGAACTTCCATACAACCATAAATCAGGCAAGACCGACTATAACCTTTTCTTTGGAAGCTAGCTGTGAGCAAGTGCATTTTCTAGATGTTCTAGTCCAATTGGTAGATGGACAGATTAGAACTGATATATTCAGAAAACCGACGGATAAGAATACATACTTGCAAGCAGACAGCTTCCACCCTAAAGAGTTGATTGACAATTTACCATATAGCCAATTCTTGCGGGTAAGACGCATTGTGGATACGGATGACCTGTATGATTTGAGATCAGAGGAGATGAAAAAAGACTTCCTGGCCCGGGGCTATAGGGATTCTAGAGTGGAGGCAAATAGACAGAAGGCAAGGACCAGACCGCGGCATGATCTCTTGAAATTTAACCCTAAGAAAAATGAAGCCCGAATACCGCTGATACTCACATATTCTGCACAATCAAACAAGATTAAAAATATTGTACGACGGCACTGGTCAATCTTATCTAGTGAGGAGAAACTGGAAATGGTCTTCAAGGACCCCCCAATGATGGCCTATAAAAAATCTAAGAGCATCAAAGATAGGTTGGTACATGCTGACTTTACTTTGAATGACCCTATAGCACCAGAATCTACATGGTTGACTGTAGGAACTAAACCACGGGGTATGTACCCCTGTGGGCAATGTGCCCAATGTAGTTTTGTCTTACGGACTAACGAGATAAGCCACCCCAGATCAGGACATAAATTTGCACTTAAGGACTTCTTTAACTGTAATAGCAAAGGGGTGGTGTATATGATTAAATGTCCATGTGGGTTGGCCTACGTAGGACAAACATCGCGAGCAATCAAAGTACGTATTGGGGAGCATAGATCTGACATCAGAAGGGGTAATCTAGACTCATCCCTCACGAAACATTTTTTTGAAAAGGGACATCAGATTACGCAATTGAGGTTCTGTGTAATTGAAAAGGTACTACGCCCCCGGAGGGGGGGTGATCTAACACAAAAATTGCTGCAACGGGAGACTCACTGGATCTACAAGCTAGATACAATCCACCCAGCTGGATTGAATGAAGACTGTGACTATCAATGCTATTTTTAGCTTCCTTAAAATAGTACACACTAAATGAATATAGATGTAGCGAGTAGTAGCCATCTATACCTCCCATAGTGATGTAGTTTCTTAACCGCATTATTTTTTCACCTAGCAAGAGGCTATTAATGTATATATGTATATAAGATAACTTGAATTCACTTCACTATATTGATTTTAAAATTTTCCCCGCTATATACCTTTAAGGGATGCACGGTGGACTGTGGGTTAATAAGGGTTCTCTTGGATATCTGTTAATGCTATGTTGTTTCTTGTTTTGTAACAATTTTAGCAGCAAATTGGCGGCTTTTCCAAAGAAAGATCCATGGCGGCATGTTTCCTAAAGACATATAGAATAATGGACCCCAAATGGTTGAACAGATACTGCGCTGGGATTGTCTAAACAGAAGGATTGGTGGCAGCGGGAGCCCTCCCTAAGATACGCTCTCCTGTCTGCCGAGGATGCAGCAGAACTGTCAGGGAATGAATGAACTGCGCAGCTTTTCATATTGACGTGACTCCCGCTCTATAACCACGCCCCCGTCTGTGCATAAACTAATCAAAAACATCTGAGTATCTCCTAGGAGACGGAGCCGTGGCCCCGAGCGCCGCCCCTCCCCAGTCTGGATGGCATTTGCGCAACCGCCATCATGGGGTTGGACGGCCGGGACCCGACCCGCTCTCTGGTGACGCTGCTGACAGGCGCGCGTACGCGCGCCCCCAGTGACGTCACGGGCCGGCCCGGAAAAGCCCGCCATTTATGATCTATTTAAACCCCGTTCCTGCAGCCCACTAGTAGCATCGCCTTTTCAGCCTCCCTGAGGAAAGACCCAGTGGGGTCTGAAACGTTGGAGATTGTGCCTGCTTATGCTGTAATGTATCGCTTTTGATTTCCAAAATCATGTTTATACTGGCTCTCTTGGTGTTTGCAATTGGGAGCCTATGCTATACTGTCATGCATGTTGGTATGTTCATTGCTTGTATGAGAACTATTGTATACTAAACGTTAGGGCCATCTAGTGGCCACTTTATATATTGCAACGCATCCAAACAGCAATGTTACAAACCTTTGTGTGTTTATCTCTGCTGTATTTATCTCTGATATCCTGTATTTGCGGGATTAATATGTATATATTGTATATGAAAAACTTTGCTCACTTTTTTTGAATACACTTATCAATTGCAATTCAAGAGACTTTGGTTCTGGTGTGCTTTTTTTCAACAAACTTTGTTAATAGAATGGGAGGGGGGTGCCACACTGCCTATATGGGGAATGGGAGGGGGGTGCCACACTGCCTATATGTGGGAATGGGGGGGGGGGGGGGTGCTACACTGCCTATATGGGGAATGGGAGGGGGTGCCACACTGCCTATATGGGGAATGGGAGGGGGGGTGCCACACTGCCTATCTATATGGGGAATGGGAGGGGAGGGGTGCCACACTGCCTATATGGGGAATGGGAGGGGGGGTGCCACACTGCCTATATGGGGAATGGGAGGGGGGGATGCCACACTGCCTATATGGGGAATGAGAGGGGGTGCCACACTGCCTATATGGGGAATGGGAGGGGGGTGCCACACTGCTTATATGGGGAATGGGAGGGGGGATGCCACACTGCCTATGGGGAATGGAAGGGGGATGCCACACTGCCTATATGGGGAATGTGAGGGGGGGGTGCCACACTGCCTATATGGCGAATGTGGGGGGGTTGCCACACTGCCTATATGGGGAATGTGAGGGGGGTGCCACACTGCCTATATGGGGAATGTGAGGGGGGTGCCACACTGCCTATATGGGGAATGTGAGGGGGGGGGTGCAACACTGCCTATTGGGAATGGGAGGATTCTGCACCTTGCCTATTTGGTTCTGAATATTATTTTTCTTATTTTCCTCCTTTAAATCCTAGGTGCGTCTTATATGGCGAAAAATATGGTATTCCTTCCGATTCGTCCAAAGACGCACAAACTTCCTCATTACCTGAAGAAGCTAACCTGTCAGGGATGGGTTCCGATGAGATTAAATATGGCGGGTCAGGCTAAGAAGAGGAACCCGCAAAAGCATTAGGGCCCTACCCCTTAAACAAGCAATTTTTGTATACAGAAAAGGTATCTGCCATTCTTTGATCAAAAAAGTCACAAAGAAATTCCTATAAACAGGAAATACACAAGAGTTAAGAGAATCCTTCCAGAAGAGCAGCTTGATAACTAACACAAGCGTTAGGCTGAACTATCCTAGCCTCCTTAGCTTCCTTGTTCTCCCTGGGCTCCTTGGAACTCTTAGTCTCCTTGCCCGAAGTCAGGAAACTCCATGGGGACATTTCTGTACACTCCAGAAGGTAAAAAAAAAATACATACTCACCTGACATCTTGTCCCTGGTGGCTTACCAGCAGCCCCCACGAGTTTCCACCTTCCCACAAAACCCGTAGGGGAAAGAAGGGGCGCCTAGCCCAAAAATGGGTCCTACCAGAGAGACTACCGCCTGGACTAGCTCCAGGAAAGGGAATGTTGGAGGAGAGAGGGGAGGCCCACCATTCTCCCTAATGAAAAACAAACAAGAGGAGGCATGGCCGAGCAGTATGGCTGCTTGAGAGCTCGGCTCCGCAGTGAAGGGAGGCCTGGAGCAATCATCAGCACGGGGGCACACTCAGAAACCGGCCTCAGAGACCCAGGAAACGTTGGAGACCCCGCAGGGACGGGTCATAGGCGCAATCACCCTGCCAGCAGTAAGAAAAGAGGAAAGGAGGCTTGCAGAACAGCAGCAGCAGGGCCTAAAATGGCGGAGGCAGCTGAATGTACAGAGGTAACAGCAGCCCCTGGGAGAGCTGGGGAGGGCTTCCCCCAGGAGGACCCTGGCAGAATTGGGGGAGAGAGACCATGCCTGACTGAGGATCTGTCCCTGGATTCAGCAGATAGCTGGCCGCAGACCTCCCCCCCCTCACATTCTTTCACAGCTCAGAATCATAGTTCGTGAGGAAGTCACTGCTGTGTCAGCCAAACATACTGAAACCCTGCTGCATGAAATCAGGGACCTAGGTGGGAGGACAGACGCCTTAGAATCCAGAATGGATGATGTTACAGTGGTTCTTGACAGCCAGGGAACTCTCCTGGAGCAAATGCAGGAGGAAATCATCTCCCTAAGGGGCCTAAATGAGGAGCTGGAAAACAGGAACCGCAGGTCCAATTTAAGATTTAGGGGGCTACCCGAAACAATGGAGGACTCTGTGGGCACTATCACCGCCCTCCTGCAGGAACTAGTCCCAGAAATCCCAGTGGAAAGACTGGAGTTAGATAGGGCACACAGGGCCCTGACCAGAAGACCTGCTGAGGGCCCGCTGCTTGACATTATAGTCAAGTTTCATTATTACCAAACTAAAGAAGCGGTGCTGAAAGCCTCCAGGGAAAAATCACCCCTCATGTTTCAAAACCATAGCTACCAGATCTTCGCGGACCTGTCTCAAACCACTATGCTCAGGAGAAGATCCTTTAGGCCCTATCTGCAGGCCCTCCAGGCGCCTGGCATACAGTATAGATGGGGATTTCCCTTTAAGCTATCTTTCTCCCACCAGGGAAAGCCATCTCTCTCCCAGAATTAATGGACAGATTAAAAGTCCTGGATTTTCGCCTCCCTGAGACGGACATGGCGGCTCCTTCACTCCCCTCTACGCCAAGAACACCGAGACCCGTCCAGAGAAACATACCACAAGCAACCCCCTCTCCAAAAGTGAACAGACAACCACAGAAATTCCAAACCATGAAACGGCTGCTCTCGCAGATGTTCCATCTTGTTCCAAAGGACTGAGACATACGCCACAGTCTAACTCCACTTCATTACCCTCTGAGAAACCTATGAGACCCGGCACCCCACGTGGGATGGTCCCGTCATCTTGAGGATCCTCTGGGCGCTTTCCCCCTTTGCAGAGGGGGTGCGTCATCCCCGTAATTTGAGGTGTCCGGGGACCCCTACATTGTTTATGTGACTGTATGTCCAGGCTTTGATGATGGGACAAGCTCACCTGTTGCTGACCAGGGACTCTCCGTATGGAATGCCTGCAGCATTGACTCGGCTGCCCGCCTTGCGGTAACATGTTACTTGAATGTTCACTGTTCTTTATCCTAGGCTGATGTTGATAATTGTATTGCCGTTATTAAATTCTTTGTATTTTCATCTGTTCTTATTGGTTTGAGACCTCCTCTGACTCTCCCGTTGTGGCCCTGCCTAAACTATGTGAATACTGGGCACCTAGCTCGATCCCCCCCAGCGGGGAGACGGCGGTTTGCCTGCAGCTACTGGACCCCGGTGGTAGTACCAGGTGGCAGGACGCTAGAGGACCCCGGACCGGCGATACACCTTCCCCGTTGGCTATAAACGGGCAGGCTCCTCTGTCACCTTTGAGACAGACCTTGGTCTATGCGTCCTGATAATCTGTGGAGGACGCCCAGGGAATTTCTGCTTTAGGCACATACGCCTTAAAGTGGACCAACACCCAGGATTTTGACTATCCTGGGTTTTGGTCCACATCGGCGGGGCACCCCGATCGGGGGTGCCCCGCTGTGTGAAACCCCCCAGAGACCCCAATAAACTCACCTCTCTCCGCTCCCACGTGACTGCCCTGTCCAATCCCCGCCAACGTCCAGGCGGGGAACAGGAACGTCCAAGCGGCTTCCGCCGCCGCCGCCTCACTTTCGGCGCGCGCGCATCCGTGCCGGCCATTCACAGACGGCCGGCGCGGGGCCGCGCACGCCTAGAGGGGCGCGAGGGAGGCGGCGGCGGCGGAAGATAAGGTAGGTGATTTGGGGTGTTTGGGGGGGTTTCACCCCGCGGGACATCCCGATCTCGGATGTCCCGCGGGGTGGGAGGTGATCGGCCCGGGAATCTTATAGATTTCCGGGCCGATCACCTCTCGGTGTTGGTCCACTTTAACCATCAGTTCCCCTGGTCAGTGTTATTTTGTTATCGGTTTAATATTTATGCTTTTTCCCTGTATGGGGCCCATAATGTTGTGGTTTTCATTAAACTTTTTCTTTTGGATCATTCGCGATGCAGTCATCTAAAGGTTGTCTGGTGCTGCAGGCCCGGGGCCTTTTGCCTGGAATGTGGCATTGAGGCGACCTAGTCCTGCTGCTCCCCGGCTCTCTCTGGCCCTACGATGTGGGGCCCACTCGGCTCACCTCTATTGGTAGGCTGGGGGGGGGCTGTGGCACGGCAGAGAATGATTGTTATGCTTTGTACATGGTTCTTGTTCTTATGTGGGTTCTTACTTTTTCCACTCTTAGCACCATCCATTCGTTAGCTTTGCCACGAAGGTCATATTAGCATGGCCTCCCGACACGCGCGCCCCCTATTGTCCAGTCCAGGGATTTGACAGTCCCCGTCCACTGGATACCTCCATCACAAGTTTATTTGTGATAAGAAACTCTACAATAGGTTTTGTACCTAGCTACACTCTCCCCTTTATCTCGACTATATGTACATCCTCCCTTTTAGCATCTCTCCTTCCACCTCACTCCCTCCCGAGCGGGACCCTGGACCATCTGGGGAAAAATTACACCAGTTCATGGGCCTCCTTAAATTATATCATGTCACTTAATATAATTTCAGTTAATCTACAGGGTCTGAATTCACCCAACAAGAGATCCAGAGCTTTCCACTTTTTTAACTCCATTCATGCTGATGTAGTCTGTCTTCAGGAGACACATTTTTCCTCCAGTTCCTCACCAAAACACCAGTGGACCAACACCCAGGATTTTGACTATCCTGGGTTTTGGTCCACTTCCACTGTGTGAAACCCCCCAGAAACCCCAATAAACTCACCTCTCCCCGCTCCCACGTGACTGCCCGATCCAATCCAGGCGGGGAACAGGAACGTCCAAGCGGCTTCCGCCGCCGCCTCCCTCGCGTCACTTTCGGCGCACGCGCGCCTGTGCCGGCCATTCACAGACGGCCGGCGCGGGGGCGCGCACGCCTAGAGGGGCGCGAGGGAGGCGGCGGCGGCGGAAGATAAGGTAGGTGATTTGGGGGGGTTTCACCCCGCGGGACATCCCGATCTCGGATGTCCCGCGGGGTGGGAGGTGATCGGCCCGGGAATCTTATAGATTTCCGGGCCGATCACCTCTCGGTGTTGGTCCACTTTAATCATAGATATTCCCTGTTCTTTCAGGCCACCAGCCAGAGCAAACAGAGAGAGGTCCATATTGCCTTCCGGAACGGCACCTCTTTCACCTGTCGCAAACAAATATCGGACCCGGGGGGTAGATTTTTGCTGCTTCAAGGCATACTCCAAGATGCCGAGGTGACTTTCTTCACATATTATGCCCCGAACACCAGACAGATTCATTTTTGGCTCATATATGTTCTCTCCTTCAGGTTCACAGTAAGGGAGCTGTCTTTCTGTGCGGCAAGGGATTATACCCATTATTCAGCGCCACATAAACTATCAACGAGGATTGACCACATATTTGTATTGACAACATTTCTCCCACAGGTAGCTCAGACCAAAATCCACCCTATCCCCTGGTCGGACCATGATTTGGTAGCAATCTCCTGCAAATCGCTGCTTATTAAACCCAAACCCTCCGCATGGATCTTAAATGACTCCTTGCTCTCCTCAAGCCTGTTGGTGGAGGAAGCTAGTAAAGCAGCTACCGAGTATTTTGTAACAAATGACACTGCGGGGGTCCCACCGACCATGGTTTGGGGAGCATTTAAAGCAGTAATGCGGGGTAATTTCATCAGCCTGGCCTCTAGGAAAACTTAACCTTCTCCAGACAGAGGAAGCTGAAAGAAGATACAGGAGGGTTAAACATAAATATTATGTATCGGCAAACAAACCGAATTAAAATGTCAGGATCATTTGGTGAAACCCATAAGGCTTAAAACAGGGAAGGGTCTGCTAACCAGTAACCCCATTGCGGTTGTTGAGGAATTTTCAACTGATTTATCTAAATTATATGATGCCCCCCCCTCCTCCGCATGACTCCCAAATTAAGACCTTTCTTGGGGAAAGTAACATATCCCAAATCCCAGAAGTCACAGAGTCAGAGCGTGGACGAGGCTATAGGAGTAGATGAATTACTTAAAGCAATTAAGTCCCTAAAATCTAGTAAGAAACCCGGCCCAGACGGCTTCACCGCCCTATTTTATAAAAAGCTGGCGCCACGGCTAGCCAGAATGTATAATCATATTAGAGGTGGAAACCCCATGGACCCTGAAA
Source organism: Gastrophryne carolinensis (assembly GCA_027917425.1). NCBI lineage: Eukaryota > Metazoa > Chordata > Amphibia > Anura > Microhylidae > Gastrophryne > Gastrophryne carolinensis. The sequence continues at coordinate 409,918,295 of CM051237.1, read as the reverse complement.
TGCTTAAAGCCTCCATAGTAATGATACCAAAACCAAGGAAGGACGCACAGAACTGGGCGAATTTCAGACCAATTTCTCTGTTGAATCTTGACTTGAAAATCCCCCTAAACCCGAAGCAGATACCTCCCATTCTAAACTTTTCTCTATCAGCGTGGGACTCAGTTGCGGATAAATTCACTTCTCCTCATCTATCCGCCTCCCCCTTAATTGGGAACCCTGCGTTTCCCCCAGGAATCTCACATGCCTCCGGATATAAATGGTGGTTACAGAGAGGCCTTACGGCAATACATAAATTCTGTACTCCGACTGGGATGAGAACTCCCCAGGATATGTCTCCAGGTGGGGAATTCCCCCTGCTGAAACTTTTAGGTGGCTCCAGGTGCAGCATTTTATAACAGGCTTACTCAGAAAATCCTCCCCACCCTTCAAGAAAACAGACTTTGAAGACAGGTGCATACGTGACCAATTCACTGCTGGCTTGATATCCAGCCTATATGCTTCCCTAGTGATCTCCCCTCTTCAGTCAAGCATAATTATATGTTAAGATGGGAGCTAGAAATGGGGGCAGAAAAAGAACTGGATACCTGGCAGAGTATCTGGAGAAACATAAGCAAAACCTCACGAAATGCATTCATCTTGGAAAACGCATATAAGGTCCTGTTCCGGTGGTACTATACTCCAAACCGAATTCATAGATTTTCCTCTTCGGACTCCCCCCTGTGTTTCAGAGGTTGTGGGGAGAGAGGAACTATGTAGCACATATAGTGGGGTTGTCCGGTCACTTGTGCTGACATCTTACATAACATATCCCGCAGGTGGCAGACCCCTGGGAAGCAATTCTTTCTCTGAAGATAGGTCAATACACTAAACTAGGATGGCGGCTAACTCAGCACATCCTCTCAGCTGTAAAGACGACCATAGCCAGAAACTGGAAGTCCCCCACCATACCTTGGCCTGAAATCCAGAACAGGATATCAGATATTATGTGTAATGAAAAAATAACAGCAATAGTGAATGATCAATATGACACGTTCTATGAGACCTGGAGCCCATGGCTGGAGCATATCAGGCTGATCAATATCCAGACTGACCCCGTGTTTTCAATTTGATAGATCCACGAGTCCCATCTTTGGTAATTGACCCCTAAACTTTAAGCTCATTATCTCTATATATACTTTGGCTTAGGTCCACCCCGCTCCACTCCCTGTTTGACTCTCCTGCCCTACCCACCCCCCCACCCGGTTACATATGCCCCAAAATAGAAGTTCTTGCTCTAAATAATCCCTGAGCGCTGGAACTTTCAGGAAGTAATCTCTGTAGGTATACCTCATGTTCCCATGACAATATTTAATAAACACACGGCTTATCATCCCATGAGACCTTATTAGGTTCTGTTAAGTGTACAATCTGTTACATTAGATATGTTTTATTGATTTGCTCTGGATATATTATACGATTAAGCAGACTACAGTACTGTGTATTTGGAAGAAGCTGTATACCTCAGAACTATTAGTATGCATCTCATCTATGTTTTCCAGTATGCTTTTTTGTCTGTGTATCTTATGCAAACTTCAATAAAAATGTTGTAAAAAGAAAAACTAAAAAAAAAAAATCGAGACAATGTCATCCAGTCTGTTTCCTGTGAGAGGAACCACAAAACACTGAGGCACAAGAGGAAGAGGAAGGGGTGGCCTTTTAATGTTGTCCAGTTTCTGTTTCCAATCCCAGCCCCAATACTTACTGACTTCAACTGTGATCTCTCATTACGGTTGTCAGATTGCAACCTCACGTGACTATTGGTGACCTGTGGTGGGCAAACACAGTCCACTGTGCAATCCTGTCCTGCAAACCTCATTGGCTGCCGGTGGTCACAAGAGGCCAGAATGCTCAGTGGGAATGCAGAAATAGGGGAGTACTACGCTTGGTGTTTCGCCTTTTCCCTAATTGGGAAGCCCCATCGCTGCCGTGTTTTATTGTATTATTATTGTTTATATCATCATCTTCTGTGGCACAAGGTAGAAATTACAGACAGGTTATAACAAATTATATATTTCTAATACAGAGGTTATTATGAGTCAGGACTAGGTCTATTAAATATGGAAACAACAAAAAACCTTTGGCCCAGTCATCCGCGAGTCAATGGCTGGCGCCAGCACTGGACCTCGCTGTTTATTCACTACTGTGACCATTTGACGTATGGAAAGCAGGCCGGCAGATGGTAAATGACATGCGGCAGACATTAATGCAAAGCAATGCAGGCCCACATTAGCATAGACCACTGAGGAAACACAAAAAATGATTCCAAATGACAACTGGGAGGAAGAATCATCAAAGGTAAAATAAAAATGAAGAAAAGAAGTGTTCTGTTTATAAAGTACACACCAAGACTGTATTTGTGTGGTAAATTATGCCAGCCATTAAAACGCAAAGACCTCACTATGTTTTATAACGCGAAGCGCGGCTGTGCAGCCATTTAGCATCGGTGACAGCCATGTCTTGGCTCCGGCAAAATGCTTTACATAAATAAAATGTGGAAATCTGCAGAGTGAGAAGCCTTGTTTTTTAGGTGGCATTCGCCAGTCATGCCATGAATCTGCGTTGAACTCTGTGGGTAACTACTGTGCCTCTTACAAGCCAAATGTAGTCCTTCTCATTTATAACGCCTGTAAAACCGTCAAGGGTTTCTGCGAACAGCTTGTCTCCTGCATTTAGGGATAGATTGAAGTGCCCGCAGACGCCAGCGAGTGGGTGTATATTCATCCGACACCTGTGACAGGAGCTGCAGCCAATTCATAGCACAGACATAGATTATAATGGCACATAGGGAACATTCAGTCTGCTTGGCCTGTGTAGACTGTACGGATAACATCTTCTGCGTCCAGCTTATCACTTTGCTATTAATAATGGGGAAGTATAGTCTCAAAACACATTAGCTCTATTCAATATAACTTGGCAAACTTAGCCATCGTCGCCTCTATCCCAGACTCCCAGGTTCCTCAGTTTGTGAAACTCCAATTAATCTGAGCTCAGCTCGTGCAAATAGTGTTTTGTTTAGGATTAATATGGTAGTAAAACTTTAAACATGAAAGCACATGGCCAAAAACTGCCTGTTATAGTAAATCTATTCAAAATAAGGCCCCCCTCTTCCAAACAAAAAAAATGTATGTGATCCCATTTTTTGTCTAAGCACTTAGAGGATGCAGGGCACCGTGTCCCGTGTTTTGGTGACTACTACAGTCTAGGAAACATGTACTCAACCTGCAGCCCAGGGGCCACATCTAGCCCTCAGAGCCATCTGATGTGGCCTTTGACCTGCTGTGGGGAAACTGGGAGGAATAAATAGATCTGATGTGTAAAGGGAACGGAATAGGGGTACAGTAAAAATGGGGTACAAAATATGATATAGGCAAATAGAGGAGACAGCAGTGGCTTGGAGGAATGCTGTGACATTTGTTGTACGACACCACTCATTGGGTGATAACTGTATTCTTAGCATTGGTGGGAGTTTAGATGGGTTGAGTATTGGGAACATGGTTAGGATTTGTGAGCTTGCAGTCAAACATTTAATCTGTCTCTAAATCTGGTTAAAAACAGAGGTCTTGGTCCACACACATCTGCAGACATATGCTTAAGCTGCACAACCAAATGCCACGGTGCCTCTGTTTTTAACTAGATTTAGAGACAGATTATAGGTTTGGCTGCAAGCTAACAGGGTTGAGTGCTGTGGCTCCTTTAAGACTTGTGTATCCTAATTGCCCTGCTCACGTGCACCTCCCAGGTTAGTTATAAATGTGGAAGTCACTCACCTCCCAAGCTGTGATAAGGTGATTAGCCAGGACCAGGTGTATGTGTTTTTTGTTATTCATTTAGTAGGGTGGGTAGAGGGATATGACCTTTTCTAGCAGACTTTATGTGCACCTTAAATGGAAAAAAAGCCAGGCTTTTGACTTTCCTTCTTGTTCCTTGCCACTGAGGAATCCCGAACTGGAATGTCCCACTGTGGGAAACCCCCCAGAACAACTCACCTCTTCCCCGGTCCTACAGCACACGCACTGGCTCTCGTCCAATCAGAGCCCTTTGCCATGCATACGTAATGCTCGGCAAATGGCTTCAGCAATTGGGAGCTCAGCAGGCGCATTACCAGAAGCGTGTGCACTCTCATCCCTGGCTGGGGCAGGAGCGCGCTCACAGCTCGAAAATGCAGGGATGTGACTGCCGGATGTTTACATGGGTAAGGGAGCCCGGAAACAGGCGAGTGTTGCGGATCCGCAAGGGGGGGTAAATTATTAGGGTGGGTTGTATGCACCGGTCTGAAGATCACTGGAAATAAAGTTACCGGTAACGCACGTTTTCCCCAGTCATCTTCGTCCAAGTAATGATGGAGATATAGCAAGAAACCCCAAACCGTGTGCATACCTTCGCCTGTAGTACTTTACGGCCAAAAGTGCAGTCCTGTGATGTTAATACATCCACCCAATTATGGGACATTAATGTAAACTGTGAGGACCAGGTAGCAGCATGACAGATCTCTTCAATAGAAGCTTCTCTCTTCTCTGCCCAGGACACCGCCATGGATTTGGTAAAGTTTAATTTAGACGGTTTAGTCTCAACCATCTTGCAATTATGGATTTGGAAGCCCTCCTGTCTTTGGACAGAAAAAAAAGCACAAACAAAAAGTTGGTTCTCCTCCATTCTTTTGAAGTTTCGAGGTAAGCTAACAAACAATGTCTGACATCTAGAGCATGAAAATCCTTCTCATCAGACTTGGCATCCTGACCAAAATAAGGTACCACAACCTCTTGGGATCTGTGGAAATCTGTGACCCGTTTTGGTTTATAACAGGGATCCGGCTTCAAAATATATAAAACATGGTTCTTTAACAGAAAGAAAATGTAAATCAATAATAAGTTTTGCTAATACAATAGCTAACAGGAAGATGGTCTTCAAGGTCAGAATCTTTATCGAACAACGTTGAAGAAGCTCAAAGGGTTGTTTTGGTTGACTTTTTCCATTAGATGAACCACATGTTACCACTGGAGATTCGCTTCTGCCCAAATGAATATCTGCCTGGCGCTGGCAGAGAGCTTTGGATATGGTCCCCCTCCTTGGCGATTCAAGTAGGCAACGGCCGGCACATTTTCCAAGAATATTTAGAACGATTTGTTCTTTAGGTGATCTTGAAAACCTTGCAAGGCTAGAAAAATAGCCATACATTCTTGTTCGTCCATGCTTTCCTTGCATCCACCGACCATCATTAATATGGCCAAAGTGTGCACCCCAGCCCAAAGAGCTGGCATACAAAGAGTTGGCATTCAGAAAAAAAGGCCCACTTTAAGTGCATTACCTGGTTAATATAGACATAAATCCAAAATAGGCAACAGGGCCATTATGCCACCCACCCTCCAGGCATTTCATCGGGCACTGTACTCACCCTTTTGCATTCCTGAAAACATTCTTACTGTATCCAATGCCCCATGTGTCTGTCTGTCAAACACCATTGGCACAGGTGGTGGTCATGTAAGCCAGGGAGGGAAAGTAGTGAGAGTTTGGGCATTTTTAGAGACTTAACAGTTGCCAAGCCAAGTTTTCAAATAAAACCAGTTATTTTCACTGCCGAAGCCACGCCCATCTGCACTTTTGGGATTGCCGATTGGCCATTCTCAAAAGTGCCCTATGACAGGGAGGCAGCTGGTTGGCCGCATTCACTGGTTTTTCTACTCTGGCGTGCCCACGCCCAGCCATTCTGATAGGCTGGCTGCGAACTTCGCACAGCTACAGTGAAGCCGCAGCGATTGCAGCATTGTGAGAGCTTCCGGATTACTGGTGACCACAGGGGTTTCACACAACAGGGCACCCCACTATAGGATGCCCTGGGGCAGGCTAGCAGCCAGCCCTGGAAGCGTTTAGATACCAGGGCTGCCCACATAGCATTTTGACCTGCTTTAAATGTCTAATTTATATAGTTCAAAAAACCTTTCTGATGGCAAATACACTTCCTAGAACCAGATGAAAAAATGACAGCATTTTACTACACAGCTAGTGTATGACATGTCTTTTTTTGAAAAATTCTTAGAGCTCATTTCAGTCAGTCATTCTATATAGCAAGAGTGACACCTGCTGGTTCACACAGGGAATGGCTTTAGATGTTGTTTGGCGATCTTCCTAGACTTTGATAAGTTTCTTCGGCCGTGCATATTAATGTTCAGCCGGAGAAACTGAAAGGGAGCCACTCCTGTGCTGTGGGAACGCTGGTGAGGTATGTACAGCGACTGATCCGGGGGGGGGGGGGGGGGGATTTGGAGGTTTAGCTGGCAGGGCAACCCAAATCGGTGTGCCCTAGGAAATGCACCCAAAAAAATAGTGAAAACCCTAGGTTTTGGTCCACTTTAAGTGAGTGTCATGCTGTAAGTTACCAGCGCTTTGGGGGGTCAGCTGCTTCCCAGTGAACTCCAGGGAGCCCAGGAATCAAGTGAGCAAGGCAAACTGGGTTGGTCCCACTGGTACTTAATCCAATCCAGAACTCTAGGGCCTAAGACTTGTAAAGAAGCTTAGAAGCTGCTACTGAGCTGAGGCAGTTGACAAGGTGCAGGAGGAACCTGAAACATTACTTTGTGTAGTGCTGCACATATAAAACAGATACCCTGGTGTTGCCAAACAGAGGGCAGGCACCCGAGGGTACATCACAGAAGAACCACCATCAACAAGGCAAGCAAGAGATCTGTGCAGGGAGGCCCAGGAGAGCCCTGTTCTGGGTCGGAGCCCTTATGTTGATATTTAAGTGGACCTTCATGCTAAATAAGAGCCAATTTTATATGTTTCCCCCAACCTGTACATACAAATTGCCCACATTAAAAAGCATGCTACCTGCATCTACTGCATTTTCTGAGCCTTTAAACATCCAAGACGGCGGCCCATGGAGTCTCAGGCTGCCTTCAAACAGGAAGTGTATTCTGACTGTGCCGCTCTGCATTCTGGGATTGCTATCCTTTTCCTGACCCCAGCCCTGCTCTGTCTGTGCAAAGCACAGCTATAACCCGCCCCGATGCACTTCCCCCCTACCCTCCTTTCCTCAGCATATGATGCTTCTGAGGCAAGATGGCAGCACCCGTATCCTAGAGCACTAAACAGAGTTGCAGCCCAGTGGGGCAAAGAATAATAAGTAAGTGACTAAAAACCTAAAATATATTAATTTTAGATGCTGGGGAATAGTTTTTTAAGAGTTTGGGCTTATAATTAAATGACGCTGAAGGTCCAATTTAACCATACATAAGGATCTTTATGTCTACTGTTTGCCAAAATAGGTAATTTGAAGCCATATCCCCAGTGTTTGCCTATTTATATGTCCAAAAACATCCCGGCTCATCACAAGGCATTTATCAATATTTCTTTGGAAACTGGACTTACAGGTGCATTGCAAAAATTAGAATATTATCAAAAAATTGTATATTTTTTAGAAATTTAGTTGAAAAACTGAAACTCATTATGTTGAATCAATACAAACAGAGTGAACTTTTTTAAAGTGTTTTTTATGTTAATTTTGTTACAGCCAAGGAAAACCCAGAATTCAATGTCTCAAAAAGTAAGATTTTTATATAAGACCAAATGAAAAGTATGTACAGTAAATTCACTGAATATATGGTTGGGGCTCATTTTGCATGGATGACTGCATCAATGCGGCGTGGCATCGAGGTGTTATGGAAGCTCAGGTTGCTTTGATAGCAGCTTTCAGCTCGTCTGCATTGTTGGGTCTGGTGTCTCTCATCTTCCGCTTGACAATACCCCATAGATTCTCTATAGGGTTATTAAGGTCAGGTAAGTTTGCTGGCCAATAAAGCACAGTATAAGAATTAACAAGCTAAACGTGGATATTATCCAAGAAAAACGAAATAATGTAAATGTGAATAAGACTGCAGGATCAGATGGACTTCACCCAAGAGTTCTCAAAGAACTCAGTTCCGTTATCTCATCAACCCTATTGTTGATCTTTAAAGTGGACCAACACCCAGGATTTTGACTATCCTGGGTTTTGGTCCACTTCGGCGGGGCACCCCGATCGGGGGTGCCCCGCTGTGTGAAACCCCCCAGAAAGCCCAAAAATCTTACCTGTCCCCGCTCCCACGTGACTGGACGGTCCAATCCCCGCCAACGTCCAGGCGGGGATCAGGAACGTCCAAGCGGCTGCCGCCGCCGCCGCCTCCCTCGCGTCACTTTCGGCGCGCGCGCGCCCCCGCCGGCCATTCGCAGACGGCCGGCGCGGGCGCGAGCACGCCTACAGGGGCGCGAGGGAGGCGGCGGCGGCCGGCCGCCGCCGAAGATCAGGTAAGGTGTTGGGGGTTTTTTGGGGGGTTTCACCCCGCGGGACATCCCGATCTCGGATGTCCCGCGGGGTGGGAGGTGATCGGCCCGGGAATCTTATAGATTTCCGGGCCGATCACCTCTCGGTGTTGGTCCACTTTAAAGACTCACTAGCAACTGGTATAGTGCCAAGGGACTGGCACAAGGCAAATGTGGTGCCCATTTTTAAAAAGGGCTCTAGGTCTTCTCCGGCCAATTACAGACCTGTTAGACACCCACACCCTGTAAATAGAGATTGCACACATTAAAAATCATCCTACCTGCATCTACTCCATGTTATGAGCCTTTAAACATCCAAGATGGCGGCTCATGGAACATCAGGCAGGCTGCAAACAGGAAGTGTCTTCTGACTGTGTCGCTCTGCATTCTGGGATTGCTGTCTTTTCCCTGAACCCAACTCTGCTCCGTCTGTGCAAAGCACAGCTATAACCCCCCCCCCCCCCCTGCACTTTATCTGCTCTCCTCAGTATGTGTGATGCTTCTGAGTCAAGATGGCGGCACCTGTATCCTAAATTCCTGAACAGAGTTGCAGCCCGGCGAGGGAAAGAATAATAAGTAAGTGACTGAAAACTTAAAATATATATAATCATTTTGGATGTTGGGGAATAGTTTTTTGAAGGCTTTGGTCTTTTCATTAAATCAAGGTCCAGTTTAACCACCATCGTATACTAATAATACACAGGGCATTATGAGTCGTATATAGCAGAGATATGACAACAAATGCATGAAATACACACAGCGTTATGAGTCAAATGCAACACAACACATTGATACAGGAGTATGTGAGGAGAGAAGCCCCTGCCCTTGTGAGCTTACAATCTAAAGGTGGATATGAGAGGCTGGGTCACAAAGAGTATTTACTAACCCCTGTAGCAAGTGCTCTGAATGGTGAAAAGAATGTAAGGTGGTTTTGTTAGGCCATGGTAAGCTTGTCTAAATAGATGGGTTTTGAGGGTGGTTTTAAGGGTTGAAGAGTGTAAAACTGTATGGGGAAGGGCATTCCAGAGGAGCAGAGCGGCACATGCAAAGTCCTGGACACATGAGTGGGAGGAGATGATCAGGGATGAGGCCAGGAGGAGGTCACAGGCAGATTGGAGACTGTGTCTGAGTAGGTATCTTTGGACTAGTGATGAAATGTAGGGAGGGGCTTGGCTGTAGAGGGCTTTGTAGGTAAAAGTTTTTGAACTAAATTCTTTCAGATATTGGCAGCCAGTGTAGGGAATGACAGAGAGGGGCAGCGCTGGAAAAGCGAGAGGAGAGGTGGATAAGGTGGGCAGAAAAGTTGAGAATAGATTGGAGGGGTGCCAGTCTGTTTACTGGTAGACCACAGAGGAGGGTGTTGCAGTGGTCTAGGCAGGAGATAATCAGCGCATGCTTTAGAATTTTTGTGGTTTCAGGTGTGAGGAAAGGACGAATACAGGAATGTTCTAATATTGGATTCAGCAGGAGGCGGCTAGTGTCTGAATGGGGTGCAGGAGATGCGCCATGGGATCGCGGGAGAAGTCTTTATAAGAGGACAACTGACAAAGTTTCACACAGACTGCCCTGTGAGTAGGTATTTAAAGCGGTCCTTCACTCTGAATAAGAGTCTAGCTTATATGTTTCCCACACCCTGTACATACAGATTGTCCACATTAAAAATCATCCTACCTGCATCTACTGCGTGTTATGAGCCTTTAAACATCCAAGATGGCGGCTGATGGAAGCCGCCATCTTATCAGGCAGCCTGCAAACAGGAAGTGCCTCCTGACTGTGCTGCTCTGCATTCTGGGACTGCTGATGGTTACCTGACCCCAGCTCTGCTCTGTCTGAACAAAGCACAGCTATAACCCGCCCCCCTGTACTTTATCCCGCCCTCCTATCCTCAGTAAGTGTGATGCTTCTGAGTCAAGATGGCGGCGCCCGTATCCTAAATTCCTGAGCAGAGTTGCAGCCCAGTGGGAGAAAGAATAATAAGTTAGTGACTAAAAACGTAAAATATATTAATTTTAGATGCTGGGGAACCGTTTTTTTTAAGAGTTTGGGCTTTTCATTAAATCACGCTGAAGGTCCGGTTTAACTGGATCTAAACTTATAGGCTATAGGTCTGGTTTTGGATCACTTTTTTTTTTTAATAAACATTTACATACCTTGGTTAAACTGGATGCAATATAACCTTTTCCACTGCCAAGATCGAGAGCAAAATGAAATGATCTACAGAAATATAAATACAATTGGTTTTTACTATTCATAACACCACTACAGGATCAGCCCCGTTATATGTAAATGTGGTTCATGTAGCAATCCAACATGGTAGTCCATGTTATAAAAAATTAATCCTCATTGCTCCCCTCTATTAATTTTGACCACAAATAAAATGTGTTAGGCTGCAGCCATAGTAAAATGAAGTACATGCATTTGGCTGCAATACATTGTTTTTCAACAAACTGAATAAATCTGTAAAGCCCAGACGTGATGTAAATGATGTAAGTGATGTAAGTGATGTAAAAGACAACATATATTTTGTCTGCATTCTGATGTAATAAAGGGACTCTATGGGCTTTTATAATAATTCAAAGTCACTTTACCTTATTCCAACAGGGCCCCAGCTTCTGAAACCGCACTGGTTGTTTGGAGAAAGGGAAAAGTTTGATGTAGAGTGTCTGCTGCCAATGAGCCGAGAAAGTTACGTTTTAAACTTGTAATGGGATGACCTGTACTGGCCCCCTTTGGAATACTACGGGGACCTACAATTTACTGCATCTGACCAAGCCACAGGTCCCCTTGCTGTATACGCAGAGTGTGTGCTTTTAGATACACAGTGACAAACAGACAATCAGTGCACTAAGTTGGGTAAGTACACGGTCACATGACAGCTATTTAATTTTATAAAGTCTCACCTTGCTACATCAAAAACTCGGTCAGAAATCCGTGCCCCTACCTGTGGGGAAGGGAAAAGAAAATTAATGAAGACAAAAATATGTCTCCACAATACACAAAGAGTAAAATAAATACACAGCATCAAATCCAGTGTACTACTATCACTGTAAACCCCTGCTCTAGAGGCTTTTAGGACAATAATGGAGGACATTCAGCCTTAGAGGCCGATTCATTAATAGCGCCAGGTAGCGACAGATGAGCGACTGTAGCGTGATTTTTACAGCGCCAGCCAGTATTCGCTGTGCTTGGCCGGCGTTTGCTTGATGACAGCGACTCAGTCGGTGTGCGGTAATGTTGAATACGGGCTTAGGGGTCGCCGTTTCACAGGTTCAGCGTTGTATGTGAGCGCCTGACAACGAATGGCCAGAGCGAACGGCTTGCTTCATATTCATTAAAAAATGACGCTCCGAATTTGCTGGCGCTGTCCATTCCTTGTTTAAACCCCAGTGCGCTGGCGGCGATGGGTGTTAACTAGTTTTTAACCCCTAAACAACCATATTTTTGGATTGTAACGTTATACATGTTTTTGGAATCATTTTGTAATATGAATATATTAATATCAGACCTGTAAGATCATTTCTGCACAATTTTTTTTTTTTTTTACTTTAAAAAAAAAACCTAACATTGCAGAAGTGGTCTCAGAATTTTTGACATTAAAAAAAAAAAAAAAAAAAAAAAATTATACCAATTAATTATGATTAATTAAACATTGCTCCATTGAAATGCATTGGACAATGCCAGGGAGCGACAGGTCATACCTGGCGCTGTGAAGGAATTTGCAGCGGCGCTGTTCGTTCCAGGCGGCTTCATGATGAATCCCGCGCTAGCCGTCGCTCTCGCTGGCGTTAGCCTCATTTAGCTTGATAAATGCGTCATTGTGACCGCCGCCGTGCGTACTTGAGTCGGTAGCCGCCGATAGCTGGCGGTACCTGGCGCTCGTCAGACACTACCTGGCGCTAGCCCGTGATAAATAAGGCCCTAGTCTAAACAAAAAAAGCAGATACCTCCTTCACCGGCTATCCATTTGCAAGCTTAAAAAAAGACCAAAACTCCATTTGGTGTAAAAGATTTGGGATGCCCTACAGCGTGAAACTCCTCGTTGTGCCTGTAAACTCACCTTCGTACTCGCACCCATGGCATATGTGCAGCTTGGCCCTGGCACCCCTGCTGTAAAGGCCGTAAGTGCGATGTGGAGTGTGGATGGCGGCAGTTTCAGGGGATGCCAAGCACAGCTAGGTTAGTTGAGCACACCATGGCACCCCTTGATACCTCAGTTGTGCACATTTGCACCTGCAGACATTAAAGTCTGCTGGGTGTGGCATGCGTGGGGCGAGGGAGCGAGGAAGAAGTGTGTTTACAGCCAGACCGGGGGGTTCCCACTGGGACTCTTGTGGTTCACAGGATGATGAAATAACTGCAGCATGCCGTCCCATTAACTTCTATTGAGAGGACAAGGGAGGAGGGGGGGTGCTTTGTCTCATATCTCAGTAGAAGACAATGGGTAATCCCATCATGGCTCCCATAAACCTCAAAAGTTATTTAGACTGGACTGGCCCTTAGAGGACCAGCTCATTCGAATGAGTATTGGTCCTCTTTAAAGCAAAACAAACAAAAAAAAACCCCTCACCTTATCAGTGTCAGGTGCCTGATCCCTTATCAGATGCAGAGCAGTACAGGAGCACTTCAGCTAGCCAAGCTGCCGCTCTGACCGTGGCGTACTGCTTAGCCAGCCAATCAGTGCAGCGAAGGCATCACTGTGCATTGATTGACAGACAGTCACTGTTGGCATGGCAGTTTCCACAGCAGCCGCCAAGATTTACAATAGGGTTCAGCAGCCAAGGCCGCAAAAAAGTTTTTTCTTTAAACCCCATATTGAGCTGAGGGTCAGAGAAAGGGTTGGAGGGGAGTGTCTGTTTTTTTTAGTATTTCAAAGTTGGACTGTTTCTGCTTTAGGTTAGATGACCAGAAAGATGAGTTTTAAGGCAATTTTTGAAGGCTAGTAAAGTTGGGGAGTGGCAAATAGTATGGGGAAGGACAATCTAGAGGAGTGACGCAGCATGTACCATGTCCAGAAGATGAAAGTGAGAAAAAGTCATCACTGTAGATGAGAGTGGGAGATCTTGGGCAGAGCAGAGGCTGTGCTCTAATCTTATAACCACAGAGTAAATATTCAATTGAGTCCAAATTAGCCTTCAAATGACTGATGTTTTCAAGCATCAGCCAATGCTGTTTATCTGGTTATCCCGAGATGCATGTACTAATTATATTTAAGAGTGCTCAGTTCTATAGAAGACATCCACCTTGTGCCCACCACCTATATTAGGTACTCTTACCAAATGGTAATGCAATGGTGCGCCTCAAACATGAGCCTTTTTCAATCTCTTAGTCGTGCTTACTCGGGGTATAGCGTCCTTGCAGCTCAGCGTGGTTCGCAATGGATTTTTAATATATCCCAAAGGGGTATCACATAGAATAAAATCAATAAGAAATATCTAGCATGATATCGTTTTAATATTAAATCCTCATTAAAAATGTGCATTAACATTTAAAATCAATTGTAACAGATGTAAGTATGGCAGGCGAGACTCTCACTCTACTTGCGCTGCACATCGGCCGATGGTGCCTTAGAAGAGAGGGGGGTACTTGCTGCTGGTGAATGATCCTTACGCTGTGTGGCCAATGGTCCGCCCTACCGCCGTCAACACGTTTCGTTGCGTAACGCAACTTTTTCAAGACTGGCGGCGCGGTGGTATGCGCTGCTTTTTATGCTGTTGGGTTGAGGCGGGGCAGGAGATGTCAATACGCGTATTAGCGCGCCATAGTCACACTGGCCAATAGTTGGCCGTAAACTGTATGAGCGCCTGGCTGACGTTGTCCAATGGCTCGCCTTGTGGTGTATAGGTGAGGCTGCAGTAGACCACTCCTATTCCTGGACGTCAGCAGGATTTCTAACCAATCAATGCGCTTGAGCCACCAGATGTCATTTTTGGCTGGTCTCTGTATTTTCCCAGCCAATCACTGCGCAAAGCATGCGTGTCACTTAGCTTATGCTACGCTATCTACCAATTCAGGCTAATTAACCCTTAGGGGAAAATTTTTAAACCCTAAGGAGGACTATTTAAATGCTGGCGTTGCCAGTCGCTACACAAAGTATGAATAGTGTGTGTACTGAATCACAATTACTGGCTCTGGGCTCAAAGTTGGCCAGCGAAGGAGGGGAGGGAAGTCTTTCCTGCTTTACAAGTTAAACTCTTGTTAATAACCCTCCACAGGGATTCCATAGGTGTGGGGCATTTATGGGCTGCAAGACCTGCATCCCAATAGAAAAACCTAAGAGGTCTTTATCTGACTCCAAATCCACTAAAGAATATAAAATATCCAAATTTATATCTTGCATTACAGCAGGTGTAGTCTACCTTTTATGGTGCCCGTGTGGATTACAGTATATAGGCAGAACCATCCGGCCACTCAAAGTGCGCATACGGGAGCACTTATACAATATTAGAAAGGGCCTGGAAACACATAGCCTCTCAGCACATTTTAAACAGTACCATTCCCAAGATCCAAGCAAGGCATCTTTTATGGGAATAGAACGAATTGACCAGCATTGGAGGCGGTCCAATCTGAAAAGGGACATTTCACGTAGGGAAAGTCACTGGATTTTCACTTTAGATTCCCTAGCACCGAATGGCTTAAATGTCGACTTCGACTTAAACTGTTTCCTAGACACTTCCTAACAACTCCTGTTTTATATCACATTCGTAGACTATTAAATAGTGCACCTCTTTCCAAAAAGAGCAAATTCCCCTTTTCTTAACCCTTCCCCCTCCTCTCCTCCCTTTCCCCATTTCTTCTCTCTAATTCCTCCCTTCCTTTCCCCAAGTGACACTCTATACACATTTCCCTAACAGCACTTTTTGATAATCCATAAATTCTATAGATGCTTCACCAAGAAAACTACCTGTCCTCCAAACACACTAGACTGATTTGTGATCACATGTTCTCTGCTATTATGATTTCCAGTCATTTTTCTGGACACTTATATACTTCTAAGGTTATTATTACAATCAGTATGAGAAGAATAAGTCTGTATAATATAGTATACTTTGTACAATACAACTTGTAAAGCAGGAGAGACTTCCCTCCCCTCCTTCGCTGGCCAACTTTGAGCCCAGAGCCAGTAATTGTGACTCAGTACGCACACTAATCATACTTTGCGTAGCGACTGGCAACGCCAGCATTTAAATAGTCCCCCTTAGGGTTTAAAATTTTCCCCTAAGGGTTAATTAGCCTGAATTAGTAGATAACATAGCGTAAGCTAAGTGACACATGCTTTGCGCAGTGATTGGCTGGAAAAATACAGAGACCAGCCAATAATGACATCTGGTGGCTCAAGCGCATTGATTGGTTAGAAATCCTGCTGACGTCCAGGAATAGGAGTGGTCTACTGCAGCCTCACCTATACACCACAAGGCGAGCCATTGGACATCAGCCCGGAGCTCATACAGTTTACGGCCAACTATTGGCCAGTGTCACTATGATGCACTAATACGCATATTGACATTTCCCGCCCCGCCTCTACCCAACAGCATAAAAAGCAGCGCATACCGCCGCGCCGCCAGTTTTGAAAAAGTTGCGTTACGCAACGAAACGCGTTGACGGAGGTAGGGCGGACCATTGGCTACATTATTCTTTATACATTATTTCTTATTGATTTTATTCTATGCGATACCCCTTTGGGATATATTAAAAATCCATTGCGAACCACGCTGAGCTGCAAGGACGCTATACCCCGAGTAAGCACGACTAAGAGATTGAGAAAGGCTCATGTTTGAGGCGCACCATTGCATTACCGTTTGGTAAAAGTACCTAATATAGGTGGTGGGCACAAGGTGGATGTCTTCTCTAGAACTGAGCACTCTTAAATATAATTAGTGCATGCATCTCGGGATAACCAGATAAACAGCATTGGCTGATGCTTGAAAACATCAGTCATTTGAAGGCTAATTTGGACTCACTTGAATATTACTCTGTGGTTCTAAGATTAGAACACAAGGCTTCTTGTGGTTTTGAATGGATAATTCATGTTAATTCATTTTAACGTTGTGATGTACTATTATATGCTCTGTGTTTTATTGTTTTTTGTCGCGTTCTGAACCTATTGGGGTAATTAGGTTATTGCACGTTGAGCAGCCACTAAACTTTCACCAGAGACACTGTTAGGACATATAGCGCGGTTTTCCTTTACTTTCCTTTGAGAGCAGAGGCTGTGTTAGATTAGTGCATTGTTGGATTAGTGATGAAACGTAGGAAGGGACTTGGCTGGGTAGAGATTTGTAGGTTAGGGTTTGCATTCTAAACTGACTTCTTATATTTATTAGCAGCCAATGGAAGGAAAGACAAAGGGAAGCAGCACTGAAAAACAGGAGCAGAAGCGGATGAGGCGAACAGCAGAGTTGAGAATAGATTGGAGTCTGTTTGCTGGCAGACCACAGAGGAGAGTGCTGCAGTAGTCCAGCTGGGATACAATCAGGGCATGCACTAGACCAGGGGTTATAAACACTATTTCAGTACCACTTTCCATTTGCTAAATATCTCAAGTACAACCTGGGTGGTACACATGGGTTGTCAGCACCTAAAGCAGTGTTAAAACACAAAACAACCATAGAAGTTTTATGATATACTCAAAAATACAATATATACACCGTATTTTTCGCCCTATAGGACGCACCTGCCCATAAGACGCACCTAGGATTTGGGGGAGGAAAATAAGAAAAAAAATTTTAAACCAAAAACGCACCATTACAGACAGTGTGGCATTCCCCTATCCCATTCCCATAGGCTGTGTGGGATGCCCCATCCCATTCCCCGTATACCCAGTGTGGCATCCCCCCCTCCCATCCCCTATATAGGCAGTGTGGCAACCCCCCTCCCATTCCCCGTATACCCAGTGTGGCATCCCCCCTCCCATTCCCATATAGGCAGTGTGCACCCCATTATCATAAGCAGTTCGGCATTCCCCCCCCCCTCCTATTCCCCATATAGACAGTGTGGAATCCCCCCCCTCCTATTCCCCATATAGGCAGTGTGCCCCCCCCCCCCATTCCCATAGGCAGTGTGGCACCCCCCTCCACCCATTATCCGAGGCTGTGTGGCATCCCCCTCCCCCCATTATCATAGGCTGTATGGCATCCCCCTCCCCCTATTCCCATTGGCAGTGTGGCATCCTCCCATTCCCATTGGCTGTGCGGCATCCCCCTCCACCCATTCCCATTGGCTGTGTGGCATCCCTCTCCCCCCATTCCCATTGGCAGTGTGGCATCCCCCTCCCCCCATTCCCATTGGCAGTGTGGCATCCCCCTCCTCCCATTCCTATTGGCAGTGTGGCATCCCCCTCCCCCCATTCCCATTGGCTGTGTGGCAATACCCTCCCCCCATTCCCATTGGCTGTGTGGCCCCCTCTCCCCCCATTCCCATTGGCTGTGTGGCATCCCTCTCCCCCCCTTCCCATTGGCTGTGTGGCATCCCTCTCCCCCCCTTCCCATTGGCTGTGTGGCACCCTCTCCCCCCCCCATTCCCATTGGCTGTGTGGCATCCCTCTCCCCCCATTCCCATTGGCTGTGTGTCATCCCTCTCTCCCCCCATTTCCATAGGCAGTCGGCTTAAGTAATAATAATAAAAAAAAAAAAAAAGTAAAACTCACCTGTCCGCTGTTACCGCTCCGCTGAGCGTAAGAAGCCACGCCCACCCGCTGTCCTGACCTGGGTGTTCGTCCGTGCCCAGGAAGAGGCAGCAGATGGAGGAGCGGCGGGCGCGGTCTCTGGCCCCACCGCTGCTATTGCTGCCTGAAAAGACAGCGATAGCAGCGGCGGGACAGGGACAGAGCCCGCAGCTCCTCTGTCTTCATCTGGCCTCTCGCAGAGTGACAGGCAACGCGGGAGCGCCGGGAACAGGTGAGGTTTTTGTTTTTTTTTTACATTCGCCTGATAAGGCGCACAGACATTTCCCCCCCACTTTTGGGGAAAAATAAGTGCGCCTTATAGGGCGAAAAATACTATATATATTTTTTTTTTTCAAAGTTTTTGAGTAGTTTGCTACTTATAAAGCAAATTGGGGTTGGGTAATCTGGGCAGATCAGTTTGGGATACAGATCAGTACCAACCTGGCAGAATACCACCTGATCGGATGTCAAGTACCACTGGTTAGGAAGCCTTCTTCCAGAGTATCACTGAGTAATAGTAATTACGACTATTATTGAGTAATCTAGCATATCACTGAGTAATATAGAGTATTACTGAAGAAACTATTGCGGTATATCACTGAGTCATCTACAATACAATTGTAATGTAAAGTATTATTGCCTAGTCATTGCACTGAGTACGGTAATTTAGATCAGGAGCCCTAGTCATTTGAAGTGAATGAATGACAAAGTTTTTGTTTTTATTTATGGTGCAAATCAGGATTTGGTGTAGTATAGATGGCAGCAGATTAGGCTGGGGTACAGGTCAGTCTGCAGACTTGTCAAGTACCACCTGTTAACACCCGCACTAGACATTTGTTAGTATCTGTAAGAGGAAGGGTCGGATGCGGGAGACGTTTTTGGGTTGGAAACAACAGGAGGTGGCCAATGTCTAGTATAACGGCCAAGGCATTATGCTTGGGAAGCAGCAGCAATGGGAAGATCAGACGGATATGATGATACTGGAGGCAGGTGCAGTATCATATGGCAGGAAGACAACAAGCTCAGTTTTATCCATGTTAATGTGCATAGTGGCGTAACGAAATGTGACGGGGCCCTGGTGCAAACAATAAATGGGGCCCTTTAAGGCTCATATAGGAAACTTTTGTCTGTCTTTTAACTCAACAAAATGCAGATACACAACTAAAGACTGAAAGATGCCAAGTGAGCACAAATATGATAAATAAGGTGGAGGAGAAACAATGATGGGGACCCCCTGACCTTCTGGGCTGGTGGCACCCCTGAATGTGCAGCTTGGTTGCAAATACCAAATATGGGTATTGTGTGGGGTCATGTAGATACACATTGGTTATGGCCCCTTGGGGAAACTTTTAAAGTGGACCAAAACCCAGCACTATCGGCCCAGGAATCTTATTGATTCCCTCCCCCCTCCGGGGCATCCACAATCGGGATGCCCCGCTGTGGGTTGGAGACAGCAGGAGGTGGCCAATGTCCAGTATAAAGGCCAAAGCATTATGCTTGGAAAGCATCAGTGACGGCGAGATCAGACGGATATGGTGATACTGGAGACAGACGCAGAATCAGATGGCAGGAAGACAACAAGCTCAGTTTTATCCATGTTAATGTGCACAGTGGTTTAACTAAATGTGACGGGGTCCTGTGGCAAACAATAAATGGGGCCCTTTTAAAGTGGTCCAAAACCCAGGATTTTGACTATCCTGGGTTTTGGTCCTTGCACTCTGATCAGGAATGCCCCGCTGTATGAAATCCCCCAGATCGCCGAAACCAATTCACCTCTTCCCGGTCCTACGACGCATGTGCGGACGCTCGTCCAATCAGCGCACTCGGATCCGCTGACATCACGTTGTCTAAGGCCAGCGGTTCAGAGCGTGCTGACGGCCGCATCTCCCACTACCCTCTTAACAGGGAGCATGCCTGCGCCGGCAATCCACAAATACCTGGCTCGGGCAGGGATAGCGGGGATGTGACTGTGTCTTGTGCATGCGCCGTTGGACCAGGAAAGAAGGTAAGTGGAGGAAAAACAATGACGGGAACCCCCTGACCTCCTGGGCAAGTGGCACCCCGGCATGTGCAGCTTGGTTGCAGATACCAAATACGGGTATTGTGGTAGATACATATTGGTTATGGGCCCTTGGGGGAACTCTTAAAGTGGACCAAAACCCAGAGTGATTGGCCTGGGAATCTTATGGATTCTCTCCCCTCGGGGCATCTACAATCGGGATGCCCCACTGTGTGAAACCACCCAGGTCACCCCATTCACTTCACCCCATTCACTTACCTTGCTTCCCAGTCCAACAGCTCATGTGCTGGCCGCATCTCCGCTATCCCTCGCTATGGCGTGCCTACGCCATGCATTTGTGAATGGCCAGTGCGGGCACACTCCCTGTAAGAGGAAAGCGGGGGATGCGGCCACCAGCGCGGTTGGAGCCGCTGGCCTTAGACGAATGCTTAGACGAGCGCACTGATTGGACGAGTGGCTGCGCACATGCCGTAGGACCGGGAAGAGGTGAGTTGCGGTCAGCGATCTGGGGGGGTTTCACACTGCAGGGCATCCCGGGGAAAAGGACCAAACCCAGGATAGTCAAAAGTCAAAAATGTGGGTTTTGGTCCACTATAAACCAGACCTTCAGCATAATTTAATGAAAAGCCCAAACCCTTAAAAAACTATTCCCCAGCATCTAAAATGAATATATTTTGATTTTGTTGTTACTTATTATTCTTTCCCCCACCGGGCTGCAACTCTGTTCAGGACACTAGGATACGGGCACCGCCATCTTGACTCAGAAGCATCATACTTACTGAGGAGAGCGGGATAAAGTACAGGGGGTGGGGTTATAGCTGTGCTTTGCATAGACAGAGCAGAGCTGGGGTCAGGGAGAGGACAGTAATCCCAGAATGCAGAGCGACAGTCAGAAGACACTTCCTGATTGCAGGCTGCCTGATGCTCCATGAGCTGCCATCGTGAATGTTTAAAGGCTCATAACATGCAGTAGATGCAGGTAGGATGATTTTTAATGTGAGCAATCTGTATGTACAGGGTGGTGAAGGTCTGCTTTATGAAAAAGAGAGGCAGGGCCAGATCTAGGACAAGGGCTCCTACCCAGGGTCCTCCACCACCCCTAATGCATTCCTAAAGAGAGGCGAGACTTACCTCTTCCCTGAGGTAATCGTATTGCTGAGCATCCCTCTGCGCCGCCGCCCAGTTCTTCTGCTTTCTCTTCATTTGCCGGTCAAACACATTGACAGCGCTCCCTGTGCCGGAGCTGTTGGCCCTTCTCGGGGCCACACACTGAGGATCTGCCCCAAGCCATGACTGGAGCACAATCCTCCCGCCAATCCCTCTAGAGAGTGCGAGGGAGCACCTCCGGCACACTGACATCCCCAGCATGGGACTGACCCAACTTCTAGGACAGATCTATGTGACCGTGCCAACCACTGAGGGATTCTGGGTAACCCATAAAATGCTGCTAATGACACGGCCCGTATACTATACACTGTGACAGAAACACTGCACAAGTCTATGCAGTATAGTAAGCAGCTACCCGTGTGGTGACAGGGATTATCCACGCACACGCAGCTATCTCAACTCTAACCCATTCATCGAACGCTCTACAGCCAAGGACGCAAAAACGCGCTGCACACAAGTTTGACCCCAGGCGGCCGCCATAGCCGGCTACTAAGTGAGGGTTGCGCTAAGGATTGTGGGTTCAGAAAATGTCAATAAACATGGCGGCTTAGTGGTGGCTCATCACAGAGCGTATATTTTTTTCTATAATAACGCCACAAAGCAGCGAGATGGCAGAACGCCGCGTCCTGGGCTAGGGAGATACGAAGCGACCTGCAAATAAATGCGGGAAGGGGATGCTGTAATTTAGCAAGTAACTCTGTGAAGGGGGAAAACTCCGCCCACCTCTGCTGATGGTCATGTGACTGTGACATCACACAGGCCGTGTTGCAGAACACATGGCTTTTGCATGCAGTGGTTGGTAACGGAGAGAATCTGTGGCACCCGAGGTAATAAGGCGCCGGAGAGGCAATAAGATGTAACGTTTAGGCCGAGGGGCATGCTGGGATTTGTAGTTTAATAGCAGCAGGGCGTCCAGCCTTACTCAGCAAGTCATTCTCTACGGGAATAGGAACAGCTTATTATGGGGGTGTCATGAGAGTGATAATGGGTCCCGGAAGTGCCCCAACAAGCCAGAGCCCAGAGGGATGAGGCTGTAGATATACTAACCCTCATTTTTTAAAGGGATAGTCCAGTCTAAACTCTTGTGGTTCATGGGGGGCAGCCATGATGGGATTACTGCGGCTGCAGCCCCATTAAAGTGGACCAAAATCCACAGCAATCGGACTGACCCAACTTCTAGGACAGATCTATGTGACCGTGCCAACCACTGAGGGATTCTGGCTCCCTGTTAGAGGGAAGCAGGGGATGTGGATGCCAGCACACTCGGAGCCGTTGGCCTTAGACAAAGGCATAGGCGACTTGACGTCAGCGGCTCCGAGCGCACTGATTGGACGAGTGGCTGTGCATGCGCCGTATGACCGGGAAGAGGTGAGTTGCGCTCAGCGATCTCACAGCCCCCCCTTCCACCCATTTGAGATGCCCCGCTGTGTGAAACCCCCCATTTACCTTCTTCTCCGGTCCAACTGCTCATGCGCGAGCCGCATCCCGCAGCAGGGCACGTGGTTGTGCCAGGCATTTTGGAATGCCCTGCACGGGCATGCTCCCTGTTAGAGGGTAGCAGGAGATGCGGCTGTCCGAGCACGCCGATTGGACGAGGGAGGACCGAGAAGAGGTGAGTTTGTTTTGCCGACCTTGGGGGTTTCACACATTCCCGAACGGGCTGCCCCGGGGGCAAGGACCAAAACCCGGGATAGTAAAAATCCTGAGTTTTGGTCCATTTTAACTTCTACTAAGTGGAGAATTGTCTTATACATCTCACTAGAAGACAATGAGAGGGAAGCCACAGTTTATTCCATCATGGCTGCTCACATTAAACACAAGAGTTTAGGCTGGACTGTCCCTTTAACATACCTTCCAACTTTTCAGAGTGGGTAAGAGGGCCAATAATTAAACTAAGTCACGCCCCCTCATTGTGGGATAGAGAGGAGATAAATAAAAACACTTTGAAGAGGCAAATGAATCATTTATTGATGCAGATCTGCATGTTACATCTCAAAAAGGGACAACTGAGAATAACAGGGGGACATATCCTCAAATGAGGGACAGTTGGGAGGTATGCCTTTAGTTATGATTGGTTATTCTTTAAAGGGGATCAAAGCCCAGGATTTACAATCCCCTGGGTTTTGACCTGCTTTACAAGGGGGAGGGGGCTTGAATTGGGATGAAACAACCCCCCAAGATCGCCACTAATCTTTCCTCAGATATATTTAAATATTAAAGTGGACTGGAGTCTAAATAACTGCTAGCCTAGCCCCTGGAGCATCCCAAACTGGAATGACCCACTGTGTGAACCTCTTCAGATCACCCGCAAAACTTTTGGTCCTTCCCCCTGGGACACCCCGGTTTGGGCCTCCCAGAATGCTGCACTAACTCAGCATTCCTCAAGCCCATGGCGCAGGTGCGACCGCTCATCCAATCAGCTTCTCCCACCTTGCATATTAATGAGGGGATGGAGAAGCCGAATGGAATTCCTATTGCCCGGCAAAGGAGGTGAATTCCGTGCAACCTGGGGGGTTTCACGCAGCTGGCAACCCCTGTTTGGCGTGCCCCGGGGGCAAGGACCAAAACCCTGGATAGACAAACTTTAAAGAGAAACATCGGGGGCCCTGGAGTCTAAAAGACTCCTGGGCCGTCCGAGTTCCTGTTCTTGGGGCTTTCCCGAATCGGGATGCTCCACAGTGTAAAACCTACAGATGCCCAGATCTGCTCACCTTCTCCCGAGCCGTCGATGCGTCTCTGTACTGCGACCGCATCCCCCGCTCACCTCTAGCCGTGCGCGCGCCGGCCTTTCTGAATGAGTGGCACAGGCATGCTACAGCTGCAAGGTGAGCGGGGCACTTGGCTCCCTTCAGCGCTGCTTGGGGGCTTTGCCATCATTGACTGCGAAGGGAGCCGAGTGACAGCAAGCGCTGATTGGCTGAGCGCACTGCTCTTGAGTCTGCACAGTGGGAGCGGAAGGAAGGGGAGTGTACAGGAAATGCACACAGTGGCATCCGCGCCTCCCCTGCTGTGCACGCTATCCTTAGTCTGCTATGCAGGGGGGATGCGCAGCATGGGTTGTCTGTGCTGTTTTAGAATACAAGGCTGGATTGCCGCCTTGAAAAAGCATCGGCTCCAGTGGGGCTTAGACATTGATTTCCACTGTGGAAATTGTCAGATTAAAGTGGACCAATCATGGCCTGGGCTGAACCTGGAATCTAAAAGACTCCAGAGCTGGCCAACTAGGTGCCTCTGGAGCATCCTGATACAGGGTGCCCCACTGTGTGAACCCCCCAGATCGCCTGCAATTACTTTACTGCCAGTCCCTCGGCATTAGTATGTATGCCATAAAGTGCTGATTGGACAAGTGCCTGGGAATGGCAGGAAGGTGAGTTGAGCTTCTGATCGGGGGGCGGGGGGGGGGGGGGGGCTCACATCCTAAATCGGGATGAGCTCGGGGCAGGAACCAATCGCTGGGATAGTGAAAATCCTGAAGATTGGTCCACTTTAATCATATATGTTTGTCATCCTAATCCCGTCTTATTATTTTAGGTCTCCTAGAACTTATTTCTCCAGTCCTGGACTAAGTAAATCTCTGTCAAAATGTCATCCAAGAAAGAGCTCACCACCGACCAGCGCTTCAGCCGGGTCACGAAGGATCCCAGGTTCTGGGAGATGCCCGAGAAAGACAAGAAAATCAAAATCGACAAGCGCTTTAAAGCCATGTTCCACGATAAGAAATTCAACCTCAACTACACAGTGGATAAACGAGGGCGGCCCATCCAGCACAACACCACCGCGGACCTAAAGCGCTACTACGATCTGTCAGATTCTAGTGATGAAGAAGAAGAAAAAATTAAAGACAAGACCAAGAAGGGAAAACAGAAAGCCAAGCTCCAAAATAAGTCTTCCAAAGAAACAGACAAAACATCTATGGAAGGTCCAGGGGAAAAGAAGAAAGTCCCGGGGAACATCGAAACAAACAACAATACTGAGAGTAACAAAGGAAAAATTAAAGGGAAACAGTTCGGTAAAGATGAAAATGAGGGAAAACTCAAAAGCCTTAAAGCTTCACAAAAGGCTACAAACAATATCCAGCTGGTAAAGAAGGCTGAACAGGAGGAATCAGAAGAATCAGGTATCTTCAAAGTGTAATAGCAAGTATAGCTATAAGTGAATAGTAAATGCTGTTTATTTTTAAAATAGGGCTAATGCAATAAGCAGGTTACACTTGTCATTATCTGTGTTTCCTTTCTTTAAAAGAAGCCTTAAACCGGACCTTCAGCGTGATTTATTGAAAAGCACAAACTCTTAAAAAACGGTTCCCCAGCATCTAAAATTAATATATTTTATGTTTTAGTCACTAACTTATTATTCTTTCCCCCACTGGGCTGCAATTCTGTTCAGGAGTTTAGGATACGGGCGCCGCCATCTTGACGCATCGCCATCTTGAAGCATCGCAGTTACCGAGGAGAGGAGAGTGGGATAAGGTACAGGGGGGCGGGTTATAGCTGTGCTTTGCTCAGACAGAGCAGAGCTGGGGTCAGGTAATGGTCAGCAGTCCCAGAATGCAGAGCAGCACAATCAGGAGGCACTTCCTGTTTGCAGGCTGCCTGATAAGATGGCGGCTTCCATAAGCCGCCATCTTGGATGTTTAAAGGCTCATAACATGCAGTAGATGCAGGTAGAATGATTTTTAATGTGAGCAATCTGTATGTACAGGGTGTGGGAAACATATAAGATAGGCTCTTATTCAGGGTGAAGGTCCGCTTTAAAGCAGACCTTCAACCTGAATAAGCATATCTTATATG
Source organism: Gastrophryne carolinensis (assembly GCA_027917425.1). Classification (NCBI taxonomy): domain Eukaryota; kingdom Metazoa; phylum Chordata; class Amphibia; order Anura; family Microhylidae; genus Gastrophryne; species Gastrophryne carolinensis. Next base: position 409,892,323 of record CM051237.1, on the reverse strand, counting down.
TTTCCCACACCCTGTACATACAGATTGCTCACATTAAAAATCATTCTACCTGCATCTACTGCATGTTATGAATCTTTAAACATCCAAGATGGTGGCTCAAAGAATGGCGGCTGGTTTAAAAGGATGTTTCAGGCAAAGGGTTAAATTCATCTTCTTTCTGCTCTCCCTGTGTTGGCTTTCAGGAGCTGCAGCTTTCATCCAGCATGCTTTATATCTTTCAGTATCACCCAGTGAACGTCTGCAGGGCCTCTTTGGCTGCAGATCATGACTTATTCTGATTATGTTTCAATGCAAGGTTCCCTTCAGAAGTTATTTCAATGCAGGGACCCTGAGAAATGAGTCAACAGAAGAAAGTTCTATAGGTTATAATAAGGAATGTAAAGTGCTGGGGAATGAAAGACACAGCTCCTGAGCCAGCATTGGGCAAGCAGAACGTAGGCTTGTTAAACCTTTTGCCTATAAAACTACCTATTTGGGCTTTAAATAAATAAAAACTCTCTCAGATCAGCTTCTTCGAGGTCCGATCTTAAATCAAACGTGGAGAATAAGGATCCTGTAGTATGCAGGGGGCACGTTGTACAAAGTGAGGTGTTGAGACAGTGTCACTGTGAATGGTGGACATGTGCTAAAGACTCAGTGACTGCAGTGGGGATTAGGCCCCATCCACCGTGAATGGGTGGCTGAAAAATCTAATACATGCACGCCGCTGGATCAAGGTCTCGCGTCCATTAAGCTTCATATCACTACATTTAAGTGTCTATGGGGGAGAAAAGGTGACTGGTGTGTATATTTATATATTTATTTTTTATGACTAGACAGTCCAAGGATTGCATTGGCAGAATGGACAAAAGCATCCGATACTCACCTGTTGTCACCCTAGCAGTCTCTGCGTATGACAAAACCTACTAGTTCCTAAGGTCGAGTTCCGCAGCATGCAAGTATTTCTTTGGCTTGAAAGCAAATAAGTGGATGAGGCTCCGCCCCACATTCTGGATTGCATTGCTCCATTTGCTGCAACACAGGGGGCGTGCCAAGTGCACCTAAGCAGTGTTTTCTCTTTTAGGTGGCAGGACTTCATCCAGGGACCCATTAAAGCGTTCCCACACACGTTTCCCAGGCTAGACGGGGCATCTAGATTGCTGGTAACCCCCCTCCTTCCCCTGCAACACCCTGAAATTCTTTCCTGATCCTCATCCGAAATGCCCTCCTCCAATTGGCCCCCGGCAGTCACGTGGGCCGTCCTTGGAAGGCCATCAGGAAAGACGACCCCTCAGTGGCTTATCGTTAGACTGCATTTCGGCACAAGAAATGAGGTTCAGGTAAGAATTCCGGGCTATGGCGTGTGGGGAGAATCCAGCAATCTGAGTGCCTGCCACTGTCTGGGATAAGAAGCAGCTGCTGTGCAGGGAAAACAGATAAGTATTGGTTGTTATTTTTGGCCAGTCCTGTATTTTTGGAGCTCAGGATCTTACAGTGACTGAAGTGTTGCTCACGATTCTAGAAGCACAGCAGCAGCTGATGCCAAATAAAGAGGACCAAGCTTCTGGTGGAGGAATGGACTCCTGCCCCAGTAATTTTAGGTATAGCATTTGCAGGGCAGCATGGGTTTGTGATGTAAACTACAAGCAGGTTTGGGGTAGAGTGTCCGTTCTTGGGTTCCAGGTACTAATCTCTAGTATGAGAACGGCACAGGTTTAGTTTCCAGTTTTGCAGTTTTATGGATTGCCACAAGGTGCCAACAGACATAAGATGTTTATCTCCTGGTCTAAGATTTTTTTATGTCCGTGGGAAACCTGTAGATAGTCCTAACTGATCTGTGGAGACAAAGTTCCTAGGATGGGGGAGCCTTATGTCTAATGAGGTTGTATTAAAACAATCTACTGTGAACTGAACAATTACTGCCCTTTGATAGACGTTTGTCAGACTACTGGGTATGAACCCTGATTGCGGTTCATCTCCCGACCGGGAAGCCTGGAATCTAAGGACCAACCTGTTTTTCACTAGAGCCTCTAAAGGTGAGGATAGGCAACCTAGGAGTGGGTTTTGCCAAGTTCTAGGTAGAGGACAGACCAGAGCTGTATTGGGAACGTGGGACAAGCTGAAGTCATGGGCAGGCAGAACTGGATCAAGGTCATAAACAAGCCGAGGTTTTGGGCAGGCAGAACTGGAACGAGGTTGTAAACAAGCCAAGGTTGTCGGAGCAGGAGCGTAGTCAGAATCAAGCCGGGTTGGTACACAGGAATGGAGGACTGGAACAATCAGGAGAGAATACTATCTAGCAATGCAAGGCAGGGCTCGCCAGTATTTAAACACCCCTGCGTATGGGCATAATCGAGAGCAGTTTTGTGCGTTTGCAATACGCATGCGCACGCATAACCGCTCATGTGCACAATCGTTGAATCATACGCTGCCTAATCGCGCCCCAACAACAGATTGTGCTGCCACGGCCGACAGGATATGTGCACGCGCTTACTGGCCCTACTATGTAGCGCACGGGAAACCTTGACGCCTTCTGCTGGGGAACAAGAGGAACAGTCCTGGTTCTATGACAACATTGATTAATTTAAAGTGGACTAACACCCATTGCAAACAAAATGGGTGGTTGGGCACAACTGTATTGAGCATTAGACGGCATAGCAATTGCAAACAACTTCCCCCCCCCAGCCCAATTCCTCTTAACCTTCTAGCTTCCCCTGGCAAAACCAGGCCCTCAGGTTCTTTTGCCAGAGTCCATAAGAGGACCACATAGCCACCAGCTGGTAAAAAAGCTGGGGTTTGGGGGGCATCAGCTAAAAATTTGCCCCCTTGAGCTGCAACCAGCAACCATTTTGGTTGTTGAATCACCTTAATTTATACAAAATAAATAACTCCTTTTGTAGCCGGATCTGCTTTAGAAACCATTGTTTTCTGAACATTGTTGTTTTGCAGGGCTTGAAGCTGAGAGTGATGAGGACAGTGAAAACATTGAGTCTGATGAAGAAGATTCAGAAATGAGTGGGACAGATCTTGAAGAGGAAGAAAGTGATGAAGGGGATGAAGAGTCCAATGAAGAAGAAGATGGCTCAGAAGATGAGGATGACAGTGACAGTGGCCCTGATCTGGCTCGAGGGAAAGGCAACATTGAAACCAGTTCTGAAGATGATGATGACGATGATGATGATGACACAGCCGATAAAGATACAGAGGTTGAACATGCCTGGAGGGAACTGGACAAAGATGCACCTCGTGGTGAAGAGGTATAGGGGACATGGGATGGCTGTGCAGGGTAGAACCCCCCCCCCCGTCAGGTTTTATTGCCCCCTATAGCTGGAGGAATTGCCCTCACTTTCTGTTCTATCCCACCCCCTCACCATTTTTCAAAACAGTAAGCTTTCCACTATTATGATGACTATTTAGTGAACCATCTTCAAACATGTGTTTTTGTATTTCTTATTCAAACTAAGCATCAGCTTCTAGTTTCATGCCACTTGGACATATAGAACAGAAAGAGATACATCTCTTGTACTGGATTGTACACAGGAATAAAACATAGCGGTTATAGTTTGCTAATAAATTGGTAAGTTACATGTATATTATTGTATGTGGGAGGTGGATGATTTAAAATGCAGCCAGGTGAATTTGCTGGTTATGGGGTGATCTGCAATGGCCCCCTGGTGGTTTCTCTTTAGGTCCCTTTTAACAATCAGCCCTCCAATTAAAGAGCACCAGAAATCCCCAAATCAGACAAGGAGCTTGGGGGTGAGGGGGAGAAGAGGATTCTGGGTCTTTCCATTTCAGTGCAATACATTTTCTAGCACAAAAAAAAATTGCTCTATTTTTTTGCCCAAAAAGGTCTGTGAAAATAGCCATAATTTATGCTTTGAAATGATCGACCCCGGGAAAGTTGAGTTTGTTATATATGAACTCAGAAATAGTATTCCAAAATGACTGGATATAGGGGAGTCCTGCATCATGTGACAAGTCTCCTGTATGGTTACTTCATCTTCGCCTTGTATCACTTGAGATTTTACCCATCGCAAATAGGTTGGGAGTGTAATATATTTGATGATAGCCCTTTAATTGTAATGTGATCTGTTTCTAGCGGATATAACTCTTTTTTTATATAAATGTGTCCGTTTTATAGCAAGGATCACTGGTGGCATGAGATGTGGATAAGTTAGTTTATTAATCCCTTGAAAAAGGAATCTCCCAGCCACGGAGTTGCCAGGGAGTTGAAGTCTGCTTTTATAGTGTTCTTAAAAAGCGCGTTCAAAGGAGGGCAACAAAGTTAATAAAAGGAGTGCGGGGGCTAGAGTACCCTGAAAGATTGTCAAAGTTAGGTTTATTTAGTTTTGAAAAAAAAGACGCCTGAGGGGTGACCTAATAACTATGTATAAATATATTTATACGGGGTCAATCCAAATATCTGTCCCACAATCTATTTATACCCCGGAGTGTAACTATAACCCGAGGGCATCCACTAAGGTTAGAGGAAAGGTGCTTTCTCCACCGACACAGGAGGGGATTCTTCTCTGTAAGAGCAGTGAGACTATGGAACTCGCTGCCAGAGGACGTAGTAATGAGGGATACAGTAAAAACGTTCAAAAGTGGCCTTGATGCCTTCCTGGCATGTAATAACATTTCCGGCTATGGCTACTAGACCACTGGAAGGAGTTAAACAGGCTGAACTGGATGGACTAAAGTCTATATTCAGCCGCACATACTATGTTACTATGTAATAGTATGAAACTAATTCTCTCTATTTTCCTGTGGTAGGTGACGAGGAGATTAGCAGTTTGCAATATGGACTGGGACAGACTGAAAGCAAAAGACCTGCTTGCTTTGTTTAATTCTTTCAAACCCAAAGGAGGAATAGTTTTCTCTGTGAAGGTAAGTCTTTAGTACAGTAAAGAATTATGGCAGACCTGTAATTTAAAGCAGACAAAACCCATGCGGTAAAGATTCCAGGGCCGACCGCCAGTAGGAAACCGCTGGGTCGCCGGTAAACTCACCTTTATCGTGTAAACAATACTAACCTCTCCTGAGTGGCTGGCCAAATGTAAACAATATTATAACTAATAATAATATTATTAATAGTATCTCCTGGCTGGCGCAAGCCAATTATGTAAACAATATTAATAGCATAAACAACTAAAATATTAATAACATTATGTATATATTTATATCCTGCTCGACTAAAATAGGCAACACATATACCACTACTATCAATATCTGGCCAATAATCACGCAATGGATATACGCATAAGACTATAAGACTATAGTTCTTTTGACTTCTGGTATATGCAAGAGACACTGAGACACGCAGTAAATAAAGAGATATATTGTTGACAAAATAACACAATGATGCAATCAACTCTCAAATCAAACACAATACATGAGACTGGCATACAGTTATGAGACTGGCATACATATATACAGGGAAAGACACATTACCCTCCTGATACGGCACTCACAAGCTTCTCATGTGCAAGCAGTCTCAGCTCCAAGCCGTCTCCCCTTCTGCCTCCCCTCATCTCCTAATTATACTAAAAGTGGGCTTCTGGTATTCCTTTGATCTTTTACGACCCTAGTCTTCTCCTCCCTTGGGCTTGACCCACAGGTTATGCAAAAGAGGGTGCATCCCGGAAATTCCCAGAAGCCGTTTGTATAATTTATGGTGCCAGCGTCTATCTACCTTTTGATGTCCAGGTGTTTTGCTAGGAGGGTGTGACTGCTATTTCAGGTCTATATGTCTATTTACAACATATTTATGGTATGGTCACAGAATGTTGATATTATCTAGTGCCCTCTCAGATGTCTTTTGTTCTATTTTCTGGTTTTGGAATGCAGATATTATCTAGCTTGGAAAACGTGCCTTAGGCCTTCCCACTTCATGTCATGCCCTGCTGTATATTCAAATATATATATATATACCATTATTAACAATATTGATTTTCCATAAAGGCCCATTATTTACAATCGGACGGCTCCTACGACGCTGGACATGGGAGTGCGCGTGCACTGGGACTGAGTGCCAGGGATGCGGCCAGCCGCCTGCACCTCATCACGATGGCACCTTTGATCTCAACCAATCGGCGTGGATGTGGCTTCGGTGGTGGAAAAACACAGTTTTATTTAAAAACCGGTCACCGCTGAGCCAGCAGCATCGCCTGGGGTGGGGGGCCGAGATAAAAAAAGACTTTAGCTCCGCTTTAAAATACACCAACATCTGCTACATTATGGGGGCACAACCTGAAGCTAGTCGGGGGGAAGATCAGGAGCAATGTTAGAAAATATTATTTTACAGAAAGGGTAGTAGATGCTTGGAACAAACTTCCAGCAGAGGTAGTTGAAAAATCAACAGTCTCTGAATTTAAACATGCCTGGGATAAGCACTTATCTATCCTAAGATAAAGAGAACGCACAGTATACACATAAGGGCAGACTAGATGGACCGTATGGTCTCCTTCTGCCGTCAACCTTCTATGTTTCTATGTTATGCTTTCTGACATATGACTTGGAGAATCTTCATTGCATGTTTCCCTCTGTGTCCTCACAAAGCTTTCAAGTACAGCACTGTGTCTTTAGACACACACATCATAAGTTTCAGTTTGGTTCCTGTTGCAGCTGTGTTTAGGTGTCAGGAAATGACAGCCACATAAGTTAAACTTATGATGGGACGGGGCTTGTGGTTTGTGTTTTAAAGTGATCCTATACCCAGAAAGGAGGTTTATGTCCTCACTTTCTATCCCCAGTCCAGAGCCCCAACACTGGTGCCTTTGCCCAATATTCCTAAAAACAGAAAGCAGTATGATGTCCAAATGGCAGCCGTATGCTAATTAACTCAGTTACAACTAAACGATCGCATAATGGGAGGGTCGAGCTCCTGAGCTTTTGGAGGCTGAGCTGGTACATCTAAAGGTAAGTAAGGCGATGGAATCCACCCCAGAGTTCTAAGGGAACTCAGATTTGTGATTGTGGATCCTCTGACTGATTTACTAAACCATTCCCTTTAAACCAGTGAGGTTTCCCATCTAAAAAATTACTGAAAGCTGCAAGATGAGTGGACAGTGTAGCCAGGCAGTGGGAAAAGCAAGCAGGATGCTCGGCTGCATAGCTCGAGGCATCACCAGTAGGAAGAGGGAGGTTGTGATGCTGCTGTATAGAGCCCTGGTGAGGCCACAGCTAGAATACTGTGTGCAGTTCTGGAGACCTTACCTGCAAAAAGACATTATTCAAATAGAACGTGTCCAAAGGCCGGGCAACGAAAATGGTGGAAGGACTTAAACTTAAAACTTATCAGGAGATACATAAAGAACTTAATTTGTACAGTCTGGAGGAAAGAAGGGAGAGGGGGGACATGATTGAGACCTTTAAATATGTGAAAGGATTGAATAAGGTTCAGGAGGGAAGTGTTTTTAAGAAGAAACTTAATGACAGAACAAGGGGGCACAACCTGAAGCTAGTCGGGGGGAAGATCAGGAGCAATGTTAGAAAATATTATTTTACAGAAAGAGTAGTAGATGCTTGGAACAAACTTCCAGCAGAGGTAGTTGAAAAATCAACAGTCACTGAATTTAAACATGCCTGGGATAAGCACACATCTATCCTAAGATAAAGAGAACGCACAGTTACATAAGGGCAGACTAGATGGACCGTATGGTCTCCTTCTGCCGTCAGCCTTCTATGTTTCTATATGGTCTCCTTCTGCGGTTAACCTTCTAGGTTGCTAAATGATGATTATTCTATCACTTAGATTTACCCCTCTGAGTTTGGAAAGCAAAGATTAAAGGAGGAGGAACTTCATGGACCCGTAGAACTGAAGAAGGTATCAGAAGATGTTGCTGAAGAACAAGGGTGTGTAAGCATTTGTTGGCATAAATATACAAATATGTAACCGCCAAAATTGATTCTATTTAAAGGAGCACGATCACAAAATTGTGTAATGTTAAAAATCCATATAAACACATCAGCTACTGAGAGGAGGGGTCACTTATACACCCGAACTGAATAAAACCCCTGAGAAGCTTGTGGTTTATTCTTTCATGGGGTGACAGATTTGGTCTATGAGGGGTGACAGGCTCTTCCATCCATTAAAATAAAAGAAACAAGCCTGGCTGGATATTTCTTGATGCCGGGTGTATAAGTGACTCCCGCCATCCAGCATATTTATATGGATTTTTATCATTGGGCCATTTTTTCAAACTTCTTTTAATAAAGAATTTGACAATGCTGCCTGGAATGAGAGGCTGCAACTACAAATACTCCATCACTTGGAGCAGGGTGGATTTGATTTAAATCTAACTGATTTAAATCACGATTTAAATCACTAGTCAGTAAGGCTTGATTTAAATCAGTGATTTAAATCAAAGTTTCTACCTAAACTAGTTCTTGCTATTTTAACATGCAAGTAGATGAAGATTTTTAGAATCACTTGTTATATTACTTTTTTCTCCCCAGTTTAATGGGTTAATCATTCATATTTGGACACCACTGTTCTGTTGTACTTAGGAAGGAGAAAAATAATCCTGACCTTAATAACAATTTAAATAGATTTATTCAACTGAAACAATGACAACATTACAGCATAAGTTATTTGCTTAAACAAACATCCATGTTTTGTTAACTAATTTGGCTAAACAAAATATATATATATTTTAAGATACTTAGACTGTCAGCCCAGCCGACACATGAAAAACGTAAATCCTACTGTCCCTGCTGTCCTCTGTAGCTCACTAGTCATAGGTTTGTAGAACAATAGGATTAAGGTCTTTTTCTCAACTCTGTTCATGCTGTAACATTTTTGCTGTGAAGAAGAGGCTGGGACCTCTGCGGAGTCAAATTCAGTTTTGAGAACTGCGTAAGTAAAGCGAGCGTCTGTGATAATATAGGAGAGAAACTGCCCACTAATCCTACAGAAACCTCTGGAAGAGCATGGCATTGTGAATGTTACACATATACAGCCTTTATTCTACTGAGTTAAACAACTCCGCTTTATCTCATGATGGAAGAACCTTTAGATGGTAAAATATTTTCCTCAAAAAGCAGTTTATTGAAAAAAAATCCGATTTAAATCCAAAAAATCTGATTTAAATAAAAAAAATCCGATTTTTTTTGATTTTTTAAAAAAAAAACATTGATTTTTATCCACCCTGACTTGGAGCTTGTGGACCAACATTCACTGCTGAATTTTCATTAGCAAGACATTAGCAGTGTTCAGACTTGGGGGGGGGGGGGGGGGGGGGGGTAGAGACAGATTGGGGATGGAGCTTTTGCTCTTACTTTCTAGCTGTCCCCAGTGGTTGATAATAAGAGTGTGTGTTGCCATTGAGACAGGAAATAGTGGCTTTTAAAGCAGATGGAGAGTGGGAAGAGCTTACGCAGAAATGTAAAGCAATCCCATGCAGATTCATTTAATGTCCCTTTAACAATAAATTCCTACTGACCTCTGTGCAGCCAGCAGCCGGTCTGTTTGGAAGCCTTCCTGTAAGTCTAGCAATGCAAGCTAGGAGAGAAACTTGCTCCCAGCTTGCATTGCGTGCTGACTAGGGTTGTCAGAATAAAATTAATTCTGTCAAGTATCGTGATATTTCATTCGACAACACTAGATTTGATTCTTTCTTTCTAGTATTGATTCTGACTTCAGTAAAAGAAAAGTAAAAAAAAAAAAACACTCACCTGACCTTTTTCTCCAGGGGGGCCTCCGATCCCCCCCGGGTTGTTTAGTCTTCAGCAGGCCCTCTCCCCTGGCTTTCCCAATTAGCGCCACTAGCGGTGGATGACGTCACCGCAGCAGGCGTCATCCCGGCTCCCATCGGTTCAGCTGTCAGATGCGATGAACGCCGGCCAGAGGCCAGATCTCCTGTCTTCCCCCCCCCCCCCCCCCCCCCACACTTTCTGACCGGCGATCAGCGCATCTGTCATCGGATCGGTGAGGGGCACAGGAGCTGACAATCGGAGGTGAGTAAAGAAAATTTTTACTGTGTTGTGTGTTTTGTTTACTGTTAACCCTTTGTGAACCGGTAAGGGGTCCATGAGACAAAAGCTCTGGGTCTGGCAAGTCACCTGTGGCTAGCGGGTGGCTTGCCATTAACCCCCAACCCCCCCCCCATTACCTGCCTCTCCAAGCCTGGGGGGGGGGGCAGAAGAGCTTGTGGCCACAGGCTATACCTGCTTGTAGCCTGCAGGGCCAGGGGCCACCAAAGCTGGCCCCTGCTCCCTGTTCTACAAGCCCCCATAGCTGGTCCCAGGCTGGTTATGTTGGGTAAGTGGGACCTCACTCTATTTTGGGGGGGGGATTTTTAAGGGTTTTTATCCATTTAAATTTAAAAAAAATGGACCCCCTCCCCTGGAAGGGGGATCCTATGTCATTTTTTTTTTAATTAAAAATAAAATGTATACGTATCATATTGCCAGATTCTTGCCAATTCACACCCCTAGTGCTGATGCACTGCCCCAGCATTGCTAGTATAGCTGATGCTGGGGTGCGCCTTGTGCACAGAATTCGGGGAGCATGTCTCCGGGAAAGCCTGAATGGCCATTCCACTAGAATGCTGAGAGCCTGCCGCGTTAAAGTGGACTAAAAGCCATCTTGAGCGGCCCTCAGAATCTATAAGACTCTCAGCCTGATTTCCTTGCAGCTGTGTTATCCCGTCCCCTCGAGTCCCCAGTCCTAACTGATCCCTGTTCTAATCCCCTAACATGCCTACTCTATTTATTGCAATGGAGATGATATACCAAGATGGGACATGAGGAAACCGACATGGCACGCCCCTTCCATTGCAATGAATGGAGGGGGCACAAGCAATGTCTCCAGAATGCAGCCATGAAAGGCCGGCATGCTGAAAGATGGATTAGCTGAATCCCTGCCCTTGGTAAGTATGAAGATGCCAGCGCTGGACTGAGGAGTGTCACAGGCACACCAGACTTGCACAGTAGCTGCAGGGAACAAACGGTGAGTATAGGATATTACTTTATCTGGGACATTCCCTTCAATTCACCCCTTTGTGAAGCTAGTGGTAAGCTGCTTATATGAGCTCAGCCCTGGCAGTCTCCTTTTAAGTGTTCGTAGATGTTCTGCATTTCCAGGAGCTGAGAGGAATTCTGTTTGTTTTTCTTTTTAGAGTTTATAAGGAGAAACTGCGTGAATACCAATTCAAACGCCTCAAGTACTTCTATGCAGTGGTAGAATGTGACTCCACCCAGACGGCCAATAAAATTTATGAGGAATGCGATGGGCTGGAGTTTGAAAGCAGTTGCTCTTTTGTGGATCTAAGGTAAAACATTAGGATAAAATGGCTTTCTTAAAGCGGAACAAGTGGACTTTCCTGTGTTTTGTTCCATGCCCCCCGTGCTGTGTGAAACCCCTCCAGGATTCTAGAGAAAACTCATCTTGCCACGCTCCCATGGCACATGCACAGGCTCTCATTTAAACCGGACCTTCACCATGATTTAATGAAAAGCCCAAACTCTTAAAAAACGGTTCCCCAGCATCTAAAATTAATATATATTATAGTTTTTAGTCGCCTGCAACTCTGTTCAGGAATTTAGGATATGGGCGCCGCCATCTTGACTCAGAAGCATCACACTTACTGAGTATAGGAGAGTGGGATAAGGTACAGGGGTCAGGTAAAGGTCAGCAATCCCAGAATGCAGAGCAGCACAGTCAGGAGGCTCTTCCTGTTTGCAGGCTGCCTGATAAGCCAATCACAGTGAGGAAGGGAACACAGACAACACAAAACAAAGACGGTGCTTACTTCAGTCTGATGAGCAGGAGGACCCCCCTTAGGCAAAGACCAATGCGTTTCGAGTCCCGTGTGGACTCTTGCTCACGGTCAGTGTGCGGCCACACGGGACTCGAAACGCGTTGGTCTTTGCCTAAGGGGGGTCTTCCTGCTCATCAGACTGAAGTAAGCACCTTCTTTGTTTTGTGTTGTCTGTGTTCCCTTTCTCACTGTGATTGGCTTTAAATACTTTGCACAAGGTACTTCTTGTGACGAAAGCACCTTGCACTTTACTAGGGTTAGGATATTTACTGTGAATTGTTATTAAGTTTTAGAATAGATGTATATATTATTTTACTGATAGATTAGCACAGAATCACTATGAATTGTATGTATATGAGATTGTATTGTTGATAAAGGAGTGTGCCCCCTGGTGGCTTACCATGCATATGGTCTAGTTTATTGTTTTTAAATTGGTTTTAAATATGCTACAATAAAATGGATTTATAAATTGATTATTAGAGTGCAATAGTGAGTCTCTGTGGGGCTATTTGGGAGGGGGGCTGGAGGTTACCCCAAAATAACACATTTGGTCCCATTCACAATTATTTAGAACTGCTTGCTGAATTACTTCACTTCAGCGTCCGGTGGCTTGGATTGGATAAGAGCCTGCACAAGCACCATTAGACCAGGAGGAGGTGAGTCTGAATGTGCCAATCCTGGGTGGTTTCACACAGTAGGGCATCTCCATTCAGGATGCTGGTGGGGCACGGAACAACACCGGGGAAGTGAAAAACGTATACAATACTAGTGGAACAAGCTGAGCTGCAAAGTTTGGGATGCCCTTCTGTTTGAAAACACCCACGGGTCCCAGGTTTTCTGGAAGCAGGCAAGTTCATCGAGCAGGATTGCAGAGAGTTTCTCATTCATTATGAAGCCAACAACTCTAGCCTGGACCAGCTTATCGCACTCTCTTCTGTATTATTGAGTAATATGTTTAGCTCCGTTCTCAGGGATTCCACTGTTCTCCTCTTTGAGGGCGATGGGGCTGATTTCCATTCTATCTCTGCTGACTGTCAAATCAGCGATCTTCCGATTGCAAGCCCTCTTAGTTTCAGTTCCCAACTGAAACAAATGACCCCTCATGGTTTCTTTGTGAGCCTCCCATAAGGTTATTGGTGAGCTAACTGATGAAGCATCCTTGTTAAAGTCGGTTTTAAGGGATTCCTCCACTTTCTAGAAGATTTGTTTGCATGCAAGGAGGAAGTCATTTCCATGTTTTTGGAGGGCCTAAAGGCCATAAGGAGGCCATGGACAAGGCAACCGGTGAGTGGTTCCGACCAGGGAGATAAAAGAAAAGAGACATTCAGTATGTTGGGTGAGAGGAGGGGCAAAAATGTAATCAGTACGACATTGAGGTAGGTGAAGTAGCAAGTGCAATCCTGTCTGACTGGGTGCATTTCCCTCCATAGGTCCACCAAGTTAAACTGGACCTTCAGCGTGATTTAATGAAAAGCCCAAACCCTTATAAAACAATTCCCCAGCATCTAAAATTAATATATTTTACGTTTTTAGTCACTAACGTATTATTCTTTCCCCCTCTGGGCTGCAACTCTGTTCAGGAATTTAGGATACGGGCTCCGCCATCTTGACTCAGAAGCATCACACTTACTGAGGAGAGGAGAGTGGGATAAGGTACAGGGGGGCTGGTTATAGCTGTGCTTTGCTCAGACGGAACAGAGCTGGGGTCAGGTAAAGGTCAGCAGTCCCAGAATGCAGAGCAGCACAGTCAGGAGGCACTTCCTGTTTGCAGGCTGCCTGATAAGATGGCGGTTTCCATAAGCCGCCATCTTGGATGTTTAAAGGCTCATAACATGCAGTAGATGCAGGTAGGATGATTTTTAATGTGGCCAATCTGTATGTACAGGGTGTGGGAAACATATAAGATAGACTCTTGTTCAGGGTGAAGGTCCGCTTTAAGCTGCTGAAGTAAATTGCAGAAGTTATTGGCCATAGCTTGTTGGTCACGTTTGCTCGTCGATACACCAGGGACACCCTGGGACGTGCCTGATCTGCCCAATGTCAGGTCCAGAGCTACATTAGAGTCTCCAGCCATTATGAGTATGTCTTTTTGGTGTGTATTTGACCTCTAACTGGTGGGAAAAAATATTGATTAGTTAATTTTGGGGGCGTAATAGGAGACTAAATTAATTTCTGTATCTAGAAGAAGACCTTGCAATAACTTGCAATAGCTTTGGTAAGGATGCTGTTTCCAAGGGACAAGATGGCCTCCCCTAGCAATGTGAGCAATGTATACTGCCTACTCTCACTTTTTGTTTTTTGAAAATCCAGATGGCTAAGGATTGCTGCATTTGGCATTGCCTTACACAATTCTGTGGCTTGTTTACCAGGTTTGTTCCTGATGATGTACAGTTTGACGATGAACCAAAGGACTCAGCAGTGGATGTGGATTTATCTGCTTATCAACCAAAATACTTTACCTCTTCAGCCAATGTAACTGCCAAGGTAGGTGCCCCTCTCCTGACTTCCAACTTTGTTCTCCTATGTAACCTAATTACAGCTCCAGTCAAAAGTTTTATTCAATGTTTGATGGAGTGGGGAAGGAAAGGGCAAGTATATGCAGTCTCTGATCACAGAAATAAACATTGCTTCTAGTTTGGTCACAAGTAAAAGGTCTGCTTTCAATGAACGTCCTATAACCAGGATTTTCATTATCCTGGTGATGGGTCCTTGCCCAGGGACATCCCGATTGGGCCTGTGTTGTATGAAACCCCTCAGATCGCCAACCCCACTCACCTTTCCATGCGCAGGCACTCGTCCAATCCGGTTTGCGGGCCTGTCTGGGGGTGGGGGGGTTCTCACAGTGGGCATCCTTAAACCGGACCTTCAGCATGATTTAATGAAAAGCCCAAACGCTTAAAAAACGGTTCCCCAGCATCTAAAATTAATATATTTTACGTTTTTAGTCACTAACTTATTATTCTTTCCCCCACTGGGCTGCAACTCTGTTCAGGAATTTAGGATACGGGCGCCGCCATCTTGACTCAGAAGCATCACACTTACTGAGGAGAGGAGAGTGGGATAAGGTACAGGGGGGTGGGTTATAGCTGGGGTCAGGTGAAGGTCAGCAGTCCCAGAATGCAGAGCAGCACAGTCAGGAAGCACTTCCTGTTTGCAGGCCGCCTGATAAGATGGCGGCTTCCATAAGCCGCCATCTTGGATGTTTAAAGGCTCATAACATGCAGTAGATGCAGGTAGGGTGATTTTTAATGTGAACAATCTGTATGTACAGGGTGTGGGAAACATATAAGATAGACTCTTATTCAGAGTGAAGGTCCGCTTTAATCGGGGCATCTAGACTGGCTGCGGCGGTGATAGGTCCACTTTTAACAATAAATCCTTTGGTGTTGGAGTCATTGAAACCAAAAGGTGGGGACATTGACCTAACTCTGTTCTTGTTAAACCCATGATTTTTTTTTGTTAGATTAACATTCCTTATCATACTTAGACTGGCTCACTATACTATAAAGTGGCTCTAATTTTTTTCTGATTTCCATTCCTATATGACCAAATTGTTAGCTGAAGCTTTAGTCTAAAAAGGCCCTCTGTGGCATTCCATTTTGGGATGTGTGAAACTCCCTGGGTCGTCTGTAATTTTTCCTCTTTCCTAGATCCCACATTACATGTGCGGGCCTCTAGCTGCGTCCCCTGCACCCCACACGCACACCCCCACCAGGCATCTCAATATTTCAATATCTCATGCAGTCAGGGCTTGACAATCCATTTGTTCACATTGATTGACGGGCATTGATCTGCACAGCAGTCAATATTAATTGTAAGAGAGCCGGCAAATTCAAATTAGGATGCCCCTGTAAAGCGGACCAAAACCCAAGAGGGTAAAAATCCAGCTTTATATATGATATAAATGTGTAATGTACCATCAACACCTCAGTTTCATTGCAGAATGAAGAGTCAACAGTCCATTAGCTTTTACTGTTTCATATTAGCAACAAAATGGCTCTAACGGGGAGGCCGATTCATTAATAGCGCCAGGTAGCGACAGATGAGCTCCAGTAGCGTGATTTTCACAGCGCCCGCTAGTATTCGCTGTGCTTGGCCGTTGTTCGCTTGTTGACAGCGACTCAGTCGGTGTGCGGTAATGTTGAATACGGGGTTAGGAGTCGCTGTTTGACAGGTTCCGCGCTGTATGGGAGCGCATGACAGCGAATGGCTCCCACCATATTCATTAACAAATCGCGCTGTGAAATGCATGTTTAAACCCCAGAGCGCTGGCGGCGATGGCAGTTTTTAACCCCCAAACAACCATATTTTTTGATTAAAAAATTAAACAAGTTTTTCTAAACATTTTGTAATATGAATACATTAATATCAGACCTGTAATATCAATTCTGCACAAATTTTTTTTTTTTTACCTTAAAAAAAATATCTAACATTGCAGAAGTGGTCACAGAATTTTTGACAGTTAAAAAAAAAAAAAAAACTTAAAATCAATGAATTATGAATATTTAAAGATTGCTCCATTGAAATGCATTGGAGAGCGCCAGGGAGCGACAGGTCATACCTGGCGCTGTGATGGGATTAGTAGCGGCTAAGAGAGCTGATGCTCTCGCCGGCGCTAGCCTCATTTAGCGTGATAAATGCGTGATTGTGTCCGCCGCCTGGCGTTCTGGAGTCGGTAGCCGCCGATAGCTGGCGCTACCTGGTGCTAGTCAGACACTACCTGGCGCTAGCCCTTGATAAATAAGGCCCTTAGCCTTTCCCTACTCCCAGCCCTTTCCTATTACACTTGCTGCTCGACTTGATTTTGTATGCCTGACCTGTACAGAATTAATAACCGCTGCCATTCTATAAACTATAAAGAACACATTTGTTTTCCTTCTCGTACTGCAAGTGATTTTAAGTCCTATGTAATTTTCTTTATTTTTTAGGTCGAATTAACTTGGGATGAGACTGATCAAGAAAGAGTTACGACTTTAAACAGACCATTTAAGAAAAATGAAATTCTTGATATGGATTTCCAAGCATACCTGGCTTCCTCTAGTGAAGAAGAAGAGGTAGAGGAGGAAGTCCTACCAGGTATTAAATGCATATCCATTCATTTATTTATTTTAAACATAAGCAGACAAGACACCTATGGTTTCAGTTTTATCTCTCACTTCATATGTCATTATAGTTGGGCAACTAGAAGGCAAGCCCAATTGTTGTCCCATTGTCTTGAGCTACACGTTGCACTTCGATCCGTTTTCAAAAAGACCCTGTAGTTCCTAAGCTATTTGTAAAAGTATTCGAGCATAGATGAGGAAACCTTGAAACAGTGGGTGTGGCAATAACGATGTGATGTAAGCACACTGTGGGCTTTACACATTCATAATGGGTGATCTCTAACGCGTGTGTCTGAGACCGCTCTATATCATAGTAAAAAAAAACGAAGGGCATTGTTGTGGCAGCACATAGTGTGATCAGAAAGGAGGGAGGAGGAGGGTAGGATTTCATAGCTGCAGAGAGAGGCAGCCACTCAGGATGTCTGGCCAGGGAGTGGGGGTGCTTCCGTTCTTTGTTGATTGGTAGATCACAGCGGTGGAGTGGGGAAAGAAACCGAAATGAGGAAGTGATTTTCCTCACTAAGAAGGCAGAGAGAAAGTACCGCACTGGAGCCACTCAATAAGGTATGAAGGTAAGCTACTGAATATTTTTTTTTTTTACTTTTGACTTGCCAATCAAACCCGTTAAACTCTTAACTTTGTAGTTTATGGCTTTTTTCATTCACGCAGTTGCTTTGCCAAATGTTTTTATTGCCATAAATACACATTTGTTGTTGTAGCCAGTGGAGAGAATGATGATGGAAGACCTAAAAAAGGGCCAAAGGATGACGATGATCAGATTGCACGATACAGAGACCTTCTCAAGAGCATTCAGGAAAAAGAAAAGAAACTGGAGGAGAAGGATGTGGAGATGGAAGTAAAATGGGTGCCAGGTATGTTTTTTACTTATTTTTTAAATCCTTTTTTGTAGTGAAACTGCCTTCATTAGTGCTTGTGTAATATGCTAATAGCAGGAATGTGTCCGGTAGTTAAAATCCATCCATAGGGAAAGGCATCAAGGTGTCACAGGAGAACAACAAGAGAAGATCCCCCCCCCCCCCCTGCAGGGACAGTTGTGTTATAGCGTATGTGTATAGCCCTTAATAATGCACCCTCTGCAGTCAAAAGAGTATGCTTAAATACCAAAAAAGAGAGAACATTACCGCCGCACCGTCCAGGGCTCAGTCTGGCAGAAGAAGATGGAGCAAAGGGGTCAGGGAGAATTCCTGTGTGATTGGCTGATGGGGAATACGTTGGCCAATGGGGATGTGTCAGCACCTGACAGGACAACAGCCCCACTTTCAGAGAGTGAGCTGAAGGGGGTACAGGCAGTGGTGAGTTAACTGCGAATAGATCCAACTGCTATTCATATGGTAATTAGGGCATCTGCGCACAATTGGGGATTGGGAGAGGGGGCAGAGAGGAGTAATAGATCTGGCTGCATAATACTAGTGTGCTCGTTCTTGCTGAGCTGACAACTGCGGACGGAGCTATAGACCACCAGTGGAACCCTAACATTGGTGGTCTATGGCAAATGAATTCTGGGGGGATGCTACCACTTTTTACCTTGTTTCTTAACCCAGGAGCAGCTGCATTCTGACAAGAAGGGATAGGGAAGCCATTAAGAGGTGAGCTGCTGACTGATAGTTTATGCGCTTTGCCAACAAGAGTCCCTTTAAGGTCTTCAATGCAAGGTTTTTCTCTCTATCCTTCTGCCTGTCAGGATGGCTTACTTTTTTGCTATTCCCATGCAGGCTCCCTGTCTGTACAGGTGTGTTTTGCAGTTCCATAGAATGTATATATTTGCAACCAAAATTGTATAGGGAGGCACTCCAACAAATAAATCTATTAACCAAAACCCATGATTTTGACTACCCTGGGTTTTGGTCCACTCCCCCAGGGTACCCTGCTATGTGAACCCCCCCGCCCAGATCTCCCTCATCAACTCACCTGACCGCGGTCCTATGGCGCATGTGTGGCCGTTCGTCCAATCAGCGCGCTCGGAGCCGCTGAGCTATGCACGTCTGAGCGACATCTTAGCTCAGCGGCTCCGAGCACGCTGGCGGCCGCATCTGCTGCTTCCCTCTAACAGGCAGCACGCATGCGCTGGCGTTCACAAATGGCTCCCTGCTAGAGGGATAGCGGGGATGCGGCCGCAACCCACACATGCGCCGTTGGACCTGGATTAAGATAAGTGTAGCGGGCGACCTGGGGGGGTTTCACACAGCGGGGCATCCCAATTTTGGATGCCCCACAGGAAGGGCATGGATCGGGCCAATCCAGCTGGGTTTTGGTCCACTTTAAAGCTTTTATTTACAAATACTAATAACCTACAACATGACACATTAAAAGAACATTAAAATACATAAATACAAATACACACTAGACAGATCACAACATAAACAGAGGAGTAGTCGGTGGTGAGAAAAGTAAAAAAAAAAAAATATATATATATATATATATCCTATATCGATCCACAAAATATCAGAACAATATAATCACCACCTCAGAAATGCAAAACATGGAACCTACCTATGATCCGGAGCCTAATTAATAATATTGTACCTGTACATAATAAGTCAATATGTAAATAAGTGCCAGTGCAACCCAAAAAGCACAAGTCAATTAGATTAGACCTAACTGAAAAAAATCAGCATAAATCCCCATGTGTGTCCAAAAGTGAGTAAAGGAGGTGGGAGTAGCTCCATCACTATTTATACAAATTATTATTATTCAGGGCCTGGGAACTAATTTACCTCCCAGTTTAACCCTCTCATCATCTAAGTATTCAGCACCAAACATGTCTAGCTATGTGGAAAGACAGAGATTTGGTTGCATATATCTGCAGATACATGTGGAAGCCACACTGCCCCGGCAAGGCACTCTGTGTTTAGTGTGGTCCCTACTCTTATTTTTGAATCCCCAATGTTGGAACCTACCTATGATCCGGATCCTAATTAAATAATATTGCACCTGTACATAATAAGTCAATATGTAAATATAAAGTGCCAGTGCAACCCAAAAAGCATAAGTCAATTAGATTAGACCTAAATGAAAAAAATCAGCATAAATCCCCATGTGTGTCCAAAAGTGACACATTACATATTGTAATGAAATAAATATATCAATAACAAAAACAATAGCGATAACCAATAAACATATCTATATAAGCACAAAAATAAAAACCCTGTTAAGCACCACCGCAAACAATCCAAGTTTAGGGGAAAGGGAGTGTGCAAAACCTGTAACTTAAATTGATACTACAATACACAAAAGATTCTCTGTGGCTCCAGCCATCCACAGACAGAACACTCTCACCCTAAAGAAATTAATCAATAGTACCGACTGATCTTAATATTCATATGTTTAATTCATTAATTCATCAAGTATTTACTTAAAAACACACATTAAGACTATACAACACAGTTACATACATATATTAAAATACATATATACAAAGCCAACCTCAGCAGGAACATCCTATAAAACCCATAATACCCATATTATCTCAAATATCCCTCCCAATAAACAATCTCTATCACAAGATTAAAGTGCCAATCTACAAAGTGGCCAGTGCAAAGTATGACCCATAAATATACAAAAGACAAAACTTAATCAAAATAAATTCACCTCAATGTAAATTGTGATCACCTCCTGCTGAGAGAGCATATAACCACTCACGCGTTCCGTGACTAAGTGTCACTTTCTCAAGGTGCCATGGTGATGTGATGTAGTCTGTGCCCCTGCCCTTATAATGGAGGAGACGGAAGCGCACACCCAAACGCCGCCTCCCCCATGCACGTGGCGGCCCTAGCCGGCAACCGCACTCGTACCGGAAGCAGAGCGGCGCCAGTATACGCCCCCACCCTCCCCCCATATCTACACAATCAAATTGTCAAACAATCCCACCAATGAATATATCTCATCACCGCCTATCACCTCCTAAGGGCTTCATCAGGCTCTGAGCCTTAATGATAAGCTTTAATGTTAATGGATTTTTTGTTGGAGGGCCTCCCTATACAATTTTGGTCACAAATATATATGCTCTTATGGCTTTGGGAGTGGCACCCAGATTTTGATTTATTGGTTGATTCTTTAGGGGGTTGGTGCGGGCTGAGTTGGTGGTGCTGTAGTTCCATAGAATAGACAGAGTATAGATCTGCATATGCAGTCCAGTTGGAACGCAGCAAACAGGACGCTTTTTTGGCTACATTCCAACTGCACTGTATCGCAACGGAGAGGTGTGAAATGGGGCATAGATACATGACTTTTTTTTCTGCAGAAACGCAAGCGCATCCCGACAGGTGTGAGCGTAGCCTAACTGGAAGCTCTACTTTCTTTAAAGTGGGCCAACACCCAGGGGTGATCGGCCCGGGAATCTATAAGATTCCCGGGCCGATCACCTCACACACCGCGGGACATCCGAGATCGGGATGTCCCGCAGGGTGTAACCCCCCCAAAACCCCCGAAAAACCTTACCTCTCCAGCCGCTGCTTCCGCCGCCGCCGCCTCACTCGCGCTCCTCTAGACGTGCCCGCACCGGCCGTCTCTGAATGGCCGGCGCAGGCACGCACACGTCAAGAGTGACGCGCGGGAGGCGGTGGCGGGCGCGATCCCTTGTCCGTCGACGGACGTCACTTGTCCGTCAGCGGGCATTGGACAGCGCAGTCACGTGGGAGCGTGGAGAGGTGAGTTTTCGGGGTGTTTGGGGGGGTTTCAGGCAGCGGGGCACCCCTATTTGGGGGAAGTGGACCAATACCCAGGATAGTCAAAATCCTGGGTGTTGGTCCACTTTAACACTGGCCCTGTCCCATCTGCCGCCTTAGGTGCTTTGCAGCACACTATGTCACCTTATTGGAGGGCTTTTCTTTTCAAGAACAGACTCCAGAACTAGCACAGCACTTGTCTTGCCTTGCCATTGCTGACCACTGCTTGCCTGAACAGGTCTTAAGGCCTACACCGGGTCAAACAGGTCACTAGGTGCCATCCTAGACACCTGGTTAAAGATCACCAAATATCATTCTGATCCGGTAATGTGTGTGAGACACATTTGGCATGATTAGGTAAGCCAAATGGATAAATAACAGGAAACCACTTGAAACTGTTCCTGATCAAATCACTTAAAAGAAGAGTCCACAGTCAATCTCGGATTGTGAGGGTACCAGAGGGGCTTACCTTCTACCCGCTCCCACAACGTCACAGCTCCATTTTCTGAATCCCAGTTCCACAATGCCTGCAGGCTTGAGGTGTGCAGTGGGGTTAGGAATAATGGCTTTCGAATCGTCCTGGAACACTCTGTTTTTTGGGTTTTTTTTGCTCTCCCTCTCTGTAAGATGGCAGGTGACCAGTCATTGCATAGGTGTGGCAATGACATAATTGCCACACACAACAATGCCAATAAATGGAGGAGGTGGAGCTTTACAGCTAAAACAGGCACCATTATCTGAGATTAGAGTGGAGCAGGAGCAGTGAAAGTTGGCAACAGTTACTCTAAATGGGGTGAGCAATTTAGGGGATGAGAGTTATAAATGTGGGTTTTGGTCCGCTTTAAACCCCTTCAAGAATATCAATTGACAGCAGCCTGTTTATTTTACCTTGTTCTTATAGTTATTAATCAATGTATAGGGGCAGGATGTCAGAGATGGTCCTTCCCTCCTCTTTGCTTGATGCATAGTGATTGAAGGAGGTTTCCAGCCTACCCTCCCCTGTTCTGACCCAGTACTCTTCTATCTCTCGCTTTTCAAAGGTTGTAGGCTTTCATTTATTACACCACTGTGTGGATTTCCTCCATCTTTTTCTGAGCTGTCCAGAGTCAGATGCTACTAGTCGCCACACCCCCTTTTTATGGTGGGTTGACATCTGGTTTATGTGGTATTTCAGGAGCACTTTGGGGTGCTAATGGAGGCATGAGTAAGGTGAGCGTTCCCCAAAACACAGGACCAGGGTGTCCATCTTTTTTTAACCGATGCATCCACGTTTTTTTTTTTTTTTAAACTTATTCACTTAATGTTATGTTTTAGGAGTAGCAGCGGTGGTGCTGGAAATGTAGTTTTGGTTTTTAGTCAGCTTTTTTGGACTCGCAACACCTCTTCCTCACAATCCCAACCATTTACACTTTTGTTTTAGGCGAGCTGTTATTTTGGAAGCCCAAAATCAGGCATGGAGCTTGGTTCATGGAGCTTGGTTTGATGCTGAATAGGAAACCTCTGTACACTGCATCAATATATGCCTTGTATCAAAGAAGGTGTGGTCGCCCCACATATGTGCAGCTATTTTCTGCCCCTGCTATAATCAGATGGATCTCTGAGAGGAAAAAGTGAGTTTCTCTGTAATGTCGGGCTCTCTAATAGCACGTTAGAGTGCACACAGATTAAAATTTAATAAAACTATGGATTTTGTCTAACTCGTGTGATTCCCACCCCCCCCCAGCCCCCCCCCCCCCAGATCGCCAATACAAAATCACCCTTTCCCAGTCCTATGGTGCATGTGCAGGCTTTTATCTAGTCAGAGCAGTTTGCTGTGCATATTTAAAGTGGACCAAAACCTGCGCCCATCGATCCTGCTGTGTGAACACCCCCCCCCAGGTTGCCCCGTTCACTTACCTTTGTTCCCGGTCCAACAGTGCATGCGCAAGCTGTGGCCACATCCCTGCTATCCTTTTAGCAGGGCGCATGCCCACGCCAGGCATTTGTGAATGCCCAGCACGGGCAGGCCCTGTTAGACGTAAGCGGAGGATGCGACCGGCTGCACACTCTGAGTCACTGCTCTTAGGCAGAGCCTTAGACGGCGTGAGATCAGCGTCTCCGAGCGCGCTGATTGGACGAGCGGCCGCATGTGCCATGGGACCGGGAAGAGGTGAGTTGCCTTAGCCTATCTGGGGGGTTCCACGCAGCAGGGCACCCCCCCCATCGGGGTGCCCTTGGGGAAAGGACCAAAATCCAGGATAGTCAAAATCCTGGGTTTTGGTCCAATTTAATGTTCAGCAAACAGCTCTGTTTATGGCAAACGGGAGAGAGCAGCAGGTGTGCTCCCGTAATCAATCTGGGCCAGGTTGGAGTGGGGGGAGAACACACACAACCCAAAGATGCGGGAATGCAGCTGCTAAATGTTAACATCGGCGAGACTGCCAAGAAGGTGAGTTTTGCTGGGACCTGGGGGGATGCCCCAGGTGAAGGCCAGTCCTTGAATACTTTAACCCTTCTAGTGTCAGCTACGTGAGACTCGCGTAGCTGACTTTAAACCCCCATAAAAAAAAAAAAACGATAAAAGATACAGACTTGCCTGACCCCTCGTTTCGTTTGATAGTGCCAGTGATTTTCGCCCCCGGGCCTTTGATCTTCAGGAGGGGGCCCGGAAAAGCCCCCCCCCCCCCCCCCCCGCCCCGCAGCATCTGAAAGAAAAAACAGGCCCTCACCATCCTCTCTGTCTGACGCTGGCCCCACCCCTAGCCCCGCCCACTTGTGGGAGGAGCGGCATGACATCATCCCGCGCCTCTATACCAGCACCCGGGCTCCGATCTGTCACTTTTCAGTAGCGATCGGAGCAGGGAGGGTGGCAGGCAGGGTGGCTCTGATATCCCTGCCTCCCACCCTCCCTGCTCCGATCAGTACCGACAAGTGTCATCTGCAGCGGCGCGGGGACATGGGATCAGAGGTAAGTATAAGTAAAAAAAAAAAAAAAAAAGAATAATAAAGAATTTTGTGTCTGTGTCTTTTTTTACTTTTAACTATTTGTGAACTGGTAAGGGGTCCATGAGACCCCTTATTACCAGTTCACAAGGCTCTGGGGCTGGCAATCACCTGCGGCTAGCAGGTGACTTGCCATAACCCCCAGCCCCCCATTACCTGCCTCCCCAACGGCCGGAGGGGGGGGCAGAAGGGCCCGGACCACTTAGTGGCTATGTGGGCTAGTAGCCTGCAGGGCCAGGGGCCACCAACGCTGGCCCCTGCGCCCTGTTATACAAGCCTCCATAGCTGGTCCGGGTCGGTAATGCTGGGTAAGGGGACCCTATGTCATTTTTGGGGGGGATTTTAAGGGTTTTTAACCCTTAAAATTCCAAAAAAAAATGAGGTCCCCCTTGGGAGGGGGGACCCTATGTTAACCCCTTTTTTTTTTTAAGTTAATCATATTGCATAGTTGTATCCTATCTGAAATCTCCTAAACTGCTGTTTCAGTTTGGGGGAGTTTCCTGGGCAGGAAAGGGTGTATACCAATAATTAACAAACTTACATTTTTTATTACAAAAAAACACAAATTGTAAAAAATTGATTTTTTTTTATTTTTTTGCACATATTTCACCCAAAAGTATTGAGAATACACAAAAAAATGGGCAAACAAGACATTGTTGAAGCCCAGACTCTGACTCTGCTGAAAAAAACAATATATAATTTTCCTGGAAAATCCCTGGAAATCCCTTCAAAAATCAAGGTTGAACATGTGTAGCGCAAAAACGTGAAAAGTAGTCTGGCAACAGAGTGTGACAAAAAATCTAGGTAGGCTGGCACTTAAAGGGTTAATTTCCAGGCCCGTGGCTTTTGGATTTTGTTCCGATTTAAATTAGGTTAGTGTCTCTGAGGGTTTAGAACCTCTATAGATCAGAACAAAAGTCGAAATTGGTCCGGATAGGAGCTTCCTGCAGGGGCGTTCCTGCAACAGGGCTGTGTAAATCCCTTGCCCAAGATGCATACTGGCTTTTGGAAGTGCTCACAGCTGAACCCCAGCTCCCTCTATTGTTCACTCCCTGGGTATGCTGCTATGTGCACTTCTAGTGCCAAATTTGACTGCAGGGGAGGCACGTATGCAGCTTGGACGGGGCATTCCAAATCCTGACATTATCTGAACTAAATGTCCATTTTACTTTTGGTCCAGTTAAAAGCGTTTTTAACTAGCATTCTCTGAATAGCTCCCCCCTTAAACAGGGCCTATTGGCCTATTGCTCCTTCTTCACTCTTCTCTCTGCTAACACGGTATCAATATCCAGTTCTATACCCTAAGATGGAAGTATCGGCAGGAGCTTTATCTAAATTGCAACCGGACCATAGGCAAAGTGGGAAGTCTGTGCTGCTGTATTTCTGACACTGTATTAGGCATTTCTAACAGACCAACTAACAGACTGGCACCCCTCCAATCTATCCTGAACTCTGCTGCTCGCCTCATCCATCTCTTCTCTCGCTCCTCCAGCTCTGCACCTCTCCCACAGCGAATCCTGTTCAAAACTCTAACTCTCGCCTACAAAGTTCTCTCAAACTAGGCCCCTCCCTACATCTCATCTCTAATCCACCAATATCAACCTAGACGCAGCCTCCGCTCTGCTGCCGACCTTCTCCTGTCCTCCACCCTGGTCACCTCGTCTCATGCCCACCTCCAGGACTTCTCACGTGCAACTCCATTCTTCTGGAATTCCCTCCCCCACCCAATCCACCACTCCACAACCCTCCAAACCTTCAAAGGTGCCCTTAAAACTCACCTATTCAGACAAGCATATAATCTGACTTAACCAATTTTCTAAAGGGTACATGCCACAAAGCTCAATGCTGACTGTTTGTGATCCTTCCCCCTCGTCTCCATCCCTCATCCTTTAGACTGTAAGCTTGAAAGGGCAGGACTCTTTCCTCTATTGTATCTTGTATTCAGAATATCCATTAACTCTGTAACACTGCATCTGAAATAGTCTATGTACTGTATGTTTCTAACCTGTATTACTACTTTGTACAGCGCTACGGAAGATGATGGCGCTATATAAATAAACAATAATAATAATTTCTGGGGGATAGGAAATAAAACATATCTTTTAGAATCTATTTCTATCTTTTTATTAGCTGTAATGTTTTTTTCATGTGAAAAATATGACTAGTCTATTAAATTCCCTCCGTGACTTCACTGCCTACCTTTTTAATCATTTTTTGTGAATGTACCTAGTAATAGGCTGCAAGGGTGGGGGGGGGGTTGGGGTCATGGTCTAGTAATTATACCTCCCAGTGCGGGAATGAAAGGTCCCCTGAAGCACTTTGATCTGTCACTGTGCATCGCTGCCTAATGTAAAATGAAATATCCGAGTAATATGATAAGGATGAACAAATAGGCCCAAATTTCCCCATTTACATATTTTACTAATACATACTTTCAGTCGCTCTTCATTTGAAGCAACTAGTAAGAGGCATTGCTCAAAGTTCTGGTTCTGCCACTGAAGGACTGATTTGGGGGGTTTTAATGCTTTAGCTTTAATTTAAACTTAGTGAGGTATTTCTTACCTCTTGTAAATGTAAAAAATAATTACTGTTGTCCCTGAAAGTATCTGAATGCTTAGTAAATGGGAATCCTTTATACTTAAATAAATTCAGCACATTGCTCTCAATGTGCTGAATTTATTTAAAATACGCCAAAACTCGTCAGGGGTGGCACTGGAATCTATAAGAATCCAGGGCCGCTAGACTTAGTCTCCCCGGGCCATCCCGATTACAAATGCTGTGCTGTGTGAACCCCCCTCGAATCCCCAGTAAAACCTATCTGATCCAGTGGCTCATGTGCTGGCTATACTTTTTAGACTGGCTTGTGCCCACGCCAGGCATTTGTGAATGGCCGGTGCGGGCACACCCCCTGCTAGAGGCTAGTGGAGATGTAACCATTCAGCCCTTAGCTGAATGGGCCAAATTGAGCCGAGTGCTGTGATTGGCTGCGCACCCATACATGCACTGTAGGACCAGAGAGAGGTCCGTTTTTACAGCCATTAGTATGTGTGGCACAAAGTGCTGGTTGGAGGAGCGCATGTGCAGTGGGAACGACGGAAATGTGAGTGGAGTAGGCGATCTGAGGGGTTTCATACAGCAGGCATCCCAAATAGGGATGCACGGGGGGCAAGGACCAATTGCCACTATAGTGAAAATTCTGGTGAATGGTCGACTTTTAAAAAAAATAAATAAAAAGATAAATAAAAAAATAAAAAGATGGGCTACTGTTTCTGCGACCTGTGGCTGACCGTCATGAATTGAACCTGGTGTTACACTACTGACAGAATGTTTAAAGTGGACCAATCACCCGGATTTACTGGGACCCCATGATTTGGGATGCCCTCTGTGTGAAACCCCCCAGAATGCCCACTCAACGCTCCTTTCCACCGTTCCCATGGCATGCTCGGGTTCCCTGTGGAGTGCTCGCTCCCATGGGCCCAGCCTATCTAAATGGTTGGACGCAGGAGCACGCAGAGATGCTGGGGATGTGATCATGGCAAGGTAAAGAGGTTTTTGGGGGCGTTCTTGGTGGTTCACATAGTGGGGCATTCAGAAATGGGACGCCCCATGGGCACATAGTCAGCCTGGGCTGTGATTAGTCCATTTTAAGGTCACTGGGTTAATTTTGCAGAATGATGGCTAGGCAATTTTTTTTTTTAGCAATGGCAGCCTCCATGTTTCTCTGAGAGAACACATGGCTATAGTTAAAGGCTAACCACAAAATCACTTTACAAGTGTCTTACCTCCCTAAAAGTCTGATTTCTTAGAACTGAATATTTGAGCTTCCTATGGTCTTTATTGGAGGAATTTGTTACAGGGCATGTGCAGCACAGTTCTAGGCATTGTGAATAAGGGCCTTGGGGCAGCATGGGGATACCATCACCACTAGAACACCCTGCTGCTTTTTATCACAGTTTTCCCCAGCTTCCTCCAGGATGGTCTAGCCTTCTCCTCCTCACCTGTATAGGAAACACAAACTAGAAGAGCATTTATAGGCCCACTCCTTCCCCTTCGCCCTCAGTGTTTTTGCGTTTCCTCTGCAGAAAACCTGTGGATGAGCATCATCGCGTTAATTGTTTTTTATCCCAGGGGTTGATGGCGGGTCTGGATCCCTACCCCCCTCATGGGTTCTATACCTGAAGTCGTGTACTAGAGGGTGGAAGATCACCCTGCTGGCAGTTCTACTGCCTTTTACCTGAGGAGGGATGCCCCTCTGGTTCTGTGGTCCCCCAGGTCTTCTCATGTCCGCTCCAGCTGTCGAGCTCCATTGGACTGGTTGTAGGCCAATGAGGCAAAGAATAAAAAGTAAGTGACTAAACGTTAAAAATATTAATTTTAGATGCTGGGGAATAGTTTTTTAGGGGTTTGGGCTTTTCATTAAATGATGCTAAAGGTCCTGCTAAAGCCTGTTTCTAATTGTTGCCTTAACTGCTACATGCCCTTTCCTGGTGGTTAGAGCAAACAGTTTTGTGCCTGCTGCAGAGAGGACATGTCAGCCCCCAGTGGCAATTTTAACCCTATGATTGCTGGATTTTTGGATTGTCACAAAAATGGCCTGGATGATACCTTCGCCTCTTAAAAAATCTAAGCTGGGTGAGTACCTTTAAGCATTTCTTACTGTTCTCAACCCTGCTCCTCAAACTAGGGAAGGGGACATCCAGGGGTCCCGGCTTAAAAATTCAGGCGACAAAGTTCCTGTTAGAGGGGGAAGGCTCAGATCTTCTGATGAGGAAGAGGAAGCCTTGGCTTCCTCGGACGAGTCAGTCCACTCCAGAACTTCGGGTGTTCCGGAGGAGGAAGCTAAAAGTAAAGCTTTCCAGTTTAGGTTTGCAGTTGAGGATACCCCATATGGTTCAGTAGGCTAAGTGTCCAAAAGTTGACTCTTTTGGCTCAGATTTCCAAAAGGTCCAATCTATCATTTGAGGATATAGGAACCCTCAAGGACTCGATGGACAAGAGCATGGGATACTGAGGGGTTCCTCCTTAAGCCTCTTATAGCTACTGATTGTGTCAGGCCGGTACTGGAAATGTGAGTTGACAAACTCAAAGGTAACTTACTTAAGCATGCCTCCAGAGAAGAGATTTTGGAAGCACTCCCCTACTGGGCCAAGGCAGTTGCCTTTATTGGCAACTGAGTCAGCTGAAGACATTAGGGCCAATGCCAAAAGTATGGCTCTTACTAACTCTGCTCGTCGAGCAACCTGGTTAAAGATTTTGGCTTCCTAGTCTCATCTCCGTGGCATTCCTTTTGAGGATTGATAACAAAAAGCCTAGATTTCTCCAGAGAGAATTCAGAAGGCCTGAGAATAGAAAGCCCTGGTGAGCACAGAAGGGCAGGGTAAAGGAAACCTTATTATTCAACCCCCCACCAGCCTCAAAGCCCCAGTCCTGACAATGCGGTGGGTGGGAGACTGATTTTGCTTTTTTTCCAGCTTGGAAAGAAGCCCCCCAAAGTCCCTTCGTTCTCCGAATTATTTAGGAGGGGTTCAAGCTGGAATTTGTCTGCTGGCCACACAAACATTTTCTTGTGACCCAGCCCCCTCAGGACAGGGACAAGACCTCTATTGCAAGGCAGTAATAGAGATGGCCCCTGGACCTCTCTGGAGGGAGGGCTTTTACTCCCATCTATTTGTAGTGCTGAAGCATTCGGGGATGTTTTGTTAATTTTTAAACCTAAAATTACTAAATTGCGGTGTAAAACTGCCCTGATAGGAAGGTGACTCATTGGCATTTCCGAGCGATGCCCTTCGACCTCTCCTGGGCCCCTCAGAATTTTTACAAAGGCGGAGGTGATGGCATATCTCAGATTGAACCAGATAAATAATTGCATATGTGGATGATCTCCTGTTTGCGCCAGATCTGCCATCCCTTATAGCAGGACTGCAAAGGACAAAGCAGTGTTTGCAGAGCCTGGAATGGATCCTAAACCTTATCTCATTCCCAGCCACTGATGCTCTTACTTTGCATACGAGATACGACACAAAGCAACAAAAGATTTTTTTTTACCAGTGGAAAAAGTAAACAAGCTGTTAAAGCAGACCAAACAGACATTTTTAACTAGCATCCCCTGAATTTCTCTCCCCATGAAGAGAACCTTTTTCCAATTTTTAGTGCTCCTGTCTCACTCACTTTAACCCTTTAAATGCCAGCCACGTAAAATTTACGTGGTTGCCTCTCCGTCACTTAAGTGCCAGCCACGTAAATTTTACGTGCCTGGCATTCCCCAATCCCAGAAAAAAAAGTTAAAAAAAAAAGTCACTTACCTGACCCCTTGTTTGGTCCGGCCGGGTCTCCTCTTCAGCCAGCGGGGCTCCGATCGCCGATCGGGGCTTCTCCGGCTGCAGGGGAGGGCCCGGAATAGGGTGCCCCCCCCCCCTTTCAGCAGCCGCCGGCATTTGCCTGTTAAAAAAAAAAAAAAAAAAAAAAATGACAGTTACTCACCTCCGCTCCCGCCGACTCCCGCCACCTCTCCTCTTCATGGGGGGGGCTCCGATTACCCCCCCCGGGTCTTCTGTCTTCTGGAGGGGGGCATAACAGCCCTCCCTCCGTCGCATCTCCCGATGGCGGCCGCCATCTTGGATTTTAGCCCCGCCCCTTCGGGGGCGGGGCTAATGACGTCACCGCCGGGTGTCATCGGGCACCCGGCAGTTCTCATCTCAGATGCCGGTGATGGCTGGGCAGAGAAGGAGGGAGGTAGGCGATCCTCCGATCGCCTGCCTCCCCCCTTCTCCGCCCAGCTGTCACCTGCATCAGATCGCCGCGGGACATTGCTTCTGAAGATCGGAGGTGAGTAAAGGTAAAAATTTTTTTTTTTTTTTTAATAAACATATTTAAAAAACTTGTGTGTTGTGTGTTATTTATACTTTTAACCCCTTGTGAACTGGTAAGGGGTCCATGACCCCTATACCAGTTCACAAGGCTGGGGGTCTGGCAAGTCACCTGCGCTAGCGGGTGGCTTGCCATTAACCCCTGGCACCCCCATTACCTGCCTCCCCAAAGGCCAGGGGGGGGCAGAAGAGCCCGGGCCCACATAGGCTATGTGGGCTCGTAGGCTGCAGGGTGGGGGGCCACAAAAGCTGGCCCCCCCCACTCTGTGCCTACAAGCCCCCATAGCTGGTCCCGGGCTGGTTACTGTGGGTAAGGGGGACCCCACGTCAATTTTTTTTTTGATTTTTAAGGGTTTTTAACCCTTAAAAATCAAAAAAAAAAATGGGGTCCGCCCCCCCTGGGAGGGGGGACCCTATGTCATTTTTTTTTTTTATTAACCCTTTGTAATCTGTCATCCAGCAGCTATAAAAGGCTTCTAGCAAGTGAGCAGAAGCCAGTGATCGCCGAGGGACAGAGTGCTCCAGGATGGATGGGAGGTGAGTACAGTGTAAAAAAAAATAAAAATTAATAAAATATTTTTTTCTTTATGTGTGTCTGTGTGATTATTTACATTTAACCCCTTGTGAACTGGTAAGGGGTCCATGACCCCTATACCAGTTCACAAGGCTGGGGGGATGGCAAGTCACCTGCGCTAGCGGGTGGCTTGCCATTAACCCCCGGCACCCCCATTACCTGCCTCCCCAAAGGCCAGGGGGGGGCAGAAGAGCCCGGGCCCACATGGGCTATGTGGGCTCGTAGGCTGCAGGGTGGGGGGGCCACAAAAGCTGGCCCCCCCACTCTGTGCCTACAAGCCCCCATAGCTGGTCCCGGGCTGGTTACTTTGGGTAAGGGGGACCCCACGTCAATTTTTTTTTTGATTTTTAAGGGTTTTTAACCCTTAAAAATCAAAAAAAAAATGGGGTCTCCCTCCCCTGGGAGGGGGGACCCTATGTCATTTTTTTCTCGATTTAACCCTTTGTAGTGTGGATGGTATTTGTATTTTTTTTGTGAATGTTATAAAATACTTGTTTCAGTTAGGGGGGTCTCCTGGGCAAGAATGGGGGGGCTACCGATAAATATGTGGTACCGTTCTAATCGGTAGAAATGGGGCTTTCACATGCAATATGATTTTCCTTAATAAAATACATTTTTTATTTAAAATAAAGGAGTCAATTTTTAAAAAAATTTTTTTATTTATTTATTTTTTTTACTTTATAATATTGTAAAAAAAAAAAAAAATTTACAAACAAGACATTTCATGTTAAAGCCTAAACTCTGCTGCAAAAATATATATATAATTTTCCTGAAAGTTCCAGCAAAAATGGCGCAAAACATGGCGCAAAACATGACGCAAAATGGGGAAAAATGGCCTGTCAACAGAGGGTGACAAAATCTCAAGTAGGCTGGCAATTACAAAGGTTAATAGTACCTATGCATGTTGGGTATTGTTCTGTTCGGGGGACCTTGCGCTTTCAGACTTAGCTTGTTTTTTCTGGTTTGCATATTTATATTTTAGGAAAAGGTGTTTTTTATTCAGCTTTTTTATAATTTTTTTAGGGAAACCCTGCGCAACCAAAGAATTCTTTGAGGTAATAATTCCAGAAAGATGAGCCCACTAGTACAAGTTGGGTACCCTTAGAAAGCTTAACGTGTGTACTTTCAGGGAATATATGGTTTATGGGGGATATTCTAAATGTAAAGGGTTGTTTT
Source organism: Gastrophryne carolinensis (assembly GCA_027917425.1). Classification (NCBI taxonomy): domain Eukaryota; kingdom Metazoa; phylum Chordata; class Amphibia; order Anura; family Microhylidae; genus Gastrophryne; species Gastrophryne carolinensis. The sequence goes on along the minus strand of CM051237.1, from coordinate 409,859,194 downwards.
GGTTGAAAAATCGCAAGGTGCGCACTTTGTCTGCAGAGCTGAAATTTTCAAGTAAAATTACCGTTACGCACATGCTTTACTTTGGGGTGTTTGGCAACTCTTCCCTTGACAGTAGCTATGCATGTTGGGTATCGTTCTGTTCGGAGGTTGTTGCGTTTTCAGATTAAACTTGTTTTTTCTTGTTTGTATATAGTTTTTTTAGGAAAATGTGGCTTTGATTCTGCTTTTTTATCCTTTTTTTAGGGAAACTCTTTGCAACCAAAGAATCCATTGAGGGATTACTTCCAGAAAACTATGGCCACATCAACAAGCCTGGTACGCCTAGAAAGCCTGAGGTGTGTACTTCCAGAGAATATATAGTTTGTTGGGGGTATTTCAAATATAAAGGGTTGTTTTTTTGGAAAAACTGCAAGGTGCGCATATTGCGTAGCATAGTTGTATTTTATCTGAAAATCCCCTAAAGCGCTGTTTCAGTTTGGGGGAGTCTCCTGGGCAGGAAAGGGTGTCTACCAATACATTTGTGGTACCGCTGTAACTGGGAGAAATTGGGATTTCACACGCAATAAGATTTCATTGACAAACTTACATTTTTTATTACAAAAAAAACTACAATATGTAAAAATTTTTTTTTTTTTTTTTTTTTTTGCACATATTTCACCCAAAAATATTAAGAATACACCTAACAAATGACAAACAAGACATTTCATGTTAAAGCCCAGACTCTGCTGAAAAAAACAATATATCATTTTCCTGGGAAATCCCTGGAAATCCCTTCCAAAATCACATTTGAACATGGGGAGCGCAAAATAGTGCAAAATGATCTGGCAACAGAGTGTGACAAAAACTCCAGGTAGGCTGGCACTTAAAGGGTTAATGCCAGTAAAGCTCCTCCTCCTCCATTCATTGCCACTGTTGTGTTGCCACATCTATGCAATGACTGATCCCCTGCCATCTTACAGAGAGGGACAGCAAAATAAAACAGTGTTCCAGGATGGAATGGATAAACTAAATTATCCATTTCTAGTTCTAAACTCCAGTAGAGAATATCGGCAGGGGCTATGGCCAAATGTATTTGAGAAGTTCGGTGGGTTTTGGACGCTTTAACCGCTGTTACCCAGATCCAGGCATGTCCAGGAGTGGTCTTAAGGCAGATTCTGTCCTTGTTGGGTCTAATGACTTCATATGCCAGGCGTTGTAAGGGGTCATCTCCGCTCGAGACCACTTTTTTTTCTGGGACAAAAACTAACTGTTCTTGGACTTGACTGTGAAACTAATGGATCAGGTCATCCAGAGTTTCTGGACCGGCAGGCCCCTTGATGGTCACCACAGACGCTTCAGTTGGGGTCTCTCTGTCTAGATCCAGACAGTCCTAATTTGGGATGCCCTGAAGACAAGCCAGCGGCCTATCCTGGAATCTTTTATGTTGCGGGGGGGGGGGGGCACTGGTGGGTTTTGCTGCTAAGTAAACAGGTATGGGGGCACAAACATAAAACAAATGTTTATAAGGAGAACAAAAAGGCGGATCTCCAAAAACCTGACAAAAAGGAAGCTTTCCTTTAAACCTGCAGTCAGTAGTAAAATCTAGGGTGAGATGTGGTGGGGCAATAGCACATATCTGTGTGCCCCTCCAAAGACCTATGGAATACCTAATTGCAGATACATGCAGGGACAACATTCTGCTTGAGCTCCCAGGTCTGATAAGCAAAGAATTGAATTTCTAAAAAGAGCAAACGTAAGGAAGAAGTGGCTCATTAGCACTAAATATAGCTCTTGGCTCCGAACCACTTCCCTGTCTGCAACAGGTAATCAGAGCAGAATTTATTTCATGCGTCTGCTGCTATATGTTCCCAGCTCTGATGCTAAATGAGCCATTGCAAAAGATCATGCAATTATGTGGCTGATCAGCGGCTTTTTCAAAGGCAGCTTTTGTCCAGTACATTGCGACATAGATAACGCAGCTAATTCAGATTTATGTCGGTGATTTTTATTGTTTCCTTTAAGCTCCAAGATGCTGAGGAAATCTATATTCTTATTAAATGAGCCATTTGCCAGTCCAAGTTCCAGTTAGGATAATCAATCATGGAAACCTCCAGTCATATTAGTGCTGACAGTAGTATTATTATGTGGTTGGTTTTTAGAACATCGTGTGATGGCTGCAGTTCACGTAGGGCCTTGTAGAAAAATCACAGGCCTGGAACAGTGAAAGAATTAGCATCCGCACAGCTTTAGCCATTTGTTTGGGTTTTTTTTTAATTTAACAGCACAGTGAAGCCTTTTACTTCAGTGCTCATATATTCTAAGCATACAGCACGTCCTGCTCCATCTATAATACTTACACATGGGTAATCCTCCGCCAGAGGGCGCTGTTCACTGCAGACATGCAAAAACAGGCTCCTCCCGGCCCTTCATATACCCAGGGACCTCCCACAAATCCCCAGATTTCTCTGCAGTGCTGACTGCGAAGACATGAAGTATCAACTGAGCGGGGCTATCACAGCCTCCGGCCCTGCGGAACTATTTCCACCCGTCCTTTTCGATACAGATGTGCCTCCCAGCCTGGGCTGCGCTGGCGGGTGAAGGTAGGCAGTACCTCGTGTACTCATGGAGCAACGCTCCACCGCAATCCCCCACCATAGGGTAGGCGGTTTTGGCCGATGGTGAGCCTCCATTAGATGCCCCTCCCGCATTGTTGCCTGTGCCCCTCACAGAGTTAATCCCTGGACGCAGGTCCGCTTCTCCCTCGCTTCTTCCCGTAGCTCGGGGGAAAAGAAAGGGGGGGGGGGTATGTGTGGCAGTCCTAGTGTAATGTAACACGTTTTAGGCCTTTGATCTTTCTTTGAACTTGGGTGTCAGTGTCGCTCTCCTTGCTCCACGTAAGTTTATGGTTGCGAGCCTGTTTGTCCTTTCATTACATGAGTGTACTGCCCAGACGGCAGCATCATTTTCTAGCGTGACAGCAACATTATGTATGTGCGTACTATCCACTACTGTCTTTCACTTTTCGATGGTTAGAGCTTCGCGCTCTTTGGGGGAGGCGGGGACTCGGCATGACGCGCTCTGCGTCACAGCCAGATCAGGCCCGCCCCTCTAGGTTCGCTTGGCGCCATTTTGACAATCTTCGCGCGTGCTGCGGTCCGCCTCCTTCCTTGGTCATGTAAGTGCCCCCCAGGGCGGTATTTGTTTCTATGTGTTTTATTCGGCTGCGCATGGCACTGACACCCTCCCCTCCTATCCCATTATGTCTTTCAGACGCCAGGACTTCGGTGGCTTCTCCCGGCCTAACATATATTATAGCGGGTCCACATAACAAATTCTCCCACTTCCTAGCGGGTCTTGGGGCATCCAGGGTTGCCTATTGTGTAAATCCCTGCGGGCATACTGCTCAGATAATCACCATATGGAGGCATCTCAGAATTATGTACCCGGGGTCCCTCTGGGACATGACCGGCTGTGTGCAGTGTGTGGTCAGCCCCATGCTGATGCTGACAGAGCACGGGTCTGCGGACCGTGTGCTGAACAGGCACTGACCCTGCAATCAGGTTTGCCAGTGGCTGCACCTCCCTTCAATACACCCGTCTCCCCGGACCTAAATCTCACTCCGGATGAGTCTCACTCGAGCGGGGATGACCAGCAAGCCGTGCCGTGCCGTGCAGGCTGCCTACGGCGGAGCAGGTGCTGTCTGGTTTGGCGGAGCGTATGGGCCCTGGAAAGAAGCGGTCCCTGACGCCTCCTGGCTCTCTGGTTCCTAACGATACCGATTACTCTGCTGATATGCAGGACCTTGATCCTTCTGAGGAAGGTGCGCTATTCTCAGATTCGGGCTCCTCGGATGAGATGCCCGGGAGCCGTGATGATTCTGGGCCTGGTTCTTGGGGACTGTGTGACACAGATGAACTTCTTATTAAGATCTTTGAGGTTTTGTCAATCTCCCCTCCTGGAGAGGCTCCCAAGCCTAAGAAGGAGAGTTTCCACACAGCGCCGCCGCGCTTGGAATTCCTGGAACAGGATCATTTCCAGAATCTTATATCCCAAGAATGGGAATCGCCTTGTAAACTTAAAGGGGTCCCAGGGGTCTGGGATTGGAAGTACCCTTTCCCTCCTGATGTGGTTAACTTTTGGTCAGCACCTCTTGTGGTGGATGCACCGATTATAGGGTTTACTAACCCCCCCTTCATGACGGCTCCTTATTACCGTACCCTTCGGGATGCTGAGGACCGGCGCATTGACAGACTGGCTTCCCACGCCTTTTCGTGTGCAGGGACGGCTCTGCCAGGACTCTCGTTAGAAAGGTACTTGACCACCGACCTGAGGATCTCCCCTGGGGGGTGTTTAATGCATGTGTTTAATCAGACTGTGACGTGTTTGTGAGGTTCATCCTCTCAGCGCTGGATGACACCATTAAGATGTGTGCTAGAACCTCTGCCCTTGTGGTAGCTATTCGCCGCCTGGTCTGGCTGCGACAGTGGGGTGCTGACGATGCTACGAAAAAGGTGCTCACTGGCCTTCCCTTCAGAGGACGGCGACTATTTGGGGCCCGTTTGGACCTTTTTGGAAAAAAGGGTAAGGCACCCCTACGCAGAAGGCCGTCCCGGCCTCCTCGGGGCAGGGCCACCCCTCCACCTCCCTACGTTAGTGTCAAACACGAACCTGAGGTGTGCTTCCAACTTTTCGGTGTGGATTTCCACCATGGGGTGGGCAGGCAACGCCCTGGGCCCTCTGGCAGGACTAAGTCCAAATCTGCCAAGACCTCCCAGGCATGAAGGGACGCCCTCGCCCTTCTGGGCGAGTGTACTGCTGCAGCAGCTGACTCCTATCTAGGAATGTACCTTCTCCTTCTGGTGGTTCCAGGAGGTAGTTCCCCTGGACACAGGATAGCATTTGCTGGGCGGTCCCTCTCAGATGTTGTCAGGGTGCTTCTACCCCCTGTTTTCCCCCCAGGATTTGGTGCAGGCCGTACTAGGCCTACGGAGTTTGGGCTTACTTACAGGTTGCCCTTAACAGAATGGGACTATGGCCTTTATTTTGACCTTACTCCTTTCCTCAACAGTATGAGGCAGTCTGGACCATGCTGGCCTAGGGTAGGCCTGGCATTTCTACTCTCACAGGTAGTCCCTATATGACATCTCTGTCTTGGGACACAAGCGCCCTGTGCAAGGGGGGCCTCTGGCCTCCTGTGCAGTTCTAGATCTTATTAGCTCCCCCTGTGTCTTCTGGACACCAAGACTAGTCGGTGTTGCAGGACCAACCCTGCGGATGGAGGCTTTGTTTTTGGCCTCTCTTTCGCTCCCAAGCTGCTCGCCATGGCGCGAAGGGGGGTGATGTCTCGGACATGCCTGGGGGGCGTCCGCATTAGGACCTACCGAGTCGTCTTTTCTTACTCCCCAATCTCTACGTCAGGCCGAGTGGATTAGTGGCAGGCGGTGTCCCCTGGGAGTTACTGGATGGGTGGACCTCAATCCCTCATGGTCCATGGTCCCTTATCCGCTATCTCCATTCCTTGGATTCGGTTCAGGCTGGAGCCTTCTCCCTTGGCAACAAGTGGACTCCTGGTCACAGGGGCTCTGTCCCCCCTTTACTGACATCTTACTTTCACCAGGCAGGATTGCAGCTAGTAGGCCCGTTGGTGGCGTATCAGATGATGTCCCTTATATACCGAGCCCTTGGGCTCTTTTGCACAGTAGGTTACTGATCCTACATGGGGTTCCAGCACCCCTGGAACTAGGTCTGTGCTCATTCCCCCTTGGTACGGTGGTTCCTCTTGAGCTGATTATTTTCAAGGACCCTGTCAGGGGGCACCCCCTTCCTTGCTTGCATCTTCCTGTGAATGGTCGCCTTGGGTACCAAGTCTCGCAGGTTGGTGGGGGGGTCCATCTTACCTACTGGTTTGTTAAAACATGAGCCTTCCGTTGACTCTATATGGCTGGACTTCTCCTATTTTAGGACCTGTCTATTTGGGGAATCTTGGCCTGTTGGAAGACAATGGCCTGTTTTATTACTGGTCTGGAGCTTGAAGCAGGTGGATCCCTCTGGAGGGTTCCTGATGCTGATCTGGGCAGGGGTCTACGCCCCCTGCTCCTCAACGGTATTCGCTCCAATGGATGTTATTCAGTGGCAGGTTTTGCTATCCTGGTGTCACACTAGGATGGCTCTGTTGGGTCTCGCTTATACCACAGGGGCTCCGCCCTTGTTTTTACTGTCCCAGAATATTCTGACTCTGGTCATGGGGATTCAGTAAAATTATGCATGGATTTTCTATCTTACATGCCTTCTCTTCATTCACCCTACTATGTGGGGTTCTGCGCATGGTGGTGCCGATGGAGTGACCCGTGAGTTTGTTGACCCCCGGGTGACCTAGTGAACTGTGGTTCGCAGATGCTTCTGCTGAGGTCAGCTGACCTGTTCGCTCTCTCAGGAGTGCGGTTCTGCCCTTGTCATGCCCCTTCTTTGTCGTCCCAATCTACAGACTCTAGTCTGGGGCTTGACAGCTGATTCATTCACCCCTTGGAGACGGGCTTATCTTCTGGGTGACCTAGTATATGGGGGGGCTAGGAGCAAGCTTCCTTGGCTTCCTCTTCCTCCGTCTATTGTGGGTTATTGTGTACCCATATTGATTGGCATGAGTCTTGGTCTCTTCCCTGTTAGGCGTTCTCGGTTCCCAGGGTTCTGGAGTCGTTACAGCATAGGTTGGGGTTGGCTCCCCATCTAGGTACTCTGAAGGTTCAGGTTCTGTCCTGGCTGTCTTCCTGTAGAAGTCTGGTTCAGTCTTCCTTGTGAGGAGCTCTCTTGGGGTTTTGCTCAAGGGCATCTCCCAAGTAGTTCTGTGGTTCCTGTTCGGATCCATTTTCATTCTGTTTGCCCTGCGGTTTGTTCCCTTGGGACTTATGCTGGATGCTGTCTGAGCTGTCTATATATATATATATATATATATATATATATATATATATATATATATATACACACACCATGACGTGGTGGTATTCAGTCTTACGCCGGACCCCTTTTGTCCAAGTGGTGCTTTATGATCATTATTTGAGTCCTTTTAGTCTAACTATGGACCTTATTCTTGATAATGCTGAAGTAAAGGGTCTACATTCCCTCAACAGGTGTTGCAATTTTTTCATGGTGGTTTATTGTCCCTTAGGGGGACTGATGCCCTTGGGGTCTGCGGGAGCCTCCTTATGTATGCGCCTGATATCGCTTGCTTCCAGGGCCGCTGCAACCTTTGGACTGATCTTACTTGGATGCCTTCCTGGTCCTGAGTAAAGGTTTCGGCTTCTTGCTAATGAAGGGGTCAGTATTCCCGCCTGTCTGACGGGAGACCAGTTCTCATTCCCCTTGGGGAGAGTTCTAAGTTTTCCACGAGGCTTCTGTTGCCTGTGGGCTGGTTGGGCCGTTACACTGGCCTATTCCTTTAAGGGGGAAGAATCTCCCTTTCTCATTTTATTCCGTTATATTGGTGTTTGGGTACCTTTGGCCCTTCAGCACCAGGGTTTTCTGTTGAATAAGTTACTAGACTGTTGCTTGTCTCTGTTCATACCTTTCAAAGGTTTTGTTATGAGATTGACGTTAGAGCCTCTGCTCATGTCGTACCTGGTTGCAAAGTTTTGCAGGTGACAGCGCCTTTACTGTCTGCTGTGCCTTGTTTTTTTGGGGATCCCACCCTACTTTATGGACACTGCTATTGGATGTCCCATGTGTAAGTATTATAGATGGAGCAGGACTGTTCAGGGAAGTGTGCCAGAGTTTAATCATGTAATTTAAAGGGGGTAGATGGAGTTGGATGTGCACAGTATTACAGAATTAATGTGAACCCAAACCAGACTTAGAGGCTTTAAGACTACAGGTCCAGTTAAATACCTGACCCAGTTCCTGATGCGCTGCTGTGTAAAACTGTGCCGGTTGACATGATACATACTTAGCCAATGATCCCACTATGCATGTGCCATCTAGTCCATTACTTAATGGCTGGCATAGCCGCACAGAGCCATAGAGGGATGTAGGGGTGGCAACGCCAGTTACACAACCGGCTAAGCTTTCATTATGCTTTTTTTAGCCGCTCATTTATATGGGATGCCAAAAAAGCAGGTTGAAGGACAGACCAAAACCCAGGATGGTTAAAATCTCAGGTTTTGGTCCATGTTAAATAGAATAATCCACTCTACAATAAGAACTAAAAACATCTCTGTACACATGAGTCAGTGAATGACTGGTTCAATCTAAATTAGTGGCGATTTCTTTCCTGGTGGAGTGCACATATGACATGGGGGGGGGTAACTTCTCAGCATTTTTCTCTCGGACATCAAGGCAAGGTAGCACTTTCTAGATGGTAGCAAGGAGAAGAGATTGTGGTTTAGGTGACAAGGATCCTCAAGCTGGAACCAAAGTTTGAATGATCACCAGTGTGCTTCTTATGGAAAGAGACCATCAGCCAATGGAGAACCACAACACACCTTTTTTGCGAATGCAAAATGATTTGTGAATTTAAAGTGGACTTACCACCTTACACATCAGTCCTGGAGTCTAAAAAGAGCATTCCGATTCGGTATGCCCTCCTGTGTAAAAAAAAAACACTTGCCTAGCGACTGCATCCCTGGCTACCCTGAATCTTTGGGTTGATCCTATTCCCAGCCATTAAGATACGGGGGTGGTCCAGAGCTTTACAAACAACCAGCTTAGTTGGTTGACCCATTTATAAATGAGGCCCATTGTTTGTTTCTCATGTTGCTCTTAATAATTACTATGGTGCATATTATATCCAGCAGGTGGAAGTATTAATGAAAATGGCCTCTTTTACTGGATGTAATCCTAAAACATTCTCCTGTGTGTATGTGTTTATTTTAGGCCTTAAGGAGAGTGCAGAACAGATGGTGAAAAACAAGCTAGAAGGCAAACATCAGCTAACCCCATGGGAGAAGTACCTGCAGAAACAGAAAGACAAAAGGAAGATGAAGAGGAAACAGGTAAAATCAGCTTTGATGTCATTGGCCAACTTAACCTGTACATGCAAAACAGAAAATAAACAGCACTTACCTGCCAGCCAGCGGCCACCTGCTGATTATCTGTGTGACCTACGTACATGTCCCTGCTGTTTGTTGTCTGTTGACTGCAGAAGGGGGTGCCCACTGTTGATATAGACCTTTTTTCAGTGGTGGATGTTCTATGCGCACCAGGCCAGATGGGTGTGGTCAGCTTCTGGGCTGAGAGCCTTAAAACCCAATTGGCTGAACCTGCAGGTAGGTTCTGTCACAAAGGATCAATCCTGGCAGGTAGGCGCTGTTACAAAATCAATTGTTCACATTTGTTTGAACAAACAATTTCTGAATTTCTGTATGTGGAGTGCTTCCAGTACAAAGTACTATTAGACTGGTAATGCCCACACACTAGCTGCCACCACTGTCAATATCCAATTTAAAGCGGACCTTTAAAGTCTATCTTATATGTTTCCCACACCCTGTACATACAGATTGCTCACATTAAAAATCATCCTACCTGCATCTACTGCATTTTATGAGCCTTTAAACATCCAAGATGGCGGCTAATGGATCATCAGGCAGCCTGCAAACAGGAAGTGCCTTTTGACTGTGTCGCTCTGCATTCTGGGATTTCTGACCTTTCGCTGACCCTGGCTCTGCTCTGTCTGTTCGAAGCACAACTATAACCCGCTCCCTGCACCCCCCCCCCCACTCTCCTCCGTATGTAATGCTTCTGAGGCAAGATGGTGGCGCCCGTATGCTGGAGTCCTTAACAGAGTTGAAGCCCAGTGGAGGAAAGAATAAGTAGTGACTAAAACTGTAAAATATATTAGTTTTAGATGCTGGGGAATAGTTTTTTAAGGGTTTGGGCATTTCAATAACTGGTGACGGCGTGCGCTTTTTGTCTGCTCCCCGCCTCCCTATGATGCTGTGCACCTCTCATGGCGCTGGGCGCCGTATCACATTGCGCGGGCGGTTTTTACGCCCTTCGGGGGGGCGGCGGCGCGGGATCATGCTTATCGTGTCATCCTCCCGCGCCCGCCCCTCGAGGTGCTCTGCTGAGGCGCCATCTTGCTGGCATGCAGCGCATAGAGGAGACAGTGAGTTGCTTCCTCGTGGTGTGTTGCAGGGGTGACACCTTCCTTCCCCGGGCTCCCTCTGCGGACCCTCAGCCTGTGCCTGTCTGCCGCTTGTGCGTGCTGAGCTTGCCTTCACATTTGGTCCGAGTCTTTCCGTGGGGTTACACTGTCGGGGCATGTGCTGTGGGATACTCATGGTTTTTTTGTCTTACAGGTGGGATAGCAGTGTTTGTGGTTTCTCCCGGTCCAATCCCTCCCTTCCCCCCTCCGGTCCTTCTCAGTGGGTATCCCTTGGGGGCATCCCGGGTGACTTTTCTTAGCCCTTACCCTGTGTTGACCTATTGTGCCTGTGATAATCACCATATGGAGGCGTCTGGGGATAGCAAGCTTGGGGGCCCCTCGTGGCAGGCTCGGCTGTGTGTCATGTGCAGGGCATCCCCTTTGAGTGGTGGCGGCGCGGTTTGTGTCCCGTGCGCCCAAAGTATCATTGCGGAACAGGTTGGGCCAAGCGCCTCTTTTCCCAGCCCGGTCCTCCCGAGAGCATCTCCTACTCCCCCGCGCCTGCATTTAGCCCCCAGCGAGGGGGAAGCCAGCAGGGGGTCGCAATCAGATCTGGCAATGCGCGTGGCCAGCATTGAGCGACAACTGGCCCGGCCGGCGGCGGGTAAGGCCTTTAGCAAAAAGAGGTATCTAGACGCCGATTTGTCCCTCTTTGCCAATGAGGACGAGGGCCTTGACATGTTCGGTGGCCGTGACTCCCTGGAAGAGGGGGAGTTGTCCCGTGACTCTAACTCCTCTGGGGATCATCAGGGCGAGTACGATAGTGACTTAGGGTCTTCCTCGGATGAGGATACCTGGCTCCCGGATGATACCAACAGGCTCCTGTCGGCTGTTTTTGATACATTGCACATCGCCCCCCCAAAGGTGGTGAAGAAAAAGCAGGGCAAGCTCTTCCGCCCCGACAAGCTACGCCTGGAGTTCCCAGAACAGGGCCATTTCTCTAATATGGTCCTCAAGGAGTGGGAACGTCCTAACAGGTTACCCTCGGTGCCCAAGGGGTTAGACAGAAGGTATCCCTTCTCGGCCGATTTGGTTAGGCGCTGGTCGTGCCCACCTGAGGTGGACGCCCCGGTCCTGGGGCTATCCAACACTTCGGTCATGCCGTCCCCCGACACTACCACCTTGCGTGATAACGCGGACCGATGCATGGATCAGCTGGCTTGTCATGCCTTCACCTTTGTAGGCGCGGTCTGCGCCGTGGCAATTGTGGCCATTGCTATTAAAAAGAAGGTCAGGCACCTTGCTGATGCCACCCGATCTCACAAGAGAATGGAGGATTATAAGGACCTTTTGCTTTGCTCTGATTTTGTTGCCTTTGTGCTGGCTGCCATGGATGACACCGTCCGGCTTGGTGTTAGGGCCTCGGCCCTGCTGGTTGCTATGCGCAGGTCCGTCTGGTTGCGTCAGTGGGCGGCTGACACCACCGCTAAAAAGTCTCTCACTGGGCTCCCTTTCACTGGACTTCGTCTCTTTGGTGAGCGCCTTGACGCTCTGACTAAGGATGGTAGGCTTCCCCAGTGTAGAAAGCAGGCTCGGCCCTTTCGGGGATCCTCTTCCTTTTGCCCCTCAAGGGGAGGTCGTGGATCCTCCTTTTCAGGTAGTCGCAGAGACTCTTGGGGTCGAGGCAGATCACGTGGTCGCCCCGGTCTCTCCTGGGGAACCAAGCCCAAACCCCCTACCTAGGCCCATCAGGCAGGCACCCTCACCCGACTGGGTGGGTGGGGGGCGGCTTCGGCTTTTTTGCTCACGTCTGGAGACTGGGTGGTTTCCTCCGGATACAAGATAGAGTTTGCAGCCTGGCCGCCCCCAAGATTCCTCTGGTCCCGGATATCCCTAAAACCTGTGCTGGCTCAGGGCCCGCGGCTGGCCGTACAACGTCTTCTGGCACCCGGAGATATTTGCCCGGTACCTCTTCAGGAACAGGGTCGGGGATACTACTCCAACCTGTTCACGGTACCCAAGAAGGACGGCTCCCGGAGGCCCATCTTGGACTTAAAGGGCCTCAACAAGTTCGTCAGGTTCAAGTACTTTCGCATGGAGACTTTACGTTCAGCCGGGCAACTTCATGACCACGGTGGACATCAAGGATGCCTACCTTCACGTTCCGATCTTCCAGGTCACCAGAGGTTCCTGAGGTTTGCTCTGGGGGATCAACACTACCAGTTTGTGGCCTTGCTGTTTGGTATCACCTCGGCTCCTCGGGTTTTCACCAAGGTGCTGGCTGGCGTCATGGCTCTCCTGAGGAACCAGGGTATTTGCATCCTTCCTTACCTGGACGACATTCTGATTGCTACTCAGTCTCTTCATCACGCCGAGAGGGATACTCAGGTGTTGACGTCCACTCTCGAGTCCTTCGGCTGGGTGATCAACTATCCCAAGACTTCACTATCTCCATCTTTGGCGAGGTCCTTCCTGAGCATGAGGCTGGATACTTCTCGGGTCAAGGTATTTCTTCCTCAGCGGAAGGTGGAGGGCATTCAGACGCAGGCACGGGCCCTGCTGTCGTGTCCTCACCCCTCCATTCGGCAGGGGATGCAGTTGGTGGGCCTCATGGTGTCTTGCTTCGAGGCGGTTCCCTTTGCTCAGTTCCACATGAGACCTCTTAAGTTGCATCTCTTGTCGGTTTGGGATCGGAATCAGGAGTCCCTGGATCAGGAGTTTGCTCTGCCCCCTCCGGTCAGGCAGTCTCTCTGCTTGTGGCTGGACTTGAGGAACCTTCTAGTGGCCAGGTCCTTTCTGTCTCCGCGCTGGGAGATTGTCACCACGGATGCCAGTCTGACCGGCTGGGGGGGAGTTTGGCAGTCTCTGAAGTTCCAGGGTCAGTGGGGTCCCCAGGAGGCCCACGCGCCCATCAATATCCTAGAGCTGCGGGCGATCAGGTTGGTTCTCTCTGTTGACCCCCCACCTTCGGGGTCGTGCTGTACAGGTCCGCTCGGACAATCAGATGGCGGTTGCCTACATCAATTGTCTTGGGCGGAGGAGACTGTTCCCTGCATCTCTGCGGTTTACATCCCAGGGGTGGAGAATCATGAGGCGGACTCCCTGAGCAGGGGGACGTCTTGCCTGGGGGAATGGTCCCTCAGCATCAAGATCTTTCATGACCTGTGTCGCCGCTGGGGTCAGCCGGACGTGGACTTGTTTGCGTCCCGTCACAATCACAAGCTTCCAAGATTTGTCTCCCTGTCAAAGGACCCTCTGGTCTTCGCCACGGACGCGCTAGCAATTCCTTGGACGGAGTTTCGGCTCCTCTATGTCTTTCCTCCCTTTCCTCTGCTGGGTCGGATGCTGCGCAAGATAGCCCAGGAGGGGGTACCGGCCATTCTGGTGGTCCCCCGCTGGCCGAGGAGGGTATGGTTCGCGGACGTCGTACAGATGGCAGTAGATCGGTTCGTCCTGCCCGACGATCCAGAGCTTCTCACGCAGGGACGGCTGCGCCATCCCAATTTAGAAACGCTGGCTTTAACGGCTTGGCTGCTGAAATCTCTATCTTGATGGGCAAGGGTTTGCCGGCCTCTGTTGTCGATACCTTGATTCAAGCCCGGAAGAAATCCTCGTATTTTATCTACTACAGGGTCTGTCATGCTTACATTGCTTGGTGCGAGTCCAAGTCTCTTTTTTGTCGGGAATTTTCCATTCCCAGGATTCTGGAGTTATTACAGCATGGTCTGGATTCGGGCCTTCAACTTAGTACTCTCAAGGGACAGGTTTCGGCTCTGGCAATTTTTTTCCAAAGATCCTTTGCCAATCACAGGCTTGTTAAGAACTTCTTCCAGGGAGTTACTTATGTGCGTAAGCCTCTGCTACCAGTTTGTGACTTAATGTGTTGTCTGCTCTACAGGGTCCTCCTTTTGAGCCCTTGTTCAATGCTGCATTGTCCATAATGACTCTTAAGGTGGCCTTTTTGGTCGCTATTACTTCGGTGCGTCGAGTCTCTGAGCTGGCGGCGCTTTCCATTAAACCTCCTTATTTTGAGCGGCATCAGGATAAGAGTTCCGTCTTAACCCAGAATTTTTGCCCAAGGTTGTATCTGCCTTTCATCTCAATTAGGACATTGTCTTACCTTCCAATTGTCCTGCCACTGCTAATTCCAAGGAACGGAACCTTCATTCTCTGGATGTGGTCAGGGCGCTCAAGTTTTATTTGGTCGCCACTGAGCCCTTTCGGAAGTCTGATTCTCTTTTTGTTCTTCCTTCCGGACTTAGGAAGGGCTTGCCTCCAGCCAAATCTACTATCAGCAAGTGGATTAGACAGGCGGTGGTGCGAGCTTATTCTGCCAAAGGGAAGGAACCTCCCTTCCGTGTGACTGCTCACTCTACTAGGGCTATTGGTGCCTCTTGGGCCTTTCAGCACCAGGCTTCTGTTGAAGAAGTTTGTAAGGCCGCTACGTGGTCTTCTGTTCATACTTTTTCTAAGTTTGGTGTTAGGGCCTCAGCTGATGCTGTTTTTGGCCACAAGGTGCTTCAGGCGGTAGTGGTCTGAACTGCCTGCCGTTCCCACCCTACTTAAGGACACTGCTATTGGATGTCCCAGAAGTAATGATTGAAATGAAACAGGCTGTGCTGTACACTTGAAAAAATACAATTCTGTGATTACTCACCTGTAGAATTGATTTTACTGTGTACAGCACGGCCTGTTTCATCCCTCCGTTGTTATCGTTGCCCTTGGTTGCCTCTTTATGGTGATTGGTTTAAAAGTTAGCCTTTTTGCGGCTGTGTATTCTTTTATCATGGTTTATCTCCCGGCTTCTTGCATAACTGCTTTTCAACACTGGGGGTGTATTGGTGATTCCTGGCTTTTTATAGGGCCTGGAGGAGCCACAAGTCTTCTGCAGTCAACTGCGCCACCTTGTGGCGGAATACCCAAAAGTAATGATTGAAATGAAACAGGCCGTGCTGCACACAGTAAAATCCATTCTACAGGTGAGTTATCACAGAATTGTATTTTTATGTCCTCTTTGGTTAACGTGGACTGAGATGATCTTTCCCTGTAGTCAGATCTACTCTACTTCCTAAGATCACAATAATATCCGGTTTGCCCAATAGTTTCTATGGCTGAGTGTGCTCATACATGTCCCATCCATAATCTGATTATTTGTTACTACTGGGAACTGAGGTCCTCTTTAGAATACATTTCTAAGAATCCTCAGTGGCAGAGACCTCAAACCCCTACCAGCTTCCCTAATTTTCCAGTAAGCTCTCCCAGATTGGATGTCTCTGAACGAGTCTTGTATGGCTACATATTAGCCGCACTTCTGTAGGTTTCCTCCCTAGCCATTGCTTCTCTACTCTGTACACTCTGCCCCCCCCCCCCCCCCCCCCAGTCACAAAGAAACAGAAACATATTTAGGGTTAATGCAGTTAGAAGCTGCATAAACATATTTTAATTAAGCTGCTAATTGTGGTAATTAGGAATACTTCTTCTGCAGACCGACATCCTAGAAATGTGATAAACAACAGGAACATTACCTGTGGCCTTATGGTTCAGGTAATTTCCTTTCACTTGTCCATGAAGCTACTATTACGAGGCATGGTTGGTTTATGATGACATGGTTCATTTGAATTGGCTTCAGGTATTTCACAAAGCCAAAGTAACTGCAAGCAATGCAGAAACATTGTATTGTTCTATATACACATTCACACAAAGATTATATGCGGTGTCAGGATCTGGGGACAACGGCAATGACTCTGAAGAAAGTTCTTAGTCAAATAATAAGCGATTTATTGAAAACAAATTCCAACAGGCAAAATCTCTTAACTTCAGAGTATAATGCAGGATACAATGCAGTACAGCAAGCGGTTACCTCACCAACTTTAGCAATGTCCTTGATATCACAGGTCGTCTTTAAGGCCATACAGGTCTAGGCTGTTAATCCACAGGTTCCAAGAACATATAACACATAAATTCCTTCGGATGCAATTCAGCACTGTCAGTATTGGGAGCAGCAAGGCACAGGCTCCTCATCCCAGCATCTCCAACTCCACCCTGGAAGCCTCAGCAACTCCTTTTATAGGGCTTCCTTTCATTAGTCTCATCACCTGGGAAGACCTGTGAGTAGGGGAAAAACCCATAGAGGACCCGGGATGTGGATTGGATATCTGATATCCCAGTATGGATCGTGCCTGCCTGAAAAACTCATGGGAAATCTAGACCCCATCCACCACTTTTCCATATACTTTACCACAGCGTATAAAGTACCTTTATATTACACACCAGCTGAATTTTCATTTAGGTTTTTAGGATGTGCTGGTTACTGAAAATAGGAAGCAATGTACAGACAGAATAAAAGGAAGAAGAAACCATTATGGTTTACTAGGGAAGTCAGCGCTATCATAAAAGATAAGAAGTCTGCCTATAAGAAGTATAAAGTAAGTGGAAGTGTAGCTGACAGAGAGGCGTATAAAATTAAACAGAGGGAAGCAAAACTAATTATAAGGACTGCTAAAGGGCAAAAAGAGGAAGAAATGGCCAAATCTATGAAGAGGGGAGATAAAACCTTTTTCCGATATATTGGTGACAGAAAGAAGAAAAACAATGCAGTCTCAAAAATTAGAAATAGGGAAAATAAATATATTGACGGAGATAAGGCTGTGGCTGACCATCTGAATAGCTACTTTTGTTCGGTATTTTCAGATAGTAGCAGGCATGGTCATAGCACAACATCCAGCTGGGAGGGTACAGCTCCAGGGTTTCTGGAGGCTGATGTCCTATCCGAGCTGGCACATCTAAAGGTAAGTAAGGCAATGGGTCCAGATGGAATCCACCCCAGAGTTCTAAGGGAACTTAGGTTTGTGATTGCAGCCCCTCTAACTAATTTACTTAACCATTCCCTTTCAACTGGTGAGGTTCCAGATGATTGGAGAATGGCCAATGTCGTACCAATCCATAAAAAGGGGAGTAGAGAAGAAGCCAGTAATTACAGGCCAGTTAGTTTAACATCTATAGTGGTCAAATTAATGGAAACACAGATAATTTCCCATCTAAAAATTAATGACCTATTGGGCCCAAAACAGCACGGCTTTACTGAGGGCAGATCATGTCAGACCAATCTTATTGATTTCTTTGACAATGTCACTAAAGTGTTAGATGAAGGTGGTGCTGTGGATATCGCCTATCTGGATTTTAGCAAAGCCTTTGACACTGTACCACATAAGGAGCTCATAGATAAGTTATTGAAGGTAGGACTCAATCCCTGGATAGTTCAGTGGATTTCCAGTTGGCTGAGGGATCGGTATCAGAGCGTTGTTGTAAATGGCGTGCAATCTGAACAAAGGCGAGTTACAAGTGGTGTGCCGCAAGGCTCTGTCCTGGGACCCATTCTTTTTAATATATTCTAAGTATGTCACACACCCCGCTTCAGGTTACTAAATCATTAGACATGGGTTATACCCACCGCTAGGTGGCACTCTTGCAGAGAAGGCCAAAAAACAACAAGCCCCTCCCGGTCTATACATACCTGGTACCTCCTAACAAATCCCCAGTCTTCTTCTCTGCAAGGTGGCGACAAGACAGAAGAAAGAAGTCTCCTGCTTGCAGGTAGCCGGGGTCACACCCCGGCCCCCCCCATGGTCTATTTCTGCCCGGTTTTAGTTCATTTACCCCTGACTGATTGGTAGCCTCCCAGCTTAGGCTGGTGGCCGGGCAATGGTAGATGGCACTTAGCAGTGCCCAGGAGATTAGCTCCTCCACTCGTCCCCATATTATGGGGCATAGTGGTAGTCCGGCCGTGGTGATCCGGATGTGGGATGCCCCTGTGTTAGGTAGGATAGGTCCCCCTATTGTCATTCTCCCCGTCGGTTTTATTGTTGTTGTGTGTGTGTTTTTTGTGCAACTGTATGCCTGTTTGGCGAGGACGGGTGCCTGGAGCCGGCCCGTCGGCTCGCCTGGTCTCTCTTGTCGGGGGAGGGCCTCCTTAGCCCCCGGGATGGGGGGGGCGGGTCGGGCGGCGCATTGCCACCGGCCCGCCGTTCTCCTCTGGAGGACAGGCGCCATTCCTCGGCACCCGCCTCGCGGTCTGTTCCTCTGGACCGGCGGTGGGCGGGGCCGGGCGCCGCCTGGCTGTCGGGGCGCCGAGTGTCACCGCTCGGCGCCCGCTGGCGGTGTGTTTGTGTTACAGGCGGGTCCGGGAGGCATGCGTGCCGCCGGCCCGCCTGACGGCGCTGGACAGAGGGGTGGGCAGCCTCGGTTTGGGCCCCCTTCCTCGCCGTTCAGGGAGGGGGGGGGCGTCCTTCTCTTTTGTCTTGGTCCCTGGTCGGCTGGCAGGGATCCTCATGCGTCCTGGTCCACATTAGCCTTGTATATGCATCTATATATGTGTATATATATATATATATATATATATATATATATATATATATATATATATATATATATAGATTGCCCATATTTATATATATGTTCCTCCCATCGGTATATATATATATACTTTTATAATTGTTTTATGTAGACTGCATGGGTCTCATCATTATGTAATTATCCAGGTGTTATGGTGTGTTTGTTTGACGGCTGTCCTTTTGTTTTTCAGATCCCGGGATCCCACGCTGCGGGGCTCTCCCGGTCTTATATACCTGGCTAGTTGGGGGGGGGGGGGGTCATTGTTTGAATTAAAAAGAAATTTTGTCTAAATTCCAACATTTTTGGGGATAGCTATTTAGTCAGTACTGAAGGGGCATCCCGGGTCGCGTTAGACGTAAATCCCTGGTTATTGCATATACCATAATTTCACCATATGGAGGCTACCAAAGATACCGGAAATGGCTCTTCGGGGCAGTCCAGGCTATGTGGGGGGTGTGGGTCTCCGCTCCCAGGGGATGATGTCATTTTATGTATTCCATGTGCACGGCGGAACATTGAGCGCCAGTCCGGCACCCCGGTGCCTGGTACGTCCTCGGCCGCACCATCTCCCTCCCCTCCCCGCCTGTTCCGGACCCCGGGTGACGTTGTCGTTGGGGGTGATTCTCAGTCCGAGGTGTGCGCACGATTGGCCAGCCTCGAGAAAATGTTTTCCGCTGTTGTCGCTCAGAAGGCCCCGGCTAAGCGGAGACATCTGTCCCCGCCCCCGCCGGACTCAGATGAGGAGGTTATTGAGGATCTGGATTGGCCGGATCGGCCCCTTGAAGAGGGCGAGCTTGTTGATGAATTTGAGGATCCCGAGGGCCAGCAGTTGCTGGGTGCTGAGGGTGATCAGTCTGAAGGGTCTGTCCTGGATACTCCTTCCATTCTGACCCAAATGTTTGAGGTTTTGGATTTGGATCCGCCTGAAGCTGCTCCTCGGCCTAAGGGTCAGCTTTTTGGGGTGTCCAAGCCGCGCTTGGAATTTCCCAGTCAACAGCATTTTGAGGACATTGTCCTTAAGCAATGGGAGCAACCTACGCGTCTCGTCGGGGTGCCGCCTAGTTGGGATAGGAAGTATCCCTTTCCGGCAGACTTGGTCAAGCGTTGGTCTGTCCCTCCCGAGGTTGATGCTCCGGTTCTGGGACTATCTAACACGGCGGTTGTTCATTCACCTGACACTACTTCTCTCAAGGACGGCGAGGATCGCCGGATTGATCAGCTGGCCCGGCATGGTTTTGTTTGTGCGGGTTCAGTTCTGAGGCCAGTCTGTGCTTCGGCACTATTGTTGATGGCGGTTAGGTCTATCATCAGGGATTTATGTTCAGACCTTAATCCCACTTGTGCTGAGTTTCTGGCTCTTAAGCGTTGTGATTCTTTTTTGTCTTTCATTCTGGCAGCCCAGGATGATGCCATGTTGATGTCAGGCAGGGCTACGGCTCTGTTGGTTGCCATTCGCCGTTCAGTATGGTTGCGACAGTGGACGGCTGACTTTAATTCCAAGAGATCACTCATGTCTCTTCCCTTTATGGGTCTGAGGCTTTTCGGTGAAAAGCTGGACTCTGTTGCTAAGGGAGGTAAGTTGCCTCAGCGCAAAAGTTTTCGTTGTTCCTTTCGGGGGGTGGCCCACTTCAATTCCTCCTTTCGGGGAGACAGAGCTGGCAGGGGTGCGGGCTTCTCGGCTTCCAGGGGTTCTAGCTGGAACAGGGGAAGAGGCTGTGGTCGCCCTTTTCACGCCTGGGGCTGGCCCAAGCCAGCTGCCAAACCCACTCAGCAATGAGGGGGCGCCCTCACCCTTACGGGTGGGGGGACGGTTGCGACTCTTCTCCCGGGTGTGGGACCAGGAGGTCTCGGACAGGTGGATCCGGGAGGTGGTGTCAGCCGGCTACAGGCTGGAGTTCGAGTCCCGCCCTCCTCCAAGGTTTTTCAGGTCCCGTGTTCCTTCAGATCCTTTGGCCGCGCAGGGGCTCCTGGCGGCAGTAAGGAATCTGCTGGAGTTAGCAGTCATCTGTCCGGTCCCGCCTTCGGAGGTGGGGCGCGGGTTTTATTCCAATCTCTTCATTGTTCCCAAAAAGGATGGGTCATTCTGGACTTGAAGCTTCTCAACCGGTTTATTCGTCCCCGGAAGTTTCGCATGGAAACACTTCGGTCTGCGATCGCCTCGCTTCGGCAGGGGGATTTTATGACATCCATAGACATCAAGGATGCTTATCTTCACATTCTGATTTTTCCGGCTCATCAGAGGTTCCTTCGCTTCGTGGTGGAGGGCCGGCATTTTCAGTTTGTAGCTCTTCCATTCGGCCTCACCTCGGCTCCGAGAGTGTTCACCAAGGTGTTGGCGGGAGTTGTGGTCTTGCTCAGAGTTCGGGGGATTCGGATTGTGCCCTACCTGGACGATCTTCTCATCTTGGCGCCTTCCTTCAGTCAGGCGGCAGAGGACACCAACATGGTGGTGTCTGCTGGAGAGGTTCGGCTGGGTGATCAACTACTCCAAGTCCTCCCTGGTTCCGGCCAGGGTGGTGACCTTTCTGGGAATGTCCTTGGACTCTTACCAGCACAGGGTGTTTCTTCCTCAGGCCAAGGTTCTTTTGATTCAGGAATTGGCTCAGCTTCTTCTTTCCAATCCTCGTGCGTCCATCCGTCTAGGGATGAGACTGGTGGGGTTGATGGTTGCTTCGTTCGAGGCAGTTCCCTTTGCGCAGTTTCACACGCGGACGCTTCAGCTTCATCTGTTGGCATCTTGGGACCGGCGGGCGGGAACGTTGGATCGGTCCTTCCGGATGTCTCCCCGGGTTCGGCAGTTTCTACGGTGGTGGTTGGTTCCGGACAATCTCTCGAGGGGCAGGTCATTTCTGACCCCGCTTTGGGAAACTGTCACCACGGACGCCAGTTTGTCAGGCTGGGGGGGCTTTTGGAAGGATCTTCGGTTCCGGGGCCAGTGGGGTCCTCAGGAGGCTCACTTACCCATCAATGTTCTGGAGCTGAGAGCCATCAGGTTGGTTCTGTCTCACTTGACACAGCATCTACAGGGTCTGCCAGTTCAGGTTCGTTCGGACAATCGGACGGCGGTTGCTTACATCAATCACCAAGGAGGGACTCGCAGTCGGGGTGCCCACAGGGAGGTGTCTCTGATCCTGGTTTGGGCGGAGACTCATGTGCCGTGCATCTCGGCGGTGTACATTCCAGGAGTGGAAAACACGGAGGCGGATTCTCTGAGTCGGTGTTCGTCCTGCCGGGGGGAGTGGTCTCTCCACCCCCAGGTGTTTCGGTCGCTTTGTCTCCGGTGGGGGACGCCGGAGGTGGATCTGTTTGCCTCTCGTCACAATCACAAGCTTCCAACGTTCGTGTCGTTATCCCAGGGCCCTCTGGCTCTGGCGGCGGATGCCATGGTTCTGAGTTGGAGGGACCTGGGGTTCCTTTATCTGTTTCCTCCGATTCCCATGCTAGGCAGGGTTCTGCGAAAGCTGGTTCTGGAAGGAGTTCCCGCCATTCTCGTGGCTCCAAGGTGGCCAAGGCGGGTGTGGTTCGCAGACATCGTTCGTCTGGTGGTGGATCAGTTCGAGCTGCCTCTTCGGCCGGATCTTCTCACTCAGGGTCTACTGTGTTACCCCAGTTTACCAACGCTGGCTTTGACGGCTTGGCTGCTGAAACCTCCATCTTGAAGGAGGAGGGTCTTTCGGATTCGGTCATTCGGACTCTTATCAGTGCCAGGAAGAGATCCTCTTCTTCTATCTATTATAGGGTTTGGAGATCTTATATTGACTGGTGTGAGGCGAGATCGTTGCCCTGCCGGGTCTTTTCTATCTCTAGGATTTTGGAATTTCTTCAGTCTGGGCTGGACTCTGGTCTGCAGCTTAGTACTTTGAAGGGGCAGGTTTCTGCCTTGTCTATCTTTTTTCAGAGGTCTTTTGCCCTCCATTCTTTGGTCAAGACTTTTTTCCAGGGGGTTTCGCATCTGCGGCCTCCTAGGAAGCCTTTGCTTCCTATTTGAATTTGGTCCTTTCTGCTCTTCAGGCTCCTCCTCCTCCTCCTTTAAGCCTTTGCAGGATATTGCTCTTTCTGTGTTGACTCAGAAGGTTGTCTTTTTGATGGCCATCACTTCGGTTCGGCGTGTTTCGGAGTTGGCAGCTTTGTCCATTCAGGCTCCTTATTTTGAGAAACATCAGGACAAAGTGGTTTTTCGCTTCAAGCCAGACTTTCTTCCTAAGGTGGTCTCTGCTTTTCATCTGAATCGGGACATTGTTCTCCCCTCCTTGTGTCCTAGGCCTGGGAATGACAAGGAGAGGGCGTTGCATTGTTTGGATGTGGTACGTTGTGTCAGGTACTACTTGCGTATTACGTCTGCTTTTCGTAAGACTGATGCTTTTTTCATGGTGCCCTGTGGTGCTACGAAGGGCTTGGCTCCGGCTAAGTCTTCCATTAGTAAATGGATTCGTCAGGCGATTGTTGGAGCCTATTCTGCCAAGGGGAAGGATCCCCCTTTTCGTGTTACCGCTCATTCGACTCGTGCGGTTGGTGCGTCCTGGGCTTTTCAGCACCAGGCTTCTGTTGAACAAGTTTGTAAGGCTGCTACTTGGTCTTCGGTTCACACTTTTTCCAAGTTTTACAAGGTTGATGTGTGGGCTTCAACGGATGCTGTTTTTGGCCGCAAGGTTCTGCAGGCTGCAGTGGTTTGAGTTTCTGCATTATTGCCTGGTTGGATACCCGCCCTTTTTGGACACTGCTGTTGGATGTCCCATGTCTAATGATTTAGTAACCTGAAGCGGGGTGTGTGACATACTTAGAATAATACCATTTTGTGAAATACTCACCTGTAAAATGGGTATTATAAGTATGTCACACACCCCGCTTCACCCGCCCTTTTTGGTATCCTGGTTCTTTATATGGTGAAGCCTTTTTGTTATACTTGAGGGTTACCGTTGTTTTTTTTCCTGGTACCTTGTCTTATTGCTGTTTGAATTACTGGGGATTTGTTAGGAGGTACCAGGTATGTATAGACCGGGAGGGGCTTGTTGTTTTTTGGACTTCTCTGCAAGAGTGCCACCTAGCGGTGGGTATAACCCATGTCTAATGATTTAGTAACCTGAAGCGGGGTGTGTGACATACTTATAATACCCATTTTACAGGTGAGTATTTCACAAAATGGTATTATTTGTAAGTGACATAGGAGAAGGCTTGGTAGGAAAAGTTTGTCTGTTTGCTGATGATACAAAGGGTAGATATTCCTGGAGGTGTCTGCAACATGGAAAATCATTTAGCTTTACTGGATAGATGGTCAAAACTGTGGAAACTAGAGTTTAATGTCTCTAAATGTAAAATCATGCACTTGGGTAGAAGGAATCCCTGCTCTGAGTACCGTATGGGCAGCACTGTGTTAGCCAGGACCTCGGAGGAGAGAGATTTAGGGGTACTGATTACTGATAGCTGCAAGATGAGTGGACAGTGTAGCCAGGCAGTGGGAAAAGCAAGCAGGATGCTCGGCTGCATAGCTCGAGGCATCACCAGTAGGAAGAGGGAGGTTGTGATGCCGCTGTATAGAGCCCTGGTGAGGCCACAGCTAGAATACTTTGTGCAGTTCTGGAGACCTTACCTGCAAAAAGACATTATTCAAATAGAACGTGTCCAAAGGCGGGCAACGAAAATGGTGGAAGGACTTAAACTTAAAACTTATCAGGAGAGACTTAAAGAACTTAATTTGTACAGTCTGGAGGAAAGAAGGGAGAGGGGGGACATGATTGAGACCTTTAAATATGTGAAAGGAATGAATAAGGTTCAGGAGGGAAGTGTTTTTAAGAAGAAGCTTAATGATAGAACAAGGGGGCACAACCTGAAGCTAGTCGGGGGGAAGATCAGGAGCAATGTTAGAAAATATTATTTTACAGAAATAGTAGATGCTTGGAACAAACTTCCAGCAGAGGTAGTTGAAAAATCAACAGTCACTGAATTTAAACATGCCTGGGATAAGCACACATCTATCCTAAGATAAAGAGTACATACAGTATACACATAAGGGCAGACTAGATGGACCGTATGGTCTTCTTCTGCCGTCAACCTTCTATGTTTCTATGACATGTTTATTTTTATAGTGGACCAAAACCCTCTATCATAAAGGCGTGCAGGAATGGCATTTTACAAAACCATATGTCTGAGACTCCAGGGCAAGCTTACTCCCTCCCGCAGGTCCACCCCGCACTGTGATGCCTCGCTCTGTGAAACTCCCTAAGTCGCTTGCAAATCTTAGCTTTTCTCCGAGCCCATGGTGCATGTGTGTCTGGAGCCGGCATCATTTGCCTCCCTTCTTGACTGTGCGCGGCCTTGCTCACTGCAGCTGAATGGCTGTGCATGGCCACACACAGTTAAAGGGAGCAGAGTGATTCCACTAGCAAGTGCGGCTAGGAATCCCTTCAGCTGCTCTAGCCGCGGGCTCGAAGATAGGTGAGTGAGCCTGCCAAACATACAGCTGTGCACAGAGGGAAAATCTGAGTTTTGGTCCACTTTACTAAATAAGTGCTACAAACCATTGCTAGGCCTCATCCAATGTATACAGCTGTATGCCTCCTGCCTCATATTTAGTGCTGGCCTGGCATGCGCTCTGCCAATCGATCGCAGTCATATGGGACATAGAGAAAAATTATGGTGCTTCTTCTGTAGTCTGTACATGGCCTTTTATTTTTGTTTGTCGGAGATGACCGGATGCTTGTTTATGTCTACTAACCTATTCGGAAGACTCAGAAAACTGCCACAAAGGCTCAGTCAGAGAAGTGGGCACCCTAATCTTTTATTTGACTGACCTGGGATAGCAAATATGGCTTCCACATGTATTCCCCCTTTGCTCAATTTGAATTGCCATGAACACACACAGGGAGGGATTCAGCCATCATGGATCTCTCCCTATGGAGTATTCTAAAGGGAGGCTGGCAGCTTCCCAGGTGAGTAACTCTGGCTGCATTGCATGTCCCAACTTTGGGGACTCAAAATAAGAGTAGGGACCACACTAAACACAGAGTGCCTTGCCAGGGCAGTGTGGCTTCCACATGTATCTGCAGATATGTGCACCCAAATCTCTGTCTTTCCACATAGCTGGACATGTTTGGTGCTTGATACTTGGATGATGAGAGGGTTAAACTGGGCGGTAAATTGGTTCCCAGTCCCTGAATAATAATGTTGATAATTTTGTATAAATAGTGATGGAGCTACTCCCACCCCCTTTGCTCAATGTGATAGCAAATATGATAAAATTATGCTATGTCTCACAGCTTTGCCTTATGAAAGCCCCTTAACATAATACTTTACTTCATTGGTTTAGTTCACTTCCTCCTCCTTGTTTTCTTTCTACTTTTTAGTCTTTCTTCCTTCTCCTCTTTTCTCTTTCTTCTCCCTCCTGCTTCTTTTTCCTTCTTACTCCTCACTCTTCCCTCTTTCTCTTTCTGCTTCCTTCATCCTCCTTCTTACTCCCCTCTCTTCCTCCATCTTCTCTTTCTCTATCTCATTTTTTTCTCCTCCTGGACAGGAACTTCAGCTTGGCATAGTAGTCCATAAACTGTCAACACAGGGGTCATGTTTTGCCCTGGATAGTGAATCATACTATGTGAACTGAAGGGAGGCAGATTTACAAAAACACTTTCAAGGTTTATATGAATGCTATTACCCAAGTTCTGCCTTTACAGAAATAATCACTTTTGCCTAAAGCCACTCTTTAAAAATAAAACTGTGGCTATTAACTATAGCAACCAAGTATTTGGCTGTATGTAATCCTAGCTTCACGTTACTACAAAAACTCTGCTTATGTTTTTGTTTTTTTTTCTTGTGTTATACTTATCATTGTCTCATAATTCTGTTTCCAGCCAGACAATGTGGAAGAAAAGGATGAAGATGAGGATGAAGATGATGAGATGCCCTCTGATGTTGACTTAAATGATCCATACTTTTCAGAGGAACTGAAGAAACCAGGTATCCAGATGCTTAGAACACAGTTGGGCCTGTGCCATGCTGGCTTTAATTCATGTCCTGATCAAAGAGAAACTTGGTCTGCATCTAAACGGGCCAATGTTTTTGTACAATTGTGGCTAAGTTCTCATTTGGCCACTATTGTACATGTTGGTAAAGGGGGCTGGAGGGTATGTTTGACAAGATTTATTTTATTATAGTCCTTAGCTAATATCCTCCCTATCAAATCGCACCTACTCCTTAATCCCACTAATGACTATGGCAGGTTCACGTCACGTAATTTAGTGCTGTACTTCACAGAGTCTCCTCTCTTCTGTTTATTCTAAGTATGTCGCACACTCCACTTCAACTTTAATAATTACACTTGGGTTAATCCACCTGCAGGTGGCGATGTTGCAAAGTCTTGAAAAACCAGCCCCTCCTGGTCTATAATACCTGCGACCTCCCACTTATCTCCCAGTGTTCTTCTCTGCAAGATGGCGACAAGACAGAAGAATGAAGTCTCCTGCAAGTCTCCTTTTGGTCTATTTCTGCCCCTTATTGTGAAGCCTCCCAGCCAAGGCTGAGGGCCGGGCAAGGGTAGACGGCACCTCTTGGTGCCTAGACCCCATACTATGGGGCAACGCGGTCATCCGGCCTGGTGATCCGGATTTGGGATGCCCCGTCCCGATTCCCCGTAGGTGATGCCTCTCTTCCCCGCTTGGTCCCTTCTCCCTGCACTGGGGGGGGGGGCTTTAGTTAGCTGAGTGCTTGTTAGTGTGTTTTTGGTGCGTTTGGTGAGCTTCTTCACCTCGGGTTTTTGGGGTTTTTGTACATTGCGCCGCTCGGGGTGCTTGTGTCTACTATGGCGGGGGGCGGGGCTGACTGGCGCGCATGTCGTCGTCCCGCTATCCTGCCGCTGTCATGTCAGGGCATTGTGCCTTTATTGTTGGCTGCGGGGCAGGTCGCCATGTGCGTCCGCTCTTTATTTCTGGTGGCGGGGCCGCGTCTCTCACGGCCCGCGCTGTGCCGTTGTTTCTTAAGCAGGGGGGGGGGGGGGCGGGGCCGGAGCGCTTCGTGCGCTTAGGTCGGCCCGCCCTTCTTCCCCTTCCTCCTCGCTCCTGCGCTGGTGCTTGGGTGCTGCTTCCGCGGCTGGTGTCGGCACCGCCATTGGTGAGTCTTTTGTTATTGTTTCCTCAATGTATGCATCAGTGACAGCGCAGTGACTAGAGCAGCAGATTCTGCTCTTTGAGAGATGGTGGATGGTTTTGCTCTAATATCCATTTATGTCAGTCTTCTCTGCGTTTTGTCTATATTCTATGATTAATTGCTAATTGCCTCACAGGGTATCTGCTGACTGTGCAACTTAGTGTCCTCGGGTCCTTCTCGCCTTATACCTTAAGGTTGGGTGTTGTATGTGGGATGCGTCTGGAGGTATCCCCTCATTGCATGGGTGCATATGTGTGCTTGTGTACCCCCGATTTGCATGTTCTTGCATTCTTGTTTGGTGCTGATGCATGCTTGACTTTATTATTCTGAAGTGACAGTTGTCCTTTTCCATAGCTGATCCTGGGATCCCGTGCTGAAGGGGTATCCCGGTGTTAGATACCTGGCTAGTGGGGTCTCGTTTGTCTTTTATTAGTTAGTTGCTATAAAGATCCTCCCACTAACGGGACACTTAAAACGGGCATCCCGGGTTGCATCCTGCATAAATCCCTGGATAGTTGCGAATACCACAATTTCACCATATGGAGGCTTCCAGCGATACCGGAAACGGCCCTTCGGGGCAATCCAGGCTGTGTGGGGGTTTGTGGGGCTCCGCTCCCAGGGGATGATGTCATAATTTGCATTCCATGTGCACAGCGGATCATTGCGCGCCAGTCCGGTACTCCGGCCTCTGGCTCCTCGCCGCCCGTGTCATCTCCTACGCTTCCCCGCCTGTTCCGGACCCCGTGTGACGTTGTCATGGATGGGTATTCGCAATCCAAGGTGTGCGCCCGGTTGGCCAGCCTTGAGAAAATGTTTTCTGCTGTGGTTGCTCAGAAGGCGCCGGCTAAGCGGAAACACTTTTCCCCGGCTCCGCCGGATCGAGATGTTGATGTGTTTGAGTCCTTGGACTGGGCCGATTGCCGATTGCCCCCCCTGAGGAGGGGGAGCTCTTTGAGGCTGATGACCAGCAATTGTTTGGCGCTGCGGGTGACCAGGCTACTGGGGTGGTCTTCGACACCCCTTCAATATTGGCTCAAATGTTGAGGCGGCTCCCCCGCCTAAGGGTGAGTTATTTGACGTGGACAAGCCGCGTTTGGAGTTCCCAGTCCACGACATTTTGAGGATGTCATACTTAAAGAATGGGAGCAGCCTACCCGTTTTGCTGGTGTTCCGCCTAGTTGGGATAAAAAAGTATCCTTTCCCGGCGGACTTGGTTAAGCGATGGTCTTCTCCCCCTGAGATGATGGCCCGGTTTTGGGGCTGTCTAGCACGGCTGTGTTGCACTCTCCTGACTGTACTACTATCAAGGATGGTGAGGATCGCCGGATTGACCAGCTGGCTCGCCATGGCTTTGCCAGTGTTGGTTCGGCTTTGAGGCCGGTTTGTGCTTCGGCACTTTTGATGTTGGCTGCAAGGTCCTTTATCAGGGAATTGTTGTCGGGCCTTGATCCTGTTTGTGAAGAGTTTGAGGCTCTCAAGCGTTGTGAGTCGTTTGTTTCGTTTGTTCTTGCTGCTCAGGTTGATGCCACGGTGATGTGTAGTAGGACCGCGGCCTTGTTGGTGGCTATCCGGCGGTCGGTGTGGCTGCGGCAATGGACTGCTGATTTTAATTCAAAAAAGGACGCTCACGGCTCTTCCCTTTTTGGGTTTGCGCCTGTTTGGTGAGAAATTGGATTCTGTTGCCAAGGGAGGTAAGTTACCTCAGCGCAAGAAACTATGCCGTTCCTTTCGGGGGGGCGGCTTCTTTTAATCCCTCCTGTCGGGTAGCCAGAGCTGGCAGGGGCGCGGTTTGCTCTGTCTCCAGGGGTGCCGGTTGGAACCGGGGTAGAGGCCGTGGCCGTCCCGGTCACTCCTGGGGCTCCAAGCCAAAACCCGCTGCCAGGCCCGCTCAGCAATGAGGGGGCGCCCTCACCCGTGCGGGTGGGGGGACGGTTGCGACACTTCTCCCAGGTTGGGGACCAGGCGGTCTCGGACAGATGGATTCGGGAGGTGGTGTTGTCCGGTTACAAGCTGGAGTTCGAGTCCCGACCTCCTCCAAGGTTTTTCAGGTCTCGTGTGCCCACAGATCCTTTGGCCGCGCAGGGGCTCCTGGCGGCGGTAAGGAATCTTCTGGACATGGCAGTCATCTGCCCGGTTCCGTCCTCTGATGTGGGCCTCGGGTATTATTCCAATCTCTTCACAGTACCCAAGAAAGATGGATCGGTGCGTCCCATCCTGGATCTGAAGTTCCTCAACAGGTTTATACGTCCCCGGAAATTTCGCATGGAAACTCTGCGCTCTGCCATCAATTCTCTTCGGCAGGGGGACTGTATGAGGTCCATAGACATCAAGGCTGCCTACCTTCATGTTCCTATCTTTCCGGCTCATCAAAGATTTCTTCGTTTCGTGGTGGAAGATCGGCATTATCAATTTGTGGCTCTTCCGTTTGGCCTTACCTCGGCTCCAAGGGTGTTCACCAAGGTGCTGGCCGGAGTGATGGCCCTTCTCGGGGCTCGGGGGATTCGCATCGTGCCTTATCTGGACGACCTTCTCATCATGGCTCCTTCCTTCGGTCAATCGGAGACGGACACCAGGGCGATGGTGTCCACTCTGGAGAGTTTCGGCTGGGTGATCGACTATCCCAAGTCCTCCCTCACTCCGGCCAGGGTGGTGTCCTTTCTGGGAATGTCCTTGGATTCTTGTCAACACAAAGTGTTTCTGTCTCAGCCCAAGGTTCTCTTGATTCAGGAATTGGCGCAGCTTCTTATATCCAATCCTCGCCCGTCCATCCGCTTTGGGATGAGACTGGTGGGGTTGATGGTAGCCTCCTTCGAGGCAGTTCCCTTTGCTCAGTTTCACACGGGGACGCTTCAGCTTCATCTGTTGGCGTCTTGGGACCGGCGACCGAGGTCGTTGGATCGGCCCTTCCAGATGTCCTCCCGGGTTGGCAGTCTCTTCAGTGGTGGATGGTCTTGGCCAATCTCTTGAGGGGCAGGTCTTTTCTGACGCCTCTTTGGGAAACCGTCTCCACGGCGCCAGTTTGTCAGGATGGGGAGGTTTCTGGAAGGATCTTCAGTTCTGGGGGCGGTGGGGCCCTCAGGAGGCCCACTTGCCCATCAACGTTCTGGAGCTGAGAGCAATCAGGTTGGTTCTGTCTCACTTAACACAGCATTTACAGAGTTTGCCGGTTCAGGTTCGGTCAGACAATCGAATGGCGGTTGCTTACATAAATCACCAGGGAGGGACTCGCAGTCAGAGTGCCCTCAGAGAGGTGTCTCTGATCCTAGCCTGGGCGGAGATCCATGTCCCTTGCATCTCGGCAGTTTACATTCCGGGAGTGGTAAACACGGAGGCGGACTTTCTGAGCAGGTGCTCTTCCCACTGGGGGGAATGGTCTCTCGATCCCAAGGTGTTTCGGTCTTTTTGTCTCCGGTGGGGGACACCGGAGGTGGACTTGTTTGCCTCTCGTCACAATTACAAGCTTCCGACATTCGTGTCGCTCTCTCAGGATCCTCCCGGCTCTGGCGGTGGATGCCATGTCTCTGAGCTGGGGGGACCTGGGGTTCCTTTATCTGTTTCCTCCGATTACCATGCTAGGCAAGGTGTTGGGAGAGCTGGCCCTGGAAGGGGTTCCCGCCGTTCTCGTGGCTCCAAGGTGGCCAAGGCGGGTGTGGTTCGCAGACATCGTTCGTCTGGCGGTGGATCAGTTCGATCTGCCTCTTCGGCCGGATCTTCTCACACGGGGTCAACTGCGTTACCCCAATTTACCAACGCTGGCTTTGCCGGCCTGGCTGCTGAAACCTCCATCTTAAGGGAGGTAGGTCTTTCGGATTCTGTTATTCAGACTCTTATTAGCGTCAGGAAGAGGTCTTCTTCTACCATCTACTATAGGACTTGGAGATCTTATATTGATTGGTGTGAGGCTAGATCTTTGCCCTGTCGGATCTTTTTTGTTTCCAGAATTTTGGATTTTCTTCAATCGTGGCTGGACTCTGGTCTCCAGCTGAGTACCTTGAAGGGGCAGGTTTCTGCCTTGTCTGTCTCTTTTCAGAAGGCTTTTGCGCTTCATCCTTTGGTCAAGACTTTTTTCCAGGGGGTTTCGCATGTGCGGCCTCCTAGGAAGCCTTTGCTCCCTGTTTGGGTTTTGAATTTGGTTCTTTCTGCTCTTCAGGCTCTTCCGTTTGAGCCCTTGCAGGATATTGCTCTTTCTACTTTGACTCAGAAGGTTGCCTTTTTGGTGGCCATCACTTCTGTTCGGCGTGTTTCGGAGTTGGCGGCCTTGTTGATTCAGGCTCCTTACTTTGGGAGGCATCAGGACAAATTGGTTTTCCGTTTCAAACCGGACTTTCTTTCTAAGGTGGTCTCGGCTTTTCATCTTGACCAGGACATTGTTCTTCCTTCCTTGTGTCCTAAGCCTAGGAATGACAAGGAGAGAGTTTTGCATTGTCACACACCCCGCTTCACCTGCCCTTTTTGGTATCCTGGATTCTTTATAGGGTGAAGCTTCGTTTACAGTTTGAGGGTTACCAATGGTTTTTTCCTGGTACCTTGTCTTTACTGCTGTTTGAAAACTGGGAGATAAGTGGGAGGTCCCAGGTATTATAGACCAGGAGGGGCTCGTTTTTCAAGACTTCTCTGCAACATCGCCACCTGCAGGTGGATTAACCCAAGTGTAATTATTAAAGTTGAAGCGGGGTGTGTGACATACTTATAATACCCATTTTACAGATGAGTAATCACAAAATGGTATTTTTATGTGACTGGGAGCTGCAGAAAGTTGACTAATAGGGACACCTGGTCATGCCTCACCCACCACATGGAGATCACCTCAACCTGAGACTTAGACTGCAGCATAGAAGAACATCTGTGTACTAAGAATGGATGGAGGTGGTGGGGGGGGGGGGGGGGTTGTCTTTACTCTTTTAGTCTTGAAGCAATTTAGAACAGGGGACCAGCCTTGAAAAAAATATGCTGCCTACTCTCCTATTATTCCAGGATGTGGCAGTAGCAGCCCATTTTCAAACAGTGCCCTGTAGGAGATACATTGCTTGAGAAGCGTGCATTCAGAAATCCTTTTTGAAGTATGTATTTGGTTTGTAAAAGATTACGATCCACCAAGGAGTTTACTGTCCAGGTTATTGACTGAGAGGTTGGGTTTGGAAAAATTAAAAGTATCCAAAAAGAGGTGAAGATAAACAAATATGTCACAGCGCTGCTACTCTTTTCAAGGCCGCATGGCTCCCTTAATTATGCATGCGCAAAACAAAGTGCACAAAGTTGTCAGCGCATGCATAATTATGGAGGCCATGCGCCTTTGAAACACGTGCCATCGCTGTGATATATTTGTCACTCTTTACCTCTTTTTGGATGCTTTTAATGGATTAATAAATTGATGTATTATACGAGTGCTGGCATGCCACCTTATATTTTCATATGGATATTAACCAGCAGATAGGAGCTGTGTTAAATGCCGTGCACAAGAAATACAGCATGTGCGTGGATTCAGCTGAGCTGTAAGTAACTTTTAAGCTATATAGCTTTGTGATGGCCAGGGTTCATGAATCCCTTCCCACATCAAGTAGTTTTATTCCTTTTGCCAAGGCTGTCTCTTTAAATCTCTAATTAAAATTGCGTATTCCCCCATTTTGGTTTGTGTTATCAGTCAGAGATCCTTGTGAAATGACCAAGTAGGTAGGTCCCCTAACTAATGATAGTGGGGAATTGGTCACAGGGACTTAAGAGAAGGCGCAGTTGCTACATGTAGTGCACACAAAATAGGAGCAAGTAGCCAATATAGGTGCAATTGCTGGTAATACTCCAAGAACAATTCTGAACTGGCTAAACATAGACCACATCCCAAAAAAGGTTAAATAATTTAAATGTGAATGTGACTCCAGGACCGGATAGACTTCACCCAAGAGCTCTTCTTTTCTTGATCTTTAAAGTGGACCAACACCGAGAGGTGATCGGCCCGGAAATCTATAAGATTCCCGGGCCGATCACCTCCCACCCCGCGGGACATCCGAGATCGGGATGTCCCGCTGGGTGAAACCCCCCCCAAACACCCCAAATCACCTACCTTATCTTCCGCCGCCGCCGCCTCCCTCACGCCCCTCTAGGCGTGCGCGCCCCCGCGCCGGCCGTCTGTGAATGGCCGGCACGGGCGCGCGCGCACCGAAAGTGACGCGAGGGAGGCGGCGGCGGCGGAAGCCGCTTGGACGTTCCTGTTCCCCGCCTGGACGTTGGCGGGGATTGAACCGGGCAGTCACGTGGGAGCGGGGAGAGGTGAGTTTATTGGGGTTTCTGGGGGGTTTCACACAGCGGGGCACCCCCGATCGGGGTGCCCCGCCGAAGTGGACCAAAACCCAGGATAGTCAAAATCCTGGGTGTTGGTCCACTTTAAAGACTCACTAAAAACTGGCATAATACCAAGGCAAATGTGATTCTTATTTGAAAAAAATCCTCTAGGTCTTATCCAGCTAATTACAGACCTGTAAACTTTACATTCAAATGGATCAAAAGCCCTCTATCAAAGGTTTAAGGCAGAGAATGCTTTCCCAAAACGAAAAGTATTTGCGTGGTTCATACAACCAAGGACAATTGAATTTCTCAGAATTATGTGGCTGTGCATAATATAAGTGACAACTAGCACGCTTTTACTAAGACTGAAGCTGCCAGACTAACCTGATTGGCTTCTATGAGGTGAGTAGAAGCCTGGACAGAGGTGCCGCTGTAGAAATAATTTTTCTAGATTTTGCAAAAGCATTTGACACTGTCCCCTATAGACGCCTACTGGGGAAATTGAGGTTTTCATGGTTAGAAAATACAGTTTGTAACTGGATTGAAAACTGGCTGAAGGATCGTGTGTCAATGATGCCTACTGTGAAAGGTCCCCGGTTGTAAGTGGTGTACCCCAGGGTTCAGTGCTGGGCCCACTATTAATCAACTTGCTTATAAACGATGTAGAAGATGGAATTAAAGGCACTGTCTCTATTTTTGCAGATGACGCCAAGATATGTGGCACAGTGCAGTCTACTGAAAACGAGTTTCAGGCTGACTTAGATACATTGAGGTCTGGGCATCCACTTGGCAAATAAAGTTCAATGTGGAGAAGTGTAAAGTTAAGCACTTGGGGTCTAATAATCTGCAGTCCTTGAGGAAGTAAAACTGGAAGAGTCTCTTGTGAGAAGGATCTGGGGGTACAGAGCACAGGCTAAATAAAAGTATGCATTGTCAACTACCAATACATTATCATGCATTAAAGAGGCATGGAATCACTTGACAGATATGTAATATTGCCTCTTTACAAGGCACTGCTGCGCCCTCATCTGGGATATGCCATCCAGTTCTGCTCACCAGCTCAAAGAAAGGACACCCTGATTTTGAAAATGGTGAGGAAAGAGCCACTCTGATAAGAGGAATGAAAGTTCTTGGTTATGAAGAAAGATTATGGGAATTAAATCTATTTAGTCTTGAGAGGAGACGTCGCGCGGGGGATCAACTTGTATAAATATATAAGTGGCCAATGCAAAAAATATGGGTAAAAATGTCTATTTAATGTAAAATCCACTATAAGGACAAGGGGGTACACCCTCCGTCTTTAGAGAAAAAAAAGATTCCATTTCCAGAGGAGATCTTTTTTTTACCATAAGAACTATCAATCTGTGTAATGGGCTCCTAGAGAATCTTGTTTCAACATCAACAGCTGACCACTTCAAAGAACTAGCTATTATCTGTAAATAAACTTTCATCAACCCCATCCTTTGGTTAACCTTGATGTCCTATGTTTTTTTCAACTGTATTAACTATGGAACCAAGCAAAAGTATAGCTCTAACTTGTCCCTCTTCATCCAAATGTAAGCAGGATCAAAATGCCTAACTTTCTTTTTGATCTGGTATTGATGGTTGCTAGCGGGCATCCCAGTTTGGTTTGATGAGGTAGATGGAAGTGCATCCTCCTGCTGTCTACAATTTTCATAGTCTGCCAGAAGGGGGGCATGCAAAGCAGAAGATGCCACATTAGAATACATTGGTGGAACAGTGCTGCAGGATAAAAAGGAAAACCTCAATTTCTTAGTTTTTATATAATGTGAATTTTGCAAATGATATTGAGTTGAGTATAGTTAATTCTACAATATGTTACAGGTGTGAAGACAAAATCTGCAGCAGCCAAAAAAGAACAGGAGTTGTCGGGAGAAGAGGAGAATGAGGAGAGGAAGCAAGTGAGTATTGGGGACCAGGGACGTATTTGGTGTTCATGATGCCCTAGGCACTACAAGTGCTTGTGCCCCCTTTTTTTAAGTTGGGTCATGGTCCATATAAAAAAAAAAAGTGTAGGGGGAAAGGGTGCAATGGGCTAGATTCAGAGAATGTGTGGAGGAGGGCACAAAGGGGGAAATGCAGAGAAGCAGACAAGCATGTTCCATCTTTTACTGCATTCTGACATACAGGAGTCACATGACCACACCAGTGGAGGTAGATGTTCTGGTTTGCGTTCAACCCATTGCTTCACACAAATACACACTGCATCCTTCTGTGGCTGGGGGGTGTTTGTTAGGAGGCATTCATGTTCTGGCTATATGATTTTTAATTTATTTTCTTTACTACAGTAGTAAGGGCGCTGCCCCTCCCTTCCAGGTTGCCACCATAGGCACGTGCCTAGGGTTGCCTAATGGTAAATACAGCCCTGTTGGGGACTCCTGCTGCACATAAAGTAAAAAAAAAACATGTTTACAGTGCATATAATATTTTAGGTGAAAAAAAACGAAACTGATCCATTTTCTACTGTGAACCTGTTCTTTCCCATTTTATTTAGTATCGTTTAAGTTTACATGGGGATAACTTTAGGGTATATTATTATTTTTAAACTCTTATTTAAAAGTAGATCTTCTGTTCACTGTGGGTTCTGAACTATGTCTTGGCAACTAAACTCATTAGCTAAGCAGGGGAGGACAGAGGCTGCTATAACACATCGACTTTTTAGGCCTTTGTCACACATCTACAAATACTTTTTTTGTTTTGTTGCCAGGCAAAAACAAATTAAAAAAAGAAATGTATATTCATTGGTAGACCTGCACAGCTGAATTACTCTATTCTGGTAGTTTTAAACTGACTGGTAGTGTTGAGAGATCTTGCAGAAGCTCAGCTGAACTTCAGCTGAAACAAAAGTTCGGTTCAGGTAACCAAATCTGAGCCAAACCCCATTGAAATAAACCTGGTTTAATAAATAGGGGTAGTAAGCAGTAGAGCTTTCTCAGAATGTACCAAACTTTAGATTCCTTTAGTTTTTTCCTGGTGTTTTTATGGATAGTGGGCAAAAAAGAAACACAGGCTGTTTTGGGGCTCTGGGCTGGGGATACAAAGTGACCACATAAACTTCCTTTCTGCATGAAGAGCTCCTTTGACCGCATGTTTTCTTCACCGCATAATGTTCCAAATTCAAGCACCAAACCTCAAAATCAACTCCAGGACTTTTATCTGCTTAACTGAGAATGGCATAACGAAGGAATTGCCCTCTCCTGCCCAATTACTGTTGGTCACTTTAAAATTTAATGAAAGGTTTTGGAGTTTCGGCTCCTTAACATGTGCCACCCTCTTTTTAATGTGGACACCCTCAAATGAAGGCTGAAAGTCTGGATTCTATAACTTGAATATAGTAAAAAAAAAAAATAACAAACATTGTGTCAATGTAGGTGACTGACACTGCCCTGAAATGGGCAGTTATTTAAAACTGCTAGCTGTCCCTCAATATATGAGTCCTCCTCTCTCTACCTTCCTGCCCTGAAAAGGACAATTATTACATTTGTCTCTGTCCCTCATTGCAGCTAAAGCCTCTCCCTGTCTAACCTACCTAGCTGGGGATGGCTGTGCTTGCTCCAGACTAAAAGCAGGTTGATGGGCTGAAGCATAAAGCAACGCAAGTAACACTTTTGCTGGGCCAAGAATTACATATTAAAATTATATTTAAAGTGATTGATGAGTCCAAAAGTATAAATATCAATAGCTTACCTTTCATAGAGTGGCTCAAGCATTGTGCTTCCTCTTATGTCTGTCTGTCCCCTTGGCCTAGTTCATATTCAATTTTGTCTCATTCAGGAAGGTTATTGGGGTGGGAAACTCTGGTTTTAATGTGTGTTCTGTTTCATGTTGGTTTTAGACATTATTAGTGAAAAAAGATCAAAATATATAGACAAAGCCTACTTTTGGATTTACCATTGTGGTGAAAACTTAGGAACTACAGGGTCTTATTGAAGATGGATTGACGTTTAGGACAGTGCAATGTGTAGCTCGAGATACTGGGACAACAATCGGCCTTAGTATGACTTTAAATGTGACCTTTTCTTAGGGTACACACATTAAGAAAAAATACACACAATGAAAATATTGAAGTCTGTTGGCATTTATAACCAGTTAAGAGAAAAACAATGCTGCTGTGCAATGCTAGGGCATGAAATTAAGGTTTTCCCTCTGATTGCTTAATGAAATGTCTGTGGACTGGCAGACTGATCACACAACCACCACAGTGTGTAATGTACATTTTGTGGTTTGTTTCATATGTTTACACCGATTGCTCATGAAATTGCAAGCTTAGATGAATACATTT
Source organism: Gastrophryne carolinensis (assembly GCA_027917425.1). Taxonomy (NCBI): domain Eukaryota; kingdom Metazoa; phylum Chordata; class Amphibia; order Anura; family Microhylidae; genus Gastrophryne; species Gastrophryne carolinensis. The sequence goes on along the minus strand of CM051237.1, from coordinate 409,821,038 downwards.
CTGTCAGTGGTATATTGCTGCTTGATTTAGCTTTACTTGATTGGATTGTGGATAATGTTAGCGTTATATGTGTCCCATGTGGGCAGACCTACTGTTTCAAGCTATAAATGAAAGGTCTTGGGATATACCTTTTGACTTTCCCTGGTTTTGTTCCATTCCCTTGTAACATCCCGAATTGGGAATCCCCGCTGTGTGAAACAGCCCCAGAAAGTCTTTCACTCACCTCTTCCTCGTTCCAACGGCACATACACAGGCTGTTGTCCAATGCCAGGACTAAATGGTTGATTCAGCACAGTGAGAATTTTTTTCCAAGTCACCCTTCAGCTTGACTGACCACACGGAGAGATTGGGCTCCACCCCCTGGGAGGAAACACTAAGGTTGAACAGAGTTTTTTTTCTTTTCCTTCCCAATTCAGCACCATTTTTTGCGGTGTGAATTATTTATTTAAAAATGTGTACAGCTAAACTGGTGCTGAATTGCAAAAAGAAAAAATAATTTTTTATCTCAAAAAAGGTGAGAAATAAATCCTCACGGTGCTGAATCGACCATTATGTCATTCGACAAATTGCTCTCATTGACTAGAATGGGGAGAGAGCACTCCCACATCCCCCACTGCATGCGCACTCCTGCTCCAGCCTTTTTGAATGGCGCAGGGGATGCAGCAGTGCGAGACTCTGATTGTCTTCAATGGAAAGGGGACACAGCCATATCCCTGGCGGCATGCGCGCTCCTGCCCCAGCCTATCTGAATGGCTGGGACGAGAGCATGCACACGCCACAGGGGATGTGTCAGGGAATGCTCCTCATTGAAAACAACCTGAAAAGTTGGTCGAATTATGTATTCACGGCAGATGGCTTTTATTGGACGAGAGCCTGCACATGCACTATTGTCCCGAGGAAAGGTTAATAAGAGTTATTATCGGCACCCGGGGGGGTGCCCTGGGGAAAGCTAGGGACCGGCTCTGGAATCTAAAAGGTTCCAGGGTGGTTTTGCTGGGTTTTGTTCAGGTTTAAAGGGTAGGGCATTTGTTGGTTTCTTATAATTTGCAATAATGTCTAGTTATGATTTCCAGAGCTAGGGTCAGATTTATCATGCAGGAGGTTAATTTTATGCCAGTCTGGGTGCCTTTTATTTACTGTAGCAGGGGACCTTACATATAATTTCTCCTGTGTTTTTGCCCTTTGTGCCTGTAATTTCTGCAGCATTGATATAATCACACCCCTAAATAACCGGTGGGGCTTATTTTTCCTGGCACTGTGCTTATGCTGCCAGTAGGGAGAGCAATGTGCCCTAAAATGTCTCAGTATTTTTGCCTTTGCGTGCTGTGTGGCAGAGTTGTCTAATGCCCCTTTGTCTTGCAGGCTGAGATGGCGCTGCTCATGATGGATGACGTGGAGGATGACCGGAAACATTTTAATTATGATAAGATTGTGGAACAGGAAAATCTGAGCCGCAGCAAAAAGAAGAAGCTGAAGAAGAAGGAAGAACTGGTAGAAGATGAATTCCAGGTATGTTGAGGACTAAAGTAGAACTCCAGGTAAAACCTGCGGTTCTAATTAGAAAGTTAAGGGTTGAATGCTCTATGGTTTCCATATAGGAATATTTTGGTCTGTTTTATCAGTGTCACCAGAACAGAAAATGGATAAAATATCCTAAAAGGGGAGGAGATTATATCAATAGTCTCCCCTTTGAGAGCCTTCCTGTGAACTGTGGACAAATCAGGAGTCTAACCCTTACCCACACTGTACAAAGTAACATTTTGCCTGGAATTCAACTAGGGATCTGTTTGCCAGATCAGCATGCTTCTGTGTGGTCATGGTCGTGGTGTGGTTGTGGTCAAAATGATGTCTACAGTGGCTCCTCTATGGCCCCTTTCACACCTCTTGTTGCAGATAACAACGAATGAAAACATGGCTGCAAAAAGTCCTGGATGCTGATGCTGTGTCCCTATTGTGTCTATGGCGACACAAGGAAAATGAAATCATGCAGATTTTTGCTTGTGTTACATTTTATTCATTGAAAAAAGGAAATAAATGACATGGTGATGACCCGTCCCCCAAGCCCCCAGTCCTCCTCCAGGGGCAATATGGACAAAGCAAGGGACCCCTTAAAGTTCAAAGAGTTGTGGGCGCAGCAAAAGCAGAAGAGTTCAACTGCATGGGCCTGCTGTTCTTTCAGGTGTGGCACTAGTGAGCGAGGATCAGACCTATGCTGAAAGGCATAGGAACTGGTTTCCTATCATGGCCAATGTGGATCCCAGCTTGGAGCCCGGGGAACATTCGGCTGTGCTATCATAAGTTGCGTCCCCGGCCCTCTGTCTACCTCTAACTACCTCTGCTCACCTCTAAGAAGAAATGTATAGGGGCACTGAGAGCAAAAATATACTGTGACAGCAAATGACCCTAACCAAAGCCTGTCTCTGCCCACTTCTTCTCACCTTTTCCCACCTCACCCCTGCCCACTTCCTTCCGTCTCACCTCTGTCTTCCTCTATTCCCCTATGCTCCCCTCTTCCAGTCTCACCTTTGCCTATACATAAAATCATATATAATGCCGTAAAGTGAACCAAAACCTGGGATTTTCACTATCCCGGGTTTTGATCCATATCATAGGGGCATCCTCATTTGGGACACCCCATCGGTCGTCCGTTATGCAGACTTCACCAGTGTTCCCAAGGCGCAGGTGTGACTCTTTTCCAATTAGCTTTTTTGGCTGTGCATATAAATAAGCACGGCCGTCCACTAAGACTAGATGGATAAGGAGATGCTGCTGGGGATAAGGAGATGCTGCTTTACACATTGGGGCATTCCTTGGGGCAAATATTAAACTAGAAATTGGAGTCTTAGAGTCTCCAAGTCTGGTTTTGGTCCACTTTGAGGTTACAGCTTTCCTGCAGCAAATTTTTTGCATTATATCGTTGCCCTTAAAGTGGACCAACACCCAGGATTTTGACTATCCTGGGTTTTGGTCCACTTCAGGGGGGCACCCCAATTAGGGGTGCCCCGCTGTGTAAAACCCCCCAGAAACCCCCCAAAACTCACCTCACCACGCTCCCACGTAGCCACGGACAAGCGGGTGACAGCTGCGGACAAGACAGCGCGTCCGCCGCCTCCCGCGCGCCCCTTTGACAGTGCGCGCGCCCGCGTCGGCCATTCACAAACGGCCGGCGCGGGCTCGCGCACGCCTAGAGGGGCGCGCGGGAGGCGGCGGCGGCCGCTCCCGCCGCCAATCAGGTGAGTTTTTTGGGGGGTTCCCTCACCGCGGGACATCCCGATTTCGGATGTCCCGCGGTGAGGGAGATGATCGGCCCGGGAACACTTTAAGTGAAACAATAAGAAAATGCACCTCCTTAAACCAAAAAAGCAACAGCTCTTTCTTTCAACGGTGCTTACAGTAGATAACTGGTGACTACATAATATCCATAATAAGCCGGTAATAGCAGGCACTGATCATTGTTTGTAGGAGGCCCCTGTTGCAGCCATAGAAAAGCCACTGTCTGTTATCAAAACCCCCTAATAAGCAACTGTATGCAAACATTGACCAAGCTATCCTTTATTACTAAGCATGTGCAAATATTTTTTCCCTGCTTTGATTTTGTGTAGTATCTTTATGGACAAATCACCTGAAACTTTTGTTCCTTTGGTATCACCTGGCTTCTGCCCCTGTATCGTTCAGGCATTCTTTTGCGTGTTAAACGGTTATGTACACTGAGATGGAAAGATCTGCCCTATATTCTGCTCTGTTTTATCCCAAGTCTTCATGATGGAGTCCCTCTAAAGGGCACAAAAAACACAGCTATTATCTAGATTTGTTCTCTTCCCTGCTGCCCACAAAATCCTTCTGGCAGACCTCACCCCCTGAAATGTAATCATTGGCCCTCCATCTGTTTTCTGGTAGAGATGTTTTTTCCTGCCTCAATGGCTTCAATTTGTTTCCAGTTATGGGAACAGTAACTGAAATAACACAGAGTTTAATATAGCTACTAATGCCCTAATATTCATTTAGTTCACAATTTTTTTTCTAATTATCCTTCTCAAAATTCTAGGGTCTTATAGGGCCTTTTAGTATAATCAAATTGTATTGGTTTTCCAGGGAATAGTATGGGGGGATGGTACAGGAAATAATGAGGACGGGGGGACAGCATATAATCATTCATGAAACATTTACAGTTAATGGCCTTGATTCATCAAGAGTTAAAAAAATTCTCATGGTAGTAAAAAATTCATTTCATGAGAAAAAAGCCTGAGAATGTCACTGTTGATAGGAAGACAGTGAAAGTGAATGGCACTTTTTTTACTACAGGTACAAAGGAATAAAAAGGTCACTACATTTCTCAGGAGTAAAACATGTGCCATTGACTTTCATTGTCTTCCTAACTAGTGATTCATCAACAGTGGCAGTCTTAGACTTTTTTATCATGAAATGAAACAAATTCTCATGGTAGTAAAGTTCAGCTCTTGATGAATCAGGCCACTGAGTTGTTTCCAATTCCACAATGATATCTTGCAATAACGTATAGAGATAGCTGAGCAAGGAATTGGGGGGGCGAATTTAGTCACTGCAATGAAGATATGTGGAACCCTGATGGGTCTTCCTGGGATTACAGGTGGGGTCATCATAGCCTGCACATAGTCACAAGCCTCATCAGATTATATTATATTTGTACGATGGGAGCTGGATGATAATGATCGGGTTCCAAAGTCAGTTTTTACTAAGAGGTTGGGAGTGTCTAGTAGTAGGAAGGGGGGGAAGGAAGGATTTGAAGTGGGTGGAGCATGAGGAGGGGCAGGGGTGCTAGTAGGGGAAGAGGGTGAGTAGAAGGTGGAGTGGGCCATTTCTAGTAATTATGTTCTAATCTTGAGCTCTAGTAAAATAGGAATAATAGTGATATCTCGAGGGGATCATAGGGTAATGGTATGACTTACCGTGGTAGTTCTCAGGCATGTTCAATGCGTTGTAACAGGGATGGGTGTGAATCTCTGTATAAACTATCCAACTAGTCCAGGTCCTTAAGAATCGGTTTGTGGTGTCTCTCTATTGCTAGAGGTTAGGTCTTCCATGTAGCGCATCACCTCTAGTTTCTGAACCCATTCCATCAGTGTGGGCGGGTCTTGTGTCTTCCAGTGCCTCGGATGATAGCTCTCATAGCTGATATGAAATGTCTTAAGACACCTTTTTTGATGCCAGAAAGAGGGCCGGGGATAATTGATATGAGTGCTACATGGGGTATGTTGGCTATCTTAGTCCTGGGGATTTGCTCATAAATAATGAAGATTTGGTCCCAGAGGGCTTTAATAGCTGGACAGCTCCACCAGATATGGGTCATATTGCCTACGTCCTTCTGGCATCTCCAGCATATTTTTGGTTATGATGCTGCAAATCGGTGTATGTCTATCGGGAATCTGTACCACCTTGCAGGCACTTTATAGTTTCTCTCTTGGATGGTATTTGCTAGTGACAGGCCATAGGTGCCAAAATAGATTTTGGTAAGGTCCAAGATTTGAATTCCTAGCTCCATTCCCATTTGTCTATAAACCTAGGGGGTGTAAATTGGTTTGTGAGGAGTGAGTGGAGGGTCGATGTTACATGGGTAGGAGGTTTTTTTGGGTGGTTAGAGATTTAAATTGTTGGTGGACTCAGATACTTCTATTAGATTGTTGGTGGTAATTAATGGATGAAGCTGTCTGTGCAGCAGCCATAAGATGTGCCTGCCTTCTGCTTCCTCTTTCAGGTCCTCTAATGTGGGTATTTTCTCTGTCTTTAGTATTTGTCCTATCATAGTATTAGTAGATTTTTCCCAAATGAGCAAGTCGAGAGACTAGCCAGGGTTCAAACGCAGGGTTGTCGAATATCAGGGCTAGGGGGCCAGGTCTCTGTACCAATTTTCGTTTGCTCTCAAGGGAGTCCCAGGTCTTCAAGAAGTTAAAAACGAGGAAGGGTGTGGATTCCCTTTGCAGTTTGGGCAATTGAGGTAGGGTTGAATGGGGAGAGGAATTTTTCTAACTGCTCCCATTACTTGTACCTACTTCTGTGTGTGCAATCCACTACCCATTGTAGGACCGCAGTTGTGTGGTTACTTTTAGGTCAGAGAGGCCCACACCCATTTTGCTCCTCGAAAGAGTTGAGAGACGTATTCTCAGTCTGGTAACCCCCCAAAGAGATTTCAAGGATGCTGACCTCAGTTTGCGGAAGAAGCTGCTGGGGCTTTTATAGGGGCTGCTTGAAAGACATTTAAGAGCTTTTGGAGGATATCCATTTTTTGGCTGTTGATCCTACTGAGCCAGGAAATCGGTCGGTTTCTTTACTCTAATTTTTTTTCTGTTCTTCCTTTCTTCAGATTAATGTTGATGATTCAAGATTCCAAGCAATGTATACATCCCATCTATACAACGTGGACCCTTCGGACCCTAACTTTAAGAAAACAAAGGCCATGGAACGAGTGTTGGAAGAAAAAGCTCGAAGGAGAGAACAAGAGCAGAAAAAATACACAGAGGGTGTGAAGAAACACCAGGCAGCACTGGAGAGTGCTCAGAAGTCGGGAGCATCCACTGTAAAAAGAAGTGACCCTTCTCTGTCTCTGTTACTTAAGTCTGTGAAGAGTAAAACCCAGCAGTTTCAAGCATCCAAGAAACAGAAAATCAAATAACTCCATGTCATGTGGCGTCTGCAGACTACACCTGCCATGCAACTAAGTAGCAGACTTGTGTGTGTGTATATATATAAATGATACCTTTATACTAAAGTGAATGATTTGTGCACCAATCAGGATCAAGAAAAATGCTACCATTTACTTCTGTCTGCTCATGTCTAAGGAAGGCTCAGAAAGGTATGGAAAGCTGCGGAGCAAAGAACTTGGCAAAGATTTTTGTATATTTTTATCAACTGGTCTACAAAGATAAAATAGATGTCTTGTAAAACTAGTGTCTAGTAATTGTGAAGGCGGATGGGACATCGTAGTTCACCTGTTATCTTCCATGTTATTCACTAATCGATTGAGTGTGTGCATAACATATTTAAAATGTGTGTGAGCATACATATCGGCACTAGCATTAGACTCTTATACCCACCCACAGGACTTTTTAGCATTTTACCCTGCCATCCCTTCTGCAAGGAAAAAACGTGTGAAGGAGCATCAAAGCAGAAGAAAAGCCTGTTAATGAGAGTGAGGCTCTTTGAGTCATCTACTGCAGGGAAAGTTCAATTTCAATGGCAATTTCCACCCACCACAGCTATGCAGCTCTGCCAGGGATAGCGGGGGGGGGATGAGGCACTGAGCACTCCTCATTGAAGTCTGTGGCAGCTGTTTGTGAATAAGGTAAAGATGGCAAACGGCCCTCATTGGCTGCGCGCCTGCGCATGTATCGTGACAACGTGGAAGAGGTGAGTTTTTCTCTCTTCATCCTTCAGCACGACCCATGGAGAGAGAGAGAGGTTCCACCCCCCTGGGAGGAAACACAAATAGAGGTTAAAACCCACCCCCTCCTCCCCATCTCAGTTCTTTGTGTTTTCTCCCTAAGGAACCACTGGACAGTAGGCTGCAACCAATTTGTTTCAGTTTTTTGTTTTCAGCTCCAGGAGTTCTGGAGGCGCCTTCTGAGCCTGGAACCATCTGTTATCAGGTGTAGTTCACCCGAGGTTCACAGGCGGCCAGGGCAGTCCCACATAGCCTGACAGTACACTAGTTGTGCACTGTCCCTTTTAAATCCTAGCCGATTCAGTAGCGGGTGTGCGTGCCTATTGGGGACCCCTTGGGTGTACTCACCAGAGCCTCCGGTGCGGTGGTTTTCGTCCTCAATGTGGGCGACCCCGATGTACAGGCAGCATTTCCTCTCCAGCTATACGGGAAGCTGGAGAGACCAGGCACAGGGCAACAGGGCGGCAACAATAGCAGTAACAGCAGTGGGGGCCGACCTTGCAGCCCACAGCAGTGGCAGGACTCTGTCCCTAGGCCAGTAAGGATCGAGGATTCTAGCCTGAAAGATACATGGTGCAGGCAGTAGTTCTTTTGGCCCTCAAACCTTGTGCAAAAATGCCTCAGGAGCCGGTAATGTATAATACTGATAATTATGGCATTTTTTTACTGTAAGGGGGTATGTATACCTAAATAACTTTTTGTTGTCCTTTTTAGCCTAATCCATCCAGAGTTAAGAATAGAGGCAAGGACCCCCCAAAAGCCTGCTCAAGGATCTGTAACTTATTAAAGTGGACCAAAACCCAGGATTTTGACTATACTGGGTTTTGGTCCTTGCCCCCTGGCCACCCTTATCGGGGTTGCCCCACTGTATGAAACCCCCCAGGTCGTCCGAACAAAATCATCTCTTCCCGGGCCTATGACGCATGCATGACCGCTCGTCGCATCTGATCAAGCCCCTCGTCCAGGAGCTCGTCTAATACAAACGGATCCGAGCGCACTGGCAGCTTACCCTCTAACAAGGAGTGTGCCCACGCTGGCCATTCACAAACACCTGGTGTGGGTACGCGCCCTGCTAGAGGGATAGCGGAGATGCAGCCGCTGCTCGCGCATGCGCCGTTGGACCAGGATAAAAGGTAAGTTTATGGGGGCCTGGGGGGTTTCACACAGCGGCATTTCCCGATTCTGGATGCCCCAGAGGGAGGTAATCGGCCTGGGTATCTTATAGATTTTGGTCCACTTTAAATGCTGTGAATTGTGCAGCATTACACTTCTGGATACCTGGCAGAAGTCGTTATGTCAGGCATGCCTAAAGCTAGTAATGGGTGAGGAGACATCAGATAGTTACAGGCAGTTAAAAGGGAACCTAGACCTCTAGTGTCCCTTACTACATCTATCCCTTCCACCAATACTTTTGGTGGCAGTGACGTCATTTCCATGTGCTGCCCGGTTCCCTGCTAGCTTGTAAAAAGGGGAATACATGTGCGCGGTCTACCTATCTATTTTGTTCTGGCCTCCCTCAATGGCATATAAAGGGTTAAGGATTCCCAGTTTGAGAGTAACTCCTGGGAATCATCAGGTTACCTCATTCCAGGCAAGGCGGACCAAGCAGAGGAGGGTATATTTGTTCCTGCCCCTTTATCAACATCTATGGGAAACTTTGCATCAGATCAACGCAATCTATATCTCAATCCAACAATTACTCTGTCTTCCGCTCAGTCTGGGATAAAGAGGTCCAAGCTGACTGCATCCGGCTCTGCTCCTGTCTGTACAGTTAACTTTACTCTGTACTCTTACTTTTGTTGCTAAGAGCATGTTAGGAGTTACCTGAGTTTTCTGATGCCTGTGTCTGGGCTGCTGCAGCCTCATTGACTGGAAGCCCTGCAAGTGAGCTGACACAGAGATGCACTGCTTACAGGTCTGTTGCACCTGTGCAAAGCCTGGCTGCGTCACTCCTTATTGTGGGTTTTACAACAGGCTAAGCTGTTTTGTAACCTTGCTGAATGCAAAAATGGTAAGACATTATTGTATAAAATGATGCTATACAATGAATGCAAGCTTGGGGAGCTCATCATGCCATATTGCTTTGCCACCTTTATGTTATTATCTGTTTTTAGAGAAGTGCTATACTATACGGCATTAGTGTCAGGGAAGATGTAATGCATGAGGCAGATTTAAACTACTACAGGTTGAATTGCTGTTCACCTTCTGCGAACACTCAGGTTTCCCTTTATTAAAGCTTACCTATATGCCCCTGATACTCTCTGCTAGGAAGGGTCCTGATTCATTTGGGACATTTTTGTAACAGAATTTTCGTCCTCATGCCATGAAGGAGAACTTGCTTCTAGCAGAGCTCCCATCTGGTGGGAGGCAGGGAATAGTAGCACACACATAAAGGCATGCTTCATTCCAGTGTGCAGCAACTTCCTGTCCCCAACAGGCTTCCATGATTGGTTTTATCTTCTTGGCAAGTTTTTTAAGGGATGCTGCTGACTATTGCTATCTCTGTAATTCACATTGCTCTATCTCAGATTTCTGTCTCTGTAAAATACACAGTGTTATTGCTAAAGACTGTTAGCATGTTTTACATTATAGTTCTTTTTATTGCACTTCTGGCTTGTAATACCATGGGCATGAATAAGGTATTACTTGTCGTACACTCATGTAATGTCTACCTTTTGCAGCACCATGTAACTTAATAGTGCTATCTAACAAAGGACATAATGATAACCTATATTTATATAGGTTAGGTCTGGCTTTACATTGGGGTGTGCTGATTGTCCCATTTAAACCCCAAACTCACCCCATCTGCATGCATAATACTGAAGCAGTGTCAGCACTTACATCTGCTCCTTTTGTTTTTAAAATTTACAGCAACAGGAGTTAGAAAATCCAGTAAAGCTAAATCATTTTCCATGTTGCAGACACCTCCAGGAGTGTCCACCCTATTACTAACCTTTGTATCACCCGCAAACAGCAAAGCTGTTCCTATCAAGTCTTATCCTATGTCACTTACAAACATATTAAAAAGAATGGGGCCCAGGACAGAGCCTTGCGGCACACCACTTGTAAGTTGCCTTGGTTCAGATTGCACGCCATTTACAACAACACTCTGATACCGATCCCTCAGCCAACTGGAAATCCACTGAACTATCCAGGGATTGAGTCCTAACTTCAATAACTTATCTATGAGCTCCTTATGTGGTACAGTGTCAAAGGCTTTGCTAAAATCCAGATAGGCGATATCCACAGCACCACCTTCATCTAACACTTTAGTGACATTGTCAAGGAAATCAATAAGATTGGTCTGACATGATCGGCCCTCGGTAAAGCCGTGCTGTTTTGGGTCCAACAGGTTGTTTATTTTTAGATGGGACATTATCGTTTTTTTAATAGAGTTTCTATTAATTTGACCACTATAGATTTAAAACTAACTGGCCTGTAATTACTGTCTTCTTCTCTACTCCCCTTCTTATGGATTGGTAACCCCCTTAAAACCTTTGTATTGGAAGGAAGATGCCTTCTTTAAAACAGAACAAAACCCAGCAGTGGACACTCTGGAACAAGGGTGTCAAACTCATTTTCACCGAGAGCTACATGAGCATTCTGGTCACCCGGTTAATATCAGACAAAAACCAAAATGAAAACATAGACCTTCAAATGCATGGTTACAGACACAGAAAGATTTCACCCAGGACAGATGCAGCATTAATTTGCCAAGGATAGGCACAATGTTATTTTGTTCAGGACAGCCACAGAATTATTGTATTCCAGGAAAGATGCAGAATTATTTTGCCGAGGACAGCACTAAAATCATTTTTTCCAGCCCCACCTGGCTTTAGCTAGCAACAACCCCTGTAGCAGATATAGTACTCTCTGCTGTGGCAGTTACTTGGGTGGGTAAGGGCCCCCCTTGTGAGTGCATGTTGGTTGCCTAGACACATAGAAGAGGTGTGCTGTGAAGTGCAAGACTGTGCTGTCAGAAGGCTTGGAGTGACCAGGCCGGCTCGAAGGGAAGCTACCCAGCCACCACTGTCTGGTACCTGTCACAGGGCTGCATCTGGCCTCCAAGCCTTGAGTGTGACACATGTGCTCTAGAATCTAAAAGGGCTGGCTGATCACCTCCCAGAACATCTCCCAGAGTATCTCACCTTTCCCCCGGTCCAACGGTGCATGTGCGGGCTCTCTTCCAAAAGGAGCCGCCTGACGTCATTTAGCAAATGGCTCCAATCTTTTTGAAACGTGAATGCACACTGCCACATCCCCAACGTGGCAAAGGGCTGTGATTGGATGAGAGCCTGCACATGTGCCATTGATTCGAGGAGAGGTGAAATTTACTGGGTAAACTGGGGGATTTTACACAGTGAATTGGGATGCTCGGGGGCCTGGAACAAAACCTGGAAAAGTCAAAATTCAGAGTGGTGTTCCACTTTAACAGAATCATTTGTTTCAGCAGCAAAAGAGGAATCTTTTGAGCCCTTTAAAACATATATATGTAAAGGCAGAGGCCCCCTTTAACAGAATGATTTATTTTAGTGATAAAATAATCCCTTTTTGATTTAAAACAGCTGTTTGTTAAGGTGGAGGTTCCCTCTAAGGGTGATTTGTTTTCTTTTTTAAATATCGGTTACCATGGTTCTGTAAGGGCAAATCAGATTTGAAAAAAAAAAAAAAAAATGCGTCGCCTTGCAGCTGGTGACGTCACAGTAAGAATTAGGGCGGCAATCCACCAACATGGCAATCATAAAATGTCCCTGTTTAACACATTATACAGCTGCTGTCCGCTCCCTTTTGAACTGGGCCGGTGGCGCCACATAATCCACATAAGAGGCGCCCTGCAGAGGGAACAAAACATGTGCGGCCTCTCATCTAATCGGTGTGCTGACAAAAGCAGAGCGGAGCGCGGGCCCCAGCAGCACGCGCACTCCCTCTCTGACTTGCTGAAGGCGGCAGCGCTCACGGCCTGAAGATGCTGGGGATGCAGCCTCCACTGTTTACATCAGCAAGGGAGCCAGGAAGCAGGTGGATGTTGCAGCGCCCAGGAAAATTCACACAGCAGGGTATCCCAATTTGGAATGCCCTGGGGAAGGCCAGTCTGCCTTGAGCGTTTTGTTTTGCTACCTATCACCAGGATTTTCACTATCCTGGTAATAGGTCCTTTCCCTAAGATTTGGGATGCCCTGCTGTGTGAAACCCCCCAGATCACCCACATAATTCACCTTTCCACCCTTCCCACGGTGCATGCATAGGCTCTTATCCAATCAGCACTTTATGCTATGAATTACTATGCATGGTATAAAGCTGTCAGTTTGAACAGAGCACTGGCATAGGGAGCAGCTCCTCCCTTAGTCTCCCTGCAGTGAGCGGCACGTTCCTGCCCTCATCTGAAAGGCAATTGATGTGGTCCGAGAACACAGCCTGAGAGCACCAGAAAGTTGATTACCTGGGGGTTCACACAGTGGGGCATCCCAAATCAGGATGCCCCAGAGGCGCATACTAATGCACGGCATAAAGCTGCTGATTTAAACGGCGTGTGTGGTGCGCCATCTGAGATTGCGGTGTGGGACCTGCTGGAATCAGGTAACATCACCCGGGGGGTTTAACACATCGGGGCATCAGAAATGGGATGCTCCGGGGAAAGGCTAGCGGACAGCCCTGGAGTCTCGGTTGACATGATTTCTTAAGAGCTATTTGAGTGTATGGTTTCTGAGAACGATTGTAAATTCTGTTCTGGTTACCGCTTAAAGTCCTAAATGTATGATTTAAAAAACTTCGATATGGGGGGATGAAGCTTTAAATGTTAAATAAATATAATATAGATAGCAGGCCAGCGCACTTAGGGTAATGAAACTTCTAAGTTCTTCAGCACAACTTTTTCAACATGTGGTCATGGGCCCATTTGACTGGATATAGGAAGAGATTTTATGCACCATGATGATGTTGCTTGTCAAATGGGTTCCTGCAGCTGGAGGTGGTTGCATAAGGACTATCCCGGTGGGCATGATTCTGAGAGCTTATTGAGTCTATGGTTTCTATAGGACATAGCAGAACAACGCACTCATGCAACTCTTAGGGTAATGCAAATTCTGAGTGCTTCAGCTCGACTCTTTCGACATGTAGTCATGGGCCCATTTGATTGGTTGTGGGAAGAGCTTATTTGCACCATAATGATGTTGCTTGTCAAACGAGTAGCTTCAACTGGATGTGGTTGCATGAAATATCTGATTTAAAAACATAAATATTGAAGGATGGATCTTTAAATGGTAATCAAAGAAAATATAGTGAAATATAGGCATTTATGCAGATCTTAGGGTTATGGACCCTTGAGTGCACCGGCTCAACTCTTTCCACTATTGTAGTCATGGGTACATTTGAGTGGTTATGGGGAAAGCTTCTTGCACCGTGAAGACGCTTGTCAAAGGGATGGCTGCAGCTGGACGTGGCTGGAGTAAAGGCGATTTCGAGTTTATGGTTTCTGGCAACGGTTGTAAATTGTGTTGCGGTTACCCCTTAAAGTGGACCAACACCCAGGGGTGATCGGCCCGGGAATCTATAAGATTCCCGGGCCGATCACCTCACTCACCCTGAGATCGGGATGTCCCGCGGGGTGAAACCCCCCAAACTCCTTACCTGATCCGCCGCCTCCCGCGCGCCCCTCTAGACATGCCCGCTCCGGCCGTCTGTGAATGGCCGGCGCGTGCACGCCAAGAGTGACGCGCGGGAGGCGGCGGCGGCGGACGCGCTGTCTTGGACGCCGCTGTCATCCGCTTGGACGTCGGCGGGGATTGGACGCGCGGTCACGTGGGAGCGGGGAGAGGTGAGTTTTTTGGGGCTTCAGAGAGCGGGACACCCCCGATCGGGGTGCCCGGCCGAAGTGGACCAAAGCCCAGGATAGTCAAAATCCTGGGTGTTGGTCCACTTTAAGTCCTAAATGCTTGATATAAAAACATAGCTATGGGGAATGGAGCTTTAACCCTCCTGGCGTTATGATAGAGGCAAATGTAATGGTAACGAAAGCGTTACCATTACATTTGTCTCTGACGCACGGCTCCGCCCCCATGAGCCTCTGCGGCTCACAGAGACGGAACCAGGAAGTGAGACGGACGCCGCAGCCGCGGCTCTCACCTGCGATCGCAGCGGGGACATCGCTGGATCGCAGGGAGAAGGTAAGGAGGCTGCGCCGCCCGCTCTTGCTCCCAAATCGATCCCGAGCGTGACTCGGGGTTACCGCCACTTACAGCGCAAATTAACCCCGAGTCACGCTTGGGATCACCACTAAGGAGGTTAAATGTTAAAGAAAGATAATATAGGACATAGCAGGCCAAGGCATTCATGCAGCTTTTAGGGTAATGCAACTTATGAGTGCTTTGTCTTGACACATGTAGTCATGGGCCTGTTTTAGTGGGGATGTGTAGAGCTTCCTTGCACCATGATGTTGCTTGTCAAACCGGTGGCTGCACTTGGGCGTGGTTGCATGAAGCCTATCCCGGTGGGCATGATTCTCAGAGATTGAGATTATAGTATCTATAGGACATAGCAGACTAATGCACTCATGCAGCTCTTAGGGTAATGCAATTCCTAAGTGCTTTGCCTCGATTTTTTTCACATGTATGTTTTTGGGCCCATTTAAGTGGTTATGGGAAGAGACTTTTTGTACCATGATGATGTTGCTTTTCAAACGGGTGGCTGCAGCTGGACGTGGTTGCACTAAGGCTATCCCAGTGGATGTGATTCTGAGAGCTTATTGAGTGTATGGTTTACTGAGAACAGGTGTAAATTCCTTTCTGGTTAACCCTTAATTTAGGTAAAGTATTTAAAAGGGTTTACAGAATATTTATTTTAAAACATAAATGTGTGATGTAAAAACATAAGTATCAGGATAGAGATTTAAATGTTAATCAAAGATAATATTGGGCAAAGAAGGCCAACGCACTCATGCAGCTCTTAGGGTAACAAACCCTCTTTGCGCATCGGCTCGACTCTTTCCACTATTGTAGTCATGGGACCGTTTGAATGGTGAAGGGAAGAGCTTCCCTGCACCATGATGGAGTAACTTGTCAAATGGGTGGCTGCAGCTGGACGTGGTTGTGTAAAGGCTATCCCGGTGGCATGACTTTTTATTAGCATTTTGAGTGTATGGTTTCTGAGAACGGTTGTAAATTCTGTTCTGGTTACCCCCTTAAGTCCTAAATGCATGTTATAAAAACTTAGATATGGGAGGATGTTTGCTTCTAAATGTTGAAGAAAGATAATATAGGACATAGCAGGCCAATGCACTTATGCAGCTCTTAGGTTAATGCATCTTCTGAGTGCTTCGGCTCATCTATTTCAACACGTAGGCCTCGATTCAATAAGAGTTGAAAAAAATTCTCATGGTAATAAATATTCAATTCATGAGAAAAAAGCCTGAGAATATCACTGTTACTGAATCACCAGATAGGAAGACAATGAAAGTCAATGGTGCTTTTTTACTCCTAAGAAAAGTAGAGAACTGTTTACTCCTTTCTACACTGTAGTAAAAGCTGCCATTGACTTTCATTGTATTTTATCATGTGATTCAGTAACTGTGACATTCTCAGGCTTTTATCTCATGAATTGAATATTTTACTACCATGAGAATTTTTTTCAATCGAGGACGTAGTCATGGGCCCATTTGAGTGGTTATGGGAAGAGCTTAGTTGCACCATGATGATGTTGCTAATCAAACGGGTGGCTGCAGCTGGACGTGGTTGGGTAAAGGCTATCCCGGTGTACACTTTCAACATGTAGTCAAAGATAATAAAGTGCAATGTAGGCCAATGTATTTATGCAGCTCTTGAACCCTTTGTGTGCAACGGCTTGACTCCAAGTGCACTGGAGGTCTCACCTCCGTTGGACCGGGAAGCAAGGTAAGTGTACGGGGCGACCTGGGAGGTTTCACACAGTGGGGCATCTCGATTTTGGATGCCCCGGTGGGAAGGAAACGATCATCCCTGGAATCCTTTAGATTCTCGGGCCGATTGTGCTGAGTTTTCAACTACTTTAATATAGAAGGCTCCTGTTGCAGCCACAGAATAGCAACTCAGTCTGTTCACAAAACCCTCTAATAAGCAGGGGCAGACTGGCCATAGGAAGACCCAGGAAAATTACCGGTGGGCAACACTGCTTTGGGGCCAGTTGGGCTGCTGCTTTTAACACCCACATTCAATCCCTGCCCCCTTAGTCTCCTGCTCAGCCCTCTGTTCCCAGCTTTGCAACCACAAGCCAAGGAACCCCAGCCCGCAATGCTATACTTCCAGCATCAAATCGGGGGGGCGGGGGCTCAACAGGGATGTCTCGGGCCGGGCATGGCCTGGTAAAATCCAAGGCTGCCACTGCTAATAATCAACTTTATACAAACACTTACAAAGCTATCAGTTATTCCCAAGCATGTGCAAAGATTTTTCCCGACTTTGATGTTTTTGTGTTTTATCTTTCTGGCCAAATCACATAAAAACTTCTGTTCCTTTGGTGTCACTTGGCTGTTGCCCCTGTATCGTGCAGGCATTTTTTTTTGCATGTTAAACTGTTATGTACACTGAGATGAAAAGATCTGCCCTAGATGCTGCTCTGTTTTATCCCAAAAATGATGGAGTCCCTCTAAAGGGCACAAAAACCACAGCTATTGTCTAGATTTGTTCTCTTCCCTGCTGCCCACAAAATACTGCTGGCAGAGCTCACCCCCTGAAATGTAATCATTGGCCCTCCATCTGTTTTCTGGTAGAGATTATATCAATGTTTTCCCTGCCTGAATGGCTTCAATTTGTTCTCAGTTAAGGGAACAGTAAATGAAAATACACTGTGTATAATATATCTACTAATTCCCCAATATTTCGACATATAAATAATATGTAAAGTTATCTGTGAGCAAACAGTACTTGGTAAATGAATTGTCTTCATTTACGAAAGACAGATTACATAACCCTCCAAGTAACTTTTTCTGAAAATTTGAGCAGGAACATTTTTAGCTACAGTATATCTCCTCATCACTAAGTCTAGTGGGTTACTGAACCTATATAAAAGTTCTCCAACTACCTTTTTTGTGCTGCTCCACCCAACACCCTCAGTGGTGTTGACTGTATTGTTTGTATACGTCAGAACATAGATCCTTTATTCTTTGCCAGAGTCTTCAGGCAATACTATGAGGACCTATATAACATACCTACTGATAGGACAGACACGAGAGCTTCAGATATAGCTGCCTACCTCCAGCATTCTGGGTTCCCTAAATTGCCGCCGGGGATATTGAGCGAATTGGAGGATCCGATCTCCCATGAGGAATTAGCCAAAGCATTGAAGGATTCGGCCGCCGGGAAAGCACTGGGACCGGATGGATTTCCCCTCATATACTACAAAACTTTTGTGGAGATACTATCACCCAGAATGTTGGAGGTATTCAACTCAATGCGCTCGGGCAACACATTTCCAAGAGATAGTCTATCGTCACGAATCGCATTAATACCGAAAGAGGCTAAGGACCCTACCCTTGGCTCTAGCTACAGACCAATATCCCTCCTGAATGCCGATATTAAGCTCTTTGCAAAAATATTGGCATCCCGCTTAGCAACGCACCTCCACCACGTTATGCACCTAAACCAAGTGGGATTTATGCCCCACAGGGAAGCCCGCGATAACACCACAAAGACACTAAACCTTATTCACCTGGCAACCCAACGCAACCTCCCCACGCTACTCCTATCAACCGATGCTGAAAAAGCGTTCGATAGAGTGCAGTGGGACTTTATCTTTGGAGTTCTGAGGCACATCGGACTAAGAGATAGCATGTTCGGCTGGATAACTAGCCTATACCATGGTCCTTCCGCAGTTGTGGGAGTCAATGGTACGACCTCGGAACCTTTCGGCATCGGTAATGGGACAAGGCAGGGGTGCCCTCTGTCACCCCTGATTTTCATTTTAACGCTGGAGCCTCTCCTTTGTAGTATTAGGAATAACCAGAGCATACAGTTGCAGGGCATACAGTTGCCCTCTGGACATTGCAAGATAGCGGCGTATGCGGATGACCTGCTGTTCTTCGTGACTAGCCCGGATGTGTCTTCCCCAAATTTAATTAAAGAGCTGGAGACGTATATAAGCCTCTCCAGCTACAAAATAAACATGCAAAAGTCGGAGATTCTTAATATAAATCTTCCAGTGACTAGAGAATTCAACCTCAGTAAATCTTTCCAGTTTAAATGGGCGCAAGATCATATTACGTATCTGGGCACGAAGATAGGCAGGTCTCTGGGTAGGCTCTTTGATCTTAACTTCCCTCCACTCTTGCGAGCTTTCACCAGAGACATTGATACATGGGCACATAAAAGGCTTTCCTGGTTTGGGAGATGTAACTCGCTAAAGATGAATCTGCTGCCTCGCCTCCTATACCTACTACAGGCTTTCCCGATTGAGGTCCCATGCTCTTTCCTCCGGAGGATTAGCGGGGTTTTCTCAAATTTCGTTTGGCTGGGCAGAAACCCGAGAGTTAGCAGAAGCTTCCTGACTAGACCCAAGGAGGAGGGATTGGGCTTGGGGTGCCAGACCCTGGATTGTACTACGCAGCCGCCCACCTCACTAGGGTGGTCGACTGGAATAGGCATGCTGCCCACAAACAATGGGTTCAGATTGAACAAAGTAGCTCAGCATTTCCGTTGAGAGGCCTCCCATGGATTGCAAAGCAGGCTGTGAGACAAGAGCTGCTACACCCAACGATAGGGGCTACACTAGCCACAAGTTCTTTCAGCGTAGCGAGCTTTCTCCCCCCCCTCTCTCCGCTATTCCCAATACTTGGAAACCCAGAATTTACACCGGGGATGGGTAATAGGCTTGCTGACCAGTGGATTAAAAAGGGAATCTGTCGAGCCAAACACTTCAGTCTCATAAGCAATAGCACGTTAATGGAGAGACTGGCAGAGACGCACGGCCTCCCGAGGTGGGACGCGTGGCACTGGAGACAGCTTGACCACTTTCTGCAACCCCTTAGACACCAGCTACACCAGCTAAGGGAACTCACTGGTTTTGAGAGGATGTGTGACAATGAAGGCCCTGCTAGACACACTCTCTCACTCACTTATAAAATCCTGCTAAACACACAAAACCAAGGGGACCTCCCTTGCTTCGCTAGATGGGAAGTGGATTTGGGGGTGGTCTTTACGCCAAAGCAACGTAAGAAAATTCTTGAAATGACCCAGAAGACTTCGATATGCACTAAATATAAAGAGTGCAATTATAAGGTGCTTATGCGTTGGTATAGAGTCCCGACACAGCTTCATAAATGGTTCCCAACTATCCCCCCGCTGTGTTGGAGGTGCAACTCCGAACGCGGCGACCTCCTACACATCTTCTGGTCGTGCCCGGTCTTACAGTCGTTCTGGTAGGGTGTCAGGGAAGTCATGCAGCGCCCAGAGCTACCGGAGATCGGTGGTGGGCCAGCTGGTTAACGCTGCCAAGGCGTGTGTCCCTTCGGGACAAGCCCGGCTATGTGTTGCGTGTGGGGTATCCCCAATCGGTGATGATGTCAGAGTATGTGTATCCTGCGCCCAGCAAGTACTTTCACTGCAGTCTGGGTTACCTGTTGCTGGGCCTGCGCCCCTTCGGGCTTCGCCTACCCCCCCACGCCTATATCTGACCCCCTACGAGGAGCATACCAGCGGGGAGTCTCAGCCTGATTTGGCTGCACAGATGGCCAGCATTGAGAAACATATTGCTGGGTCTGCCTCGTATAAGGCTTCTGCTAAGAAGCGGCATTTATCTCCCGCCGTCTCCCTCTTTCCTGTGGAAACTGAGGAAATTTTTGACACTCCTGGTTTTTCCCCCCCTGGAGGAGAAGGAATTGTTCTCTGATCCAGAATCATCTGAGAAGCAGCCTAGGGTTTATGGTGGTACAGGGTCTCCTTTTGGGGAAGATCTATGGTCCTCAGATGACACTGACAGGCTTTTGACTCATATTTTTGAAGTGCTCTGTATCTCCCCTCCTGCCGTGGCTCCGCAGCAGCAGGGTGAGCTCTTTCATATGGTTATACCACGTTTGGAATTCCCTGAGCAGTCTCACTTTAATAATCTGGTGCTCAAAGAATGGGAGCGGCCTAACAAGCTGCCAGGGGTGCCCAAGAGTTGGGACAAAAGGTATCCCTATCCTGCTGATGTGATTAAGCGTTGGTCATGTCCTCCCGAGGTGGACGCGCCCATTCTATGGGTGTCCAATACATCTGTCATGCATTCTCCTGACACTTCTACCCTGAGGGATGGTGAGGACCGGCGTATGGACCAACTGGCTTGCCATGCCTTTGCCTGTGTGGGGAGCGCGCTACACCCGGTTTGTGCCTCTGCCATTACAGCTATTGCTATTAAGGGTTTGCTTAAGAGTCTCTTAGAGGGGGCCTCTGATGACGCGGGAGGAGAATAGTATAGATCTCTCCTGCTTTGCTATGAATTTGTTGCATATGTCCTGTCTGCTATGGATGATGCCATTAGAATGTGTGGTAGAACTTCTGCCCTGTTGATGGCTATACGCTGCTCTGTCTGGCTACGTCAGTGGGTAGCTGATAATACTGCTAGGAAGGCTCTTACTGGTTTCCCTTTCAAGGGCCTGTGCCTTTTTGGTGAACACTTGGATTTGTTTGCCAGGGGCGGTAGGTTACCTCAACGTAGGAGGCCGTCCTGGTCCTTTCGGGGGGGATGGGTGCCCTTCTCCCATCCTTCCGTGGTTCCAGACCTGGCCGAGGAGTCTCCTTTACTGGGGCCCGCGGAGATCACTGGGGAAGGGGCAGAGGACGTGGCCGTCCTGGCCTCTCCTGGGGTCCTAAGCCAAAATTCTCACCCAAGCCTCCTCAGGTATGAAGGGGCGCCCTCACCCATCCGGGTGGGGGGATGGCTTCGGCTATTTGCTCACGTCTGAAGGCTTCACGTCTCAGACCGGTGGATTCAGGAGGTAGTGTCCTCCGGTTACAAGATAGAGTTTGCAGCCTGGCTGCCCCCAAGATTCATCAAATCCCGGATGGCTCTAAACCCCCAGTCAGCTCAGGGTCTGTGCCTTGCTGTCCAAAACCTTCTGGAGTTGGAGGTCATCTGCCAGGTGCCTTTGAGGGAAAGGGGAAGAGGCTACTATTCCTATCTTTTCACTGTTCCCAAAAAAGACGGGTCCATCAGACCTATCCTGGATTTAAAGTGCCTCAACAAATTTGTCAGATCCAGACACTTTCGCATGGAGACTCTGTGCTCAGCTGTCAATTCACTACGCCCAGGGGACTTCATGACCTCTGTAGACATCAAGGACGCTTACCTTCATGTACCAATCTTTCCAGGTCATCAGAGATTCCTCAGGTTCGCTCTTGAGGATCAGCACTATCAATTTGTGGCTTTGCCTTTCGGTATCACCTCAGCTCCCCGGGTATTCACCAAGGTGCTGGCGGGCGTACTGGCTCTGCTGAGATCTCAGGGCATTCGCATCCTTCCTTACTTAGATGACATTCTCATCATGTCTCAATCTCTCTAGCAGGCCGAGCTGGATACTCAGCTGGTGGTGTCCACACTAAAGTCCTTCGGCTGGGTGATCAACCACCCCAAGTCTTTCCTGTCACCGTCGATGGTGAGGTCCTTTCTGGGCATGACTCCGGATACATCTCAGGTCAAGATCTTTCTCCCTCAGCAGAAGGTGGATTGTCTTCAGGCCCAAGCCAGGTTCCTTATGTCTTGCCCTCATCCCTCCATCCGGCAGGGGATGCAGCTGGTGGGCCTGATGGTGTCTTGCTTCGAGGCGGTTCCATACGCTCAGTTTCACATGAGACCTCTTCAACTTCACCTCTTGTCAGTTTGGGTTTGGGACCCTCGGTCCCTGGATCAGGTGTTGGTTCTGTCCCCTCTGGCTAGACGGTCTCTCTTGTGGTGGCTGGACTCACGAAACCTGTTGGCCCCGTGCTGGGACAGTCACCACAGATGCCAGTCTGACAGGTTGGGGGGGCTTCTGGAAATCCCTGAAATTCCAGGATCAGTTGGGGCCCTCAGGAGGCCCACACCCCTATCAACGTTCTGGAATTGAGGGCAATAAGGTTGGTTCTTGCCCAATTGACTCCACACCTTCGGGGTCAGGCTGTTCAGGTCCGCTCGGACAACCAGGCGGCGATTGCCTACATCAATCATCAGGGAGGGACACGGAGCAAGAGGGCCCTCAAGGAAGTGTCCCTGATACTGTCTTGGGCGGAGGAGAATGTTCCCTGCATCTCAGCTGTGTACATCTCGGGGGTGGAGAATCTGGAGACAGACTCCCTCAGCAGGGGGACCTCTCGTCTGGGAGAATGGTCCCTCAGCAGCAGGGTGTTTCGCTCCCTGTGCCACCACTGGGGTCAGCCAGATGTGGATCTGTTTGCATCCCGTCACTATCACAAGCTTCCAGTCTTTGGTTCCAGGACCCTCTGGCCTTGGCCACGGATGCACTAGCAATATCTTGGACGAGCTTTCAGCTTCTCTATGTGTTCCCTCCTTTTCCTCTGCTGGGCAAGGTGCTGCGCGAGATTGCTCAGGAAGGGGTGCCAACCATTCTGGTGGCCCCCTGTTGGCCAAGAAGGGTGTGGTTCGCAGACGTCGTGCAGCTGGCAGTAGATCAGTATGCTCTGCCCAAGGATCCAGACCTGCTCAATCAGGGGCAGCTACTCCATCCCATTTTACAAACGCTGGCTTTAACGGCCTGGCTGCTGAAACCTCCATCTTGATGGAATAGGGGCTGCCTGCCTCTGTTGTTAACACCATGATTCGGGCTAGGAAGAAGTCCTCGTCATCCATCTACTATAGGGTCTGGCATGCTTACATTGACTGGTGTGAGTCTAAGTCGCTTCCCTGTAGGGTGTTTTCTATCCCTAGGATTCTGGAATTCCTGCAACATGGTTTGGATTTGGGTCTTCAACTTAGTACCCTCAAAGGTCATGTTTCTGCTTTGGCCATTTTCTTCCAAAGATCCTTTGCTCACCATCGTCTGGTCAAGACCTTCTTCCAGGGGGTTACTCACGTGCATCCTCCACGCAAGCCTATGTTACCAGTCTGGGATTTGAACTTGGTCTTATCTGCCTTGCAGGGGTCTCCCTTTGAGTCTTTGTGTGATGCCCCTTTGTCCATATTGACTCTTAAGGTAGTCTTTTTGGTGGCCATCACTTCTGTTAGGCTTGTTTCTGAGTTGGCGACGCTTTCCATCAAACCCCCTTACTTTGAGAGACACCAGGACAAGAGTTCGTCTAAGAGTTTTTTTCACTTTGCTTGTTGGAGAGGAACTCTTGTATGCCTTTGTTTTCTCATAGTTGGGGCAGCACTATCCATCACTCTGGCTTTGTTTCCAAGACTCCTGTGTTCACTGCTAAACTAGGGCCCAACTCCCTGTCTCAAGGACCCAGTGGGTAAGTGCTATAAGCCTGAGGCTATGTACCCTTTTGTTGCAATATTATTATTATTTATATAGTGCCATTATCTTCAATGGCATGCTACATTGTGGAATTACAAACAGGTTAAAACAAGTAACTTACAAGACATGAGCGTTATGAGTCTGATGTGAAAGAAATGCACAATACAGTCATACTAAAATACACTAGGAGATATGTTTTTCCCTCTATCTGTATTGGTAAGGCTGTTATGATGCCTGACAACCTACAGCACACGTGCCAAACTCTGACCTGCATTTTTATCAGATTTGATCCCCCTGGAGAGGTTCTTTCAGCTGGTGGACCAGCTTTGGGGTCTTCCCCCTTTCATTCCCTTCAAATGGTATCTTGTATTTTCTTGGGCTAATCTTAGCTTCTCCATTTACCCTTTTTCCAAGATTGATGTTTCACGTCATTCAACTTTGGCGCATGTAGCAAGGATATCTCGTAAGTTGCAGCCTTGTTGGGCTCTGGCCCATGTGGTACATAGAGGCGGTATTAAGACTTTCTCCATGTGTACCTGGACTCTGTGTCTATATTACAGGCTTCCCTGTTGGTATGCAACCACCTCCATGCTGTCTCACCTGAAAGCATAAAATCAATTCTTCTTTGTGTTCTAGTGGTGGTCCTCTATTGGCACCAATCAGCCAACATGACTAAAAGAAGATAGAGTGCACTAGAATGGATGTTAAAGCTAAATTTGTGTGACAGAACAAAAAAGTGTGTACCTTGATGGTTATTTCACAAATGTCTGGCCACAGGGGTGGTTATTTCCTATCTTGTGGAAAATGTCTGCACCTCAATGGCAAACTTTAAGAGGACTTCTCTACCTTATAATCAGATTATCAGATTTATATATTTTGTTATTTGCTTGGTGTGGTGGACCACTTGCCTAATAAATACTGACCAGTTGGAATGGCACGGTGCAGGCTTCAGGCGAGGTGTAGGTCTGCTTTAAAGTGGACCAAAACCCAGGATTTTTGGTCGTGAAACCTCCCAGATAGCCTAAGGCAACTCACCTCTTCCCGGTCCTACAGCGCATTTGTGGCCGGTTGTCCGATCAGCGTGCTCAGAGCCGCTGACGTCACGTCATCTAAGGCTTCTTCTAAGAGCAGCGACTTCAAGCGTCCTGACGGCCGCATCCTTCGCTTCCCTCTAACAGGAAGCATGCCCGCGCCGGCCATTCACAAATGCCTGGAGCGGGCACGTCCCTTGCTAGAAGGATAGTGGGATGCGGCTCGCGCATGCGCCGTTGGACCAGGAAACAAGTGAATGGGGTGACCTGGGGGCTTTCACACAGTGGGGCATCCTGATTTTGGATGCCCGGAGGGGAATCAATTGGCGTGGGTTTTGGTCCACTTTAAGTGACTTTTACTAATCTTTGCACCCCACCACCCACCCTCTTCCTGCATCTCTTGCATCATATCTGTGCAGCAGGTTAGAGAACAGCGAAAGCGGATTATCAGAATTATCAGCACCTGCACTGTGTCGAGGTTATCCGCATGCTGCATGAATCATGAGCAGATTGAAGTAATAGAGGAATGAGATCATGCAAAATGTATTTCTTAGATGTGAATGTTTCTTCCCTGTCCAAGCACAGGAAGAAACAAAAGTATGCAGCGCCCTCAGAAAAAGATGAAAAATTGCTGCAGATTAGGATGTCTATTAGATGGGAGTCTCATGAATCATCATTAGGTCATAAATTATATTCATCTGGCGCCTAATGGTGGCATTAACATCCAATAGTTAACCTTTCACAGCGCTTCAACCGCCTGTTCTCTATTACTTCTGCATTAGGGACATTTGCATTTTAGCATAAAACCATGGACTACATTGTGACAGATAATTGCTGCCTTTATGTCTGCTTACCTGTAAAATATGGCAAGATAGGATCTGCAGAGCGTTTATTTGTTCCCTATTTGAGACTCAAATGCTTGCAGATGTCAAATAGTTTCCACCTGTATCAGGAAATGTACTACATATTTATCATCCAGCTCAATCCCTGAGGTTGAGAAGCCCAGGAGGACTGGGGAAACGGGGCCTTCATTTTTATTCCCAGTTTTGCATGGATATGTGAAAGGCTGCAACCAATTTAAAGCAGAAATAAAGCAAATGTAATCCTTCCATTCCCCAGACTTCTGAGTTGCGGAAGCACATATCCTTAAAACCTTATGGACAAAGAGGCCATGATAATCACACACCTTCTCTCACCAATTCAGATTCAGATTCTCATGGGTTAACTCTCAGATGTGGAACTGCAAGATAAAAGGGTGTAGCTCCTCCCCTCCTTTATATGTATAAACTACACTTCCCACTCCAGTTCATTCTTGAAGTCGGACTCGGACTGTGAATATGTAGGATTTTCTTTTTCCGTTATTTTGCAGTTTCTCTTCTGGAATCGGGGGCTCTAACACTGTCAGACTTCCAGACCCTCAGCAGAGCCCCATTCTGTTTGGATCCAGCCTGATGCCTGAAGTTGGTTTAACTGATATTGTCAGATTGTTGGCTAAACCTGTGTGCCAAGGGTACAAACCATTTTTTTTATCTCCTTGGCCAGCATACCAATGGTCAGTATTATTTCCTTTGAGGGGAACCCCAATTTCAGGGTATGGAGGCCCTGCCAGATGAACCATGGGGGGGGGGGCATAGGGCCTCTGCAGCCCCTCCCCCATTTATCAGGGCATTTATTTATTTTGTTATTTGTGGAAGGTGACACACTGGGCTCTTCTGGACAGCTGGTATAGTTTGTCAATCAGTATCTAAACAAGTTTGTATATTTAGGAAAAGTTAATATTACAGGAGCACTCTTACCTGAGCAATCGTATTGGGTGCTTGGCCAGCGGTGGCGCTGCATACACTGAAATCACACAAGAAGCCAGCACTCCATTTGCAAATAAAGTATATTGAATCAAGGTCATATAATCCACAGTCCAAATAATCTATATCCGATGTTTCGGGGTGGCGCATGCCCCTTCATCAAGGTTGGACAAACAAACAGAGCATCTGCATACAAGACAGGGTTAAATACGCTAGCAACAGCACAAGAAGCCCGCCTGATGTCATTAATGACGTCATTGGTGATGTCAGCAGCCTTAGCTGCAAGAATAATAATGCACAGTCAGCATCTCAATATTTGTAATATATGAAGTAAGTAATTCCCCAGAGTGGGGTCTAAAGGTACCTGTCACATGGTCACACCAGGTAAAATGCCAGGTGGGCCACCTCACTGCCACCCCTCGAGCGATCGGTGGTTGCCAGGAAACCAAGAACATGGCACTAGCACTGTGTCTGGTCTCAGAGACACATGCTGCCTGGTCTGAAGTCTGCCCGGCAACTGGTGATGCACAGTCATGGATAGCCTGATTGGCTGGCAGCACACTAGCTCACATCAGGCAGAGAGAGAATGGCAGAAGCTTTCTGGCCTTCTGTCCTAGCTGTTAGGAGATGGCTTCTGCCATTCTCTCTCTGCCTGAGGTGAGTTAGTGTGCTGCCAGCCAATCAGGCTGGCCGTGACTGTGCATCACCAGTTGCCGAGCAGACTTCAGGCCAAGCAGCATGTGTCTCATTAATGACGTCAGGCGGGCTTTTTGTGCTGTTGCTAGGGTATTTAACCCTGTCTTGTATGCAGATTCTCTTTTTGTCCAACCCTGATGAAGGGGCGCGTGCTGCCCCGAAACGTCGGATATAGACTATTTGGACTGTATCATTCGCTGGATCAAGATAGCATGGATTATATGACCTTGATTCAATATACTTTATTTGCAAATGGAGTGCTGGCTTCTCGTGTGATTTAAGTTTGTATGTTTGAGAAAGTTTTGAATGGAAACTTTAAGGTCCACATGGCATTGCTGGAGCTAGGGGAATTCATGGACATTTTTCCCGGGCCTTCAGATGCCTCTGTGATTTGCCGTAGGCGGCCAGGGACAGGCTGAAGAGCAGAGCCACGAATGGGAATCAGGGCCTTCTGCATAGCTGGAGCCAGATGAGCAGAGCATCCAGATAAAGAGTGGTGTGTACACTCCTGGCTACTCAGGAGAGCCCCTTGAGGAGCCAGGGGGTCAACATCACTCGTTATCTGAATAACCTACTTATTAAGGCTCCATCTAAGTAGGAGGCCCTGAGTAATGTTGGGAAGGTCCTATCAACCTTGGAAAGGTTAGGTTGGATTGTCAGCTAGCAATGTGGTTCCTTTAAGGTTTGGTCCTTTTTGGGCATGACCCTGGGTACCCAGCAGACCAGAGTCTTTTTGCAAGAGGAGAAGCATCTTGCTCTTAAGGAAAAGGCAAGGCAGCCCAACAATATGACAGGGCATGTTTTTGCTAGGCCTAATGGTATACTCTATGGAGGCCTTTCTGTTTGCCCAACTTTCCACCAGGCCCTACAATCATGGCTGTTCTTGGCCTGGGACAGATCCCCAGAGTCCCTTACAGACCCAGTAAGAGAGTCATTGACCTGGTGGTTGGACTCTCACCTTCTGCAGATAAGTCAGTCTTTTGCTCCAAGATTCGTTGGGCCATACTGACCACAGATGCTATTTGATCAGGCCCTACAATCATGGCAGTTCTTGGCCTGGGACAGATCCCCAGAGTCCCTTACAGACCCAGTAAGAGAGTCATTGACCTGGTGGTTGGACTCTCATCTTCTGCAAATAAGTCAGCCATACTGACCACAGATGCTATTTGATCAGGTTGGGAGTTGTGGTGAAGACCCAGACAATCCAAGGACACTGGGATCGACAGGAACGTCATCTACCTATAAACACATTGGAGTTGAGGGTCATTCTGCTGATCTTCAAACATTGGACCAACCTATTGCTGGATCTTCCAATCAGGGTCCAAGCAGACAACATAACAGCAGTTGTCTATATTAATCATCAGGGTGTCACCAAGAGCAAGTTGGAACTCAAGAGTCAGATCATGCAATGGATGAAGCCTCACATCCCATGCATTCCGGGAGTGGACAATGTTCAGGCAGATTTCCTGAGCAAGGTGACACTGGTCCATAAGGAGATATTCCAGACCCTGTGGGACCACCGGGGGTCAGTAGGGTACTTGGAGACCTGAAGGCAGTCAGGAGGGGTGGCAAAGCGGCAGCCATCAATGAGGGAAAGCGGAAGCATCCTTGGCATTTGGTTTTTATCTGTGCGTTTGGGCATCACTATTCAGCAAATGTCCCCCCCCCTCCCCATTGTGGGGGATAAATAGACTTCCAGCCATTGTTGAATAACTTTCTACTTGGAACTCACTGGAACAATAGCCTCAATGGC
This sequence comes from Gastrophryne carolinensis, assembly GCA_027917425.1. NCBI lineage: Eukaryota > Metazoa > Chordata > Amphibia > Anura > Microhylidae > Gastrophryne > Gastrophryne carolinensis. The sequence continues at coordinate 409,791,946 of CM051237.1, read as the reverse complement.
AAGCCCTGGAGTTCCCCGGCCAAATTGTGATTCCCTGCTGTAATTAAGGATGCCGCTCACAGCCTGTAGTATGGGATGATGGCTCACTACTTGTAATGGGGAACGCCATTTACTGTCTGTAATGGGGGATGCTGTGCACTGGCTGTAATGGAGGACGATGCTCACTGGCTGTAATGTGGGACGCCGCTCACTGGCTGTAATAGGGTGTCACGGATAACTCACCTCACCGTCGGAGCCTTACATAGGGGATGCTGCACATTGCCTGTAATGCAGGATGCCACTCAATGCTTCTATATAGGTAGTGTATCCTTCCCAAACACCCTTCAGAGCCACAGTTTGGAACACTCACCAATTCCGCTGTGTACCAGTCCTTCACTGAGTGACACCTCCATATCTATATACCAAAGGATGTAACAGCTGGTGCAGTGTGTTTTTGTGTTGTAGCTACAGTTTCTGCATCAGATGGAGACCTGCTGGAAAGTCAGTATCAGTCACTGCAAGAGAAGGTTGTTGAACGTTTCCCCAGATTTTAACACTATGTAGATCGGCTCTAAGTGTATTAGTAGATGTTCATTATGTCCTCTATGTTTATGTGGCTTGACCACTTGTACAACTTATTCTAAATATATTAGAACAAATAGGGAATCCTCCTTCCCTCTGCTGTTAAAACATCCACCACTCTTCTGCAAAGGCATTTTATAAGATTTGTGAGTGTATCTAGGAATGCATTCATCTAGAATAGAAATTGTAAGTTCAAACACTGATGAAGGAGGAGAGGTTCTGGCTGGGCCTGATCTTCATCGCAAAGGGGGTGGTGGATGAAGTTAAGGTTATGGCTCTGTGCCAGCCTGTCAAGTTTTTTCTCACTAAACGTACTCTACCATGCCTTTATGTTACTTGTTCTGTTCACTGGGGTACAATCAGAAGAGGACCTTCCCTCAAACTGTTCCCAAAATGTTAGAAGCATACGATTGTCCAAAATATCAACTGAAACAATAAGGTTTATCCTCATTGAAAATAGGGGTGTAGGCCAACCCTTGAAAGAGACCTCATATCATTTATCCATCCTCCACCAACCTGTACAGTTCGGACAATGCAGTCAGACAGGTTAACATTATTGTGATACCCAGAATCCCCATCACACTGCCACATAGAGGAGCATTATTGTGATACCAGGAGGGGCATTAACTGACACTTGATAAATGAGGCTTCCTGTGAGCTCTTTGAAAACACGGAACCTTATCCCCTGCAGGGGCATCCCATAGTGTGCGGATGTTCCCGCTACAGTTTCAAAACATAGAACTTTATTCCTTAGTCAGGGTTATTGAATTCATTCATTGGCATAACTCTCATTCCATCCTTATTCCAGCATTCCATTACTCATCATTCATTTATCTCATTACTGTCTTTACTGATAGTTACAAAAGTTACATAATCTTTCTATATATGCAGTTATCTTACATGGCCAGTACGTGTGACTATTTTGATTGGCTAATTGGTGCTAACCAATCAGGAAAAAGTACATGATTCAGATTGGTCAATTGGTGCTGGCCAATCAGACTAAATGGAGGTTGTAGAAAACATTTTCCTATTCATTTAAGGGATGATGGGACAGAAACTCGTATTCAACAATTAATGAATAAACAGGTCGGGACAGCCAGGCCTGAAACCTAAACAGGTAGATTGTATTTTAAAACAGAAGTAAGGTTGGTTGAGACAATGGCCTCCTCCCAGCAAATAGCCAGTCTGCCTCCAGCACACATTGCTGTAAACATTGTAACAGAAGTTTTTCTGACTAAAAGAATTGGACTATAACCCAGGATTTAGACTATCCTGGGTTTTGGTCCTTTCCCCCTGGGGCATTCCGATAGGGGGTGCCTCGCTGCGTGAAACCCCCCAGGACGCCGAGACTCAGCTCACCTCTTCCCAGTCCCACGGCGCGTCTAAGAGCAGTGGCTCTGAGCGCCCTGACGGATGCATCCTCCCCTTCCCTCTAACAGGAAGTGTGCCCGCACCGGCCATTCCCAAATCCCTGGCGGGGGCACGCACCCTGCTAGAGGGATAGTGGGATGCGGCTGCTGCTCTTTGACATGCCGTAGGACCGGGAAACAGGGTAAATGAATAGGGTGACCTGGGGGGTTTCACACAGCCGGACATCCCGATTTTGGATGCCCCGGGGGGCAAACGATCGGCTCAGATTCCCGGGCTGATCGAGCTGGATTTTGGTCCACTTTAGAGTATATGCAACCACCTATCTAATGGATGCCATTGCTGTCTATGTGTTACCTACTGTATGTGCCACAATTGATTGTTTTATTTATTACAAGTAGTTCATGGCTGGATCCAGAGGCATACATAGACAAAGATTTGAAACTGCCCCCCCCCCCCTTTCAGGCCAGAGGGGGTAAAATTATTACCGCCAGGAACGGTTGCATGACGGAAGGGAATCTAAGACCTTCATGGTCTCTGACTCAACCAATTATAGCTGTAGCGGCACCAGGACACCACAAGGAGGGTTGTGGCAGTAAGGATTTTTTCCCAATTCTTAAAATTGCTCAGGGGGAGTAAACAAGGTGAGGAAGGCTGGCTAGGAATAACTGGAGACTCTGTTTAACAATTATAATGCCAGCTATGTAAAATATACCTAGCTGCCTCTCCTGTCGTTAACTGCCAGCTATATAAATTTTACATACCTAGCTCTCCCCCCTGCTAGCGGCTCCCAAAAAAAAGACCTGACACCTCGATCAATTGAGACAGTTTTCCTCTTCACCCAGGGAGCTTCCAATCCCCCCTGGGCTCCTCTGGCTTCAGGAGAGGGCCAGGAATAGGGCCACCACCACTTCATTTTGCTTACCTGCATGCTCATTCCCCCCTGCCAGGTCTCCTCTTCACCAGGGGGGCCTCCGATCCCCCCCCCGGACTCTTCCGCTGTGAGAAGACCCAAAAGATGCCCCTCCTCCGCCTACGACATCGTCGCCACTAGCCTGTCCTGTTGTGGGCGGGGCAGATGATTTCATCCTGTGACATCATCCCGCTCCCGGCTCGGAACTGACAGACTTGCATTAAGCCCCAGCCCCCCAAGACCTGCCTCCCCAAAGACCATGGAGGGCAGAGTAGCCCGGGGCCAATAGGGTTTGCAGGCTTGTAGCCTGAAGGGCTTCCTGTTCTACAAGCCCCCATATCTGGTCCCCGGGCTGGTTACGCTGGGTAGGGGGATGTCATGCCATTTGTTGGGGGATTGTAAAGGGTTTTTAACCCTTAAAATTCTGAAAAAATGGGGTCCTCCACCCCAGGAGCCCCAGCAGCAACAGGAGAGCAGAAGCCAAAGGGATCAGCTCGGTAATGGATGAGAGGTAAGCATTAAAAAAAAATAATATTAAAATATTTTTTCTCTGTGTCCGTGTGTTTTTTTACATTTAACCCTTTATGAACTGATAAGGGATCCATGAGACCCCTATACCAGTTCACAAGGCTTAGTGGGCTGGCAATTCACCTGCAGCTAGCGGGGGACTTGCCATTACCCCGCCCCCCCCCCATTACCTGACTCCCCAAAGCCCGGGGGGGGGAGCAAAACCCAGGGGTCATTTAGACTGTGCAGGCTTGTAGCCTTCAGGGCAGGGGGGGGCGACCGAGGCTGGCCCATGCGCCCTGTTCTATAAGCCCCATAGCTGGTTCCCTGGCTGGTTATGCTTGGTAGAGGGACCCCACGCCATTTTTGGAGGGATTTTAAGGATTTTTAACCCTCAAAATTCCCCAAAAAATGCCCCCCATGGCTTTTTTTAAAATGTAACCCTTTATAGTGTGGATAGTAGTTGTATTTTATTTGTAAATGTTATAACGTGCTCCTTTCAGTTTGGTGGGTCTCCTGGGCAGGAACAGGGGGCTACCGATACGATGGTACTGTTGTAATCAGGAAAAATTGGGCTTGCAATATGGTTTTCTTTATTAAAATAAATGTTTTATTTAAAATACATTTTTTTAAATAATGTTTTATTTCTTTTTTAGTTTTTTTACTTAGAAATATTTAAAAAACAGTGAAAAAATTACAAAGAAGACATTTCATGTTAAAGCCTAAACTCTGCTGCAAAAGGACAATATGTAATTTTCCTGAAAAATGACCTGTCAACAGAGGGTGACAAAATCTCAAGTAGGCTGGCAGTTAGAAGGGTTAAATGTACCTTGTGTTTTCTTTATTGTATATTGATATTTTTGGAAAATGTGCTTTTTATTCTGCTTTTTGCAGCCAAAGAATTCTTCAAGGGATTACTACACTACAATAAGCTAGGTATGCCTAGAAAGCTTAACGTGTGTTCTTTCAGGGAATATATAATTTGGAGGGTATTCCAAATGTAATGGGTTGGTTGAAAAGGTGCAAGGGGCGCACTTTGTCTGCAGAGCTGCTTTACTTTGGTGTGTTTGGCAATTCTTCCCTTGACAGTACCTATGCATGTTGGGTATCGTTCTGTTCAGGGCATGTTACTTTTTCAGATTTAACTTGTTTTTTCTTTGCATATGTTTGCATATTGTTTTTTAAGGAAAATGTGGCTTTGATTCTGCTTTTTTAGTTCTTTTTTAGAGAAACCCTGCGCAACCAAAGAATCAATTGAGGGATTACTTCCAGAAAACTGTGCCCACATCAACAAGCCTGGTACACCTATAAAGCTTGTGGTGTGTACTTTCAGGGAATATATAGTTTGTTGGGGGTATTCTAAATGTAAAGAGTTGTTTTTTTTTAAACTGCAAGGTGCGCATAGCTGTTTTATCTGAATAATTCTTAAAGCATTGTTTCAGCTTAGGGGAGTCTCCTGGGCAGGAGAGGGTGTCTACCAATACATATGTGGTACCACTGGAACCAGTAGAAATGGGGCTTTTACATACAATAAGATTTTATTGAAAAACCTCTTATTACAAAGAACACTACAAATTGTTAAAAAAAATTTTTTTGCACATATTTTACCCCAAAATATTGAGAATACACTTAAAAAATGACAAACAAGACATTTCACATTAAAGCCCAGACTGAAAAAACAATATCTAATTTTCCTGGGAAATCCCTTCAAAAATCACAGTTGAACATGTGTAACGCAAAATAGTGAAAAATGGTCTGGCAACAGAGGGTGACAAAAACTCTAGGTAAGCTAGCACTTAAAGGGTTAAGGCAGTCGCCACAAAATCTTACAAGCCTTGGTCCTAAATTAATCTTACCTATCCCTCTAGTGAACACCAAGAAGTGTATTCTTATTGGACGGAGTGACTTGAAGAAAAGGCAGAAAATGAATATGTGGATATTAGCCAAAGAAAATGCAGAGAAAAGGGTGAAAAACCCCAGTTATTAAAAAGTAGCAACCACCAATCTATAGTCTATAAGACTGCAGGGCCAGTAGTCTCCCTCTAAGCCGGACATCCCAATTTGGAAAGTCCTGATGTGTGAAATGCCTGGAGATGCTTGCCACTCCCCTTCCATTATATGCCACACATTATTATGCACAGGATAGAATGCTGATTGGAGACAATCCAGGGCATTCCTGGGGGTTTCACACAGTGGGCATCCAAAATCAGGCTTGCCCTGGACCCCAGGAAATCTCAACAAAGAAAAAAATCACAGGTTTTGTTTCTCTTTAAAGCTGTCCAAAAATAAACTTTTGGTCAGTTAAATGTGTCCTGGGGGTATCCCAATTAGGGATGTCCCACAGTGTAAAACTTTAAGGACCCCCTCACAGGCGGAACCACATAGTCATCTACTTCAAGGATCCCACAGTGATCAAATGAGGCACTGCTCTCTCCACTGTGTGCGCCCCATCAGGTCTGTCAGGCACACCATGCAGAGCGAGGGTGCCACTGCAGAGAGATGATGTTCTACTCAGTGCAAGGGGGGGGGGGGTGAGGGGGGGCTTCATTATGGAACATTTTGCCTTTTTTGACTTGTGGTCTGCTTTAAAGTGAACCAACAGCTATATTTGACTCTTGGCCACAAAAAAAAACATCAAAAAACATTGCTGATCTGCAGCTGAGGGGAGTTATGCCAATTGGTGGCCATTCATTTTAAAGTGCAAATCCTCCCAAATTAGAACCCATACTTGCCAGCCCAGTGCCAGGTGCCTGATCCCCCGGTGGCCAAGGCAGATGGATTCCTTAGTCAGCCAATCACTGCACAGCAGTCACACTGCTGCTGCTGCTGCACTGATTGACTGTTCAGCAATCAGTTACCACCATTGTAGCAGCTAAAAACAGAGAGGTGCTGCTTCTGGTTGGGGATCGGGTGCTCAGTAGGGGAACCTTCTTTTTGCATTAAATAGCCAAATTGGGTCCAGCACTTGGTAATAGTTGGACTAATAAAAGTCAGATCACCACTGTTATAACTATAGTATGTATGATCATAACTGTTATAGATAGGTTTGTTTCCCTTGGAAATCTCAATTTGGGATGCCCTGCTGTGTGAAACCCTCCAGATGACCCAGACAACTCACCATTCTGCTATTCCCACTGCATATGTGTGAACCCTCATGCATTCAATGCTTTATGTTGTGTATACTAACGCACATAAATGCATAAATCACAGTTTCAGAGAATGCCGCGCAAGAGTGCCGGAAAGGTGAGTGTGGGTGATCGGAGGAGTTCACACAAGCACTGCCATCTGTGCCACTTGTGCTTAGTCCCCTGTTTGGCTTCAATATTAAAGATGACAAAAACCCACCCTTGAGTCTTTGAGACTCCAGGGCAGGCATACTCACTCCCCCTGATCAGGATGCCCCGCTGTGTGAAACCCCCTAGGTCGCCCAAAAACTCATATTCATTCCCGGTCCAACGGCGCATGCACGAGCAGCAGCCGCATCCCCACTATCCCTTTAGCAGGGCGCATGCCTGTGCCAGGCATTTGTGAATGGCCAGGGCGGGCATGCTCCCTGTTAGAGGGTAGCGGGGGATGCGGCCGCCAGCGCACTCGGATCCGCTCACATTACACAAGCTCCTGGATAAAGAAGCTCAAGCGTATCCGAACGCTTTAATTGGACGAGCAGCCATGCGTGCGTCATAGGACCAAGAAGAGGTGAGTTTGGGTTCACACAGCGGGGTACCCCGATCGGGGGCAAAAACCAAAACCCAGTATAGTAAAAATTTTGGGTTTTGGTCCACTTTAAAATGCCACAGGCAGTGGCATGCTTTGCCACCACGCATCCCATGCAATAGCATAGAGCCCCAGCCTCTCAAGCCCCCCCCCCCCCCCAGAACTCCCCTGAACTGAGTGAACACCGGAAGCTGCTGCCATCTTATTGTAATACTGGTATAATACTGGTGCATGAGAAAGAAAGCTGCTTCACTCCATGAAACATAGAAGGTGGACAGCAGAAGGAGACCATATGGTCCATCTAGTCTGCCCTTATGTGTATACTAAAGAAGGGGTGGCAGCCGCTCAGACCATTTTATAACTAACCTGGGAGGTGCACGTTAGCAGGGCAATTAGGATACAAAAGTCTTAAAGGAGCCACAGCACTTAATCCTGTTAGCTTGCTGACCAACCTAAAATTCAATTCAATTCAATTCAATTTATTGTTCGCCAAGTACATCGTGAGATGAACAAGGAATTCTTTTCGGCATATACACAGTGCAAAAAGAAAACAGTACAGATAACTACAGTTAAAGTTACAAAGGAAGGGGAACATGGAAGACAGAGATACGGAAGCAGATAATCTCTTATAAAGTCAGAGTATGAGGACCCATCGATTCCAGCTTGATCCTGAGCCTATGATGCCTGGATATTGTTAAGGATGCGGACGGCCAAAGGAAAGAAACCCTTCCTGGACCTAGAAGTCCTGCAGGCTGGGACCGCAAGACGTCGCCCGGATGGTAAGTAGTGGAATAGGGTGTGTCCAGGGTGGGACGGATCCCGGAGTATCTTTCCAGCTCGCGTCTTGATTCTCTGATTGTGCAGTTCCTGTAGGGATGGTAAGGGGGCTCCGATTATTCTTTCTGCCGTCTTTATTGTTCTTTGGAGTCTACCCTTGTCCCTGCTTGTAGCTCCTTCGAACCAGACAGAGAAAGAAAAGCACAGAACAGAACCAATGACGGCATTGAAGAAGAGCACAAGCAACTTTTTCGACAGGCCTGCCTTCTTAAGTTGCCTCAGGAAGAAAAGTCTCTGATGTGCTTTCTTCAGTAGAGCCATGGTGTTCCTTTCCCAGCAGAGGTTGTCGGAGATTGTCACACCTAAGTATTTCGTCTCCCTTTCTCTCTTGATTTCCACCCCCTTGATGGTCAGGGGTGACAGGGGTGCCGGGTTCTTTCTGAAGTCCACTACCATCTCTTGGGTTTTGGAAGGGTTTATGACCAGGTTGTGTATAGTGCACCAACTGACAAGTTCCTCCACTGATCTTCGGTAGATTTCCTCTTTGCCATTCTTGATCAAACCTATGATGGTTGTGTCATCGGCAAACTTCACAATCTTCACAGAGTTGTCCAAGGAGGTGCAGTCATTGGTGTAAATCGAGAACAGGAGAGGGGACAGAACGCAGCCTTGAGGGGCACCGGTGTTGGTGTGCCTGACACTGGACCGTACTGGACCAAGTCTAACTACTTGGGATCGCTCTGTTAAAAAGCTCCCTGTCCATGCACAGATGTTCTGAGGAATGTTGAGCTTAGACATCTTTTCTACCAGCAGGTTCGGACTTATGGTGTTGAATGCCGAACTGAAATCAATCGGTCTCTAAATCTGGTTAAAAACAGAGGCTCGGTCACACACATCTGCAGAAGTATGCTTAAGCTGCACCACCAAGCACCAAGGTGCCTCTGTGGGGTGCAGTCCTAACTCTAATCTCTGAGAGCCCCATTTGGGACATACAATGCAATAGATAAATTGGGAGCAGGCTTACCTGAGGTTGCCCTAAAACCTCGAGTGCAGCCCATGGGGTGGAAGACCTCGCAATACAGCCTAGACCCCACACCCCATGTGCTTGCACAAATTTAAAAGAAACAAAGGAGGGGTGGCAGCCGCTCATACCATTTTATAACTAACCTGGGAGGTGCACGTTAGCAGGGCAATTAGGATTAAAAAAAGTGTATACTATATGTTCTCTTTATCTTAGGATAGATGTGTGCTTATCCCAGGCATTTTTAAATTCAGTGACTGTCGATCTTTCAACTACAATCATTTGTTCCTCTTTAATATTGTATTTTTCTATATATAAATGCCTTTGATTAGGGCTCCCAGACACAACTTTGCATGGGGCCCCAGAAATGATAAGTTCGCCCCTGGGCACAGGTTCACTTTAAATGTCTGGGTGGCCACCTTTCCACCCAGCAAATTGCCCGCCTCCATTCTTTTTTTGTAAATTCTTTATTTATGCTTTTACAAGAGTACACCAGGTTGATTACAAGGTGAAACATGAGCGGTACAAACATAGTCATATATATAGTGACACTGATGATAACAATTTACGCTACATTGCTTTATGAGCTTGCATTGAAGAACAGAACAATAAAAAAAAGAAAGAATAAAAAGTGTGTAACATGCTTCTAGAAAACCCTGTAGGCAAGCATGGGCTTAAAACTGTGACAACAGTCTATCACCAAACGATTCAACATTAGATCTATCCTTTTGTTTTACTAGAACCTTACAGAGTGTATATTAAGAACTGGCGAAAGAAAAAAAAAGGGACAGAGGACAGGGGGAACGAACCCCCACACAGGGGAGAGAAAAGAGAGAAGGGTAGCAGAGTGGGGAGAGGGGATGGGGGGGGGCAGGGGAGGGACCATCAACCAGTGACGGAAGAAGCAAGGGGCAGGAGACCATAGGGCCTCCAAGAACAGGTGCCTAAGCGTCTATTATGGTGCGTTTGTAGCCCTCTGATTCAGTAAATTGCATCCATGAGAACCAGGTCGCCGTGAATTTCTCAAAGCCCTCTCCCCCTGATGTCATTAGATCCTCAAACCTCATTGTTTCGTTTACTTTCAAGGCCCACATAGCCAGGGTGGGAGGGTCCTCCTTCCTCCACAGCTGCGGGATACACATCTTGGCCGCGTTTAGGAGATGGCACAGCAAAGATCTACGATATTTTTTGAGGGGGGTCTTTGTCATGTGAAGCAAGCACAAGGCAGGGTCATCTGGAACCGCCTCGCTCAACACATTACCCGCCACTTCTCTGACCCCATCCCAGAAAACTTTCAATTTTGGACAAGACCAGAAGATGTGTAGCAGGCTGCCCTCCCCGTCTCTACATCTCCAGCATTTCGCCTCCACCCCAGGATACCACTTGTTGATCACCGCCGGGACCCGATACCACCGAGTCAGGACCTTATAGTTACACTCTTGTATCCTAGAGCATATCGAGGTTTTGTGGGGGGATACCAGCAGTCTGTTCAACTGTTGCGGGGAAAAGGTCCTACCCAGATCTCTCTCCCACTTTTCTACAAATGACGGTGGGGTCAAGTCCGGGGGGTTAATCAAAAGCTTGTAAGTAAATGAGAGTGTGTGACTCGCTTCTTCTTTACTAGAACACAATTCCTCGAATGGGGTAAGGCCTCTCCGCCCACTTTTATGTGCTTGTAACGTGGAGAGGAAGTGCCTCAACTGCTGTTCCTGCCATGGCAACCAAACAGGTAGTCCTCTCTCCGATGCCAACTCGCCCATATTACCCCACTCTCCCTCCCGGAGCAAGTGGCCCACTCTAAAGATACCTGCCTCTCTCCAAGCCCCAGGGACAGTGCCCCTACATCCAGGGGGAAAACCGGGGTTGCCCAGTACTGGAAGCAGAGGTGAAGGCGCCGGAGAGAGGTTCGCCCGCTGAAAGTAACGGCCACAAACCCTCAACGTGGTCCCAACCAGGGGGTGCCTCGCAGCTAATGGTATATCGTTCTTGTCAACCCATGGGATACAGTCAACGTTGGCCTCCACGAGACTCTGTTCCAGGGATACCCACTGCTTGTGGCCCCTGTGAAGGCACCAGTCCACTACCCTGGTGAGATGAACCGCTACGTAGTATAGTCCTGGATCGGGGAGACCAATACCCCCCCTGTCCTTGCTCCTAGAAAGAATCGTCTTGCCAAGTCTCGGCCTCCCTCCTCCCCACACAAATCGCCGAAAAAGTGTGTCTACCCTTCGAAAGAACGCCTGCGGGATAGTCACCGGGAGGGCCTGGAGCAGATAAAGAAGCCGCGGCAGCAACACCATTTTCAAGGCGCTGCTTCGACCGAACCAGGAGAGCTTCTTGCTCGCCCACCTGGCCATGTCGTCCTCAAATTTCTTGAGCAAGGGGGGGAAGTTAAGCGCAAAAATCTTAGCCAAGTTCTTACTAATTTTTGTTCCCAAATATGTTACACTTTCCCCCGAACATTTAAAGGGGAAGGATTTCTGTATAGTGTCAAATCTCTTCGCTGGAATATTGACATTGAGGGCCTCGGATTTTTGATAGTTAATCCTGTATCCTGACAGGACTCCATATTGTTTTAATTCTCTCATGAGGTTCGGTAAAGAGGTCTCGGGGAGCGTCAGACCAAAGATAAGGTCGTCGGCAAATGCCGCAACCTTGTAACTACCCGCGGGGTCTCCCATTCCCTTAATGTCAACATTGTTGCGAATTTTGCATAGAAGGGGTTCCAAGGTAAGTATAAAAATCAGGGGGGAGAGAGGGCACCCCTGTCTCGTACCGTTTGCGATACGGAAGGGGCTCGAGAGCGCTCCATTAACTCGCACCGATGCGGAGGGGGCACTGTACAAGCCACTGATCCAGCCCATAGCATTAGGACCAAGGCCAATATGTCTGAGAGTATTCTGCATGAATCTCCAATTAACTCTATCAAAGGCCTTCTCCGCATCGGTGGCAAGCAAAAGAGACGGCACACCACTTTTCTGAGCCCACTGGATCAAGTTAAGAACTTTAACAGTGTTGTCTCTTGCCTCTCTATGCGGCATAAAGCCAACCTGATCAAGTGCTATGATGTGGTGCAAGTGGGGGGCCATCCTGGAGGCAAGTATCTTCGCGAAGATCTTGAGGTCCGTATTTAGCAAGGAGATCGGCCTGTAGCTAGCGCAGAGGCCCGGGTCCTTCCCCTCCTTAGGGATAACTGATATAAACGCCCTAAGTGAGTCTGGGGGAATGGAGCCTGGTGACTTGAATGAGTTGAAGGCTTCCGATAATTCCGGTGCCAGTAAGGGGAGCAGTTTCTTGTAAAATTCAATCGTGAAGCCGTCTGGGCCTGGCGCTTTCCCCCCTGCTGTCTCCGCTATCGCCTTCTGGATCTCCTCTACTAGTATTGGTCCCTCCAACTCTTCCACTATCTCACTCGGTAAGTTCGGGAGGCCGGACTCTCTGATATATTGTTGCATCGCCTCTTCGGTCTCCCCGCCCTCCCCTCCCGGAAGGTTGTATAGCCCTTCATAGAATTTCTTAAAGACCTCCGTGATCTCCCCTACAAGGTGAACCACCCTGCCTCCCGGGTCGGCTATCTTCGGGATATATGCCTTCGACCTCTCTACCCGCAGAGCCCGAGCCAAGAGCTTGCCACACTTATCCCCGGATTCATAAAATTTACCCCTACATTTGGCCTTCTGGGCCTTGAGCCTATCGCAACAGAGCAGCTTGAGTTTTTCTCTGGCTGCCTCCATTCTTATGTAAGTGATTTACTTGGATTGAGTGCGGTCGCTAATTCTGTATACAAGTGCAACCAATTTTTTGGCCATCATGTATAACACATTATTATGAATGATTACCCAAAGTGGAATTGAGTGTTTGGGGGATCTTAGCTTACAGGTCAGTCTCACAAGAGGGTTTTGATTTATTTAATAAGTGGAAAAGAAAAAAGAAACAAAGATCAGAGCCTCACAATGCATGCTTGTGTATGTTTTTTATTATTCCTGCCTTCCGAAATTACATTTATTGTTTCCAATCACAAATGACAGTTGGCCCCGGTTCTTGCATCGTATTGTTCACATCATCCAGAAATAACATTTTGAAGCCCTACTGACAGATACTCTAAACAAGCGAGGTTGCTAAAGAACCAAACAGCATCGCAGAGCGCTTGAGAACATTAAGTGTAGCGCTCTGGCAGAGGTCTTGCGGGATAGCGCGCGTCCCTGCGATTTCTTGTCTGCTAGGTTTTCTTGTAAATCAGAAATGATGTATGTTGCCCCGAATGGTTGTAAATTACCATGCTTTGTTTTGCTTGTTTGGACGAAACGTACATTTTCATTAGTTATATTGGTAATGCTCAACTGATCTTAAGTTTTTTGTCCGAGAGCAGAGGATTGCATTACTCTAAGGTATGCAGCTGTTTATAAGTTTAAGGCTCAACTCCGGGGCTAAATCCAAAGTTTTGAGGCTGCTTGTAATTTGACAAATGAAATGATAAGATATGAGTATGCTGTTTGTGTGTGGCAGTGACATGGTTAAAGGGTAATTCCACTTTTGATGGCATTTATTAAAAGATTCCATTACTGTGTGCCAAAATGATGTCCTCAATGCGCTGTGAATTTTTTTAATTATTTGTTTGCAACTCTGTGTTTTAAAAGAAAACTGTGTTTTTTTTTATTATTGTCTCTATCAATAATGTGTTTACACCAACTGGTGTGTTTGGTGTACATAGCAGAGACTTCCTGACACTGCCTTGCTAATCATCTAATTGGCTGTGACGGGATGGGGCGCCACACTCCTGAGCTTACAAGTTTAAACCCTCCTGCTCTAATTTAGTTTCTTCAGATTTCTTCAGAAGAACACACACAGTTGTGTGTTCCAGTAGCAAAGAGGTTACTGGCAGCGTTCTCACCTGGGGAGGTCATTAATGCTGCTTGATTTAGCCAAAGCGGCTGATGAGCTCACCTGTTACAATGGAAGGATTCTGGGCCAAAAGAATGCAAGAAACTTGGAAACAGCATGTTGATCAGTAAATCACAGGTTTGGGGGCACAATCTTAACACACATGTTTAGTTTACATTCCAGATTACATTTCCCGTGTGTTGTTCCTCTCAGAGGGGACATCCCGAATTGGGATGCCCAGCTGTGTGTTTCCCCACAGGTCGCCCGATTCACTCACCTTCCTGTTGTTCTCATGGTGCAGGCTCGGACGAAACCAAGCGCAGTTAATGGCTGAGAGACCCGCTCAGCCAATCAGCTCGCTCAATTTCATTCGGTTCCCTTTGGCTCTGTCAGCGGATAAGCCGCCTGAACAAGCAGAGCCGAAGGGAGCCGAGTGCAACACCGGTTACATCCTCCACTCAGCTTCTAGATGTGGTGTGCCTGCGCTGCCCATTCAGAAAGGCCTGGCATGGGTGCTAGAGGTGAGTGGAATGGGGGATCCAGGGGCTTTCCCACACCCCAATTCGTTAACCTACTATACATTCACATATTCAAAGAGGGAACCCTTAAAAGAAACAGAGGAAGATGGATGGTGCAAGGAATAAGAAGGAAGAAGAACTGAAAAAGAGAGAAAGACTAAAGGACCAGAGGTGTCAGAAAAAAATTGATTCTGTCAAGTATTGCAATATTTCATTTGCCGATAATAGAATTGATTCTTTCTGGTATTGAGTCTTACTTCAGTCTTCAGGAAAGAGCCCGACGGGCCCCCTCCCCCTGCTTTCTCGATGAGCGCCCCATCTTCACGACTAGCCATAAAGACATTTTCATAAAGACATATTCTAAGCATACAGTACGCCCTGCTCCATATATAATACTTACACGTGGGTAATCCTCCTCCAGAGGGTGCTGTTCACTGCAGACATGCAAAAAACAGGCTCCTCCCAGCCCTTCATATACCCAGGGACCTCCCACAAATCCCCAGATTTCTCTGCAGTGCTGACTGCGAAGACATGAAGTATCACTCTCTCGCAGGTGAGCGGGGCTTTTACAGCCTGCGGCCCTGCAGGACTATTACCACCCGTCCTCTTCGATAAAGATGTGCCTCCCAGCCTGGGCTGCACTGGTCGGGTGAAGGTAGGCAGCACCATGTGTGCTCACGGAGCTACGCTCCACCGCAGTCCCCCACCATAGGGTAGACGGTTTAGGCCGATGGTGAGCCTCCAATAGATGCCCCTCCCGCATTATTGCCCCGTGCCCCTCGTAGCGATGAACCCTGGGTGCAGGGTCGCCTTCTCCCTCGCTTCCTCCCGTAGCTCGGGGGAAAAGAAAGGGGGGGGTATGCATGTGGCGGTCTCAGCGTAATGTTATACGCATTTATGGCCGTTGTTTTTTCTTAAAACTTGGGTGTCAGAGCCGCGCTCCTTGATCCACATAACCCTTGTCAGGTTGCGCGCGTGTGTCTTTTTCATTTACAAGAAGTGTGTGGCCCGGGCGGCAGCATCATTCTCTAGTTTTGAGAGCAGGTGCTATCTCCTTAGCTACACTCTGTGTGTCCTATCCACTGCTTGTCATTGACGTTACCGCTGGTTAAAGCTTCGCGCTGTTTGTGGGAGGCGGGGACTCGGCATGACGCTTCCCGCGTCACGGCCAGATCGGGCCCGCCCCTCGAGGTTCGCTTGGCGCCATTTTGATGGTCTTCGCGTGCGTGGTTGCGATCATCCTCCTCCCTTGGTCATGTAAGTGCCCTCCTGGGCGGTTTTGTTCCTATGATCTTTCGTTCAGCTGCGCATGGCTCTGACACCCCCCCCCCCTTATTCTCTTTATGTCTTTCAGAATCCAAGATTTCGGTGGCTTCTCCCGGCCTGACATATATTATAGCGGGTTCACATAAAAAATTCTCCCACATTCCTAGCGGGTCTTGGGGCATCCAGGGTTGCCTTTTGCATAAATCCCTGCGGGCATATTGCTCAGATAATCACCATATGGAGGCATCTCAGAATTATGTACCCGGGGTCCCTCGGGGACAAGACCGGCTGTGTACAGCGTGTGGACAGCCCCATGCTGATGCTGACAGAGCACGGGTCTGCGGACCGTGTGCTGAACAGGCACTGACCCT
The DNA here is from genome assembly GCA_027917425.1 of Gastrophryne carolinensis. NCBI lineage: Eukaryota > Metazoa > Chordata > Amphibia > Anura > Microhylidae > Gastrophryne > Gastrophryne carolinensis. The sequence continues at coordinate 409,776,049 of CM051237.1, read as the reverse complement.
GCAATCAGGTTTGCCAGTGGCTGCACCTCGCTTCAATACACCTGTCTCCCCGTGCTTAAATCTCACTCCTGATGAGTCGCACTCAAGCGGGGATGACCAGCATGTCGTACCTACAGCTGAGCAGGTGCTATCTAGTTTGGCGGAGCGCTTGGGCCCTGGGAAGAAGCGGTCCCTGACGCCTCCTGGTTCTCCGGTTCCTAATGAAACTGATGAATCTGCTGCTATGCAGGACCTGGATCCTTCTGATGAAGGTGAGCTATTCTCCGATTCGGGCTCCTCGGATGAGATGCCCTGGAGCCGTGATGATTCTGGACCCGGTTCTTGAGGCCTGTGTGACAGTGATGAACTACTTATTAAGATCTTTGAGGTTTTGTCAATCTCCCCGCCTGGAGAGGCTCCCAAGCCTAAGAAGGAGAGTTTCCACACAGCAACACCGTGCTTTGAATTTCTGGAACAGGAGCATTTCCAGGCTCTTATATCCAAAGAATGGGAATCGCCTTGTAAACTTAAAGGGGTTCCAGGGGTCTGGGATTGGAAGTACCCTTTTCCCCCTGATGTGGTTAACTTTTGGTCAGCACCTCCCGTGGTGGATGCACCGATTATAGGGGTTACTAACCCCCCCTTCATGACTGCTCCTCATTACCGTACCCTTCGGGATGCCGAAGACCGGCGCATTGACAGACTGGCTTCCCACACCTTTTCGTGTGCAGGGACGGCTCTGCGCCCGGTCTGTGCCGCGGCCATCACTGCGGTGGCTGCCAGGACCCTTATTAGAAAGCTACTTGATCACCAACCTGAGGATCTCCCCTGGGAGGTCTTTAATGCACTCTGAGATTGTGATGTGTTTGTGAGGTTTATCCTCTCAGCGCGGGATGACACCATTAAGATGTGTGCTAGAACCTCTGCCCTTGTGGTAGCTATTCGCCGCCTGGTCTGGCTGCGACAGTGGGGTGCTGACGATGATACAAAAAAGGCTCTCACTGGCCTTCCCTTTAGAGGACGGCGCCTATTCGGGGCCCGTCTGGACCTTTTTGGAAAAAAGGGTAAGGCACCCCTACGCAGAAGGCCGTCTCGGCCTCCTCGGGGCAGGGACACCCCTCTCCCTCCCTACGTTAGTGTCAAGCACGAACCAGAGGTGTGCTTCCAACTTTTCGGCGTAGATTACCACTCTAGGGTGGGCAGGCAACGCCCTGGGCCCTCTGGCAGGGCTAAGTCCAAATCTGCCAAGACCTCCCAAGCATGAAGGGACGCCCTCGCCCTTCTGGGTGAGGGGACTGCCGCAGCACCTGGCTCCTATCTGGGAGCGTACCGTCTCCTTCTGGTGGATCTAGGAGGTAGTTCCCCTGGACACAGGATAGAGTTTGCTGGGCGGTCCCTTTCAGAGGTTGTCAGGGTGCTTCTAGCCCCTGTTTTCCCCTCAGGAGTTGGTGCAGGCCGTACTCGGCCTGCAGAGTCTGGGCTCACTTGCAGGTTGCCCTTAACAGGCTGGGGCGATGGCCTCTATGTTGTCCTTCCTCTTTCCCTCAAAATGATGAGGCAGTCTGGGCCATGCTGGCCTATGGTAGACTTGGCAATTCTACACTCACAGGTAGCCCCTGCATGATATCTCTGTGTTGGGACACAGGCGCCCTGTGCAAAGGGGGGGCCTCTGGCCTCCTGTGGAGATCTAAGATCCTTTTAGTTTCCTCTGTGTCTTCTGGACACCGAAGACCTTTACAGGTCAGTGTTGAAGGAACAACCCTGCGGATTGGGGCCTTGTTCTTGGCCTCTCTTCTGCTCCCAGGCTGCTCGCCAAGGCGCGGATGGGGGTGATGTCTCTGACATGCCTGTGGGGCGTCCGCACTAGGACCTACCGGATCGTCCTTCTTTACTTCCCAATCTCTACGTCAGGCCGAGTGGGTTAGTCGGCCGGCGGTGTCCTCTGGGAGTTATTTGGATGGGTGCTCAGTCACCTCAATCCCTCGTTGTCCCTTATTCGCTATCTCCATTTCTTGGATCCGGTTCAGGCTTGTACCTTCTTCCTTGGCAATAGTGGACTCCTGGTTACATGGGCTCTGTCCCTCGTTGATGTCTCACCAGGCAGGATTGCAGCTGGTGGGTCTGTTGGTGGCAGATCAGAGGTTGTCCTTATATTCAGAGCCCTTGGGCTCTTCAGCACAGTGGGTTATTAATCCTGGATGGGGTTCCAGCGCCCCTGGAGCTAGGTCTGTGCTCATTCCCCCTTGGTACGGTGGTTCCTCTTGGTCTGGTTTAATTCAGGAACCCTGTCCGGGGGGCACCCCCCTCCTTTTCTTGCATCTTCCTGTAGATGGTCACCTTGGTACCCAGTCTCGCAGGTTGACGGGGGGGGGGGGGGGGTATTTCCTTAAAAAAAAAAACAGTGGTTCCTAGGTAGGGCCCCTTAGAGGGTCCATTTTCCTACTGATTTGTTAAAACAGTGAGCCTTCGGTTGGCTCTATCTTGCTGGACTACTCCTATTCAGAACCTGTCTATTTGGGGACTCTTGGCCTGTCGGAGGACAGTGGCCTGTATTTATTGTCAGTCTGGAACTTGGAGCAGGAAGATTCCCCTGGAAGGTGTCTGATCCTGATCTAGGTGGGGGTCAATGTTCCCTGCATCCCAGTGGTATTCGATCAAATGAATGTCCTTCAGTGGCAGGCTGTGCCATCCTGGTGTCCCTCTGAGAGCCATCTAGGGTGGCTCTGTTGGGTCCCGTTAAAATCACAGGGGCTCTGCCCTTGTTTTTACTGCCCCAGAATATTCTGACTCTGGTCATGGGGGCTTAGTAATTTTATGTCTGGACATTCTATCTTATATGTTTTTTCTTCATTCACCCTGCTAGGTGGGGTTCTGCGCAAAATTGCGCTGATAAAGGGACCCGTGATATTGATGGCCCCTGGGTGGCCTAGTGGACTGTGGTTCGCAGATGTTTCTGCTGAGGTCAGCGGACCTGTATGCTCTCTCAGGAGTGCGGTTCTGCCCTTGTCAGGCTCCTTCTTATGTCGCCCCAATCTACAGGCTCTAGTCTGAGGGCTTGACAGTTGATTCATTCACCCTTTTGGAGACGGGTTTATCCTCTGGGTGACTTGGTCTATGGGGGGGCTAGGAGCAAGCTTCTTTTTCTTCTTCTTCCTCCGTCTATTATGGGGTATGGTGTACCCATATTGATTGGCGTGAGTCTTGGTCTCTCCCCTGTTGGACGTTATCTGTTCCCAGGGTTCTAGAGTTATTACAGCATGGGTTGGGGTTGGCTCCCCATCTAGGTACTCTGAAGGTTCAGGTTCTGTCCTGTCTGCCTTCCCGTAGAAGTCTTGTTCAGTCTTCCTGGTTAAGCGTTCTCTTGGGGATTGCTCAGGTGCATCTCCCAAGTAGTTCTATGGTCCCTGTTGGGATCAATTTTTATTCTGTTTGCCTTGTGGGTTGTTCCCTTGGGACTTATTCCGGATGCTATCTGAGCTGTTTCGTAGTTCAAGTTGCCCTTCCGGGGGCTGTTGCTTCAGTCAGACGTGTGCCTGAGAAGGTGGCTCTGTTTAGTTAGCCCTCGTTCATTATATATACACACACACCATGCTGTGGTGGTATTCCGCCTTACGCCGGACCTTTTGCCCAAGGTGGTGTCTTATGATCATTATTTGAGTCCTTCTTGTCTGCCTCTGGGCCTTATTCTTAGTAATGCTGAAGTAAGGGGGTCTACATTCCCTCAACAGGTGTTGAAGTTTTCTTGTCCCTTAGGGGACTGATGCCCCTTGGGGTCTGCGGGCGCCTCCATACGTATGCGCCTGATCTTGTTTGCTTCCAGGGGCTATGCCCCCTTTGGACTGATCTTACTTGGATGGTTTGCCTTTCTTGTCCTGAGTAAAGGTTTCGGCTTCTTGCTGATCCTTGTTAGTGTAGTGGTCAGTATCCCCGCCTGTCTTGCGGGAGACCAGGTTTTCAATTCCCCGTTGGGGAGAGTTCTAAGTTTTACCAAGGCTCCTGTTGCATTTGGGCTGGTCAGGTCGTTACTCTGGCCTATTCCTTTAAGGGGAAGAATCTTCCTCTCTTTTTATTCTGTTTCTACTTGTGCTTGGGTATCTTGGGCCTTTCAGCACCTGGTTTATGTTAATCAGGTTTTGCTAGACCACTGCTCGTTCTGGTCATACCTTTTCAAAGGTTTTATGAGGTTGACGTTGGAGCCTTTGCTCATGTCGTTCTTGGTGGCAAGGTTTGCAGGTGACAGCGCCTTTACTGTCTGCTGTGCCTTTGATGGGGATCCCACCCTACTTTATGGACACTGCTATTGGATGTCCCACGTGTAAGTATTATATATGGAGCAGGACGTACTGTATGCTTAGAATAATACAATTCTGTGAAATACTCACCTGTAGAATTGGTATTATACGCATACAGTACGTCCTGCTCCACCCCACCCTGGTTTTACATTTTTCTGGATCCCCTGTATGGTGATTGTTATCATTGCTATTGTTACCAGTTTGGTGGTTGGTTTCTCCCGGCTTCTTTTCTCACTGCTTTTCAATGCTGGGGATTTGTGGGAGGTCCCTGGGTATATGAAGGGCCGGGAGGAGCCTGTTTTTTGCATGTCTGCAGTGAACAGCACCCTCTGGTGGAGGATTACCCACGTGTAAGTATTATATATATGGAGCAGGACGTACTGTATGCGTATAATACCAATTCTACAGGTGAGTATTTCACAGAATTGTATTTTTCTCTATGTGTGGTGTTTCTTTTTACTGTTAACCCTTTGTGAACTGGTAAGAGATCTATGTGACCCCCTATACCAGTTCACAAGGCTCTGGGTCTGGCAAGTCACCTGCGGCTAACAGGTAACTTGGCCTCCCAATTATCTGCCGCCCCAAAGCCCGAGGGGACAGAAGAGCCAGTGGCCATAGGCTATGCCGGCTTGTAGCCTGCAGGGCCATACGCCACCAAAGCTGGCCCCTGCGCCCTGTTCTACAAGCTGATTCCGGGCTGGTTATGCTGGGTAAGGGGGACCTCATGCCATTTTTGGGAGGATTTTTAAGGCTTTTTAACCTTTAAAAATTCCCCAAAAATTGCCCCCCCCCAGAAGGGGGACCCTATGTCATTTTTTTAATTAAAAAACATCACAATATATCATCTTTGAGACAGAATAGGGATAGATCAGGATATATCGTATCGTCATACGTGTATCGCGATACGTATCGCATCGCCAAATACTTGCCAATTCACACCCCTAATAAGGACAGAGGGGAACAACGAGAATCCCAGATAAGTAATTCTGAGACAGAGGAAGATAAGAAAATTGAAAACATAAGAGAAAGAGGCCTCTGATTGGTGTCTCCTGTCACTCCTTTACAGGATGGTCCCTTGTGCAACTTAGTTTGCACACCCCAAAGGCCGGCTATGTTTCTGTAGCCAAGGTGCTGGTGACCAAATGGGGCTCCGGTATCCTTATGCCAGCAATATAATCATGCCATGCTTTCTTTCAAGTTTTTCTTATATTTATTTTTACATTTGAGTAAAGCAGAGACGTAGCCAGGCTTTCTGGCTCCCAGGGTAAAGATTCAAAATAGCGCCCCCCACCTGTGCTCAGGCCCCCTTTGGTCCCCCCCTGACCTGTTGCACCCCCCCCCCCAGCTACATCCCTGGAGTAAAGCATTAACATCTGCCTTATGTACAGGCATGTTCATTTTGATGAGCACTCTACAGGGCTCATAATACTGTAAGTTTGGGAGAAGCTGCCCCTGTAATATGTGAAATATGTAATTCTGCTGCATTTCCTTTCCAAACTTGCCGTAATTGGGGTACAAAGCAAGGCTGCGTATACAAAGGGAACCAGGTGTCATTTTTCTGAGAGTTCAAAGATGTGATAACCTTGTATCCTGAAAGCAACAATGTCCTCAGTGGGTCATTAGCGCTATTTTCCGAGGTGTGAGTTTTTGCATATGCAGGTGATAATTGCATCCTAAGGGCATCCAGAACAGATTTCTACTACAGCGTTTCATCCTTGGTTTACAGCATTGCACTAGAAAACTTTGCTGCTTTTTTATCCAATTTAAATACAACTTTCTGAGCACTTTGATTAGATGCAGATTGAATATTATAACACCACACCCAGCAGGAACAACAAATGTCAGAGGGTCACAGTAAGGACCAAATCATGCTCTCCATCTTGGTAAGTAGCAGAAGGTCATTTACTATAATGTGAGGAGTTCTCCACCTGATGTGCAAGAATATGTTGCTGTATATACTTAAGTGAATAACCCATAGGGGCAATTTTTTTTCAAATTTGTGTAAAATGTCTAATTTGATTAGCAATACAAGGTGAGAAGCAGAAGCTTTCTAACCAGATGAGATATAAGCCACTACCAGGGCAGACAGGGCCGGATTAGGTGGTAGAGGCCCCTGGGCACAAAATCTGGTGGAGGCCCCAGATACAGTATTTTTTTTTCCTTTAAAAGAATACTCCAGCCAAGTAACTGATAGGTGGTTATCTGGCACCCCCCTACTTACTGGAATGTCAGATTGAGTCCATTGTGCCACGCTTGCATGCTATTCTGGGCTTGGTGGGCATGAGCCACCATGACACCTATGTCATCTGCCTGAGATGAGATTATAGAGAGCGCAGTGTAAGAGACTGAATGAGTATAAGAGCATACTCCCAACGAGTACTCCTTACAGGTCAGTGCTGATCCTCCCTCAGAATAAATTGATTTATGTTTTAGAGGGTTGTACTTGGACTTTAGATTAAAACTTTTACTGGAATAAAATCCAACAAAATACACTAAATCAATTGATTCGTTAATTGTAATTCATGCAGAGTGATCTATCTCATAACACGGCCATGTCATAAAAATATACTATAAAAAGTAATAGGCGAGCATGCGAGAGACGTTATCTCTAAAAATAAAAAAAGCCCCTTGGCTGAACATTTTGAACCATTTCATAAAGCATCCCCCCAAGGCCTCCCTCAAGGTATGTAGGATAGGTCACTACAAGTATCAACTAGACAGGGTTTTAAAATTTGAGCATGATAGACCCTACAGGCTTAAACCGGACCTTCATCATGATTTATTGAAAAGCCCAAACCTTTAAAAAACGATTTCCCAGCATCTAAAGTTAATGTATTTTAAGTTTTTAGTCACTTACTTATTATTCTTTCCCCCACTGGGCTGCAACTCTGTTCAGGACTCTAGGATATATAGATGTGCTTTGCTGAGGCAGAGCAGAGCTGGGGTCAGGAAAAGGTCAGCAATGCCAGAATGCAGAGCAGCACAGTCAAAAGGCACTTCCCGTTTGCAGGCTGTCTGACGTTCCATGAGCCGCCATCTTGGATGTTTAAAGGCGCATAACATGCAGTAGATGCAGGTAGGATGATTTTTAATGTGAGCAAACTGTATGTACAGGGTGTGGGAAACATATAAGATAGACTCTTATTCAGAGTGAAGAACCGCCTTAAATAGTGAGATGGGACTGCAATCCTTTCTTTGAGAGTCCCCATAGCGCTATGTAGTGGTGGATGGTACACAGGATGTGCTTAGACTGAGCATGTTCATACCATTGTTACTGCTATTATCAAAACTACATTTATTAAACTAAATCATATATTATAATATTTTGCATATACATATAAGGGTCGATTCAAAGAAACATGTAACAGCTTGGATTTTGGTGCCGATCATCCTATTTTTCCCGTGCGCTCGTGCGTTCGTATGAACTTGCGAGTGATTCTATAAGCAAATACGTTTCTATCCTAAAATTTACGTCCGTTCGTATGGCAGTTCGGGAATCAGACCTATGTCAGTTTCCATCCTGAATTTTCCGTTTCATTTCTCAGGTTGCAACATTGGTTTTGCCCTTTTTCCTTTTTTGTCTGGACGTAAATCCTTCTAATCTTGCGGCTGCGCACTACAAACTTACCTCATTAAAGTGCATTCTAAATATTTGGTCTTATTTTTCTTTATTTCATTCATTTTGTAGTAACCAACCATTAATGAATGCATTTGCATAAGTAAATCTTACTTTGTTTAATTTTTAGTTAACTTGCATTTTTTACTTGTGGATTTAATTTTAATATTTTGGCTTCAAATGGTACAACTTAAAATTTTGTGTGTGGTTACCCACACCCTCTACATACAGATTGCTCTCAAATATAAAAAAACACCCAGCAACTTCTGCATGTTATGAGTCTAGAAATAGGCAAGATGGCGGCTCAGGTATTATCGGGCAGCCTGCAAACAGAAAGGGCCTTGTGACTGTGTTGCTCTGCATTCTTTGATTTCTGACCTTTCCGTGCCCCCAGCTCTGCTGTGTCTGTGCAAAATACAGCAGTAACCCACATCCTCCACTTTATCCCGCTCTCCTCTCCTCAGTAAGTGTGATGCATCTGACCAAAGATGTGCTTAAATAATTAAACAAAGCAAAGGTAAACAACTACACCAATAAATGCAATCTAAAAATATTATTCTAGTACATCAATTTAAAAATAAATACCAAAGGACATAAGTTTCTTTAATTAACGCAAATAGATTGCAAAATAAAGGTTTACATGCAAAGGACTAATTAAGGTCCACATTAAAATGCTTTTATAAGGCATACATGAATCAGGTATGCATTGCCATACAATTTATGGCCTCGGCCATGCTGATACATGCAGTTCATTGGAGCTCAAGACGCGCAGACTCCTCCACATAGCCAAAAAACCTGTTCAAGAACAGCAATCCGACTGCTAAAAGGTGTCGGCAGTGGCTTTCTTTTAAAACGTCTTTAGAGGTTTGAAAACTGTTCTCTGAATCACACCAAAACCCATTCGATTATCCTAAGTTTTACGTTTTGATCCTAAGTTTTAGGATTTGATCCTAAGTTTTACGTTCTGATCCTAAAATTTAGGAACGAACTTGCGATGATCGTAAGAGCATATACGCATTCGAACGTAGGCTCGTGCGAGTCGTAAATGGCCAAAAAAACAGGAAAAAATGACTAACACCCACCCAAACTTACGATTCTCGATCCGAAATCAATTAACTTTTGCTCTTTGAATCGAGGGGATAGAGCTCAAAGTTGTTTTATTTGAAGAAGGGAGAAATATTCTCCAGAAAGGCATAGATAGAATGAAGATACTGCTCCAAGGATGGGATACCCTACCATTTTTTTTAAAGGATTATTAAACTCCATACAAAATGGGATACCCAAATACACAAATCATTAGTTTATACACAGAATAATTTCTGAAAATTACTACAAACCATAAAATGGAATTCCATTATTGTATGATTGTATAAAGATCTGCACCCCACCTACTATTCAATCTCATGGGCACTCTAGTACCTAATTGGACAGTCCAGAATGTCTCCCTTTCCTTTTCCAAACTCCTCCACGTACCGCAAGAGTTACTTATTCAATCCCCATACATCTCATGGAAGACAGATCACCATTATGTGCTCCCCTGAAATGTCGGGCCACATGTCTTGTACCCAAAGAGGTGGCATCATAGACACGTTCTCCTATTCTTTCTTATGTAGAGCCTACATACTGCAAATTGCAGAAAATACACTTAACTAAATATAATACATGTGAGGTCCTACAATGTATAAATTGTTTAACACTAAATTATTGATCCTTTGAAAGGGATTTGAATCCTCATATCCAGGAGAAACATATCTGCACATGCCAAATCTGGGAACTGAACATCTAAAGAACCCCTTGGTCAATAACCAAGTCGTTGTAGGTTTTTTTTTATTTTTCACATAAAGGCTGGGTGACAATTTCTGTCCAATATTAGGAGCTCTTCTAAATACTGCCCAAAAATCACTTTAAGAGAAAGATCACTGTATAACATGGGAATATGCTTCTCAATAATTCTTTAGATTTTGTAGAATTCCCGTGACTACGCCGTAACCAAAGCAACAGGTGTCCCCTGCCTGTTTCATTTGCTGTCTAGGACAAATTAAAGATTCCCTGGACCTATTCCTAGTTTTATGCCTTGCTCTTTCTATTCCAATTACTGAATAAACCCTTTGGATCAGTCTATCTTCTTTAATTTCAAGTTATCTAATCTGGTGCAATTACGGCGTGCCCTTACCATTTCACCTAATGGAATGTCTCTTATAGTATGGGCAGGATGGCAAGTTTCAGTATGCAATATGCTGTTTCCTTCCACTTCTTTCCTGTATGTTTCGGTTATTAAAGTCTTGTTTTTACCATACGCTATCAGTTTCAAATCTAAAAATAGAATCTCCTTTTCCTGTATTAAAGCGGACCTTCACTCTGAAGAAGAGCCTATCTTATATGTTTCCCACACCCTGTACATACAGATTGTCCACATTAAAAATCATCCTACCTGCATCTACTGCATGTTATGAGCCTTTAAACATCCAAGATGGCGGCTTATGGAAGCCGCCATCTTATCAGGCAGCCTGCAAACAGGAAGTGCCTCCTGACTGTGCTGGTCTGCATTCTGGGACTGCTGACCTTTACCTGACCCCAGCTTTGCTCTGTCTGAGCAAAGCACAGCTATAACCCGCCCCCGTGTACCTTATCCCACTCTCCTCTCCTCAGTAAGTGATGTGATGCTTCTGAGTCAAGATGGCGGCGCCCGTATCCTAAATTCCTGAACAGAGTTGCAGCCCAGTGGGGGAAAGAATAATAAGTTAGTGACTAAAAACCTAAAATATATTAATTTTAGATGCTGGGGAACCGTTATTTAAGAGTTTGGGCTTTTCATTAAATCACGCTGAAGGTCCGGTTTAAAATTGAAGATTTCGGTCATTCTCATTTAGATATCTCAACAAAATCTTGTGCTTTCTCCACTGTGCCATCCCACACGAACACCAGATCTTTGTCCTGGAGCGGTGATGGGAAGGAGCAGGTTACCGGACAGGTGATCTATAAATTTCATTGTATATTTTGCAACTGTTGTATCATAAATAAGGGCACATTCCAAAATATGTTGATGCAGGGGCTATATTGTCATCTGTCCTATTCTTTATTGGATGGTGAGAACAGCTGAACGGTTATTGATTTTAAAGATATTTGAATAAATGCTTTTTTTAATGAGACCGCTAACTACACTTTTGAATTTCATATTGCAAAACAAGGCAGCTGTCCTTGAGGTGGTCTAGCAGGTCTCCCCAGGTACTTCTGATTTTGCAAGTTAGAATCTGAAGAGAAATAACTGTTGTCTGTTGCAGACTAGATGAACATGCGGCTCTGAGTGTGCAAGACAGTGACGTAGAACGGCAATGAGCACATACTTCCCACCCAAGACACCTATTCCCAATTCCATCTGGGGGTTTTGTTATATATTGCTTTTTTGATGTTTTGGCTCCTGACCTAATATGTAGATCAACAATCCTCCCCTTTGGCTACGAAGTTGTCACGATCACACTCTATCAGCCCGGTCCATACGCCAGACAGAGTGTGATGGTACCAGGGTTAACACGCCAATAGACCCCCAGACAGGGACTACTAGTCCCAGCAAGTCATCAATTAACCCTAATAAACGTGTATCACCAGAGCTTCCCTCAGGAAGGTGAGCTCATCTATTTAGAGGTCAAAGACTAGAGCTGATTAATTAAACATTTAATCTGATAAAAGGTATCACAGTGCTGGATGTAATTTATAACAATAAAATGACATACAAAAAATACAGAAAGAGTATACAGCAAATAACAGTTCAAAAAGTAGAGTCCTTACGCAGTCCTTTTTGTTGGAGCTTTCCGTGGTTGCTTGTTGCTTGGGACGATCTTATGATCCCAGGTCCTTAGCTTGTAATGCACACCAACATGTCAGCTCTCCTAGCTTTTTGTTAGCCAGAATTTGGAGGGAAAAATGGCTTAACAGGACACCTTCCATTTCCATGGAATTCCTAAGGGTGGGGTGGAGATTCTATTTCCCAGGTCCCCTTATCTGATTGCCGGTTTATGGCCAGAGCAAAGACAACAGCCTGGCACTTCAAAGAGGAAGTATCACAGAGTCTTAATTAAGTTGGAATGTACACGCTGCATGGCCCTGTTTTTATATAGGAGGGTGTTTTATGGCACACGGGTGGAGGGGAAAGCTGCTGGTCCATATTCAAATATACACACACATATATACACTCATAATACGTATGTTCTATAATCATGCCCTGGGCATGACACCTCCCCCTTAAGATGGCGAGTTGGGAATAGTGACCCACAGTCACTTTTCCCAAAACGCACACCTAAGATGAGATGAAAGGTCCCCAGTCGCTTTTGTTCCTAGTGCCACCCGGATCCACAGTAGTGGGTTCAGGCCGGCCTGGGCCTGCAGGCGGAGTCTTTCTAAGCCCTGGGGCTTCCAAGCCTAATGTTGGCATCTGGGGGGCTGTGCTCGAGGCAGGTAGGGACACATCATCACCAGGTAAGAAGCACAGGGGCCCAGGGGCATGTTTTTCCTCTGCATCTGAATTATTGGGCAACACTGGGATTTGGCTGTCCATGTTCCCAGGAAATCCATCTGTTCCAGCGCCTGACGCAGGTGTTGAAAGAGGGACTCCTGTGATCGGGACACCAGCAGCCATGTTTCCCACATGTTGGTGAATAAGATGAAGGGGCTCGCATGTGGCGGGAATGACCCTCATGTTAGGCCAATGCGTAGTTTGCTCCATCTCCCCTGATCCTTCCTGCCTCTCACTCAGCTTTGATATAGGCTGCCCTGGATCTGCATCACGTGGCAGATCCCAGGAGCCTGGGGTTGTTCCCTTTGCCACCGCCCCAGCTTTGGGACGATTCAGGAAGTCTGCGGTTAGCCGCAGGCCCTCCTGACTCGGCCCAAATGCTCGGTCACCTGGCTTTTCCGGGGAGCTGGAAGCTAGGCTTCCTAACTGCCTCCCAGAGTTGTCTGTCTGCAGTGCTGGCTGCAAGGTGGCGCTACCTGTCCCAGCCCACTGCCTTTCTCTCTCCTGGGGCCCTAGCATGTCTTTGGAAAGGGACTCCCAGTTCAGGATATTGTTTTCCCAATATACCCGATGCCCATCTGAGTTAGCGCCTGGCTGCTCAGCACGCTGTCTCAGCCCTTCAAGGGAAGGATCACTGTGCAGAGCTTCCCAGAAATGTTCATTGCCCTCCCCCCACCTCGTGGCATCAGGGGACACATTTCCCTCAGGTGAACTACCATCTCCACCCTTCTCTGCTTCGGCTTGTGAGTCATCACCATCCTCCCTTCTTTTTACAGCTGCAGCTCTGGCACACTGCTGACGTGTAACCACTGCCACCATTGATATGCCTCCCTGGGGTTTACCTTCCTCCCCCTCAGTCCCGGACATAACAACGTTACAGGCATCATATACAGCTACATCACTCCTTCCTCCCTCCTCCTCCTCAGCCATCTCCGGCTTACAGGATGGGGACACATCACTCACTGCTGGTCCCTCATCCTTACCTGTCACCAGGGGCCCACCAACCCCTCCCCCTAGCCCATCTCCGCTAGGTTTTGACACAGGCAACTCATTGGCATTACATTTCACAATACACCCCACTCCACTTTTGGAAGACACAACTGGTTCAGTTACAGGTAAACATTTATCAGCCCCCTGCACTCCCTCCCAGTTATCACATTTCACAGTGTCCCCCAAAGTCTCGTACAGTACCTCAGAACGATCAGGGCTGTCTCCTAGCCCTTGTGGTGTGCAGGCAGTGTCCTCTGGAGCATAATGGCATAGCATCCGACCCAAATCATTCCCCAGCAGAACACTGACAGGGATGTCCTCAGAGACCCCCACCTCCCGCAAGCCTTTGCCTGCACCCCAATCCAGGTACACACGGGCCATGGGCACAGCCGGGCGCACACCTCCAATTCCTTTTAAAGCCATGGTTTTTCCAGGGATGATGTCCTCGGTATCCACCACTTCAGGCCGCACTAAGGTAAAGGAGGCCCCCGAATCACGTAGACCCACGGTCACCCGGTCACCCACAGTTACGCTCTGCAGGTTATCCGCTCTCTTCTCCACTGTTCCAGACACCAGAAAAACGGCTGGGTGTCCTTCAACTGCCAGTGGAGAATTCTTTTTGTTGGGGCAGGTGGCACTCAGGTGCCCAATCTTGTTGCATCTGTAACATCGGCGGGTGTCCCCCTGACCCGACGTGGTTCCTGTTGCTCTTGGTGTGGACGGCAGGAATCTCCCAGTTGACCTACTGGCACTCTGTGGGTGGGCAGCTCCCTTCCAGGTACTTGATCCAGCATGTGCAGAACCACGCTTTGCTGTTGGTGCACGGTTATTGGCAAAGTCATCTCCTAGTTCTGCGGCTTCTGCGACTGTCTTGGGCTTGCGGTCCAAAATCCACTCTCTGGCTTCACAGCTCCTTGTTTGGAGAAACTGATCCAGAACCATCAAGTCCTCCAGGGCCTCATAAGTGGTGACTTGTAGGCCCCCAGTCCATTGTCTGAATGCAGTCCTTAGCTGACCTGCATGTTCAGTGCAACTCTCTGTGGTGCTCTGTTGTAAAGTCCTAAACTTCTTCCGATAGGTTTCTGGAGTCAGATTAGCACTTTTTAGCAGGGCAGATTTTATTGCCTCATAGTCCTGGTCTCTTTCAGAGGGAAGAGAAGCAAACACATCCAGAGCTTTTCCTCGCAGCCGTGGGGTTAGATATCGTCCCCACTGCTCTTTAGGAAGATGAAACTGCCGGCAAACCTTTTCAAATCCTCTCAGGAATATGTCCAAATCACCATCTTTCTCCATCATGGGGAAATGTTCCAAGCGGGGTTTGTGGTCACCCTCACCCTGCACATCACTGCGTGCGGATAAAGCGTCCCCTCTCAGCCTCAGGACCTCCAGTTCATGTCTGCGCTGGGCCTCTCTTTCTGCCGCCTCTCTCTCTCTTTCTGCAGCTCGTGCCTGGGCCTCTCTTTCTGCTGTTTGGTACTGGAGAAGCAACTGGAGTTTAATATTAGCATCCACATCTCCAAGGTGTTGTAAAGCAGTCCGCATATAAGAGTCCAAGGCTTCATGTGGAGTACTGTCCTGATGGGGAGTAATGTGGTGTCCCTCATTCTCCGCTGTAGGACTTAGCCTCACATCACTCAGCTCTGCTGCACGGGCATCATATTCCACAAGATCGGCAATAAGCTGGTCCTTGTTCTTTCCCGCTGTAGGGATCTCCTTTTCTTGGCACATTAACTCCAGTGCGGGCTTGGACTGCTTGCGATATGCCTCCATATTTCCGATATGAAGCAGAGGGAGTAAAACAACAGATGGGAAGGACAGAACTGTCTTGCACTCTTTTTGGTATGTCTTTAGATCAGCACTGAGCTCTGTCTTTGGGAATTTACACACAATAAGATGTATGCAAATTTCTTTTAGTGTTTAAGATTTTCGGGTAAAATCCAACAAGCACTAAAAATCTCTAAATATATCCCGACGCTGCCACCAGTTGTCACGCTCACGCTCTATCCATACGCCAGACAGAGTGTGATGGTACCAGGGTTAACACGCCAATAGACCCCCAGACAGGGACTACTAGTCCCAGCAAGTCATCAATTAACCCTAATAAACGTGTATCACCAGAGCTTCCCTCAGGAAGGTGAGCTCATCTATTTAGAGGTCAAAGACTAGAGCTGATTAATTAAACATTTAATCTGATAAAAGGTATCACAGTGCTGGATGTAATTTATAACAATAAAATGACATACAAAAAATACAGAAAGAGTATACAGCAAATAACAGTTCAAAAAGTAGAGTCCTTACGCAGTCCTTTTTGTTGGAGCTTTCCGTGGTTGCTTGTTGCTTGGGACGATCTTATGATCCCAGGTCCTTAGCTTGTAATGTACACCAACATGTCAGCTCTCCTAGCTTTTTGTTAACCAGAATTTGGAGGGAAAAATGGCTTAACAGGACACCTTCCATTTCCATGGAATTCCTAAGGGTGGGGTGGAGATTCTATTTCCCAGGTCCCCTTATCTGATTGCCGGTTTATGGCCAGAGCAAAGACAACAGCCTGGCACTTCAAAGAGGAAGTATCACAGAGTCTTAATTAAGTTGGAATGTACACGCTGCATGGCCCTGTTTTTATATAGGAGGGTGTTTTATGGCACACGGGTGGAGGGGAAAGCTGCTGGTCCATATTCAAATATACACACACATATATACACTCATAATACGTATGTTCTATAATCATGCCCTGGGCATGACAGAAGTATATATGGAACTGGTTTTAAAGAGTTTTTTTTATTCAGATCACCTAAATAAAAAGAGTGTTGGCAATAGACAAGGAGTTGGCCCAGCTGCCAGACATTGCACATTACATCATTATTTTACTTAGAGGATGCCACTTTTTCTACATAAAACTGGCACCCGCCATTGGCTAAATTTCCTGATAGCTGCACTCTTAGCAACATTTTCAAATTCATATGTGGAAATGGGTGCTCAGTCCGCAGAGGTGCTGCATAATCCAATGAAAAAGATAACTAGCACTCCAGTTATGAATCCAAAAGTTTATATTGTAAATCCAAAACAAACATATGTGAGGTATTGTAATCTAAAGTCAAAGTTTTGGGGCTAAACAAGACCCCTTCCTCAGGACCAGAAACAAATGACTAGATGCCCCACATAGAAACACTTTATACTTAGGCAAACCCAACTCGCAAAGTTTGGGTCTGTGAACTTTGCGAGAAGTCTGTGCTTGAGTTCGGCGTTTGGTCCGAACCCCACATGAAGGTTGATTTCCCATTCTGAGCATGGCTGTGATTGGCCAGGCAGGACACATGACCCACTGTATAATAGTAATTGAGTGTTCACTTGTTCAGGCCATGTGACGGTCATTTGTGTTTAATAACACATAGTAATTGAGTGTCCACTTGTTTAGGCCATGTGAGGCTCATTTGTGTTTAATAAAAAGAGCAGTTGAGTGTCAACTAGTTCAGGCCACGTGAGGCTCACTTGTGTTTAATAAAAAGAGCAGTTGAGTGTCAACTAGTTCAGGCCACGTGAGGCTCATTTGTGTTTAATAAAAAGAGCAGTTGAGTGTCAACTAGTTCAGGCCACGTGAGGGTCATTTGTGTTTAATAACAAATAGTAGTTGAGTGTCCATTTGTTCAAGCCCTGTGGGGTTCATTTGTAAAAAGAAATACTGATAAATATATGTGTAGTATCCACTATTTCAGACAGGGTGTTGTTAAAAATGAAATTGTCCTTTTCAGGGAAGTTAGTTAGCGAAAGTTTTTGTATCAAAAAAAATGTCCTTTTAGGGCAGTTAGTAAGGGACAGCTGGAGTGATGGACACTAAGGGGGATTTTTTTTTTAAAATGTCCTTTTCAGGGACTAGAGTGAGAGACAGAGAGGGTCATTGTAGTTGAAGCCATGTGAGGGTCATTTGTGTTTAAAAACAAATAGTAGTTGATTGTCCACCCCGATCGGGGTGCCCCATGGAAGTGGACCAAAATCTAGGATAGTGAAAATCCTGAGTGTTGGTCCACTTTAATCACACATAGTGATTGTACACTTGTTCAGGCCACAAGAGGCTCATTTGTGTTATAATAATTAATAAAAAAAAATGTGTAGTGTCCACTAATTCAGGCCATGTGAGGCATATTTTTGTTATAGGTCCTCCCCATCCAATTTTTGGGTCGCCAGAGATTGCCCTCTATGCCTTGGAAGTTCTGGCCTGCCCTGCGGCAAGTGTCCTATCAGAACATGTGTTCAGCACCGCAGAGAGTGTCATTACCGACAGGAAGATCCACCTATCCACAGTCAATGTGGAAATCCCTAAGATGAACCAGACATGGACCCCATGGGACTTGGCTGTGCCAGCACCTGAGTGACCAGTTAAAGTGTTTGCTACTTCATCCTCCACTTCTTCCACCTGCACCAACATTTATGTTTTTATTTATGTATATATTTATTGTATTAATTTGTTTCTGTATTTTTTTATTTGTGATTATTTGGAATACTTTCTTACCACCATTTTGTTCGGGGCAATCACCCAAGTGTTACCCCCCGATTTGGCTCCTGCCACCCGAAAAAAATAACGCAATTCTGTGAGACTCACCTGTAGAATTGGTTTTAATTCCTATCCATTCCAGGCCGTCCCCTATTCTTCACAGCTGGGACTTCTCCACCCGAAGGGGCGTGGACTGCAAGATCAAAGATGTGGCTCCTCCTGGCCCCCTATAAATAGCAGCTGCCTCTTAACCAAGTCCAGTAATTAAAAAGCAGTAACTCAATAGCAAGAGGCAGGCCCCGAACGTAAGAGACCATGTTACTTCACATAGCCTCCGCTTGTATTCTCTCGAAACCTATAATCCTAAATTTGTATAACAAGTGTCCTATGAACAAGTAAAGGTTCAATCACCATAAAAAGGCATCCAGGACAATAATAAACCTCAAGAGGGTGGGTTGGACGGCCTGGAATGGATAGGAATTAAAACCAACTCTACAGAGTCTCACAGAATTGCGTTTTTCCTTCCAATCCATTCCAGGCCGTCCCTTATTCTTCACAGCTGGGACATCCAAAAGCAGTGTCCAATAGGGGCGGGATCCCCAATGCGGAACAGCAGGTAGTTAATTCACTACCACCTGAAGCACTTTTCGGCCATAAACAGCGTCAGCTGAGACCCTCACATCCACCTTGTAAAACTTGGTAAACGTATGAACTGAAGACCAAGTTGCAGCTTTACAAACCTGTTCCACCGCGACCTGATGCTGAAAGGCCCAGGAAGCACCAATGGCTCTAGTAGAATGAGCTGTGATCCGAAAAGGGGGTTCTTTCCTCTTGGCAGAATAGGCTCGTACCACCGCCTGTCTAATCCACCTACTGAGTGTGGATTTGGCTGGTGGAAATCCCTTTCTAGAGACTTCCCCTAAGACAAAAAGCAAATCCGATTTCCGCAGCCAGGTAATATCTTATGGCTCTAACCATATCCAAAGCATGGAGAATCCTTTCTTTAAGGTTAGCCGGTGCTGGACACAAGGAAGGTAAGACAACTTCCTCATTAATGTGAAAAGGAGAAACAACCTTAGGCAAAAAAATCAGACTTAAAACGAAAAACCACCTTGTCTCTGTGCAATTCAAAATAAGATGGTTTCATACAAAACGCGGCCAATTCCGATACGCGACGCACAGGGGTGATTGCAACCAAAAAATTCACTTTGAGCATCAGCATAGTCAATGTAGCATCATACAAAGGCTCGAAGGGGGCACCCTGGAAAGCAGATAACACCAGATTTAGGTCCCACACTGGTAAAACTGGTTTTCGTGGCGAGCGAACATGAGTGATCCCCTGAAAAAAGGTTCTGATCAATCTATGATTGGCCATAGACTTCTGGAAAAAAATGGATAGGGCCGAGACTTGACCCTTGAAGGTGCTCAACTGGAGGCCCAAGTCTAGACCATATTGCTAGAAACAGAATATCTCCGGTTCCTGGCCTCACAACAAGCGATATAGGCCCGCCAAACTCTGTAGTATATCATGGAAGAAGTATTCTTCCGTGCCTGAATCATTGTGTGAATAACCGTGGTTGATAACTCTTCTCTGGCAGGATGGAGGTTTCAACAGCCAGGCCGTCAAAGCCAGCGTCTGTAAATTCGGGTGCCGAAGCGACCCCTGTGTGAGAAGCTCCGGATCGTCGGGCATGAGGCAGCGATCTGTTGACATCCTTACTATGTCCGCAAACCAACTTCTCCTTGGCCAACGAGGAGCCACCAGGATGGTTGCTACCCCCTCCTGGACTATCTGGCATAGTACTCGGTCCAGTAGTGGAAACAGAGGAAAAGCATACAGAAGATTGAAACCTGCCCAGGGAATCGCCAGGGTGTCTGTTGCTATGGCCAGAGGGTCTCTTGAGAGAGATACAAACCTTGGAAGTTTGTGATTGTGTCTGGATGCAAAAAGATCCACGTCCGGTCGACCCCAGTGGAGACACAGAGCTTGAAAGGCCTTCCTGCTGAGAGACCATTCCCCCAGACGCAAGGACCTCCTGCTCAGGGAGTCTGCCTCCTGGTTCTCTACCCCCAGGATGTAAACCGCCAAGATGCTGGGAACATTCTCCTCTGCCCAAATCAGAATCCGGCTTACCTCCTTGGGGGATCTCCTGCTCCGAGTACCCCCCTGGTGGTTGATGTAGGCTACCGCCGTCCGATTGTCTGAGCGGACCTGAACTGCATGGCCCCTTAAATTGGGGTCAGATGTAGGAGAACAAACCAATTTGCCCTTAGTTCCAAGAGATTTATGGGCAACCAGTTCTCTCTCGGACCCCACTGACCCTGGATCTTCTGGGTCTGCCAAATGCCTCCCCAGCCTGTAAGACTGGCATCCGTGGTAACTATCTACCAATGGGGAGTCCGAAAGGACTTGCCTACCAGTAGATGTCGAGGATCCAACCACCACAAGAGGGATTGCCTGGCCGGGGGGGGGGGGGGGGGCAGCACAAATCCTTGGTCCAGGGATCCTGGGGACCGATCCTAGCTGGATAGCAGGTTCAGCTGAAGAGGCCTCATGTGGAATTGGGCAAAGGGCACTGCTTCGAAGCAAGCCACCATTAGGCCCACCAATCTCATCCCTAGGCGCACCGATGGCTGTTGACAAGCCAGCAAGGCCTGTACCTGCGTCTGGAGACACAAGACCATCTGCTGTGGCAGTAAGACCTTGACTTGAACGGTGTCTAGGGTCATCCCCAGGAAGGATCTCACTGTTGACGGAGTGATATGCGACTTGGGGTAGTTGATCACCCAACCGAAAGCTTCCAGAGTTGACAGCACGGTCCGGGTGTTGCTCTCGGCCTCCTGAAGGGACGGGGCAGAGATCAGAAGGTCGTCCAAATAGGGTAATACATGAATACCGACCCCTCAGGATAGCCATGAGGCCCGCCAGCACCTTGGTGAAAACCCTGGGAGCTGAGGATATGCCGAAGGGGAGTGCCACAAACTGGAAATGCTGACCCTCCCCACCCGGAAAAATAGGGATGTCTAGATACGTGTCCCTGATGTCCACCATAGTCATAAAGTCACCGGGCCGAAGCGACCTCACCGCCAACCGCAATGTTTCCATGCGGAAATGCCTTACCCTTATAGACTTGTTGAGGCCCTTTAGGTCCAAGATCGGACGCAACGATCCGTCCTTCCTGGGAACCGTGAATAGGCTGGAGTAAAATCCCTGACCCTGCCGGGGCACATGACAAATCACCCCTATCCGCAGGAGGTGCTGAACAGCGGCTCTCAAAGCATCCACTTTTAGCAGGTTTCGGGATGCCCTTGACCATAGAAATCTTGTGGGTGGTCTGGCTGCCAGCTCGATTTTGTTAGCTGACGACACCACCTCCTGAATCCAAAGATCCGAGACGTGATGCCTCCAGATTGGAGCAAACAGCAGTAGCCGTCCCCCCCACCCGTACGGGTAAAGGCACCCCCTCATGCCTGTGTAGGTTTGGCTGCAGGTTTGGGCTTAGCTCCCCAGGCGGGATTGGGCCGACTGCGGGACCTACCTCTGCCCCAAGAATCTCTGCGGGTACCGGAAAAAGAAGAACCTCTTCCCCCTCCGAAAGGACCGGTAAGAAGAGGAAGGCCGAAAGGGCCGAGTAGGTTTCCTTTTCTGAGGGAGCTTACCATCCTTGACCAAAAGGTCCAGCCGCTCCCCAAACAGCCGACCCCCCACAAAGGGTACATTTGTGAGGGACTTTTTGGCGGACGCATCGGCCGACCACTGCTTCAACCACAGTGAACGGCGTAATGCTACAAGCAAAGCCGAAGTCTTGGCACCTAGCCTGACTAAATCATCCATGGCGGTAACAACAAAGCTGATGAAATCCAAACAGGCTCTGAGTTCCTTGGAATCCCGAGCCATTTGCGAGACTTAGCCTTAGCAACAAGCTGCTTAACCTTTTTCCTTGCGGCTTGCCGTTGCACACGCAGGGCGTAAGAGGGAACCCACCAAGGCAAAAGCATGGCAAGCCAACTGATCCATGCGTTTGTCCGCAGGGTCTCTTAAGGAAGCATTATCAGGTGACGGCATAATAGTGGTGTTGGACAGACCTGAAACCGGGGGGTCCACCTCGGGAGGATGCGACCAGAATTTAATCAACTCTTAGGAACCGACGGCAGCTTGTTAGGCCTTTCCCACTCCTTAGGCACCATCTTAGAAAAATGCGGCTGTTCAGGAAAAACCCGCCGCTGTCTCTCAGGCCGAAACAAATCATCCTTCCTTCTTTTGGCCACCTTTGGAGGAACAATATGTAAAGTGTCAAAAACAGAGGAAAGCAAGCTTTCAGTATCATCTGGGAGGAAGGAATCCTCATCCGAGAAATAACCAGAGTTGCTGTCTTCTCCACCGGAGAGCAACTCACCTTCCGAGAGTGGCTCATCTGCCGACTCCCCTTCCTCTGCGGAACCAAAAGAAGCATACAAATCTTCGTCTGAGTAAACCGGCTCCAAGTGCCGCTTCTTACTCAAGGCCTTTTTATGGGCTGCCAATGAGAGCTGCTTCTCAAGGCTAGCCAGCCTCTGCGCTGAGTGTGTCCCCCTGCCGTCTCCCCCTACTCTAGGGGCTAACTGCAGCAGCGGAGGATCCGGAGAAGCTGGAGCTGACGCATGACTAGGGGCGGAAGCGACAGCCCTCGCATGGTCTGAAACAATGCCTCTGGTGCAAGTGGCGAATCCGCCCAGGGGATTCCATCTGCACAAGGGGCAGAGCCTGTCTTGCCCAAGTGGGGTGCCCGGCTCACTATCCCCTGATGTCTCCATCATGATGATTTTGGAATATGCAATATTCGTGAAAGGCAAAATAGACGCTAATGCCCTAAGACTATAGCCAATCCCCTACATCGGGGACCGGGAGAAACCACAACCCTCAACCTTCTTCCCACAATCTAAAATCAAAAAGAGAAGAGACGTAATCAAAACATGGCCGACACTGCTATAATATCTAAAGGTACCTATATACAGATACATAGACATAGATGAATGAAAATATATATTTTTTTTGGAGAAAAAAAAAAAAACAACATGAAGGCTGCAGCAATAATTGTAGAACTCACGGCACTGGTTCTGTACCCCCGCGCGAGCACCATTCCTGTGTCACAAGGCCCAACAGGCTGGCCGCGTGCTGTATGCGTCATGGCTCCACCCCCCCCCAGCCAGCACGGAGTTGCGGCCTAGCAGAGGCAGCAGGCGCCGCTCGCCCCCCCCGAGGAGCTCGCAGGGCACGCCCCCGAGCAAGGAGGCCACCAGCGGCGAGGGAACGAGGGTGGTAAGTATATGGGAGGAGAGGCAGTAGACCGCTCCTCGCTGTAGTCCTCCTATGGCAAGGGAGCTCTCTCTGCCGCTCCCCCACATCAGTAGTAATCACAAACACGCACATTCACAAAACAATAAAAAATACATGTGGGAAGAAGGGAGGGAGATATATAAAAATATATCTGATTTCTCAGCAGGTTCACCATATAAGACCTGCGGCTGACCTGCTTGTTGAATAGAAGCCTGCAGCCCAGAGCGTATAAGCCCTGCAAACACCCCAGACCCCGGCGTTTCACCCTACCGTCACAGATCCCAGAAAACAGCCAAAGCTGGGGAGGCATCAGATGGGTCAGAGGAATCCGTGGGAATAGAGTCCTGCAGCAAGCCGACAGGTTAGAGGCCCCACTTTGCTGCGAAAATCGCTGAGGGAGAATTAGTGATCTTCACAGTGCCACTGCAAGTAGACTGGGCTTGGTTAAGAGGCAGCTGCTATTTATAGGGGGCCAGGAGGAGCCACATCTTTGATCTTGCAGCCCACGCTGTGAAGAATAAGGGACGGCCTGGAATGGATTGGAAGGAAAATTTTAATTCTTTTACATTTTTTATTTATTTATTTGTGTATTTATTTAATGTTTTCATTTTGTGGGATTATTTTAAGTACTTTCCATACCCCATTTTGTGCAGGCAATCGGCCGACACCCATAAAAAAAATATTAAATCACATTATATCTTTGTCTAATATGAGCTGTGAAGGGTCTTTTTAGGCTATGTAAGGTTGTGAGTGATGAATTGTATACATTACAGAAGCAACATACCTGATATCCTGAAGACCAGAGTATAAACAGGTGCAGGAAAGGTTAAAGTGGACCCAAACTGGTCCCGGAGTCTATGAGACCCCAGGGCCGGCTGAGTCCCTCTCCCTCAGGCATCCCCAACTGGGATGCTCCACTGTGTGAAGCCCCCGGTTCATCCGCAATGCTTACCTTTCCGCCAGAGGATCCTCCAGTGGGCTCCAGGCACTGAACCAACGCTACCATTACAGGAAAACAGGAGGTACAAGACTAACACAGTGTTTTTGGTTTGGCTGAAGTGTTCTAAAATGTTATGTATTCAGTAAGTAACTTATGTAATTAAATACATTTACATTGCACTTAATGTTGTACAACAATGTGATTAAAGTGGACCAATCACCAGGATTTAGACTATCCTGGTGATTGGGGTTTGCCCCAGGGGCATCCCGATGTAGGATGTAGGGTGTGAAACCCCAGATCACTTTAAATCACCTTTCCACTGTTCTCATGGAGCATGTGTGGGTGCTCATCCAACCAGCGCTTTATGCTGCACATACTACACAGGGAGCGTGCACAGCTAGAGGGAAGCTGGGGATACGGCCGCTGGTAAAGACAGGAGTGGGAGCTGCTGGGATCAGGTAAGATTACCGGCACCCTGGAGAGTTTCACACAGCGGGGCATCCGGTGTAGGCAGGCTAGAGGCTGGTCCTGGAATCTTCCAGGATAGCCGCAGGGGGTGATTGGTCCACTTTACGAGTGGCCTTGCTTTTTTTCTGTACAGCTGAAGCATAGACCCCAAGAGCAATTTTTGGTAGGCTCCAAAAATGATTACCACTGGTTGGCCCAAGGTGCTCCAGTCCGACACTGGTCCTCAATCTCTCTCTCTCTGATTATTTAACATACTAGGTTGGCTTTTCAGTTACAGCATACATTTGGTCAATATACATTTGAAATCAGACTGCATCCCATAACGTTGTCTGGGATTCTCATCACCCTCATCTTAAGAACTCTGGCCCCAACTCTGGAAATGGTTTTGTTATCCCATATTGCATTACAAGCTACTACATTCATAAGCAGTTATTTGCTGATCTTTCAGAAATTGTGTTCCTACCAGAACACCATAGGTTGGCTGCCAGGAATATCTACCAAGTCATAAATGACTCTCAAAGTTCCTTGGGTGTAAAGTATTATGGAGGTGAAATGCTACACCATAATATTTATAAAGGCAAGCACCCCAGAAAAAAGAACTCAAATATGTTGACATAAAATAAAAGAGTTGTTTAAAAGGGAACAATGCCCGTGAAAATAAAAAGGGTTTAAAAGGTTAGTAACCTCTTAAAAGTTAAAAGCTTTCCGAAGAAGTGTTTTCCAATCCATCAGCTATATTGTTGCTCCAGTTCAGTCTGATTAATGTTCATCCATTTTATTTTATTTAAGTCAAAGTTCCCTTTTTAAAGTGCCCATATGCATTATGGCAGGCATATCATCATATATTTTCCAAGTATGTCACACACCCCGCTTCCACTATTCATGACATATGGGTTATGGTCCAGTAGAGGGCGAACTTCTGCAGAGATGAAAGCAAAAAAGAAGCCCCTCCCGGTCCATAAATACCTGGGACCTCCCACACATTCCCCAGTTCCTTCTTTGCAGGAAAGCGAGCAAGTCAGAAGATGTCTGCTTCTCTTCCTTGCAGGTAAGCCGGGCTTACACCCGGCCATGTTTGCCCTATTTCTGCCCGGACCTTTTACATTAAGCCCAACACCAGCCTCCCAGCCTTGGCTGCAGGTCCGGGTGAGGGTAGGCATCACCTTACTAGGTGTTTAGGGAGCCATGCTCCGCTGTGAGACCCCATACAAGGAGGTAAGTGGTATCCGGTTTGGGATGCCCTGTCCCTTATATGTATATATCCCTTACACCCGTGGTGTGGGATTCTCCACCTTCCGGGTCCCTCTGTTAACCCTCCAGCGGGGGGGGGGGGGGGGGGACACTGCCTTTATCCCTCTTCCTTTCTTTTCACTTGTTTGTGGTGTGAGTGTGTGTGCGCTGTGTGCTTCACGTTTACTTGGCACTTTCTGCAATCTGCTGACACTTTGGGGAGCTTCTTCCCCTCAGGCTTCGTTGGGGAGGGGAGGGGAGGGGCCGGGCGCTCGCGCGATGCCACGGCCCGCCCCCTCCTGTTTAGGCGCCATTGCGGAGCCCAGCCTCCTGCTGGGAACCACGTTGCTGGTTTTGGAGGGGGGGCGGGGCCAGTCGCTGCGCACAATCTGCGCTGGCCCGCCCCTTCTTCTTTCTCCCTCTCTCTGGATGCTGGCTGGGCCGGACGCCATTTTCTGCTGTTGAGTGAGTGCCCTCCTGGGCCACCCTTGTTACTTGTGACTTAGCTAAGCGCCCCTTCTCCTTATGGGGCAGTGCTGGTCTCCTTCACTGTTGTATTTATATATTTATAATATATTTATAATATATATATATATATATATATATATATATATATTATAGGTGTTTATTTTGTGTGTGCATGTGCTTATGGGCCCACTTCTCTTTCAGGACTCCCTGTGCCTTGCTAAAAAGGGGGTTCTCCCGGTCCTAGCGTCCCTAGCAGTAAATTGGGCACCTACAAATCCTCCCACGTGGGACTTAAAAGGGGCATCCCGTGTTGCTTATCAGCGAAATTCCCTCTGGTCATTGTGACTACCTTAAAATCACCATATGGAGGCTCCACAGGATACTGGGCTCAGGCTCCCTTCGGGACAATCCCGGCTATGTGTGGGTTGTGGGGTATCCCTTACGGGGGAGAATGTACTAATTTGCATACTATATGCGCAACAGGCCATATCGCGGCAGTCGGGATCCCAGGCGTCTGGGTCAGTGCCGCCCGTCTCATGTCCTACCCCACTCCGCATTGTCTGTACCCCATGTGACACTGTCATTAGTGGGGAATCGCACTCGGATGTATGTGCTAGGCTGGCCAATCTCGAGAAAATTATTTCTAGCTCAGTGGGCAGAAAGGCCCCTGCTAGGAAAAGGCATCTGTCACCGGCTACGCCGGTAATTGATTTTGATGATTATAACTCCCCTGACTGGGCTGATTATTCCCCGCTTGAGGAGGGGGAATTGTTTGAGGAATCTGAGACTGAGGAACTGCAGTTCTTTGATGCTGGGCAGGCGCTGGGGGATGCTGTGGATACTCCCAAGGTCCTGGCCCATTAGAGGTTCTGGATATTTCCCCACCAGCGGAGGCCCCTCCGAAGAAGGGGGAATTCCTTGGGTTCTCCAAGCCCCGCTTGGAGTTCCCAAATCAGGATCATTTTGACAGCATGATTCTTAAAGAATGGGAGAAGCCGAGTCGCCTTCACGGTGTTCCTCAGGGATGGGATAGGTAGTATCCCTTTCCGGTTGACGCGGTGAAGCGCTGGTCTTCCCCTCCCGAAGTTGATGCACCCATTTTAGGATTGTCCAACACCTCCGTTGTACATACTCCTGACGCCACTACCCTTAAGGATGGCGAGGACAAGCGCATTGATCAGATGGCATGTCATGCCTTTGCCAGTGTGGGTTCAGCCTTGCGGCCTGTCTGTGCGTCGGCACTCGTGGCTGTGGCTACCAGTTCTGAGATTAGGGACATGTTAAATAGGTCCCAGCTCAACCCGGCCAGCGTTGAATACACAGCCCTTAAGAGGTGTGAATTGTTCATGAATTTTGTTTTGTCAGCTATGGACGACACTATTACCATGTGTAGTAGAACTTCGGCTCTGCTGGTGGCCATGCGCCGATCGGTCTGGCTATGCCAGTGGGCGGCTGACATTGCGGCCAAGAAATCACTTACAGCTCTGCCCTTCCTGGGTACATGGCTGTTTGGAGACAAATTGGATTCTGTGGCGAAAGGTGGAAGGCTACCTCAGCGTAAGAAGCAGCGTCGCTCCTTTCGGGGGGCAAGTTCCTTCAATCCTTCCTTTCGCAGTGCCAGAGCGGGCAGAGGTCTTGCCTACTCTAGCTTCAGAGGTGATTCCTGGAACAGAGGCAGAGGACGTGCCAGTCCAGTCTCTACCTGGGGTTCCAAGCCCAAGCCCGCTGCCAAGCCAGCTCAGCAATGAGGAGGCACCCTCACCCTTACGGGTGGGGGGACGGCTGCGGCTCTTCTTCCAGGTCTGGGCCCAGGAGCTCACAGACAAGTGGATTTTGGAAGTGGTATCATCCGGGTACAAACTGGAGTTCGAGTACCGGCCTCCTCCCAGCTTTCTAAGGTCTCGGGTGCCCTCGGATCCCCGGGCTGCGCAGGGGCTCCTGTTGGCTGTGAAGAATCTCCTGGACATGGAGGTCATATGCCCAGTGCCTTTCTCAGAGAAAGGCCAGGGCTACTATTCCAACCTCTTCACGGTTCCCAAAAGGGATGGTTCCATAAGGCCCATTCTGGATTTGAAGCTTCTCAACAGGTTTATCAGAACCAAGAAGTTCCGCATGGAGACTCTGCGCTCTGCAATCAGTTCCCTTCGTCAAGGGGACTTCATGACGTCCATAGACATCAAGGATGCTTATTTCCATGTACCGATCTTCCCAGCACACCAAAGATTTCTCAGGTTTGTGGCGGGAGATCAGCATTTTCAGTTTGTGACACTCCCGTTCGGGCTGACCTCGCCACCGAGGGTGTTTACCAAGGTTCTGGTGTGCATAATGGCCCTGCTCAGAGCCCAGGGCATTCGCATTGTGCCGTATCTGGACGACCTGCTCATTACAGCTTCTTCCTTATGCCAGGCGGAGCTGGACACCAGGATGGTGGTGATGATGCTGGAGAGGTTCGGATGGGTGGTCAACCACCCCAAATCTTCTCTCTCCCCATCAAGGGAGATCTCTTTTGTGGGCATGATTCTGGATACCAGTCAGGCCAGAGTGTTCCTACCTCAGTCAAAGGTGCAGAGGGTTCAGGATCTGATATGTATTCTCCTGACCAATCCTCGCCCCTCTATCCGGCTAGGGATGACACTGGTGGGTTTGATGGTGGCTTCCTTCGAGGCAGTCCCCTTTGCTCAGTTCCACATGAGGTCGCTCCAACTCCATCTATTGCTGAAATGGGACAGATGTCCACAGTCCTTGGATCAGTCCTTTCTGATGTCTCCCAGGGTTCGGCCCTTCAGCGGTGGCTGGAACCAAGCAATCTGATGAAGGGCAGATCTTTTCTGGCCCCCTGTTGTGAGACGGTTACCATGGCTGCCAGCCTGTCGGGCTGGGGAGGTTTCTGGAAGGATCATCAGTTCAAGGGGTTGTGGGATCCTCAGGAGGCTCACACCCCCATCAATGTCTTGGAGCTCAGAGCTATCCATTTGGTTCTGTCACGTCTGACACTTCACCTCCAGGGCTTACCGGTTCAGGTTCAATCTGACAATCGAACTGCGGTAGCTTACATTGATCACCAGGGAGGGACTCTCAGGAGTGCCCTCAGGGAAGTCTCTCTGATTCTAACATGGGCGGAGAGCAATGTTCTTTGCATCTAGCATCTTCTTGCATCTCTTTGCCTCTCGGCACAATCACAAGCTTCCATCCTTTGTCTCTCTGTCTCTGTCGGCCCTGGCAGTGGATGCCTCGTACCTTGCCTGGAGGGATCTGGGGTTTTTGTACCTGTTTCCTCCTTTCTCCATGGTAGGCAAGGTAGTGCGCAAGCTGGCTCTAGAGGGGGCACCAGCAATTCTGGTGGCTCCAAGGTGGCCAAGACAGGTTTGGTTCGCAGACGTCGTAAGACTGGCGGTAGATCATTACAGGCTGCCCCTATTTCCTGATCTGACCCTCAGGGTCAACTACGTTACCCCACTTTATAAACGCTTGCTTTGACGGCGTGGCTGCTGAAACCTTCATCCTGAGGGAGGAAGATTTGTCTGAGTAGGTTATTCAGACCTTGATTAGAGCTAGGAAGAGGTCTTCCTCTACCATTTACTATAGGACTTGGCGGTCCTATATTGACTGGTGTGAGGCCTTACCTTGCAGGGTGTTTTCGATTCCTAGGATTTTGGAGTTTCTACAACACGGCCTGGATCTGGGGTTCCAGCTCAGTACTTTGAAGGGTCAGGTTTCTGCCCTGGCTGTCTTTTTTTTTCAAAGGTTCTTTGCTTTGCATCATTTGGTCAAGACTTTTTTCCAAGGGATCACTCATGTTCGGCCCCCTAGAAAGCCTTTGATCCCAGTTTGGGACCTAAATTTGGTTCTTTCGCCCTCCAGGGGCCTCCTTTTGAGCCGGTGCAGGATGTGGCACTTTCTGTGCTCACTCAAAAGGTTGCCTTTTTGGTGGCTATTACCTCTGTTCGGCGTCTCTGAGTTGGCGGCTCTGTCTATTCAGGCCCCTTACTTTGAAAGACACCAGGACAAGGTGGTTTTTCGCTTTAAACCAGATTTCCTTCCTAAGGTGGTTTCTGCTTTCCATCTCAATCAGGATGTAGTTCTCCCTTCCTTGTGTCCTAAGTCTAGCAATGACAAGGAGAGGGTTTTGCACTCTTTGGATGTGGTTCGTTGTGTGAAGTACTTTTTGGTCGCTACTTCTCCTTTTCGTAAGACGGGCGCCTTGTTCGTGGTGCCCTCCGGGCCCAGGAAAGGTTTGGCGCCAGCCAAGTCTAGGGTTCCTCCTTTTACGATC
Organism: Gastrophryne carolinensis; assembly: GCA_027917425.1. Lineage (NCBI taxonomy): Eukaryota > Metazoa > Chordata > Amphibia > Anura > Microhylidae > Gastrophryne > Gastrophryne carolinensis. The sequence continues at coordinate 409,745,477 of CM051237.1, read as the reverse complement.
ACTGCTCATTCTACTCGTGCTGTTGGGGCTTCCTGGGCCTTTCAGCACCAGGCTTCTGTTGAACAAGTTTGTAAGGCTGCTACTTGGTCTTCCGTTCATACTTTTTCCAAGTTTTATAAGGTTGATGTGCGGGCCTCAGCGGATGCCGTTTTTGGCCGCAAGGTTCTGCAAGCTGCAGTGTTTTAAATTGGTGCATTTTTTGCTGTATTTGGATCCCAACCCATGAGGGACACTGCTATTGGATGTCCCATATGTCATGAATAGGGGTGTGTGACATACTTGGAATAATACCATTTTGTGATTACTCACCTGTAAAATGTCACACACCTCGCTTCATCCCGCCCTTTGGTATTTTGGATACTTTATATGGTGAACCTTTTATTGTTAAGAATGTTTTATTGTCTCTTCCTGGTCCCCTTACTGCTGTCATATACTGGGGAATGTGTGGGAGGTCCCAGGTATTTATGGACCGGGAGGGGCTTCTTTTTTGCTTTCATCTCTGCAGAAGTTCGCCCTCTACTGGACCTTAACCCATATGTCATGAATAGTGGAAGCGGGGTGTGTGACATACTTATAATACCCATTTTACAGGTGAGTAATCACAAAATGGTTTTTTTTTAGTCTGCTTTCAAAAAGATATTTGCCACCGTTAAAAATTGTAAGAATTGAGAAGGATGTCGCTGGGGAGTTGCAGCCCTCACCTTGACAGGAACAAATCCAGGGGACAAACAATGCACGCAGCAACGATATAGATAACTTGCTATTTGATAAAGGGAGGGGAAAGAAAGCCTTAGTTTTACTTGACACCATATAAGCCCTATTACTTTTCTGTGATCTACCAATGTGGCTACACCAAAACCTGTACTGTGTGTATTGTAGTTATGTTGAAAACCCAATAAAAACTATTAAAAAAAAATAAAAAAAAAAAATAGAAGAATTATTTTGAAATCTAGCCTTGAAGTTCACCTCTAATTTCTTTGGAAGTTGTTCTTGGCTCTTCGGTTACAATTCATATTATTCATCTCTTAGGTTTGTCACCAAATTTACTCTTGTAGCCACATCCAGGGATGTTGGTTACAGTGCCATAGAACTTGAAACGGAACAAACCCCACCAGTGGCTGGCCTTGAATCTAAAAGATTACAGGGCCTGCAGCTGGCTTTTCAGAATCGGGATGCCCTGCTGTGTGAACCCCCCTCCAGGACGCCCATAAAATCTCATACTTCCCCACTCCAACTGCGCATACACGGGCTCTCATCCAAATCACAGTAGTTTGCATTTCAGCAAACTGCTCTGATTGTTTCAAAAAGCAAACAAAATCTTGTGATAGACACCACCAAATATACTTATTTCCGTCCACGCACGTCAAAAAACATACTAACACCAATGCTCAAATGCTAGGGAAGTTCAGGCCGTGTCCATCAGTGCCATACAGATAAAGCAAAAAGTCTAAAATGTCTAAATTTTGAACAAAGAATGCTTCCTGCGGAGCAGACACACACCAAATGTGCTAAATGCAACTTTTATGGATCCACCACCAGAATAATAAAAATGTGTACCTGATATAGACTTAATGACACGCTTCAATTATAAGAACTTCAGGTCTTCTTTAGTGAAGAAAAAATATTAACCACTAAAACTTTAAAATAAACACTTCTGGTCCTCTTAAATAAGTTCTAAAAATTATGGCCTTGATTCAATAAGAGCTGAAAAAAAATTTCACGGTAGTAAAAAATTCAATTCATTAATAAAAAGCCTGAGAATGTTACTGTTACTGTATCACCAGATAAAAAGCCAATGAACGCCAATGGCAGCTATTACTACAGTGTAGAAAGGAGTAAACTGTTCTCTACTTTTCTCAGGAGTAAAAAAGTGTCATGGACTTTCATTGTTTTCCTGGCTGGTGATTCATCAACACTGAAATTCTCAAGCTTTTTTCTCATAAATTGAATTTTTTACTACCATGAGAATTTTTTCAACTCATATAAACCAAGTTAAGATCCAGCATTCATGGCCAGTTAGAAACTCATCCCCTGCTCCTCTGCTAAGCCTCACCCTTCCTTCACCAGGGACGGTCGTCTCTCTCCGTGACGGGCTGCAGAGACTCGGAGACTCAGAGCACCATGTAACAGTGAGGTTCCGGCCGATAACCATGCGTCTCTCTCTTCCCAGCTGTCTGACTCCACTCAACATGTTTCATCACTTCGGACTTGAACTCAGGAATAATATTTTAGCCACTAAAGAAGACCCGAAGTTCTTATAACTGAGGCGTGTCATTAAATCTATATCTGGTACGCCTTTTTATTATTACGGTGGTGCATTCACAAAAATTGCATTTAGCACATTTGGTGTGCGTCTGCTCTGCGGGAAGGATTCTTCTTTGTTCAAAATTTGGATATTTGAGACTTTTTGTTTGCTCTAATTGTTTACAATGCCGCATCCCCTGCATCTCCAGTGGCGAACTAGTAGTGACAGGAACATCAAGTTTCTGAAGATGGTCTTATAGTCCATACATCTATCATGTCTGTTCATAATTTATCTTCTGAGACAACTCTCTCTTTAGCTTTGTTTGTTCCACGCTCATTGTGATACACATGATACACAGTGACTATTGTTTACCCTTTAAATAGACAGACTGAATGAATATAAGTTTGAAGACTTCTGTGGTGTTAATTATAGACCACCCCTTAGTTTAAAGCAGACCAAAACCCACTGAGCTTGTGAAATACATTTGGCCAAAGCTCCTGCCAATATGGCATTCTTCGGGTGTGAACTAGAAATAGATATTTTTGCTTTTCGAATCGTCCTTGAACACTTATTTTTGCTGTCTCTCTCTGTAATATGGCATGGGATCAGTGATTGCATAAGTGTGACAATGACATAATTGCCACACACAACAGTGGCAATGAATGGAGGAGGCAGAGCTTTACAGCTAAAACAGGCGCCATTATCTAGGATTAGAGTGAAGCAGGAGCAGTGAAAATTGGCAAAAGGTACTCCTCATGGGGGATGCTAGTTAAAAATGTGGGGTTTGCTCCGCTTTAACATGGTCAAATTATGTTCAATCTTTTCTAGGCCAGTCTCATTAGTTTTTTTTTTGTTTTTTTTTCTTTTGAACAAGCTTTTGATTTTTAGTAAATTAAAATATATGATAACATTTGTCAGTTTCAAGTTATTTTTGTGACCGTTGTAGGTTTTGCTTTCTTTAAAGGAAGGTTACAAACAATTTTGTGTGATTTTGTTTTGAGGATGCAAATCTACTTTTCTTAATTGTAAAACTAGAGACAAAGCCATTCTAAGAAAGAAAGCAACACACCTGCCAAAATGGTAGGGGCTCATGCATAAAAAAAAAACACAAAGTCCCTACAAGCTTTTGTTTAGATGGTATCTCACCTCTGAGAGGGTAGCTCACTTCAATCCAGGGGCATCTGTGTTTTGCTTTAAGGGCTTTGGTGGAACAGGGTCTCTGTTTCATATAGGCCAAGAGATTGTGAATTAGAGTGTAAAAGATGGTTAATTCAGGTTGAACCAAAACCCTTGGGAGGCCCTACTGTATAGGTAGATACCTAATCCTAGGTCTCACGAACACAAGGTGGCAACCTTTATTTTTACGGCTATGAAAAAAACTATAGCTAAGGCTTGTCTTAAATCAGGGTTAGAGTTTGACGAGGTTAAGAGCAGAATCAATGGCACTATGGTAAACGAAAAGTTGGAACAGAAAAACACAAAGGCATGGTTTCTTAAACTGGACCTTCACCGTGATTTATTGAAAAGCCCAAACCCTTATAAAACGATCCCCCAGCATCTAAAATTCATATATTTTAAGTTTTTAGTCACCTACTTATTATTCTTTCCCCCACTGGGCTACAACTCTGTTCAGGACTTTAGGATATGGGCGTCGCCATCTTGACTAATGGCATCACGCTTACTGAGGAGAGGAGAGTGAGATAAAGTACAGGGGAGCGGGTTATAGCTGTGCTTTGCTCAGACAGAGCAGAGCTGGGGTCAGGAAAAGGTCAGCAATCCCAGAATGCAGAGCAGCACAGTCAGAAGGCACTTCCTGTTGCAGGCTGCCTGATCTTCCATGAGCCACCATCTTGGATGTTTAAAGGCTCATAACATGCAGTAGATGCAGGTAGGATGATTTTTAATGTGGGCAAACTGTATGTACAGGGTGTCAACTAGACTAAAACGACCAAGAGCCCTAGTGGAAAAACACATGTAATGTCCAGGGACTACCATTCTGTTTACTGACTGAACAGACCCCACAGGGACCATGGGCTTTAGCAAGTGAGAAAGAAAAAGCACTGTAGCCTCAATGATAGAGGTGCCTGTGACACTGTCCTTTGGGAACAAATGACCCTGGAGAAACCTGGGGAACAGAGAAAAAGTCAACTTGAGAAACCCACCACCACAAAGTCATCTAGAAGAAAACTTCCAGGGCGAGGGGAACCTTGTGCATACAGTTGCATCCGTTCCTGTGACAGTCAGTAGAATACTATGTGGATCCATCAGTTCAGCAGAAACATGACCTGGAGGTTGTAACATGAGAGGCATCTAGAGAACCAGGCTACCTAGGTAGGAAACATTTGGACAAAGTTGTAACTTGTGAGACATCTAGAGAACCAGGCTTCCTAGGTAGGAAACCTTTGGACAAAGTTTTAACAGGTGAGACATCTAGAGAACCAGGATTCCTAGGTAGGAAACATTTGGACAAAGTTGTAACGTGAGGCATCTAGAGAACCAGGCTGCCTAATAAGTATATGCGAAACATTAACGTAAAGGAGAAAGGCACAGAATGGAGCAATATTCAGATACTACTGAATGCAGGAACACACAGAATACTTGGCACTACTGGGTGCAAGGGTCAGTGCCTGGCTGGATCCAGAAACACACTAATGGCTAGACAAAACTGCAAAATGATAAAAACAAGATACAACTGGATCTAAAAACAGGGTAAAAAAAGGACACAGTACAATACAGGAACAAATAGGGAAACATGGCCAGAGTGGATACAGGAACAGAATTCAATAGAACGGGCTGGATTTAGAAACTCAAAAGAGACACAACAACAGCTTAAAGCAGAACAAAAAACTCAGGATTTTGACTATCCCAAGTTTTGTTCCGTACCCCGATTTGGAATGACTATGACTTTGACTATGTAATTCAGCAAACAGCTCTAATAGGCTTCAATGGGGAGCGAGAGTGGCAGCATTCCCAGCGGTAATGCTGCCGCTCAAGGCTTCACAGGATATACTCAGGATTCAAGGGGGTAGGGGGCGTGGCTTCTGCATTCCCCAGCTGCTGAAGCGGTAAATGTCAGGATGTGATTGCTGCAGGAACATCAATGGGTATTTTGCATGACTTTCAAGGTGCTACTGGGGAATGCTTTGTGACCAGGAAGCCCCTCCCTGTACCTTCTAAACTGTAACAGCCTGCTCCTCCTCCTGAGATGTGTCCCGAGCTCCATGAACCATGCAGCTACTGTGGCCCCTCTTTCACCTACTCATCCTGTAGCTGTTTTCCTACTGCTCTCACTTGTTATAGTCATTGCCTGGCTGCTCATTGCCACTAAGCATCCCCTAATGCAATGCAGCCAATCTTTATAGATTCCCGGGCCAATCGGCGTGGGGTTTGAGCCACTTTAAGAATTAACAGAGCACACTGTAAATAAGCTTACATCTAGCAATATGATATAATAATTAGATCAATGTAGTGCCAAAAGATTTGGGCAATAACATAAAAAACAACTAATTGGGGGGTGTAAGCTGGAGATGGGATCTTAGGTCGGCCACCCAATCCATGGAGCGGTGCGTCCACACTGCACACAGGAGTTACTGACCTGTCACTCAAGTTCATGGCTACCATGCAGATGCCGGCCCCCCCCCCCCCCCCCCCGCTGCCATCAGGGGAGGATTGCAGCGATCTGGGGAGTTGTGTAAAAATGTCAATGCCCGAACAGGCACATGAAGCCTGTGTCTCTCAGTCCCACTAAAGTTTTAATACATAAAGAAATTTGAATGTTTGTACAAGTGGCTTTCATTACAAGGCATTCACTAAACAAAAATGTAACTTTTACACAGAGAAACAATAAATTCTACTCATTCCTCAACGGCAATATTTCTTTTGTAAAAATGGCAGAAGCGCTGGTTTTGTAACAGCAGAAAACATCTCAAATATCAGAGTGAGAAAATGGCTCCGGCCACCAATGGGCAGGAACTAGATCCAAATCTATAAATTAAAGTAATCATAGTCCTTTTCTTTTAGGAGATCGAAGTTTAAACTGAGCCTCTATATATCTTTCTGAGAACTAGGACAGGCCTACAGAGGGTTCCGTCATGTTTGGTGCATGCCGAGCACAGCGAATGGATGTAATCAGGCCCATTATTGTCTGTACTTAAATCATTAGATGGATATGTGCATGCTGATGTATTCTGGTAATAGAAAAAAACTCTAAAAAACTATTTCCTGCTTATAAGCAATAAATGAGTTTGTTTTTATCTAATCATGAAATCAACCAGTACCAAAACTTTAAAGTGGACCAAAACCCACATTCATTCATTCCCTCCCCCCGGGGCATCCAGAATTGCAATGCCCTGCTCTGTTAAAAGGCCAATAAACGTACCTTCTTAATTAACGGTCCAACGGTGCATGCGTAAGCAGTGGCCACATCCCCACTATCCCTCTAGCAGGGCTCGTGCCCGTGGCAGGCATGTGTGAATGGCTGGCACAGGCACGCTCCCTGTTAGAGGGGGATACGGGCACCAGCGCCCTCGGATCTGCTCGTATCAGACAAGCTTCTGGGCGAAGGGGCTCGAGCGGATCTGAGCACACTGATTGGATGAGCGGCCGTGCATGCATCGTAGGACCGGGAAAAGAGTTTGTTCGGGTGACCTGGAGAGTTTTGCAAAGACTAAGCACTACTTCGATGATTCGGTAAAGGGGGCAGGGATCAGGTGCAGGGCAATGCACTAATAGCTGTGTAGAGGCTCATGCATGTGCTGTGGAAGCATAGACACAGCTAAGCGATCAGCAATTCCAGGGTTGGCCAGTGACAGACTGAGGATATAAAACAGCCAGGGAGAGAAGGGTTTCCCTGCTGTGCATCTTGCCACAAAAAAAAAAAAAAAAAAAAAAAAAAGAAAGAAGAAGAGGTCACCCAGATACTCATCTCTTCCGGGTTGCGCCCTTATGTGTCCGTGAGCAGCCTATCAGCACAGCCGCCGGCCAAGCCCATGAAACATATAAGATAGGCTCTTATTCAGAGTGAAGGTCCGGTTTAAGATGCTAGGCCTGGTTAAATACCCGTCCCCAAATAGGCATGCCCTTTGTATGAAATCGTTGCCAGCCTCCCCTTATCATGCTGCCATAACTGAATGGCTGGTGTGGCTTTGCACAGCCATAGAGGGATGCAGAGTGTGCCACTGCTGATGGCCAGCAGTGGCCAAGCTCCCATTCACCTTCACCCTCTCATTTATATGCTTGGTCAAAGAAGCTTATGGAGGAGAGCAGCACCTGCACCTTGGCAAGTCCAGGGCATGTATAACTGTGTGTGTGGTTACATAGCAGGGCATCCAAAATGGGCATCCCCCAAGGGTATAGACCAAAACCCGGGATAGTGAGAATAGTGAGAGATTTTGTGTCCGACAGTTGAGTACCGGTTTTAGACCAAGGGTACTCAACTAACTTCAGTAAAGATGCACTTATGGGGGGCTGCTGTAATGTGAAGCTCTGAGCTGAACACTAACAGTAAAGTAAGGTAAAGGTCCAAGCTGAACACTAATAAAGTAACGTAAAGGTGCAGGCTGAACACTAAAAGTAAGGTAAAGGTCCAAGCTGAACACTAACAGTAAAGTAAGGTAAAGGTCCAAGCTGAACACTAACAGTAAAGTAAGGTAAAGGTCCAAGCTGAACACTAACAGTAAAGTAAGGTAAAGGTCCAAGCTGAACACTAACAGTAGAGTAAGGTAAAGGTCCAAGCTGAACACTAACAAAGTAAGGTAAAGGTGCAGGCTGAACACTAAAAGTAAGGTAAAGGTCCAAGCTGAACACTAACAGTAAGGTAAAGGTCCAAGCTGAACACTAACAGTAAAGTAAGGTAAAGGTCCAAGCTGAACACTAACAGTAAAGTAAGGTAAAGGTCCAAGCTGAACACTAAAAGTAAGGTAAAGGTGCAGGCTGAACACTAAAAGTAAGGTAAAGGTCCAAGCTGAACACTAACAGTAAAGTAAGGTAAAGGTCCAAGCTGAACACTAACAGTAAAGTAAGGTAAAGGTCCAAGCTGAACACTAACAGTAATGTAAGGTAAAGGTCCAAGCTGAACACTAACAGTAAAGTAAGGTAAAGGTCCAAGCTGAACACTAACAAAGTAAGGTAAAGGTGCAGGCTGAACACTAAAAGTAAGGTAAAGGTGCAGGCTGAACACTAAAAGTAAGGTAAAGGTCCAAGCTGAACACTAACAGTAAGGTAAAGGTCCAAGCTGAACACTAACAGTAAAGTAAGGTAAAGGTCCAAGCTGAACACTAACAGTAAAGTAAGGTAAAGGTCCAAGCTGAACACTAACAGTAAAGTAAGGTAAAGGTCCAAGCTGAACACTAACAGTAAAGTAAGGTAAAGGTCCAAGCTGAACACTAAAAGTAAGGTAAAGGTGCAGGCTGAACACTAAAAGTAAGGTAAAGGTCCAAGCTGAACACTAACAGTAAAGTAAGGTAAAGGTCCAAGCTGAACACTAACAGTAAAGTAAGGTAAAGGTCCAAGCTGAACACTAACAGTAATGTAAGGTAAAGGTCCAAGCTGAACACTAACAGTAAAGTAAGGTAAAGGTCCAAGCTGAACACTAACAAAGTAAGGTAAAGGTGCAGGCTGAACACTAAAAGTAAGGTAAAGGTGCAGGCTGAACACTAACAGTAAAGTAAGGTAAAGGTCCAAGCTGAACACTAACAAAGTAAGGTAAAGGTGCAGGCTGAACACTAAAAGTAAGGTAAAGGTCCAAGCTGAACACTAAAAGTAAGGTAAAGGTCCAAGCTGAACACTAACAGTAAGGTAAAGGTCCAAGCTGAACACTAACAGTAAAGTAAGGTAAAGGTCCAAGCTGAACACTAAAAGTAAGGTAAAGGTGCAGGCTGAACACTAACAGTAAAGTAAGGTAAAGGTCCAAGCTGAACACTAACAGTAAAGTAAGGTAAAGGTCCAAGCTGAACACTAACAGTAAAGTAAGGTAAAGGTCCAAGCTGAACACTAAAAGTAAGGTAAAGGTGCAGGCTGAACACTAACAGTAAAGTAAGGTAAAGGTCCAAGCTGAACACTAACAGTAAAGTAAGGTAAAGGTCCAAGCTGAACACTAACAGTAAAGTAAGGTAAAGGTCCAAGCTGAACACTAAAAGTAAGGTAAAGGTCCAAGCTGAACACTAAAAGTAAGGTAAAGGTCCAAGCTGAACACTAACAGTAAAGTAAGGTAAAGGTCCAAGCTGAACACTAAAAGTAAGGTAAAGGTGCAGGCTGAACACTAACAGTAAAGTAAGGTAAAGGTCCAAGCTGAACACTAACAGTAAAGTAAGGTAAAGGTCCAAGCTGAACACTAACAGTAAAGTAAGGTAAAGGTCCAAGCTGAACACTAACAGTAATGTAAGGTAAAGGTCCAAGCTGAACACTAACAGTAAAGTAAGGTAAAGGTCCAAGCTGAACACTAACAAAGTAAGGTAAAGGTGCAGGCTGAACACTAAAAGTAAGGTAAAGGTGCAGGCTGAACACTAAAAGTAAGGTAAAGGTGCAGGCTGAACACTAAAAGTAAGGTAAAGGTGCAGGCTGAACACTAAAAGTAAGGTAAAGGTGCAGGCTGAACACTAAAAGTAAGGTAAAGGTCCAAGCTGAACACTAACAGTAAAGTAAGGTAAAGGTCCAAGCTGAACACTAACAGTAGAGTAAGGTAAAGGTCCAAGCTGAACACTAACAGTAAAGTAAGGTAAAGGGCCAAGCTGAACACTAACAGTAGAGTAAGGTAAAGGTCCAAGCTGAACACTAACAGTAAAGTAAGGTAAAGGGCCAAGCTGAACACTAACAGTAGAGTAAGGTAAAGGTCCAAGCTGAACACTAACAGTAAAGTAAGGTAAAGGGCCAAGCTGAACACTAACAGTAGAGTAAGGTAAAGGTCCAAGCTGAACACTAACAGTAGAGTAAGGTAAAGGTCCAAGCTGAACACTAACAGTAAAGTAAGGTAAAGGTCCAAGCTGAACACTAACAGTAGAGTAAGGTAAAGGTCCAAGCTGAACACTAACAGTAAAGTAAGGTAAAGGGCCAAGCTGAACACTAACAGTAGAGTAAGGTAAAGGTCCAAGCTGAACACTAACAATAAAGTAAGGTAAAGGTCCAAGCTGAACACTAACAGTAGAGTAAGGTAAAGGTCCAAGCTGAACACTAACAGTAAAGTAAGGTAAAGGTCCAAGCTGAACACTAACAGTAAAGTAAGGTAAAGGTCCAAGCTGAACACTAACAGTAATGTAAGGTAAAGGTCCAAGCTGAACACTAACAGTAAAGTAAGGTAAAGGTCCAAGCTGAACACTAACAAAGTAAGGTAAAGGTGCAGGCTGAACACTAAAAGTAAGGTAAAGGTGCAGGCTGAACACTAAAAGTAAGGTAAAGGTCCAAGCTGAACACTAACAGTAAAGTAAGGTAAAGGTCCAAGCTGAACACTAACAGTAAAGTAAGGTAAAGGGCCAAGCTGAACACTAACAGTAGAGTAAGGTAAAGGTCCAAGCTGAACACTAACAGTAAAGTAAGGTAAAGGGCCAAGCTGAACACTAACAGTAGAGTAAGGTAAAGGTCCAAGCTGAACACTAACAGTAAAGTAAGGTAAAGGTCCAAGCTGAACACTAACAGTAGAGTAAGGTAAAGGTCCAAGCTGAACACTAACAGTAAAGTAAGGTAAAGGTCCAAGCTGAACACTAACAATAAAGTAAGGTAAAGGTCCAAGCTGAACACTAACAGTAGAGTAAGGTAAAGGTCCAAGCTGAACACTAACAATAAAGTAAGGTAAAGGTCCAAGCTGAACACTAACAGTAGAGTAAGGTAAAGGTCCAAGCTGAACACTAACAGTAAGGTAAAGGTCCAAGCTGAACACTAACAGTAGAGTAAGGTAAAGGTCCAAGCTGAACACTAACAGTAAAGTAAGGTAAAGGTCCAAGCTGAACACTAACAGTAAAGTAAGGTAAAAGGTCCAAGCTGAACACTAACAGTAAAGTAAGGTAAAAGGTCCAAGCTGAACACTAACAGTAAAGTAAGGTAAAGGTCCAAGCTGAACACTAACAATAAAGTAAGGTAAAGGTGCAAGCTGAACACTAACAGTAGAGTAAGGTAAAGGTCCAAGCTGAACACTAACAGTAAAGTAAGGTAAAGGTCCAAGCTGAACACTAACAGTAAAGTAAGGTAAAGGTGCAGGCTGAACACTAACAGTAAAGTAAGGTGAAGCTCTAAGCTGAACACTAACAGTAAAGTAAGTAAAGAACATCCAGCAATAAGCCTAATATGGGGGGATTAAACTAAGAAAAAAAATGACCCACCCTGACAGAGCTGGGCACCAGGGCTGGCTCCAGGTTTATGTGGGCCCTTGGGCGGCATGGTCTCAGTGGGCCCCTTGTGGTGACGAGTCGCGTCACATCACTGAGGGATGTCCCAATTCTGGATGCCCCCTAAGGATCATGCTATTTGGACCAAAACTCCAAAGTTTTTGGTCTACTTTGAAGCGCACCAAACCCCTTTAAACCTGACCTCGGAGTCTAAACGAATCTAGATCCTCCTGATTTTGGATGCCCCTGTGTGTGACCCCCCTCCCCCTTGTTCATTACTTTCCTGGAACTGGTGAATACACTGTGGGATCGCCAGTTTGAGTTACTGGCCAAACCAAGGGGGTTCTTTCACAAACAGGGGCATCCCAAATTGAGATGCCCCTGTAAAGCGGACCAAAACTCAGGGGTGAAATTGCTTGCATAGTGGGTATGCCAGCCATCCCAGTGGGTTTCACACAGTAGGGTATCACAGATTGGGATACTCCAGGGATAGGACATCAGCTGGGGTGGGCAACTTAAAAGCAGAACAAAACCCAGCACTTCCTCCCCTGGAATCTAAATCGAGATACCCCGTTGTGTGGAACCCCACCATTCGAGGAGATGTGGGCACCAGCTGCGGCGGTGCCCTCCCAGTCCACTGTCGAACACCCCAAAGGCCTGCCCTGTCAGTGGGCCCCCCAGAGTGGGGGCCCCCGGCAGCTGGCCCGCCTTGCCGGGTGCTGACGCCGGCCGCCCTATACCTGGTATCTACTGCTGTGTGAGGCCTTCTCAAACTGCTGCTCTCTTACCTCCTTCCATCTCCTCTGCATCCCATGCACCAGGCATCCTATAATGGCTGCAAGGAGCACACATGCTGTCAGGTGCAGGGCAATGCGCTAATTGCTGTGCAAAGGCTCGTGCAAAAAATGCTGATGTGGGGTGATTGATCCGCTTTAGGCTTGCTCGCTGCTCTGATGTCAGAATGGCTAGCAAAAGCTGAAAAGAGCAGAGCGTGCTGATTGGCTGCAACAGAAAAGTGAGGTTCCTCGACATTTCGCCCAGTGGGGCATCCCAAATCGGGATGCCCCAACAGAGAGGAGCAACCCCAGGAGTAGAAAAACTATGTACTGTTCCTCTTTAAAGCTCCAGGAACCCACTCCTAATAAAGGAGGCGTGGCTACCCCAAATGTGTGCAGCTGTTTCATGTTCCCTAGCGGACAGAGTTCTGCTAGGAAGAGGTAAGCATCTCTCAAGCGCAGGGATATCATGATGCGAGGGGTGAAGTGGGTTACATTAGTATGGCGTGCCCATGTTGGGTTTAGGTCAGCTCCAATCTTGATGGGGGAATTATGTAACCTGAGACATATGAGGGTCCTGTTCTCGGCTGCGGGGATTCTTTCTCTCCCGTGCTCTAGTGACCGGTTTCCATTACGGGCCCTCTGCTAAACGTATAGAGCCGTACTGCACCGCGGACGCCATCTTTGTCATTGGCATTTTGCCAGTAGATGCACCGGGGGCGGCTGCAGCGCTTTCCACACACTCCCGGGCAGCAGGAGTGTACTCGTCGGTGACTGGCACCGGGCACTGGCAGGCTGGGGGGCGCCGGTCTAACCCCCCTCACCCCGCCTTGTCTCGCCGCGGTGGCATCTTCTCTCACACGGCTGCCTGGAATCTCATCTCCCGCCGGGTCCTAGAGGTGGCCGCTCCTCCTTCAGGCCGGGCATGGTAAGGTAGGCAGCACGGCGCCATGGCGGCGGTTTCATCCTACTGAGAGCTGCCAGTGTACTTGGCCCCATATTGCTGGCCAGGGTGGGGGAGGGGAGGCAACACACTGCTCCTTACTGCGACCTGGCAGGCTACAGCTGTCACGTGACCAGCACCTACATTACAGCAGCTTTGCTGCACAGGGACAGTAACTAATCCCCAGATGGGGGGGGGGGGGGTAAGGTGCTGCCCTTACTACTGTAGTAAAGAAAAGAAGACTCCCATAGCCAGAACATTAAAGTGGACCAACACCCAGGGGGGATCGGCCCGGGAATCTATAAGATTCCTGGACCGATCAGATCCCTCCTCGCGGGGCATCCGAAATCGGGATGTCCCGTGGGGAGGAACCCCGCAGGAGGCCCACAAACCTTACCTCAGCCCCGTTCCATCGGCGCATGCGCGAGCCGCGGCCGCGTCTCGCGCTTCCCTCTAGCAGGGCGCGCACCCGCGCCGGCCGTTTGTGAATGGCCGGCGCAGGCGCGCTCCCTGTTAGAGGGAAGCGCGAGACGCGGCCTCCAGCGCTCAGAGCCGCTGAGCTGCTATGTGCGTCCAAGCGGCCTTGGACGCGTGCTGTGATTGGCTGGAGCGGTCACGTGAGAGCGGGGAGAGGTGAGTTTTTGGGGCGTTCTGGGGGGTTTCACACAGCGGGGCACCCCAACCGAAGTGGACCAAAACCCAGGATAGTCAAAATCCTGGGTGTTGGTCCACTTTAATGCCTCCTAACAAGAACCCCCAGCCTCAGAAGGGCACAGAGTGTATTTGGGTGATGGTGCAATGGGTTGAACACAGGTATACACACATATACTCTGCATCTAGCCCATTGCACCCTCTCCCCCCCACCCTCTTTTATAATGACCTTTTTTATGATCTAACTTAAAAAATGGGGGTGCACCATGGACACCAAATACGACCCATGGCACATGAGCGTCTCACAGCTGTATCCCTGCTCACCCCCTGCTGAGGTGCATAGCCAGGCATATCTGAATGGCCAGTGGTCCATCGGCATAGGAAATGCTGAATGGAAGTGATTGGCTGCAGCATGTGCATGTGCCGTGGGTTCAGGGGAATTTCACATAACCTTTCACTATTGGTCTTTGTCCCGGGGGCATGCTGACTGCTGAGTAAAATGCTCCCGACGGCCTCACATTTCCACTGGCCACCCCTGGCGCATGCGCAGGCTCCTGACCAATCAGCTCTTTATGCCATGCATACTAATATAGGACTGAGCGTTGGCATAGGGGCGTGGGCAGCCGCATTCCTAGTTTCCCTGTGAATTGCACGCCCAGCTTAGTGGAATGGCTGGGCTTGGTAGTTTTCCTCAGCTGTAAGGATGCGGGGGTTGTGGCCCACAGACTGGCAGGTTTGTGAGCCACTGGGCGGGGGGGGGGGGGATTCACATAGTTAAGCGTGGAGTCAGCAGTGCACTGCCCAGTCCACTTTAAAACTACAGAAAACCCTTTGCCCCCACCCCTGCGGCCCCCATGCTGCCAGCTTGGATGCGGCACAGTTTTAAGAGGAATATCAGGGGGCGGTTGAGACCTCATTGATCTGCTGTCTCCCCTCCAGTTTTACCTTTGGGCACTATTTACTCACCGCACTGGGGAATCCATCTTCTGGGTCCCTCAGATTTCAGACGACCTTCCAATGGGCAGCCCTTCAGGCACTGTGCGCGGCCCCCGATCTTGTGCCTGGATGCAATGGAGCCATCCGAAATCCTGTGGGACTAGAGCACGACTAAAGCTTGTCAGGCCCAAGGCCTGATTATAGAACAAGCATGTGTATTATAATTGTATTTGTGTATAATGTATAGTCCAAGACCTGGGTGAGGGGTCACTCAGACTGTGCCTGTTTTGTGTATTCCAGTTTTATGGGGGGTTCTGTTTGTGGTACTTCCTTCTTTGAAGGCAAAAGCCTTTGTAGCAGCAGGATGTGCTGTCTCTGGACCCACCATAAAAACCAAACTGAGATAAGGGACCTGGAAGAGAGATGCCCTCACCAGGTGGGGTCAGAGGGGAGGGGGGATGAAGCTTTTCCCTCCTAAATGTAACTAATAAAACCTAGATGCTAAACGCATTCTGCAGTCAGAAACCTGAGTCACGAACCTCCGTCACCAGCCTGTGGCAAAAGCTGGACAAAAGACCCTAAGCAACAGCTGGAGACTCACTCACAAGGACTGCTACCCCATTATACTGTAAGGACTTTCTTTTTGCTTTCTGAACTTGTCTTGCTGTACTCTTTTGTATTTTTGTACCTGTATGTCATTTGTTTCTGTATATTACATCTAGCACTGTGATACCTTTTTATCAGATTAAATGTTTAATTATTCAGCTCTGGCCTTTGATCTCTAAATATATGAGCTCACCTTTCTGAAGGAAGCTCTGGTGAAACACGTTTATCAAAGGGTTAATTTGGTGACTTGCTGGGACTAGTAGTGAATACCCAGGGGTCTGTTGGCTTTAACCCTTGCACCATCACACTCTCTCTAACGTCTTGGCTGGGCTCATAGAGTGCGATCCTGACAAAGCTGTACTGTCATTTACAGGCGGCTAAGCCGGCGGGGGGCAGAGGATCAGGCCCTTAAACCAGACCTTCACCCTGAATAAGATCCTATCTTATATGTTTCCCCCTCCCTGTACATACAGATTGCTCACATTAAAAATCATCCTACCTGCATCTACTGCATTTTATGAGTCTTTAAAACATCCAAGATGGCGGCCCGTAGAGTTTCAGGCCTCCTGCAAACAGGAAGTGTCTTCTGACTGTGCTGTTCTGCATTGTGGGATTGCTGTCCTTTTCCTGACCCCAGTTCTGCTCTGTCTGTGCAAAGCACAGCTATAACCCACCCCCTGCACTTTTGTCACCTCTTCTCTCCTCAGTATGTGATGCTTTTGTGGCTAGATGGCGACGCCGTATCCTAGAGTTGCAGCCCATTGGGGGAAAGAATAATAAATAAGAATAAGTATGTGACTAAAATGTAAAATGTATTAATTTTAGATGCAGGGGAATGGTTTGGGCTTTTCATTAAATGATGCTGAAGATCCAGTTTAAGCAGCCGGATGTCACCGCAGCAGGCAGCGGTGACATCCAAAAGAGAACTTCATTTAGGCCACATGACCACCGGCAGCCAATCCCAGGGGCAAACCAAACAAGTAAGCCAAATAGGGCTTACATTCGGTGTATGTGCAGGGGGGCATCGGCAATCAGGATGCCTCCCACTGTGCGGCCAACCCCCATTTTGTTAAAGAGGAGCAACGGCCCCTTTGAGTATATAAGACTCTTGGGGGGGGGGGGTTGCTTTATGCAATTGCAAAAAAGTCTTACAATTAGGTCTGCTCAGAAATGTACAGAAGATAGAAGGGGCAAACATTGCCTTTGATACTGACGCCTCCCAGCAGTTATACTTTTCTTTCTCTTGTACTTTATGGTCATAGACACATGGGAGAGTTTTTTGTAAAGATACCGGTAATCAATATTATATTATATTATATTATATTATATTAGAAAGTGGCATGCCCCACCTACACCCCACTAGGCAGGGGTTAAACCTTCTACTACCATGTAAACCTTCTACTACATTTCAGATACGTCAGTTTATCTTACTGTATCAAAAAATATTATACAGTTATTGCACATTCTCCATCTATTACACACATTTTTTTATGTTACAATATGGCTGATATGCAGGAGGAATCTGACACAATTAAATACATCAGCCTAAAAATACCAGCCACATATTGTGAAGGCAAAAAAAAATGCTGTGTGTAATATATTGTTTGGAGAATGTGCAATAATTGTATATACCGTATGTTTTTTTGAAACAGTAAAATGAATTGACGTATTTGGAATGTTTTTGAGTATTACGTGGTAGTAGAAGGTATAACCCCTGACTAGTGAGGTATAGGTGGAGCATCCTACTTTCTAATTTAATCTGCCCGTAAAGAGATTTTTGGGATATTTGATAGAATCAATAGATTGTACCAAAATATTTTTCTGCCTAAAGTCAAGTCTGCTCGTATTATGGAGGAGGTCGTCCTTAATCATGGAAATTATGAAAGTCTTGGGGTCAACGTCGGTATGCAAAGCATTTTAACAGTTAGCTGAGCACAGGTACATTCCATATCTCTGCAGATGGTTCTACAAAATTGGAACAAGTCTCTAGACACGAGGGATGCTCAACCTTTTAAAGAGCTTGGGCCAAACTGGTCACGGCCAAAATGAATAGGTTGAGAATTTCACATTTTCCATTTTAAATAGCATAACAAGGATTTCTACAACAATCAGGGTAACCACTGTCTCCACAAACTCCATATATATTTTTTTACTTATAGGTTCTTCAGCTCCCCCCCCCCCCCCCCGTTACCACATTTATATATGAACAATCCTCACATACTACCAATAGACATGCTGATTGCCTTACTTCTCCAAATATATGGGTCCCATATTTATAGCCCCGATCAGTCCAAAATCATAGCTGTATTCCTTATACTCAACCCATCTAAACACCTACCAGTGCTAAACATACAATTAAATATAGAAAATACTCCTATCTTGTTATGGTGGCAGAGATTACACTCAGGGGGTGGTGTTGCACTATCAATGTCACCACATTTTTCCAAGCCACCACTGCCACCTCTATTTGGCAAAAGCCCCTATTTATCTTTGTCTCCCATCTGTCGTGGCATGTCTCCCAGAGAGTTCAGTTCAAACTTCTAACACTAACCTACAAAGCTCTATCTAACCAGGCCCCTCCCTACATTTTATCTCTGATCCAGCGTTACCAACCCAAGCACAACCTCTGCTCTGCCTCTGACATTCTCCTGTCCTCCTCCTTAGTTACCGCCTTGCACTCCCGCGTTCAAGATTTCTCCCATGCCTCCACACTTCTCTGGAATGCACTTTCCTACTCAATCCGCCACTCTCCATCACTCTAAGCTTAAGCAAGCTTAAAGCAGATATTCACCCTGAATAAGAGTCTATCGTATATGTTTCCCACACCCTGTACATACAGATTGCCCACATTAAAAATCATCCTACCTGCATCTACTGCATGTTATGAGCCTTTAAACATCCAAGATGGCGGCTCATGGGCCATCAGGCAGCCTGCAAACAGGAAGTGTCTTCTCCCTGTGTCGCTCTGCATTCTGAGATTGCTGTCCTTTCCCTGACCCCAGCTCTGCTCTGTCTGTGCAAAGCACAGCTATAACCTGCCCCCTGCATTTTATCCCACTCTCCTCTCCTCAGTATGTGTGATGCTTCTGAGTCAAGATGGCGGCGTCTGTCTCTTAGAGTCTCTTAGAGTCCTGAACAGACTTGCAGCCCAGTGGGGGAAAGAATAATAAGTGACTAAAACCTTAAAATATATTAATATTCTAAGTATACAGCACGTCCTGTTCCAGAATATTCCTTACACATGGGTAAGATGGCGCTGGACTGCAGAAAAACAGCTTGTGGTCAGGGACCTCCCACAAAATCCCCAGTTTTAATCTGCAGTCTGGACTGCAAAGATAGAAGATGGCTCTCTATATACGCAGGTGAGCAGGGCTTACCAGCCTGCGGCCCTGCCGGGCTATTACCACCCGTTCTGGACACACTGCCTCCCAGCCTCGGCTGACTGGTTCGGGTGAAGGTAGGACAGCACGTGTTTGTACATCGCTCCGCAGAAGGCGGCGACAGTACCTCAAGCTCTGCCACGCCGTCATTGGACGGCGGGATCATGTGGGTGCGATTTGCGCTGTTCGGGGGGAGGCGGGCTCTGTGGATGATGTTTTCCGCATCACTTCTCTGGTGGCCCACCCCTCGAGGTATATGCGGACACCATTTTGCCTCCCTCGTGCTGCGTGTCTGCTGTTTCCTACCCCAGTCCGTGAGTGCCCCTGCAGGGTGGATTGTTATATATTTACTGTATTCTTATGGAGATGTCTTCTTAAGTCTTTCAGGCGGGTAGAACTCACTGTGGTTTCTCCCGGTCCTCCCCCTTTTAGTTTTGGGCTATTCTATTATATCTCCCACATCCCTAGTGGGCTATTGGGGCATCCCGGGTTGCTATCATTAGCGTTAACCCTATATTGGCCTATTGTGCCACTATAATCACCATATGGAGGCTTCTGGGGATAATGTGCTTGGGGTTCCTTCGGGACAAGCCCGGCTATGTGTTGTATGTGAAGTATCCCCTATAAGTGATTAAGTCAGGGTGTGTGTACCCTGCGCCCAGCAGGTACTTGCACTGCAGCATAGGTTGCCTGTTACTGGTGCGGCGCCCCCTCGGACTTCGCCTACCCCCCCACGCTTCCATCTGACCCCCTCCGAGGGGCATAATAACGGGGAGTCTCAACCTGATTTAGCTACACGGGTGGCCAGCATTGAAAAACATCTTGCTGGGTCTGCCCCGCGTAAGGCTTCTGCTAAGAAGCGGCATTTATCAACCGTGGTTTCCCTCTTCCCTGCAGAAGACGAGGGCCCTTACTCACTCTCAGGCCCTTACCCCCTTGAGGAGGGGGAATTATTTTCTGATTCAGAATCCTCTCAGGAACAATCTAAGATTTTCAGCAGTACTGGGACTCCTTTTGGGGAAGACCCGTGGTCCCCTGATGACACTGACAGGCTGCTGAGTCATATTTTTGAAGTGCTTTGTATTTCTCCCCCGGCAGTGGCCCCGCAGCAGCAGGGCGAGCTTTTTCTTACGGTTAAGCCAGGCTGGGAGTTCCCTGAGCAGTCTCACTTTAATAATCTAGTGCTCAAGGAATGGGAACGGCCTAGCAAGCTGCCAGGAGTGCCTAAGAGCTGGGACAAGAGGTATCCCTTTCCTGCTGATGTTGTCAAGCGTTGGTCATGTCCTCCCGAGGTGGATGCGCCCGTTCTCGGGTTGTCCAATACATCTGTCATGCATTCTCCTGATACTACTACCCTGCGGGATGGGGAGGACCAGCGCTTGGACCAACTGGCCTGTCACGCCTTTGCCTGTGTGGGGACGGCTCTGCTCCCGATTTGTGCCTCTGCTATCACGGCTATTGCCGTTAAAGGGGTGCTTAAGTGTCTCTTGGACGGGGCTTCTGAGGAAGCGGGTAGAGAAGAGTATAGATCTCTACTGCTTTGTGAGGAATTTATTGCATATATTCTGTCTGCTATGGATGATGCCATTAGAATGTGTGGTAGAACGTCTGCCTTGTTGGTGGCTATACACCGCTCTGTATGGCTATGTCAATGGGTAGCTGATAATGCTGCTAAGAAAGCCCTCACTGGCTTCCCTTTCAAGGGCCTGCGTCTCTTTGGGGAGCATTTGGATTTGTTTGCCAGGGGTGGCAGGTTACCTCAACGTAGGAGTCCATCCCGGTCCTTTCGGGGGATGGGTGCCTTTCTTTCCAGAACTGGCCGAGGAGTCTCCTTTACTGGGTTCCGAGGAGATCACTGGGGCAGGGGCAGAGGACGTGGCCGTCCTGGCCTCTCCTGGGGTCCCAAGCCAAAATCCTCTCCCAAGCCCCCTCAGGCATGAAGGGGCGCCCTCACCCATCCGGGTGGGGGGACGGCTCTGGCTCTTTGCTCACGTCTGGAGGCTTCACGTCTCAGACCGGTGGATTCAGGAGGTAGTGTCCTCCGGTTACAAGATAGAGTTTGCTGCCTGGCCACCCCCAAGATTCATCAAATCCTGGATGGCTCAAAACCCCCTGTCAGCTCAGGGTCTGTGCCTTGCTGTCCAAAACCTTCTGAGGTCGGGGGTCATCTGCCAGGTGCCTTTGAGAGAAAGGGGCAGAGGATACTATTCCAATCTTTTCATTGTTCCCAAAAAAGACGGGTCCTTCAGACCTATCCTGGATTTAAAGTGCCTCAACAAATTTGTCAGATCCAAACACTTTCGCATGGAGACTCTGCGCTCAGCTGTCAACTCCCTGCGCCCGGGAGACTTCATGACCTCTGTAGACATCAAAGACACTTACCTTCATGTACCAATTTTTCCAGGTCATCAGAGATTCCTCAGGTTCGTTCTGGAGGATCAGCACTATCAATTTGTGGCCTTACCTTTCGGTCTCACCTCGGCTCCCAGGGTATTCACCAAGGTGCTGGCGGGCTTACTGGCTGTGCTGAGATCTCAAGGCATCCGCATCCTGCCTTACTTAGACGACATTCTCATCACTTCTCAGTCCTTCCAGCAGGCCGTGCTGGATATTCAGCTGGTGGTGTCCACTCTGGAGTCCTTCGGCTGGGTGATCAACCACCCCAAGTCTTTCCTGTCACCCTCAAAGGTGAGGTCCTTTCTGGGCATGACTCTGGATACATGTCAGGTCAAGATCCTTCTCCCTCAGCAGAAAGTGGAGAATCTTTATGCCCTAGCCAGGCATCTTCTGTCATCCCCTCATCCCTCCATCCGGGCAGGGGATGCAGTTGGTGGGACTGATGGTGTCCTGCTTCGAGGCAGTTCCATACGCTCAGTTTCACATGAGACCCCTTCAAATTCATCTCTTGTCAGTTTGGGATCAGGACCCTCGGCCCCTGGATCAGGTGCTGGTTCTGTCCCCCCTGGCCAGACGGTCTCTCTCGTGGTGGCTGGACTTAAGAAACC